>CM018032.1:47332500-48062500 GCA_008638375.1 Nyssa sinensis
TGAAGAATTTTGAAGATTTGAGTACGAAGCTTGGCTTGATTAATTTCTACGCCTAGCTTGAGGGGGAGTGTGGAAATTCCCAATCCATGATTTTCAGGGATACTGCTGCAGCAATTCTGATTTTATTATTCGTTGACTATGTTAATTTAGGAATAAAGAGATTTTGGAAAATTCTTGATATCTTTATTAGTTTGTTTCCTATTTTGTAATTTCCTATATTTGGCTAGTTTCTTGATTTTGTGGTAATTAATATATTGTTACCGAATATAGTGAAAGGAACTTTTCTTCCTTCCATTATATACAGGCTGTACATTATCATTGAGAAATAAGAGAATTATTTTCTTCTCTAAAATCAACAGTCTTCTTCAAAACAGTTGAGCATTTCTCATATGTTAATTCTAGAACAGTTCATTTGGTTACCTTTATTCAATAAAGAAGGATTAGAGTTGTCCCCTAGTACGTTTTTGGGTTCTTTTTTGGGAGTATTATTCTTTTGGCATATTGAGTCTTTTACATTTTTGGTAGGTTTTTTTGTAGAGTTTTTGTGGATTAGAATTTGAGAGTTTTTTTTGGGTATAATTTCGCTCCTTTGATGTAATTGGGTGTGCGGCATGCCCCTTGAGCACTTTTGAATCCATATATTTTACTCTAGAAAAAGAAAATGTCTTACCTATCTAGAGAATTGCCCCTTTATGTATTGTTAGAGTAGTTAATTAGTATATTATTAGCCTTATGTGTTAGCATTTCATTAAGGGTTGTTTTGTCTTTATTCTTTGTTTTACCCTACTATAAAAGGGTATACTTTCTTGTTCTATGTAATTGAAGATTAATGTGATAGTGGTTGGAATAAGATTCTCTTCTTCTCTCTCTTCTTTTTCTCAACTTTGTGAGTAATATTAACATAGTATCAGAGCAGATGAAGATCCAAATTTGATTAAGAATGTGGTAGCAGAAGTAAAACAACACCTAGACGATATTGGCATCAGAGTCCGTGCTGCTGACGTAAGCAACTAAGGGATGAAAATCTTTGGGGTTGGTTCGAAATTTGATGAGGAGCATTCTGGTATTTTGTCCATTTTTTTTTGAGATTGTTTGCTAGGGTTTTCTAATTTTCGAATGTTTTTTTTTTTTAAAAAAAGGTTGTTTTTTGCGATCTGTGATTTATGGCCAAGTTTTTCAGTTTTGTTGCTTCTATTCCCTTCGATTTGGTGCGTCTAGGGCTTATTAGGGTTCGATTGAATGGCCCATGCTGTTTTGATTTGGTTTTTGGATGCAAATAGTGAAGTTGGAACTTCACCCAAGCAATTTTTCACGATCTATTAAGAGTTCTGGGCAATTTTTTTTCACGATCTGTTGAGTTCTTTCGTGGTTATTTGCGATCTGTTATTTACTCCTAGTTGTGATATTTCATTGATTGCATTATTGGATTTGTGTGATAATTTGGTTTGTGAACTTGGCAAATGAAAATTCGGATTCTCTCCAAGCTATCAGTGTGAGGTTGACAGGAGACAATTATTCCTATTGGGCATATGTTATGAGTAATTTTTTGTTGGGAAAGAATATGTGATGTTACATTACTGGAATTGTGGACGTCCTAACGGATCCTAATGTAGAAAATTATGCTGTGTTGTTAAATAACTGTCAATAATGCAAAAATTATTACTTATAACTATGTTGATCAAGCTATTGGTGTACACTTGGCAAATTGTAATACAGCTAAAGAGATTTGGGAATATTTGTCAAAGTTATTTGTCCATTCCAAATTTACTAAAATATATTAGTTAGAGTATGAGATTTGTGATGCTCGCCAAGGTGATAGGAGTATACATGAATTTTATTCAATTATGACTGGGTTTTGGGACGAATTGGCTCTCATTAAGCCTGCAGGGTTGAGCACTCATGAGTTATACCGTACATATCGAGAGGAGTAGAGGTTGGTTCAATTTTTAATGGCACTCAGAGATGATTTTGAGGGCCTTCATCAGTCCATTCTTCATTATACTCCTCTTCCCTTCCGTTGATTCTGTGGTTAATGAACTTTTAGCTGAAGAAGTTCGACTCAAGACTGTACCGAAGAAGGGTCTTCTTCCTTTACCTACACAAACAGTTCTAGCCATCCGTCCCAGGTCACAAGCTAGTTCATAGAATAAGCAACGAATCAGAGTTGGCATTGATGAGTGTAGCTTTTGTCGTGAAAAGGGTCACTGGACAACCCAATGTCCAAAGTTAGTGCATAAGTCCATTCGTGGGTCACCATAGCAGTTTTCTCGAGGTAGAGATCATCACACTACAGTTGTTGTACCACCAACACCACCAGTGGATGAGTCCTCTTCATTAGCTCCCACATTGTCTTTGATAGCTGAGCAATTGCAGAAACTTCTCTCTACTCCTTAACCTAATACTCTTTTGGTTCCTCTCTCTACAAGTTCCTTTTCTTTTGGGCCTTCAGGTATTTCTCTAACCACTGAGGTATATGATTCAAGTGTTACACATCACATGACTAGTGATTCTTCTTTATTTACTTCTATTTTTTTCCTCTCTTTATCTTTGTTCTCGCAGCTAATGGCACTTTTATGTCATTGGCTAGCATTGGTTCTATTGTTTCTTCGCATTTGTCTCATCTTGATGTCTATTGCATTCCTCAACTCACTTTGAATTTAATTTTTGTTAGTCAGTTATTTGGTTCAGGATATATTGTTTATTTCTCCTCTTTTAGTTGTGTTGTGCAGGATCTTTGTTTCAAGAAGTTGATTGGGACAGGCGATAGGAAGGGAGGACTCTATATGTTAGAAGAATTGCATGTTCTAGCTGTTGCAGCTTCCTAAGTTGATTTGTCTTCATTTCTTTTGAGTCTTAAGTCATCTAGCTTTTATTTGTGGCATTCTCATCTTGGCCACATTTCTAGTTCTCGTCTTCAGTTTTTAGTTACTACTGGTAGTTTAGGCAACTTACAATGTGATGACATTTCAGATTGTAGTGGATGTAAACTGACTAAGTTTACTACCTTGCCTTTTAATAAAAGTTCTATTGCTTCTATTGCTCCTTTTGATCTTATGCATTCTGATGTTTGGGGGCCTGCTCCTATTACTAAAGGAGAGTCCAGATATTATGTTTCTTTTATTGATAATTATATTCGATATTGTTGGATTTATCTTATGAGATGTTGATCTTCATACTTTTCGTGCAATGGTACGTACCCAATATTCTACTGTTGTTAAGTGCTTTAGGTGTGATTTAGGAGGGGAATATTCTTCTAATGCTTTTTTAGACTTATTGAAATATGATGGAACTATTCAGCAATCCTCTTGTGTAGAAACTCCAGAGCAAATGGTGTAGCCTGAGCGCAAGTATCGCAACATCATGGAGACTAGGGAGGCCCTTTTTACTACTGTTCATTTAATTAATCGGATTCTTTCTGTTGTTACCTCTAGCATTTCTCTTTTTCAGCGTTTGTGGTAAACCTCCTAATTACTTTTCTTTGCGTGTTTGATTGTAATTGTTTTGTTCTTCTTTCCAAAAATGTTCACACTAAAATTTCAGCTCGTTCAACAATGTGTATTTTTCTTGGTTATGGTGAGGGACAGAAGGGGTATCGTTGCTATGATCCTATTGCTAACAAATTGTATGTATCTCGTCATGTAGTTTTTCTAGAGCATATTCCTTTTTTCTCTATCCCTTTTACTTCTCACAGTTTGCACAAGTCTGATTTGATTTATCTTGATCCCTTTCCTGATGATACTCCTACGGACTCCTATAGTAGAGATATTATCGTTGCTGATGTTCCTCTTTCCTCTGATTCTTCAATTGCTCGTCCTCTTATAATTGACACTTACACTCGCAGGAACACCGCTATTTCTTCTACAGATTCAGTTCCTCTACTTCCATCTTCTACCTCTCAATTAGGTTCTGGTGACATGGATCCCGCATCCTTTCGCTATCCTAAGCGTCTTCATTAGTGTCCTAATAGGTTTGGTTTCTCTAACTCTTGTTATTTTGCTGATTTCGATTCTTTCCTTACTTCTCTTCATGCACTTTCTGAACCCACCTCCTATAAGGAGGCTATTCTTGATCCTCTTTGGTAGCAGGCTGTAGATGAGGAGCTCTCTGCTTTGCATAAGATAGCCACTTGGGAGTTGGTGCCATTACCTTTTGGTACGCGTGCAATTGGTTGTAAGTGGGTGTATAAGATCAGAACCCGATCAAATGGTTCTATAAAACGGTATAAGGCTTGCCTAGTGGCAAAAGAGTATGCCCAATAGTATGGCATTGATTATGAGGGGACCTTTGCTCCTGTTGCCAAGATGACAACTGTTTGCACGGTTATAGTTGTTCCAGCAGCTCATTACCAGAGTCTTTGACAGATGGATGTCAAAAACGCTTTTCGAAATTGGGGTTTTGGCTGCAGAAGTTTTTATGGTTCTTCCTCCTGGTCTTCCTCATCCTTCAGGAGAAGTGTGCAAACTCAAAAAGGCATTATATGGTCTCAAACAAGCACCTCGAGGTTGGTTTGAGAAGTTCTCTATAGTTATCTTTGCCTTGGGTTCCATGCTAGTGACCATGATTCTGCTCTTTTCCTTCGGTCTATTTCTATAGGTCGTATTGTTCTTTTGCTCTATGTCGACGATATGATTATCACTGGCACCGATACAATTGGGATTTTTGTGTTAAAATCGCAGTTGCAACATCATTTTGACATGAAGGATCTGGGTCCTCTTCGATATTTCTTGGGCATTGAGGTAGCTTCATCTCCTAAAAGCTAAGTATGCATCTAATGTTATTTAGAAAGCCTGTTTATTCGATACTCAAATAGTTGAGACTCCTTTGAAACTCATTGTTCGATACACTCCCTTTGATGGTGTTCTGTTGTCTGATCCTACTTTTATCGAGCCATGGTGGGCAGTTTGGTATATCTCACTGTTACACGTCATGATATTACTTATGGTGTACATATCGTCAGTCAGTTTGTTTCTTCCCCTACCATTGTTCATTGGGTTGCTATTATTCGCATCTTATGCTACCTTCGTGGAACCTTGCACCACAGCTTGCTCATATCCTATCTTCTTTGTTAGAGCTCCATGCTTATTTTGATGCCAACTGGGCTGGAGATTATATAGATCGTAAATCCACTACTAGATTTTTTGTTTTTCTCGGTAACACTCTCATTTCTTGGAAGAGTAAAAAGTAGATAGTTGTTGCTCGTTCTTCTGCTGAAGCTGAGTTTCATGCCATGGCTACCACTACTGCTGAGATTGTTTGGCTTTGTTGGTTACTTGTTGATCTAGGCATCTCTCTGTCTGCTCCTACTCCAATGTATTGTGATAATAGGAGTGTTATTCAGATAGCTCATAACTCTGTCTTCCACGAGCGTACCAAACATATTGATATTGATTGTCATTATGTGCGCCATCATCTTTAGCTTGGCACTCTTTCTTTTCCCTTTCTTCCTTCTTCTTTGCAGTTGGCCGACTTCTTTACGAAGTCCCACACGGTTTTGTGTTTTCACTTTTTGTTTGACAAACTCTCGATGTTGTTTGCTGCCACATCATGAGTTTGCGGGGTAGTGTTAGTTAATTAGTATATTATTAGCCTTATGTGTTAGCATTTCATTGAGAGTAGTTTCGTCTTTATTCTTTTGTTTTACCCTACTATAAAAGGGTTTACTTTCTTGTTCTATGTAATTGAAGATTAATGTGATAGTGGTTGGAATAAGATTCTCTTCTTCTCTCTCTTTTTTTTTCTCAACTTTGTGAGTAATATTAACATGTATAATGTGGTGCATTTGAAGGGAGCGTCACGGGAGGATTTTTGACAGGGAAGATCACTCTGTCACATTTGTTAAGAAACCAATTGCTCCAAAAACTTAAATTGTTAGAGAATGGGCCAACAATGCATATCAAGCTCTCAAAACTATCCCTCGTGTGCGATCTTGGACTCACATACAGAGAGGTAAAGGAACCACATACAAATGCGAATGAATCAAAAGAGTATTCGAATGTAAATGGGGAATAAATGCAAATAGAGAGACTTGAAACCAAGACCTCTCATAATGAAGGCTCCGATACCAAGTTAAATCACCAATTTTTCCAAAAGCTTAAGTTGTTAAGAGAATGGGCCAACAATGTATATCAAGCTTTCAACAATATTCATTTGGCGAGAGGGTACTAGGAGGATATTTTAGGGGGAGGAGCAATTTGTCACTTTTTTGAGACAAATGGTCCGAGCATTATTGTTTGAGAGTGCAAGCTTGTTTTGAATTGATATAGATTCTTCTGTTGAGTTCCTAGGGGAAATGTGTATAGTGGGGCTAACTGTTTATCCATGTGTATATGATTTATTTGCATGGGTTGTGCCCCCCTCTGTGGTGCTTTATTTAATTTACCCTCTCTTTTTTCTTTTCTTTTTCTTTTTTTGTTGTTTTTTTTTTGTTTTTTTTTTTTTTTTTTGGGGGGGGGGGGGGGTGTTCATCACTACTGATCTTATGTGTGTAAAGATTAATAAAGATATGGAGTGTTAGGTTCTACATGGGTATAACAAAGTTGTATGGTTTTCATTAGATTTAAGCACGTCAAAGTTTTGGGTTTGTTGTGGGGGTGTGAACATTATCCTTGACCAGTAATCTTGGGTAGATAGCATTCTTTTTTGTGTGCTAAGGTTGAATGATTGGAAGTGAAACATTGGGACTTGTCAAATCAAATTTTTAAGGATACCAAAGGTGGTATGATCATGGGGTCAAAGGCTAATAAACTGCAAAAAATAAAAGAAAATATGAAGAAAGTAGATGGGGAAGCTAGGCACCATACCTAAGGTTTCACTTGCATCACAGAACCCAAAAGCATCACAAAAGTTTCAGAAAAATCATTAAACCAATCTCTATTGAGTTGAAAGAATGACATAGCTATATAAAGATTTCTAGCTAAACCTAAGTCTAATAAGACTTGGATTTTTTGTCATAACTTGGACACTTTTAGTAGTAAAACCCTTATAAACATATTAAAATTCACACATAAGGACTCAAATACCACACCATACCCATAATACATCCCACCGACCACTACTATAGAACCATTAACATATCCTTGACTTTAAAACTGTAAGAAAACATATATAAAAGTCAATCCAAACTAAACTAACTTAAAGAAAGCATAAAAAATAAGATTTTGAGTCAAACTAAAAATTAAGTCCTAAAGGTCCCAAGTTGTTCCCCATTTGAAAGAGGACCAATTCGCAAACATTTTTTTCTCTTCTTTTAATTTTCTCTTTCTCGATTCTCTTCTGAAATACATCAAGTGAGCTGTATTTTCTAGGTTTCTTGAATTGTTTGATGGTTTCTTCAAACAGAAAGGGTGTCTTTTTCTCATATTGCTCACTATTAATTGAAAGGTTCCTTTTTCCTCAAATTGTTCTCTATTAATAGAATGATTTTTTAAAAAAGGTGTTACCTTGCTATTTAACCTCTAACGTGTGTTCTCTTATAGTTGAGATTGAACTAAAGGAAGATCTGGAAAGAGAAGTAGTAAAATCAAAAACCTTTAGGAATAGTAGAAAGGATTGGAAGAATTATCCACTCTACTTGTTTCAAGAAATTATATAGTTTAGTCCTGCAAAAAAATTACAATGCAATTGATTGTGTAGGATCTAAATGAAAATATTTAAAACTAGTAATTCCAATTTGTAGAATCTGATAACTATTGTCCTTTATATTGTGAAATTTTATCATTGAATAACTAGTGAGATCTCCTCCAATTTTTTTTTTCAAGAGAGATGGATTTATTAATGCAGAAGTCAATAAAACATGCAAGGAACAACAAGAAGTCCTTAAAGGAGGAAAAGAAAAACATTCCCCCCCCCTCCCCCCCCCCCAAAACAAAAAAAAACCCCACTCCGTCTTTGCTAAGTAGAAAAGACAAGGATGGTAGATATTGTTGAGAGCTTGATATACATTGTTGGCCCATTCTCTAACAGCTCAAGCTTTTGAAGTAACTGGTGATCTAACATGGTAGTAGAGCCTTGGTTATGAGAGGTCTTGGGTTCAAGTTTTTCTATTTGCATTTATTTCCCGTTTGCATTTGTACTCTCTTTTCCTTTGCATTTGTCTGTAGTTTCTTTGTCTCTTCATATGCAAGTCCAGGGTCGCACATGAAGGGGAGTGTTGAGAGCTTGATATACATTGTTGGCTCATTCTTTAACAGCTAAAGCTTTTGGAACAACTGGTGATCTAACAGATATAATACGTGATAGTAAAAGACAACTGCTTTCTTTCGTGAATTTTATAAATGATTTGTGTTGTTATGAGGTAGGGTATAATATGTGTGATAGTAAAAGAAACAACTACTTCCTTTTGTAGATTTTATAGGTGATTTGTTTTGTTATGAGGTAGCATAGTTTTTGTTGCTGCTGACACATTCTTCATAGAAAAAACTGAAAAGAGTAGACAAACTCGAGGAAGTGGACTTTAAAAACTTTAGAGTTGCTACTGCTCTTTTTCCCTAGATGTAAGCCTCATTCACCAATCTAGGGAACCAAGTGACATCCACTTGACTGGAGAATGAACCAAAAAAATAAAAATTGAATGCCATGATCTTTTCTGTAAGATGGACATGAACCTAAGAAAACTGCACTCTCTTCTGTGAGATGGACATGAACCAAAGAAAATTGTGCATTGACAACACCCGACTCTTTCTTCTTTCTATGACCTGTTAATTTCTCCAACTAAGCTGCACTGTTGGCGTAGCTTTGAATTAACCCTTGTGAAACCACCCTTAATGAGATTGGTGGAACTTTGGTCTTTGCATAGGTAAGGCTAACTAGAAGAGCATAGATCTCTGTTTTGTTTGCAATGCTTGTACAGAAGGCATTACGAAGTTATTACTACATGTTTGCCTGGTTGTTCCAGATTTCTAGAAGAGCTATGAAGCACGGACACTCTATATGCCGACACTCTTGGACACTTCCCGAACACGTGGGATACGTGAAATATGAGTGTCCAATTTTATTTTATCTTTCTTAATTTTGGACACATTCCGGACACCTTATGGGCACATTTTGGACATGTTTGGAACAAGTTTTATATTTTTCCTCCGTCTTTTTTTTTGGATTTTTCTCCTTCTTCTTGGTTCTCTTTTTGGTTATATATATACACATATATGTTTTCTGTAATAATTAGTAAATTTGTTTTGAAACTTGAATCATGAATGTTGATGATTAAATGAAAAAGTTCTTGAATTTTTATTAATGGCTTTGTTATTTTAATATCTTAATAATGTTTTTGTGATTTGTATGTTTTTATGTCAATTTTAATTGAAATAACGTTAAGTTTTTACTATAGTCATATAAAAAATTTACATATATTCAACATGTCCCAAGCGTGTCCATGTTTTACTTTTTTGAAAAATGACGTATTTGCATGCCGGTGTCGTATCCATGCTTCTTAGCAAACGAGCAACTGCCAAGCCAAAGAACAGGTTCACTTTAGGATATGCTCATTATTTATTTTTGTATCCATTATTAAGTACCACTCCTATATTGTAGAAAATGTAGCCTTTCACGGGGGAAGATATATAATGTACAGCATCCACAGGATACCTGCAAAGCAAAGTTAAATAACTCTTGGCTTCCCATGGAATGGAAGTAACAGGACAATGCAAAATCAAGCGATTTATGGCATCTGCCTTTCTTCAACACCCCCAAATCCTGAAAATGAATCAAAACTTTGTGCTGGTTTTGTTCAATATATTGGGGAAAAATCCTGTGAATAAAGAAAAACTTAGACCAATGATGATCTTTAAGGATTTCAATTTGAAGCAATCTTCCAATAATCATTGGTCCACATAGTAGCATTACAATCATTATTGCAGGACCCCAAATAAAGACAACAAATAAACAAAAATATGAGTTTTTATGCTCTCCTAGCAATCGCAAGAGTTTCCTCCTATGATATCAAACTGATGTAAATCAACTAGGAATAAAATACGAAGAAAAATTTGGGGTCTGTTTTTGAAGTACATCAAATAAGATGGGAAAGAATATATATAGGAGAAACTAGAAGCTCATATCTTACCATGGAGGTACTTTTTTTTTTTTTATTATCGGTAAAGATGTCTCTATCATTAATAATGCCTGAGGGGGGCAAATCCCTATACAAAGGGACTAGGCTACATAGTTAAAGCCTTGGTTCCCCCAAAAACTCTACAAAGATGTGTACATATGATGATGTCTCTCCTTAACCCAAAAAAACAAAAGTTTCAAAAACATATCTTTGAATCTCGGAATTGATTGATCAACTTAAAGGAACTTAGATTTTTTGCTGAAGCACACTAAATCAGAATAGGAAGAAAGGAAGGGAAAGAATAAAAGATAAAAGACACAAAGTTACCTGGACAGTTCAAAAATTTTAGATGTTGCTCATTCGAGAGTTAGAGAGGCTGCAAAACTCTTTCAAATTTTTTAAAGCCATTTCTTCTTCAGTGACTTTTGTGGGTAAATACTAATATATAAGTCGGTCAAGGAAACTTTGGAGTCAAGTGCCATTATATCCTCCTCCGTGTATAAATAGGTCTTAAAATATTGATGATTGGGTCTGCTTAGTTTTTCATATATCAAAGAGCAGTGCTACACTCCTCCCTACAAGATTGGACAGTGAAAACACTTACCCTGTAGTGGTATCCTGACAATCTAATATTAAATGTCATTATAATTTTTATAGATTCAATCATTCACTAAGGTGAATTCATATTGGTTTCTGGAAATTGCATATTACTTAATCTCATTCTTCATCTGATTAATTGGATATTCAAACATTAGATTTGTTATTTTGCTTGTGATTTATATTTCTAATCCTACAGATCAGTATCTACAAACTCCCAGCTGGCTATTAATCAGCCCATTCCTGGTGCTATTTTTTCTGTGTTAATTTTATCTCTTTGTATTCGTGTAGTGGAGCTCTAATGGACCTCTGTTGGAACTTCTTATGAGAAATTTGTTCTTGCATGCTAACATGACTGAGAACAAAATGGAGAGCTCGGTTGCAGGTGACCTTCAAGTGAACTACAATAATATTCACAAGGTATGTTAGCTGCACGCGTTGGTATCTTTATTCTTTCTGGTATAAATTTTATACTAATGGTCCTTGCTTGTATACAAATCTTCTAGGTCTTGTGGGAGCCTTTTGTGGAGCCATGGAAATTTCAGTTAAATGTTACTAGAATATGTCAGATGAGTGCTCTTCTAAACAGTGCCATCACGACAGATATCCATCTTCAATCAACAACACAGCTTAACTTGAATGTAACAGAGCCCCTAATTGAGGTATTTAATGTTCTATGATTTCATTTGTTTTCAAGATCACCTCTCAAGTTAGAGAATTTATAAAGGGAATATTTAAATGTCCTCTGGAGTTTAATGGCTCTGTTTTGTTTTACATTGCATCAAAAGAGGGGGAAAAACCATCATGTTGAAAGGGCTACAGAAAAAAGGTGGCCATCTCACAAATGATGACAAAATTTTGAAACACTAATCTTTCAGGAAACCTGAATCTGATCTCATGCCACCAGTTATGGGCATGGCTCCCATTTTCTTGGATGGCTGTATGATGAACTTTTACATTCAAATGCATCTGAAAATTTTGATTGGCTCCAATAAAATACTAGGGTCCTTGAGACAACCTAACAAATTCATTTGCTGGCAGTTCTCCCAGCAGTAAGAACCTTTACGAGTATGGGGAAGAATTTAGGAAAAGGTGGCTATTTCACAAGTGATGGCAAGATTTTGAAACACTAATCCTTCAGGAAACCTGAATCTGATCTCATGCCACCAGTTGTGGGTATGGCTCCCATTTTCTTCATTCTGTATTATTAACTTTTACCTTCAAAGAAAAGGGCAGCCAAATTCATGAGGTTCCAACCACTGTGGGGTCTAGGGAGGGTCAGATGTATTAGATGTATGCAGTCTTACCTCCGCAAGCAGAGTTATTGTATCCATGACTTGAACCCACGACCTCCAAGTTGCAATAGAGCAATCTTACTATTGTGCCAAAGCCGACCTCAACTTTTACCTTCAAATGCTTCTGAAAATTTTGATTGGCTCCAATCAAATGCTAGGGTGCTTTCGACGCAAGCTAACGAATTTATTTGTTGGGCCAGCTTACTTCATGAATTATCTCATTGTTGCAAAACATGATATGTTCATATCTGTTGACAGCTTGATAAACATTGTTGGCCCATTCTTTGATAGATTAAATTTTTTGATGAGTTGGTGGTCTAACGTGGTATCAGAGCTTTGGTTATGAAAGGTCCTGGGTTCAAGTCTCTCTATTTTCATCTATTCCCCGGTTGCATTTGCATTCTGTTATGCTTTGCATTTGTCTATGATTTCTTTGGCTCTACACGTGCAAGTCTATGGTCGCATGTGAAAGGGAGTGTTAAGAGTTTGATATACATTGTTAGCTCATTCTCTGATAACTTAAGCTTTTCGAGCAATTGGTTGCTTAACAATATCAACTTGTAGATTTTTCTCCATTCATTATTCCAGATCTCAACAGGATGCTAGTTGAGATGTTTATCATTTCTCCAAGGGGCAGTAAGATCTTATTGATGAATTGGTAAACTTTTTAATTTACTTATTCAAATTTTGTTTCTTGAAGGTTGTTTTCCGGGCAATTGAAATGATTAAGGATGCGTGGGGCCTGATAGGGCTGAATAGATCTGAAAGCCAGAGATTCTTAAATTCTCAGATATGTGAAAATATGTGCACAGGAAGATATGCTCCTTACATACTGCAAAATTTGACTTCCTTGCCTCTGGTATTCCATGTTTGTCAAGGGCCAGTTTGTGTGGATGATTTGAATTCATCGGCATTGAAAGATGGAAAACGTTTGCAACCGGGTTCTTGTATGCCAATTTATATCAATGAAACTCCAGAGGAACAACTTTTCCGCTTTAGGCCTTCTCATTCTTCTGACAGACTCTGTGATAATCAATTAAATGGGACATCACATCATTATATTATTGTCCAACTTGATGGAACATCTATACCTTCTGCTCCTATTTCAATGGATCTTGTAGGTATTAGCTACTTTGAGGTGGATTTTTCTAACTCATCAAATAAAACTGAAGTTGATAATAATGAGGATGCTTCAATAAGAAATAAAAACGTTGAGGAGAGCAACAGAACATATGCAAACAGTGGCTTTGTCGTTCCTGTAGTGTTTGATGTTTCAGTACAGCGGTATAGTAAGTTGGTACGATTATACTCAACGGTATGTGTAAATTCAAGTTATGTTTGTTTTCATTCGTAAGAATCTGTTCTGTTTTTTAGAATTTTTGACACTAGATAACTTCCACTTTATGCTATATACTTTCAGGTGATACTCTTGAATGCAACTCCGGTGCCATTCGAGTTACGGTTTGATATTCCATTCGGAGTATCTCCAAAGGTATTCAGACAGATAAAGTTTGTTTTGCTCCTTTATCCTTCCTTGCAATAGCTTTTCATCCTCACTCTGTTATGCCACTTTCAACTTTCTAACATTTCATTATTTCAGATCCTAGATCCAATTTATCCTGGTCAGGAGTTTCCTTTGCCTCTACATTTGGCTCAAGCTGGCCGCATGAGATGGCGTCCACTTGGCCACACCTACCTATGGAGTGAAGCTCATAACATCTCAAATATTCTTTCACGTGAATTTAGGGTCGGATTTTTGCGTTCCTTCGTTTGCTATCCATCTCATCCAAGCAATGATCCATTTCGATGTTGCATATCAGTGCAAGATATGTGCTTGCCTTCAACTGGCAGGCCAAATAAGCAATCTCTTCACATTAATAATACCGTAAAGCAATCAGTTGAAGATTCTGGGCAAATGTTGCATAATCTGGACAAGAGAAAGAAGCATTTCATTCACCAAGTGACTTTGAGTAGTCCACTGGTAGTGAGAAACTATCTTCCAGAGGCATTGTCACTGACAATAGAAAGTGGTGGGGTTACGCGTACTGCATTACTTTCAGAGGTTTGTAGTATATTTTGGGTTACTTGATATTAAATGAACTGGATAGGGTTCCATATTTCTCAGTGTTTGTTGAAGGTAGTACCATTTATTAATCAGGTTGTACATATGATAATCTTTTCAGGTGGAAACTTCTTTTTTCCATATTGATTCTTCACATGACCTTGGATTAGCTTTCCAATTGCATGGTTTTAAACCTTCAATATTGAAATTCCCACGTGCAGAAAGTTTTAGTGCAATAGCTAAGTTCAGTGGAACAAAGTTCTCTCTATCTGAGACCATTACCTTTGATCCTGCTGTATGTGATGGTAATTTATGTTAACTTATGGTTTTCTATTTGAAGTGATTGTGTTTTTATAAGTTCATTTATTGTGTTAGTGTTAAATTGTTTTAGGTCCAGTATGTGTTACTGTGGAAAAAGTGATGGATGCACTCTCTGGAGCTCGTGAAATCTGCATTTTTGTTCCCTTTTTGTTATATAACTGCACTGGTTTTCCACTCATTGTTTCGAACTCTGCAAATGAAACAAAAGGGCATGGCTGCATCATTCCTTCCTGTTATGATTTGGATGAGCAGGATCTACTTCTAGGCAGAAAAGATGGTCTAGGTCTTCTATCTTCTAATCAGGATTTGCATGTTACATCACCATGTAATGGAAGTTTGAGGAATTCTTCGTCAAAAAATCACATTGTCTCAACCAGGAAGAATGTAGACCCGCACTATGGGAAATTTTTTAGTAGACCCTTGATATTGTCCGGTTCATCTACAATTTTTCATGAGCAAGCAGATAAACATGATTTTGATGCTCAAAAGCCTTCACTAAACAATCTGAAGGACAGGTTGAGTTCAAACATTCAATCGAAGTTAGTGTGTTCCCAGATTGAACAAATTGATTCTAAAAGGATTAAGGGTTGCATGTATTCTCCGAATCCCAATTCCTCTGCTAGTGAAATTATGGTTAGAGCAAGTCGGTGCTTGCCTGAATGTGTAACAGAAAACATGCCAAAATGTTCTTGGTCAAGCCCATTTCTTCTTGTTCCACCAACTGGTTCAACCAGTGTCCTTGTTCCTCATCCAGATACAAATGCAGCATACGTAATATCTGTTACATCAAATGCGGTTGCTGGACCATTTACCGGAAGGACAAGAACCATCACTTTTCAGCCTAGGTATTGTCTTTGAGATTACTCTGATGTAATTATTGAATTCTTATTTCATGTTTGTATAACCTTGGTTCTCTCTCTTGTTAATGTTTTCTTCCCCAAATTTATACAGATACGTGATCAGCAATGCTTGCAGCAAAGACTTAAGTTATAAGCAGAAGGGTACTGATTTTGTTTTTCATTTAGGAATTGGGCAGCACCATCATCTTCACTGGATGGATACAAGGAGGTATTTGGCATTATGTCATTACTAAGATGTCTTGATCTTGGCACATAACATGATCTCTTCTTATCGTTCACCCGCAATATGAATTCTGCATGCATTCCTCGACACATTTTAATGCTAAATTAAATGAACATGATTGTGACCGGTGAACTGGTAATAATTAATGTATACACATCATTTCAAATGTCCAACAAGCTAATTTTTTGTTTGAGAGGTGTCCTACAAATTTAAGGTTGATCATAAGTCGATTCTTTTGCATGTCATTTTCGCTATTTATAGTTCAAATTCTTTGCTTTTTGGGGAAAAAAAATTCTTTTGTTTTTGGTAAGTAATAAGAAAATTCTTGATGGCAAGTCCTTGTTATCTATAGTTTTCTATCGTTTTTAAATTTTGAGTTGCATAAATAAAGATTATATTAGTGGCGTTGGGTCGTTATTGGTCACTCCAATTTGAGAGGTTTTTATGGATACACTCGGGTTTTTTAGTTTTTTGGGAGGGAGGGGGAAACAGAAAAGGAAAAGGAAAAAAAAAAAACAAATTTAAGTGAACATGGTATCATCTTTTGAGTCGTGGAAACAGCCTCTCTACATGCACGGTAAGGTTGTGTACATCTAACCCTCCCTAAACCGTGCAGTGACAAAAGCCTCATGCTCTGAGCTAGCCCCTTTAATGGTAACATCTTAAGTGAGTTTGAGCATAAGGAATGGTACTTAGTATGAAATAAGCCAAAGGGTTAGGTCTATACCTTGTCTACTCGTCCCAGCACACCATATATCCCAAACATGATTCTTATCCATAAAACTCATCTCTTCCTCCATAGCAATCATCCATTCATTACAAGCACGTGAAGAGAGCTTTTCACTAAAAGAAGCAGGCTTCATCTAAATCCAGTGAAATAGCCATAAGTGCATCCCCCTCAATCTCAAAACGACGACGAGGGATAACTCCATGCTTACTCTTCTGAACTTGACTCTCTTAAGAATCTAACTGAGAACTCCCACTAGATTGAAGATTACTCTTATCCTCATCGGCGATTTCAGGATGAGAAACCAATTTCCCACCCTCGCCAAGTGGAGCCAAGTTAATTCTCAAAATCTTCCATTTCATAGAGTTCAAGGTTCGTTTTGGCTTCACCAATGCTTGGGAAATCATTCTCAATGAAATCCACATCGCGTGACTCAATCGTAGTCATTCCTTTATCGGGTTGTTCACTTAGCATCACATAGCCTGATGAGCTTTCAGAGTAACGAACAAAAATGTTCTTGTTAGCTCTCGGGCCCAACTTCCCATACCGATAAGAAGCGTTGTGAACATAACCTGCCGACCCCATGGTCGTAAATGCCCTAAATCTGGCTTTTGCCCATGCCAAAGCTCACAAGGGGTTTGAGGAACTGACTTAGAAGGTACACAGTTAAGAATGTAGGCAGCAGTCAATAAAGCATCCCCCAGAAGCTGATCGGGAGGTTATACCCACCTTGTGCGGATTTGACATCACGACCGTGGCCCGACCTAATTGCCGAACTGGATTTTTCCTTTTAACTTTAACTTTAACATTTATATGTGAGTGTTATTATCATGCTTTCAGAAATTAAATATACAGCGGAAGACTTAATAAAATATTTGCATTTATAATACTTGAGTTCTTAAATATACAGACCCAAAAACTCTAAATACAACTACCCCCAAGATGTGGGGTGATGGGAGAATACAGGACAAGTACTATACTGCACTATCAAAATATCCTTGCAATATATGTATCTGCAGCAACTCTACACCTGTTCGGGATTTCACTCCCTACTTTCAAACTGCGGCGTCCCTACCTGAAATAGTCAGAAGAAATCTGTAATGAGCTAACATAGCCCAGTAAGTAAATCCTATTTGCTCTACCATAGGTCAAAGTCAATATAAGAAAGTTCACAACCAAGATAAACAAGGTTATGTCAATATGATAGCCAATCAAGAAAATGAGATATCACAATAACAAGTCACAAAATGTGAAACAACTGAATTGACCCCTCGGGCCTTAAGGCACATCCTATGATAGCAAAAACAATGAATATCCAATGATATCAAGTATATATAAATCATCAATAGGGATCTGGCCTATCCAATAAATGTATTGCCACAATAATAGATAACTGCTCAATATAAGAGATGCTCTGGCAATCATATGATCATTGACTGAAATGTAACATGATCATCCAAATGAATGCAATAATAGATTTGAGCCTCAAATTTGTAGTGGATGGAATTCGATAGGGTCCGGCATACTCTATCATTATGCCTATTCAACACTCCCTTCCGAGTGCCTGTCCCCGCAGGTACACCAACTTACGGACACATAAATAGCATTAGGAGCTCAATTTTATATATCGTCCCACTTGGACGCTTCATCCTGAATATGATAGACATTGTGACCTGATCACAACTCTGCATATGAATAATATATCAAGATCATAATTTTTACCCAGAATATAAAAATGTGGAATATTCCTGTTCTCACATAGAGAACTATTGCCTCTCCAGGCCTGATATAAAGATGTATAATAATCACATGATTAAGATATAGAATTCTATTTAACAATATCCACAAGTTAGAATAAACATCGAAATGTGGAATCAATAACATCTGAATGTATAAAGGAATACAAGTTTTGGCAGTAACAAGAAATAACGGTGCGACATGGCTAGAACTTTACCACATGCAGAAATCGGATTTTACTTACCCTTACTGTATTACTTAGAAGGTCAGACTTCCTTCTCTTTCCCCTTTGACGTTCCTATTATTCAGGAAACACATCTCAGTCTATTTTATTCATAGTATATGTTATTCATCGAATTTTATACATCATTGTCATAAGTATCTCTTTTGTTAAAATGGATTCCACTATTGAGTCCGAGATGTCGACGAGAATCGGTTTAGGATTTTACGGACTTCTATTTGGACTTCTGTACTGAAAATGGCAAAATGGTTCATTTTGCACTTTTACATGTCTTTTTTTCTCGGGGCCTATTTTCACAAATCAGGACTTCACCGTTGAGTTCGGAATGTCCAAAATAATAAAAATTCACTATTCATTCATTTTAATCGGAGTCCGTTTGACTCATATTTGATTTAGGGGCATTTTGGTAATCGGAGTCCGTTTGACTCATATTTGATTTAGGAGCATTTTGGTAATTTTTTCTTGAATTAAATATTTTAATTTAACTACTTTGAGTTACATCACAATTATACATAAGTCTTGGGCCCTTTTTCAATTTCACAAACATTTGGGCCAATATTGTAAAATCAGAAATTACTATTCCAAATTGGAATAGCCAAACAATGGACAAGTCTACAAAATTGGGATAGGCTATCCCTATTTCCATTTAGGTTTTAAATTCATTTATTAAACCCATGCCCAAACACACTCAATCTCAACTTAAATCCTAAATCAAAACGACATAGTTTCGGTATCTCATATGTGCGGATGGGTCGAGTCTGACCCGAACCCAAACCAACCCTGACCCACACCCGGTTCACTGTTCTTCTTCTCTAGTGGGTCTCCGGTGTCTTCTCCAGTGCCGGTGACATTTTTCCGATCACTTTTCAACACAAACTCAATGTGGTTTTCTTCCTCTTCCCATGAGGATTACAACCCTACCCTCGGTTTTTCAAATCACCTAACCCAAATTCACGAATAGAGGAAAATTAGTGGGTCTTTGGCAAGACCTGATTTTTCGGCCACCTTAAAATTTCCTATTTCGTTGATTTTGGTCCATGGATTTCACTCCAATCCTTCACCTATCATCGTCTGAACTAGTTTAGAATAGTTCTACATTGTTTAATTCCATTTTTACACATAAAATCATAACCCTTTGATTTCTTACATAAACCTGCAACTAGCTATTTCTTACTCATTTCTAAACCATTTTTAATGATTCTTTTTGCAAAATGATCTATATTTCATGCTCTTTCAGATCCTATAACTAAGACAAACTTTCATGCTTTGAATCTCAAAAAAAAGCTCTGAACTTTTCTTACCTTGATGAGCTTTTGGCTCACAGTACTTTCCTTCTTTTCTCCTTCTTCCTTCTTTGCTTCAGTTCTGAATCTCAAAGCTTCACTTTCTCTCTCTGTTTCTCTTGTTTTCCTTCACATCGTGTGCTTGACATCGTGTGCATTCTCAAAACTGTACATCTATCTCATTACGATACGTGTTCGGTTTACAAGTCCGTTTTACACTGGTTGACCCGGTCTATCTCGGGTCGGGGTGTTACAGGTTAGCTTGTGCCATAATTGATCTAACCATGTCTAATAATGTACGATTTCCTTGCTCTGCAACACTATTTTGTTGCGGCGTACCTAAATCGTCAATTGCCTGCGTATCCCTTTTTCCTCACATAGTTCCTTGAACTGATCTGATTGATATTCGAGTCCACAGTCAGTGCGAAGACCTCAAGTCTCTGCTCTATGTGATTCAACCTCAGCTAGAAAGCGTCTAAAACAATCCAATGTTTCATATCGGTGAGAAATCAAATAAACATAACCATATCGCGCAAAGTCATCTATAAAAGTAAGGAAATAAGAGGCCTCATTGCGTGCCTTCACATCAGTGCGAAAGACCTCAAGTCTCTGCTCTATTTGATTTTCAACCTTAGCTAGAAAGCGTCTAAAACAATCCAATGATTCATATCGGTGAGAAATCAAATAAACATAACCATATCGCGTAAAGTCATCTATAAAAGTAAGGAAATAAGAGGCCTCATTGCGTGCCTTTACATTCATTGGTCCGCAAATGTCTGAATAGACTAATTCTAAAGGGTGAGTAACCCTAGTAGCCTTTCCAGCCAAACAAGGCTCACATGTAGGTAGGCTTACTTTAGTGAGAGACCCCAATAGGCCTTCTCTAGCTAATCTAGCCATCCTTTCTTGTCCAATATGGCCGAGTCTTGCATGCCATTTAACAGAATCATCTTTATAATCATCACATGCCAAACATTCAGATGAAGATGAATAATCTAATGTATCGAATTAATAAAGATTATTTGAAAGAAAATCATGACCAAAAATATTACCATCTAAAAACATAACAAATTGTCTACCGTCAATGCTGAAAAAAAAAAACCAAGTTCAACCAGTGCTGAAATAGAAACTAGATTAAATCGGACACTAGGTGTATAAAGCACATCATGGAGAATCAGTGTAAGCCCTAAGCACAATCTGAGCTGATAAGCACCAACTCCAAGAACTTTTGCACTTGCACTGTTTCCCATAAAGATGCTTTGGCTACCTACCGGTATCCGATGTTTGGTTGCTCCTGTATCCAATATCCACAAAAGAGATGAATAAGCAACTAATACATGTGAGCATACAAGTGAAAAGGAAGAGTACTAGTTAGTGGACTATACTTTGGTAAAGTTCCTCTTGGCACCACACTTGACTCTTTGGCGCTTTGCTACTTTGCCACTTTGCCTGCCTTTGGAGCCAAGTTATTTGCTCCTCCCTGCTTCTTCTTTCCTCCTCGTCTCCTTTGATTAGGCACACGTGCCTTATCATGGCCACCTTGGGCGACAAGGACCATAGAGCTATTCGCCTCTTGGCGCTTCGCCTCTTAACTCCAAATGACGCGAAATATCAACAAGATTTTTTATATTTTCATTGTGGGTCAAATTTTGCTTCATTTGATTCCATGTATCTGGTAGGGAGCGAATAACTGCTAGGATCTGCTGCTCATCAGTAAGATCATTTCCAACAGCCTTAAGATCATGGCTCATGGCTAACCTCACCCTTAAGTGCTCAACCATAGTGTGCTTGGAATCTATCATGTATCCTTCAAATTTGAGGGTCAAGGCGCGCAACCTTGTGGCAGTAGTCCCCCCAAATGTAATTTTCAGCCTATTCCACATATCCTGAGCTGTGGGGGAACTCTCAAATTCTCCAATAAGATCATTATGCATGCTGCTTAACATAGTAAAGCGTGCACATTGATCTTTCTTTATCCAGTCCCAGTAGGCTTCCATGTTCCGACGGTGTTGGGCACTATTGCCCTCCTCAAGGTGGGGTCATGCTATTAGTCAAGGTCTCTAGAGCCTCTTGCTCATTTAACAGATATTGAATTTTCCTATGCCATATATCATAGTTGGTACCAACAAGCTTCTCACCCTTTGTGAGGTCAACAATCACATTCTTGGAAGCCATCTACATTCAATTTGTGCAAGGTGACATTTAGCATACATTTCTATATTTTATTATTTTGTTGCCAAAAATCCAATTAAAAATATTATTCTATATTTACACTATTAGATCGAAAATTTCGCTAGGCTCATAATCATCTCTCATTTGTGTAAAATAGAAGTATATTTTTAGACGATTTCGAGCAAAATAAATCTAAATTAAAACTAATTTAATTCATCCACACAATAATAATAATAGCCACAAAAAAAAATACTCTACTTGAGTCTAATTGGCATTCTAGTACAACATGCCAAAGATAATTTCTAGATATACAAGTTTGCTGCGAAAACACATCCCTTTACGATACTTCCTAAAAATTAATACATAATTTCTCAGAAAGAGATTACATAGCTTGAATCAACCAACTACATCAATCTACTAGAAATAATAAAATAAATGGGAATTCCGCGCCAAAAACTCATATATCTCGAAATTATTATTGTAATTTCATACATCACACAACACATGTACTCGAATATCAATTTCATTAAGCACATCCAATTATAACAAACATAACAATATAATAGGCTTTGTTGGATGGCTTACCACACTTCACCACAATGGGAATGAGTATTTGGGTCTCACAATTAAAGGGATCAATAATATGCAACAATAATGTGTTAAAGAATTATCCACATGAGAAGTAAAACAAAAATGATCCACAAATATAATCCACACATGACCCAAAAGATATGATCCACACATAGTGTAATTGTTCCTAATTTTCAGAGCTTTTCCAAGAATTTTTCACATTTAAAATCAATTTTCTGAAAAATTTTAATCAATTTTTGGGATAAAAAACTAATTTTTAAAGCCCAAAAAATATCAAAAATAGGTTAAAAATTCACCAAAAAATAATTTGGGTCCCCAACAGTGTACTAAACACTTAAAGTAATTTTAATCTCAAATGTAGCATTCTAGAATTTGTATATAATTATTTAATCAAATTTTTAACACTTTATTCATTAAAAAATTATTTTTAAAATTTTCAGAAACTTAAAAATTACAAAAATATATCACGGAGTTCCAAATTCAGTGAGTGAGGCACTCTCTCCGGCGGTATCAAAAAAGGGAGCCCGAAAGACCCCAAGCGTGCCTCCTTGAGAGTGGGATTTGCAAAACTAATTTAAAAATCAGATTTTAGCTTTTGGTAATTACCCACGTGCAGCTAATGCGCGTGTATCACGCACCGCCGCAGCTGTGATTCCGTCCTTGCGGTCAAACTTCACGACCTCATATCTCACTCACTTCAAGTCAAAAAATTATGAAAAATATACCATTGGAAATCTCTCATGACAAGGAACAATTTAATATAAATTTCATGCATAATAATTGAAGTTTTACAAATCATATTAAAGTCCAAAAATCAGTATTAAAGTTGTGTTTTCTTGAAAAACTAGCCAACGGTGGATTGTCCTGAAATTTTAAAGGCTTACAAATTAGGATATTACGAACACATCCACCGTGGCGGATCATTCAAAAAGTGTTCATAAATTTTTTGTTTGCAAAATAGCAAAGTGGTTAAACTTTTTTATATAAGTTATGCATGATTAAATAATACTCATGATATATTCATGCATAATAACATCAAATAAGTGAACACAAGTAAAAATAAGTTCTGATACCAATAATGGAAAGATATATATAAAATCAGGTATGAACCCGGTTACCTCTAAGAATTGGGTTTGCGGAAGTAGAAGATCTTAACTTATGTTACGACTTTCTGATAACCACTGGAACAACACGGATGGAACTCTTTCGTCAATAGAATAGTTACAATATGAGTCTTCTATGTCTTGTCCACAACCCAAGTCTAGAGGCGACGATGGTAGCCTCAGAAGAAACTCAGATCTCTCATAGATTCGATGATAGATTGTCATGAAATTTTAAGAGCTTACTAATTGAGATGTTACGAACACATCCACCATGGCGGATCATTTAAAAAGTGTTCATAAATTTTTCGTTTGAAAAATAGCCAAGTAGTTAAACTTTTTGATACAAGTTATGTATGAGTAAATAATACTCATGATATATTTATGCATAATAACATCAAATAAGTGAACACGAGTAAAAGTAAGTTTTGATACCAATAATGGAAAGATATATATAAAATCAATCAAGTGTGAACCCGATTACCTCTAAGAATCGGGTTCGCGGAAGCGGAAGATCTTGGATTGTGTTACGAATTTCAGATGACCACTAGAACACCACGGATGGAACTCTCTCGTTAATAGAATGGCTACAATACGAGTTCTCTATGTCTTTTCCACAACCCAAGTGCAGAGGCGTCGATGCTAGCCTCAGAAGAATCTCATAGAGAACTAGGAAGCCAGGAGAGTTGCGATAACAAAGAAATCTTTCCACAACCTATCCCGTAACCAAAATGCGAGATATACATTTGGGTTGGTTGAAATTCGAAACTAACCAGATAATGATAAGAATCATAATCTTATCACAACTCTCATTCATAATCTTGTGGATGCCCAAATGGCTATGGGTTCGGGTCAAATCTGTCCCAATATCCAACAATAATAAAAAATCATTTTCAGATGTTATGTTTGTTCTCATGGGAAGTATGCAATCTATCATGTAGCAAGGGCACCCAATTGTTGTCCTCACAAATTGCTACCACCAATATTCCTAACTTCATCTCCTTTTATCCCGTGTCGTCAAAATTCAAATTATTATTGAAATTTTGATTTATTTGTTTTATAAATAGAACCAACATCATCAAGAACTCCTTATTGTGGGTGGAAATTCCATAATGAACTACTTCTACTCACACAATTCATTTTACTGTTAGATTGAAAATGAAAGTGCATTAAAAAGGAGAAAAAAATTGGGCATAGAAAATCATTGCTGTAAATTTGATTTGCACTCTGTCGACACCAAATGAAATGGGTGTGTATTTCCAGTTGTTTAATACTTTTGAGGTGCTTTATGTCGGAAAAATATATGGTGAGAAGTAAATTTGAGAATGTAATTGGTTTAATTGAGTAGTAGTATGAAAATCTACTTTTTATGGCTCAACTGCTTTTGCAGGTTTGGAAGATTAATATTGGTCTTTAAAGTTGGTCTTATCCCATATACTTTGTATTACCCTTTCCTTTTTTTCAGATGGATTATATAGCATTACTAGTTTCTTATGGTTATAATTGTTCCTTTTAGGTCCTTTTCACCCTATATGGGCCGACTCTTGTCTCCATGGGGTCTCGTTTCTCCTCTCTCTATCAACTGATTTTCAATATCATAGCCTCTTTTCAACTTACAGTTAGAGAAGAGGAAAACTTCTTGTCTTCAGCAAAATTTTGATTTCATTTTAAATTTTCCCATGCATTCATATCCTTATTTTGCTCATAGTTTTCTTCTCCATTTTTATTCTTATTTTTCATAGTCATGCTTCAACATGTTGCAGGGAATTACTAGTTTCCATTCGTTTCAATGAACCTGGATGGCAATGGTCAGGGTCCTTCTTACCAGAGCATCTTGGTGATACTCAGGTGAAAATGCGGAATTATGTTTCTGGTGCAGTTAATATGATACGGGTGGAAGTACAGAATGCTGATGTTTCCATTAGAGATGAAAAGATTGTTGGAAGCCCCCATGGAAATTCCGGGACAAACTTGATTCTTTTATCTGATGATGATATGGGCTTTATGCCATACAGAATTGATAATTTCACGAAGGAGGTTGGTGTATGTTTATTGAGTGTTCACTATAATTTTAGCAATCAATACTTGGAATATGACTTTGTTGAGTATACAATAGTTTGTTATTTCTTTCTGTTGAGATTGTAATATTTGAGATTTTGGATCATTGATAATTTTATTCCGCTTATATATTTGCCTAGTATTTACCTATATTATCAAAATGCGGCATTATATTTAATTCTGTAATGTACATACAGCTAATCCACAGGCTTAGATACACTCAGCTCAGCATTGTCCCAAGTATTCAAAACTGTTTGCTTATTTAGATGTTTCGTGGAAACAATATGGTTCAAATGGTATGTTTTGTGTAATTAATTCTATTTGAAACTAGTTGCTTACTTTTTTATTTGGTAAAATAATATCCTCCCCCCCCCCCCCCCCCCCCGCCCCCACCCCAAAAGAAAAAACTTGCACATACTGACACTCTTTGAAGTATTAAACTAGGGTGTTTTAAATGACAGTAATTTCCAGTCTTTTGGTTTTTCAGAAATCCCTTGTTTAGGTTACATATAGCTTGGTTGGGTTATCTAATTGTTAGAAAAGCAAGCTAAGATATTAAGAGTTCTGTGATTGTTTTTACATTTCATCTGATACTACAAGGTTAGTAATTGTACTTTTTGCCACATTGTAGAAGCTACGGATGTACCAACAAAGGTGTGAAACTTTTGAAACTATTATTCACTCCTACACTTCTTGCCCTTATGCTTGGGATGAACCCTGCTACCCACATCGTCTCACTGTTGAGGTACTTGTTCTGTTTTTAAGTTCAAAATGATGAATAGTTAAAGATTATTACTAACATCTATTCAAAATTGTAAGGTGCCTGGAGAACGTATCATGGGGTCATACACTCTTGACGAAGTGAGAGAGTACACACATGTATACTTACCTCAAACTTCCGAGGTATATTATTCTGGTCTTCATTCATTCCCGTGTCTACTCTGCATACACGTTCCCAAAAGAAATTATTGCACATGCTTTGATCCGGTTAAAAGAAAATAAGTGTTATAATAGTTTGAATAGAAGTTCAACATCTGATTTTACATCTGGATCTTGGATCAATTGTTAATGAATTGTTTGTAATTCCTTTTTTTTAATTAAAAATGATAGAGTTGAAATATATTAAAAAAATGCAATTTAGGGTTTATGAAAAGAAAAGATGAGAAGAAGGAGAGAGAATTGTTTTCCAAATAGAGGACAATGAGTTAATTCTTATATCTATCACTTTGCATGTATTACTTCATTAATATCCAGAAACTACAAAAGCACCCATTCTCAGATATAAATACCCAAATATACTAACTCTCCCCCCCTCAAGTTGGAGCATATATTTCTCTCCTGTCCAACTTTATACAACTGAATGGAAAACCTGTACTGCAAAGCCCTTTAGTGAATAGAGACTACATCAACTAGTTAATGTTCTGATTTCACAAAGGGAGTGAAAATCATGCCTTCATTTAGCTTCTCTTTAACAAAATGTCTTGTCAATTTCTATGTGCTTTGTTTGATCGTGTTTGCACTTCATTGTGAGCAATATTGAAAGTAGACTTTGTTAGTCCCAAGGTCTCAACCTTAGGGAAAAGGCATAATTTTGATGATAACAATGCCTTGATTAGCTTGCACTAATAGTTTTGTATTAAATGAAAAATAATAAACCAAGATACACTCGTATGAAGGAGATCAAATGGGAAAAGTACTCATATCAAGATCAAAAGAAGAAAAATGAAGTCACTCAAATCTCAAGACGTCATCATGAGGAAAGGAACTTCAAGCTCAAGGAAAACTCAAGGAAAAAGATTCACGTGGAGCTAGGAAGTCCAGAGAGTGAGTGGGGTGTGTGAGTGAATAGGTAACTTGTAAAATGATTTTCTTTGATTGATCAATATGGATCAATCCTTAGGACTCCTGATCTTAAACTTGACCATCCTCGTGACAAATTCCTTACGAAATAGCATAAGTTCTAAATCATACTAAAATGATACATCATATCATTTAGAACTTGAGTGATCATAATGAGACTGAAATATGCTAACTTAGTAAGAATTAAATTGATATTTATCATCTTAGAAAACTGAGTAAGATGCTTCCTCAGTCGACCAATCCATGGAAGCAATCGACTGAAGATTACAAATATGTAAGCGTATAATGGTATTGTCCAAAGTAGTCAACTAATAAATAACATCAATCGACCAAAGCTTAATTGGTTCAAATCAAAATATTGATTCTGCTAAAATTAGTCGACTGAAGTTATGTAACAGTCAACAATTGCTTTTGAATTTTAAATGAGTTTATCATTTTAGAAGAAGTAGTTGACCAATGTCTTGAATTTCAGTCGACCTCACATAGTAGTCGACCAATGCATATTAACTTAAATGAGCAGTCCACCAGTCAATGGTTATCAAACAAAAATAGTGGCTAGTTCCAAAGGCTCGGTTCGCTTGTTAAATGCTTGATAACAACTAGATTTCAAATTTGGATTTAAATACTGATCCATTTTGACTTACAAATAGGGAGAAAAACTCATAACATTCTTTCAAAAGGATCAAGAGAGCATTTATTATGAATCAAGTTCTAGAAATCAAAAATTGAATAAACCATTAGTGAGCTATCATTGAGCTTTTTGCTGATTAGCCATTGGAATCATTCTAGAATGAGCTTCATTGTTTAAATCATACTCATTGAGGAGTCAATTGCTTGAGTTCTCTCATCTTTTTTGAAAAAAGAATTGTAAAGGCTCGTTTTTAACTGGACTCTTGGTTGTAAAGCTTTGTTCTCTAGCTGGTAAGGAGAGCATGATTAGTGAATTGGAAAATCTCAAGGTGGGATACTTGAGGCATTGACGTAGGTTGGAAGGTCAAACCATGTAAAAATACCGTGTTTGAATCCTCTCTCTCTGTACTTTACTTTATTGTTGAATGTGATGGTTGTATAGCATTTAATTTATAATCTGTGGACAACCCACACAATTAGAGAACAAGTCAAAAAGTTTGCCATTTGTTGGCGCGATGACTTCGTCATCAATCTCTACACAAGATACTGATTCACAGCTGTCACGTGGCCTTGTAATTTTTATTCTGCTCTCTCTCAGTTGGTCTAATGGTTTACACTTTCCTCTTTTTCAGAAGCCTGAAAGAACTTTTCTTGTTTCTGTCCATGCTGAAGGAGCAACGAAGGTGCTTTACTGATGTTTTGGAATGGACAACTGACTTTTGCATCTTTCCTATGGAGCTTAGTGGTTACTTTTTTCTGATACAGGTTCTCAGTATTATTGATTCAAGTTACCATATATTGAATGATGTGAAGGATCCACGTGTCCGGTTCAAAGAAAAAAGAAAACATGATCAAAAAGAAGAAACCTTTGTTGATTGCAAGGAAAAGATATCAGTTGTTATTCCTTTTATCGGAATTTCCTTGATGAACTCTTATCCACAGGTACGTGAAAAATAAGATAAAATGAAGTGTTATTACTTTGATGACATCAATAGTTTAAACTGTGTTTGGCTGCCTTTCTTTTGTAGGAATTGCTTTTCGCTTGCGCAAAGAACACAACAATTGATCTGCTCCAGAGCCTGGATCGACAAAGGTTTTCCTTCCAGATCTCATGGTTGCAAATTGATAACCAGTTGCACAGTACTCCATATCCTGTTATCCTGTCCTTTGATCATGAAAACAGAAGCAACCCAGTGGCCCAAATGAGAACCAAAGATGATAACACAAAGATCAAAAGTGAAACTGCAATGCAAATTGCTTCTGAAAGTCTGTGTGAGCCTATATTCTGCTTTGCTGCAGCAAAGTGGAGGAATAAAGATATTTCATTGGTTTCATTTGAATACATTAGCTTAAGGCATGTTTTCTGACTCAACTGTACCTCAAAAAAAAAATTAATAACTTCACCACTTGATATATTCTCTTCGTTGCTTGCAGAGTGGCAGATTTTCTCCTTGAGCTTGAGCAAGAAGTGATATTAAGCTTGTTTGATTTTTTCAAAACTGTATCTTCAAGGTTTGAGAGCAGACTTTTGCCATGTTTGGATTCTTCGCTACATCCTCTTATGTCCGATGTGGGTTTTGCAAAGGAGTCCTCTGCACAAGCTGAAGCTTATGAGAATGTGAAAGCAAATGGGAACCAACTCCATTCAATGAATATTCCTTTGTTAATTGAAAATCACAAAAGCAGCCATTTACCACCTCCAATAGTTCCAATTGGAGCTCCTTGGCAGCAAATTTACCTCTTAGCCCGAAGACAGAAGAAAATATACGTCGAAGTGTTTGATTTAGCCCCCATCAAGTTGATTTTAAGGTGAATCAATAACTGTTCCGGTAGTTGTAATGTTGACTCCATTATTTATCTACTAATATGGATAAATTTTATTCTCACAGCTTTTCCAGCAATCCATGGATTCTTAGAAATGGGGTTCTTACATCAGGAGAATCTCTTATCCATGTAAGTGGCAAAGCCTGTTAGGAAAGATATCAGAATATTATATTGTGATATATAACTCTGTCCAAAAGTATTGGGCTGCATTTCTTTGTGAACAACCTCAGCCCAAGGAAACCCTCAGTTTCAGCATCGAATGACTACATTACTTGATTGTTATGAGCAGACCATGTCTACATTACTTGACAGTAGTGTAATGCAAGAGCTCGGGCCTCTATCTTTGCAACAATGTCTCACCTTCTGCTGCATCAATGTGCCTTCTGAGTTGCATTTCCTAGTAGCTATGTTGTGGACTTGTTATTTAAAACTTTAGTCGAATGCCGACATTTTTAATAAGTAAATTAATATTTGATTAAAGGATGGGGGTGTTCCCATGTACACACATGTAATAAGTACAACCTATAATTTCATATCATCCAAAAACTCGACAAAAGTATATATAGACAAAAAAGAACTCCCTTTAATCCAAAAAGAAATAAAAAACAGGGAGCTAAGTATGCTATACTGTCACGCCCCGAGCCCCAAAGACCTAGTAGGGAGCCCTCTTCGTTGATCCATTACGATAATTAAGTCACATGGCCAATTAAATGAAGGTATTGGTCTCATTTATTCATTTTGAATTCGACTTTAATTCACATTAGCTCTTAACATTCCGTTTTCTTTCTAAGCTAATGAAAGTCCACTATCAATCATACATATGTTTAAAGGTTCAAGCAAGACATAAATCTTTAATTTAAACTCTCCATCTTAAGGTATAAGAGTTAACTCTTATCAATATTTTCAATTACCATCAGTTATATTTTAACCTTAATGTTACTTCATCCTCCTAGGCTAGTTAAAACTCAAAAGCAATCATACCTGTGTTTAATGAATCGAGCAAGACCCAATTTCTTGTTTAGTTCTTCTATTGAAAGTCATGGATATGACTTTAGTCCAGAAAATTGGTTTAAAAAGGTGGATTATTATCAATAACACTTGCATACTTGAAACTAGTATAAAAACTCTTTAAATTTCCAAATTCTTTCAACACTTTTGTGGTTTGAAACCTCTCTTTTGGTCTTCTTTTAAGTCCCCTATTTTCTTTTTCATTCATACGTACATTTGTTTAGTTTCAAATAGCTATTGGCTCCTGTATATATTGCTTTTGGCCTTATAACATTAATTGATTGCAGAGAGGTCTTATGGCTCTTGCTGATGTTGAGGGAGCTCAAATTTATCTCAAACAACTGACTATTGCACATCATATGGCTAGCTGGGAATCCATTCTGGAGATCCTTGTCAGGCATTACACTCGTCAAACTCTTCATGAGATGTACAAGGTAGAACCTTAAACAATGATCTTATGGGTTTAGTTTGTTTTGGAGGTTTGGCCTTCCTTGTTTTAATTGTATGGTCCATGACAACTCAAGTTCTAAGCTAGTATTGTTCATAACTTCATATTAGTCAAAGCACTCTAATGAACTCAAGTATATCGGATAGCTGTCAATGGTCATTTTTCCCATGAATTACTTGCCTTTAATTTTAGGGAACGCATGACCTGTTATCTGTCTACATATCTATTAAATTCAGTCAAGACTTTGTCTCAATACTCTCAGCAGCTTTTGTTGTCAAATATGTTGCTATCCATGGTCTTCAATATTTTTAAATTTGAACTTTGTGAATAATCCCTTATCTAGAAGCTCAGTTGACATCTTGGCATGTCAAATAATTTGTTATAGATGGGAAGAATATAAGCTTCATTGAACCTCTATTGAGCTTACACTTTTTGTGAACCAGAATAAACTATTGCCAGCTAATCCTAATCCCTTTTAAAATGAAAAAGATATGTAGTGATTCTTCCCCACCCCCACCACCAAAATATCCATTTGAGATACATAAGAGTTTTATAAAAATATTTTAGCTTGTAAATTTTTCCACAAGGAATTGGGCTTGGCAACACATAGCTTTATTACATAATGATCTGAAGTTTCGCCATTGCTAACTTTTTGGGCTCCTTGGCAACACATATCCTGCTCAAGATATTGGCCATATGGTCATTTAGCTCACTATATAGTTGAGCATTTCTTAGTTCTTACTAAGTCTCCTTTTCTTAAAATAGCAGATGGTAATGAAATCATCTAAGAGAAAATAGAACATGAAAAATATAAGAAGTATCTGCTAGTTCAAAATCTTAACTCTTTTTGGAAGTTAAGTTTGCTTTAGCCTCTTCTTTACTTTTATGTCTACTATGCCAATTTTATGTAAACCTGTTGAAACACCAATTGCCAAGTCTCTTCTTTTGCTTCTGTTCCCTTTTTTATCTGCATTATGTTGTCTGTTTGTTTGCTTGCCCCGTTGTGTTTTGTCTGCATGCACGTGAAGGAGAGTGTGAGAACTTGATAACATTGTTGAGCTCATTCCTTAATAGCTTAAACTTTTGAGACAACTGGTTGTCTAACAGAACCTTCTAAACTTTAGGACTCAGATTTGCAAACTCTTGTTCTGACCTCTGCCATATTTCCTGCATAAAAGTTTCTGAGTAGAAGGTTTTCGCAAAGCTCATCACGCAATGAATTCCAGGAGTTGATCATCTTATTATAAATGCAACTATGAGTATGAATATGAGCAAGTTGTAATTCTTCACTGTGGAAATCATATAGCCAAGTTCATTGCGATAGTTTAATTATTAACTTTTTTGTTTTAAACTCTGCATGTTTTCTTGTAATTATTTATTCTGCAGGTTTTTGGTTCTGCCGGTGTTATAGGCAACCCCATGGGATTTGCAAGGAATGTGGGTGTTGGCATCAAAGATTTCTTGTCGGTTCCTGCCAGGAGTGTTTTGCAGGTATGTTATGCTATATTAATCCATGCTTCTCTGTCAATCAGAAAACTGAAAGCCGCACTTGCTTTGCAGAGCCCTGGTGGACTTATTACGGGAATGGCACAAGGCACCACTAGTCTTCTTAGTAACACAGTATATGCCCTAAGTAATGCTGCAACTCAATTCAGCAGAGCTGCACACAAGGTATTTCCACACCTAATGATATATGAGTGGTTCAGTTTTTATGCTTGATCCTTTTGATATTAAGAGCATTTTCAACCTGTAGGGTATAGTTGCATTTACATTTGATGATCAAGCTGTTGCAAAAATGGAAAAGCAACAGAAGGGTATATCTTCACATAGCAATGGCGTGATAAATGAATTCTTTGAGGTATATCATCTTTCTAGTCATTAATTCTCATCAGATGTGTTTTCTTAATAGTCTTCAGCAATTCAATTACTACCTCGAAGAAATTTTGAACACTTAAAAGAAAAAAATTTGAAAATTTCAAGTGTAGTGTAGTTCAGAGGAAATTGTTCTGTAACTATTTTCCATTGAACATTTAAATTGAGTGATTTTACATGAAATTAAATGATTGGCATGTTAATGGGCCTGAAGTTCAGAGGAAATTGTTCTGTAACTATTTTCCATTGAACATTTAAATTGAGTGATTTTACATGAAATTAAATGATTGGCATGTTAATGGGCCTGAATTTTTTTTGTCTTTTTGGTGCTAATCATTGAAAATCAAAGTACTGTTAAATGTGCATGTTACAAGATTGCATCGTCATATATTTAACTTGTCATTCACGTATGTTGTTATCTTAAATTAGAGCAGAAGCTGCACGTTACTCCTTTATAAGAGGCAAAGATCAACTTGTGCATTATTCTTTCAGAAATTTGATTGTGTTTCAATTTTGATCCCTCTGTTTATTCCAGGGATTGACTGGTCTCCTCCAATCACCAATTAAAGGAGCTGAGCAACATGGCCTTCCAGGTGTCCTCTCAGGTATTGGTCTATGAGGATGCAGTAGATTTTTGTTCTCTTTTAATCATTGCTGTCGTCTACAGAGAAGGTCAAGAGTGTAATGCATGAAAGGTGTGCATTGATTGCCTGGCTGTCTGAAAGGTATGCATGAAAGTGTTTGCTTGTTTCCCATTTCTTTCCTGCAGGTATAGCCCTAGGAATAACAGGACTTGTCGCAAGACCAGCAGCCAGTATCCTTGAGGTCACTGGAAAAACTGCACAGAGTATCAGAAACCGAAGTAAGCTCCACCAAATGGGACCCCAGCGATTTAGAGTCCGTCTCCCAAGGCCTCTAAGTCGGGAACTCCCCCTGAGGCCTTATTCTTGGGAAGAAGCAGTCGGAACATCCATACTTGCTGAGGCTGATGATGGATTGAAGCTGAAAAATGAGATGTTAGTCATGTGCAAAGCACTTAAACAGGGTGGTCAATTTGTTGTCATCACAGAAAGACTTCTTGTGATTGTTAGTTGTGCCTGTTTGGTGGATTTGGGGAAGCCCGAGTTTCCAGGTATTCCTGCTGATCCAGAGTGGGTGATAGAAGCAAAGATCGGAATTGAGAGTGTAATCCACGCTGATAGAAGTGGAGTAGTGGTACATATTGTTGGAAGCAGTTCTGATACATCATTGCTAAAAAGAGTTGGTGTGGCGAGGGGGAAGCAGTGGTACAATTCTCCCACTCCACTGCCACTTTTTCAGACTAACTTGGAATTCATACGTGAAGAAGAGGCAGAGGACTTGTTACAGGTTTTGTTGTCTACAATTGAAAAGGGAAAAGAGCAAGGCTGGGGTTGTGTGTATCTTTTACATCAAAGTAATCTCAAGTAGGTCAGGCAGGCAAATATATATTCATCTATCCCTTGAAGGGAACTGCCAAGGCTTGGTGCTTTCACGTTTTGGTAATCTAACCCTAACCTCGATTCCGGAGCTGGCATGACTAGAAGTTTGATCTCCTAAATTCTCATATTGGGGAGTGCGACTTCAAAAATTGCTCCAATGTATATATGCCTTTGAATATAAACATTGTTGTGTATAATATGTATACATTTATATTGACTAGTAAGTAGTGATTCTTTTGGTTGGCCTTGACTTTTTCCTCTAGTTACTCTAGTACAGTACTATCTATTCTTTTGAATTTCTGGATCCCTTCTATTCCTTCTAAGGGCACTAATAGATACTATGTAATTTTATCAGATTTGATGAACCAATTTTAACAGACATCAAAATTTTAATATGATTTTAACTCCCAAATCTCTGAAAATATTTTGGTCTTTCATGCGATTCTCATGTCTCGAGGCACTTTATTTCATGTTATGGAACACAACAGCATTTCGGTGTTGCTATCTTTCCATTTTATTTGTGGTTGAAACTTAAATCATCTTAACTAAATTTTAACTTGTTTCGATGAGATTTAGATTATCACTTTAATTATGTGAGAATTAATGTTGACATGTAACAATTAATTATCTATATTATATATTAAAATATTACGTGTTTATGTTTTACACTTTTTTATTTAGACAAGAATATCCATTCACACTTATAAAATTCTCTAGTAGTTTTATTCTCACATATCAATTTTAGTTAGATTCCTTAACAGAAGTATACAACTACCAAGTTTCTTGGGGTATTCATATATCTTTTAATTAACCAACTTATTTCAAATAGAAAATTCTTTCTTATCAAAAAAAACAAAAGGTAAGAAATTCATGACATAAGAGCACAGTTTGCTCAAAATCTTGCTAATAAATTGTTGAATTTTGGGATTGAGATTAAGACATCTAGGTTTGTAGTTTCAGCGTCACTTTCATATTGATATTTCTTGATATTGTGTACTCCATTCTTTTGTGTATATTGATCAGGGGTGACATTTATCTCCATGTTCCCAATATTTTCAGTATGTTGAAAATATTTGATAGTCTTAAATATGTGCAATTAGGCATTTTTTTTTTTACCTATATACAAGAATTTGTTTATTATTCAGATTTCAAAATTTCTAATCTCTTATCAGATTAATTGTTCTGTCAGCACTAACAATTTTCATGTTGTGATGTAAAATACATTTTTTCCACCAGCTTCATCTTCAAGAAAGTTGCCTTCATGCTAATATTAACAATTAACTGACAAATAAAGGCACGAATATATTCAAAAGGTTACGGATGCGAGAAGAATTGACAAATAAAGGCATGAATATCTTCGAAAGGTTACGGATGCAAGAAGAAAAAAAAGCATTAACGAGAAATAATGAGCAGACTAGATACGCATTAACGAGAAATAATGAGCAGACTAGATACGCTCAATTTGCTGATGAAGAAAGAGTGTGATATATTCAAAATGCTAAAAAGGGTACAAGGAAAAGGAGAAATAACCAAAGGATTAATTGGTTGCTTAAAACTCAGATGGTTACTTGGTTGCTGGTGACTGTTAAGGTTTGTAAGATTTATGTAATCATCTTATTAAAACTAATTACAAGATCATAGTTAGATTATGAAGCTTATATTTAACATTCTTAATAGGTTCAACTTGGATAAGGATCTAGCATCCTCAAGAAGAGGAATTTATACATTTCGAGCACAAGGTCAGATTTATCATGATCTTCCTACTTTGAAACCAAAAGATAGTGGTCCATGTTACTTTCAACTATACTTTTATGACACTGATAATGAACTTCAAAATAGAATGAGAACACTTGAAGACACAAATCTTTAGTGAAACAAATGTCCAAAAGTTGTTAAAGGAAATCCATACACTCAATTCTAATGCATATTAAAAGAATGTGATTCATTTAAGGATTTACAAATCCACATTAAAAAGGATGTTCGATTTTATCAACGAGCTTATAACTCACCAACAGCTAATCAAGTAGTTGCTATATGGATTGTAGAGAATGATCCTCATACGCCATTGGAAAGAGATCTCGTGGTACATGCACATTCTAGTCACAAACATAGTGTGAAGCATTATTTTGGTTATGATCCATTGCAATATCCTTTTCTTTTTCCAAATGGAAAAACTAGATGGCACCAAAATATAGCAAAGTATGCTCCAAGGGAGAGGGACGATGACTTGTGGAGGAAGATAAATCAAATATACCAACTTTCACATCTACAGAAAGTATTTTCGAACGAGAACAAGAAGGTAACTTTATTAATTTTATATAAATCTTAAGTGATACAAATGAAAATGTTCAATATAATGATATCACTCTTGTAATTGTTTATTATAATGATCATTTACATATTACTATCTAGGTGTTGCACAACAAAATGGGAAGAAAGTGTCATGCAGAGAGTATTATTGTCACAAGTTGCAAATAAGGGAAGCAAAGCAATTTACACTTCTATTAGTTGGTCGATTAGTGAAACAATATGTAGTAGATATGTACATAAAGCTTGAAACTACTCAACTGGATTATTATCGAAGACAACAATCAAATATTAGAGGAGATCTTTATCAAGGAATAGTGCATAGTGTAATGGCCGGGGAAACTAAAGGAAATCAATGCATCCTTTCTTAGAGGTCCAAGAGACATGCGTCGTAGGTACCTTAATGCAATGGCATTAGTTCAATGTTTTGGAAAGCCATACATTTTCATTACCCTAACATGCAATCCAGAATGGAAAGAGATTCAAAATGAATTACAAGAGGGACAACAACCTCAAGATAGGCCAAATGTGACTTCGAGAGTTTTTAGAGCAAAACTACAAGACTTAAAAGATCAGTTGTTCAACAAAGAAATATTTGGGGAAGTTGCAATACGTGTTTATGTTATTGAATTCCAAAAAAGAGGATTACCATATGCACATATGCTAATTATGTTGAGGTTTGAATATAAAATCATAAATGTTGACTAATATGACATTTGTTTGTGCTAAACTTCTAAATAAGGAAAAGTAGCCAGATCTATATGAAATGGTTGTAAAACACATGATGCATCGACCTTGTGGAGAAAAAAATACAAAAAAGCGTTGCATGTTGAATAGAAAATGCAAAAACCATTATCTTCACTCATTTTGTGATAAGACAATTCAAGGAAAATATGCATATCCCATATACAAGATAAGAGATAATAGGAGAAAAATTTCTTGTACGAAATGTAAAACTCGATAATAGATGGGTGGTTCCTTATAATCCATATCTATTTACAAGGTATAATTGTCATATTAACATTGAGATATGGTATGTTTTAAAAGCAATGAAAGTATCTTTATAGATATATTTACAAGGGGCATGATAGAGTAGTTGTGTACATAGCTTCTAATGATGGAGAAAATGTGGTTGATGAAATTCAACAATTCCAAGATGTAATATAGGTATCTACACAAGAAACGATGTGAAGAATATATGAATTCAACTTGTGTAGCTGAGGTATAACTAAATTCACCTCTAAAGATGAGTATTTATTATACAGACTTCTGAACTACTTGCGGGCTCTTCATGATCACTGGACCCCTTATTGACCGCTGGACCTAATGCTTTATGGTCCTCAACCTCCATGGGATCTCCTAACTCATGACCAGTACTTGAATAGGCATAAGAGGTATCCATTCCTAAGATAAAGGGAAAACCCAAAAGTAAAGAGAATAGAAGAGCAGAAATCGAATGCAAAAGGATATGGGTGCTCTCGAGACCAAACCTGACCTTAGAGGTGAAAGACTTGAAAGTGCACCAAAAATCGCCTAAAATCACATTTTGCTCAGAAAAATGCTCGAGAGTTTTGGAAGTGATAAAAGGGATGAAACAAAGTTTGCTTCCCCTTTTATAGATCTCAAAAAGGTGTCATTAATCGCCACCCCCAAACCAGCGCAACGGTTGAGGCAATGATGACCTCGTTTCCCCAACTAATAGCTAATATAATGATGGGACATTAATTGTCCTATCAACGATTGTCTCTTCAAAAACCGAAATGGCACATTTATGAGGAAACACGCGTGATGTTTTAGAAACCCTAACCTCAACGCAGGATGAATCCCACAGAACTAAAGCTCGGGGGAGAGTAGCTGATATACCATAATCTGACCCAAGGCCTGTCACGCCCCGAATTCCCGCGAACCCGAGGCGCGAGTAACGAAACTAAAAGAAAATAAAATAAAGGACAATCTAACGGATTCAACTCAAAACTTCCATTCATTTCTTCAATGTACATCCATGTAAAGCACAATCAATAAAAACATTCAACATGTCATTCGGGCTTAAGCCCTTATACAATATCAATACATCTCGAAATATGCTCCCAAGGGCCAAGATCATTCTAAGCTCATGTCTCCTTCTACTCTACAAGACTTCCTCAAGTCTCAAGTGCCGGGAACGTCATCTGTGGGGAGTTATCCCACGAATGGGTCAGCTTAACTGCTGGTATGATATAATGCTAATGCAAGGAACAAAATTAAGGGCGTAGCATGTGCAAGTGTACAGGCATTTCTACATAGTCATTCAATATCATCCATACAACGTACTAGCAATAATCTACATGTCATCCAACTCATTAATATAATTTAAGGCGTGGCATGTGCAAGTGTACAGTTATTTCTACATGTCATTTAATATCATCCATACAACGTACTAGCAATAATCTACATGTCATCCAACTCATTAATATAATTTAAGGCGTGGCATGTGCAAGTGTATATTTATCTCTACATGCATTCTAAATCATCCATACCATGTAATAGCAATAATTCACATGACATCCAAGTTATCCATTGCAATTTAGTGACAATGCCCATGAAACACCCACACAACTTTATGCCACAACCATGCCAACTCTATGCCACAACCATGTCAACTCTATGCCATGTCTATGTCTCAGTTTTTGGAACACATCCGATGGAAGCTGAGTACCATGCAATGTCTCATTTTCGGAACACATCCGATGGAAGCTGAGTACCATGTCTCATTTTCAGAACACATCCGATGGAAGCTGAGTACCATGTCTCATTTTCGGAACACATCCGATGGAAGCTGAATACCATATCTCGTTTTCGGAACACATCCAATGGAAACTGAGTACCATGCTTAGCACCACGTGCTCAATCCACACTATGCTTTTCAATGCATCACACTATGTCAATATGCTTTGATTCCACCATGCAATAACACAATCTCAGATAAGCAATTTACCAACACATGGAGCATGCTTTTAAACAATGTATTCCACTTAAAGCAATTACAGCATCTGAATAATAATCCTCTTCCACATGAATATATGTAATACAAAATCACGTAAACACATACTCAAGTCACTATATTTACCATCTTAACAACTCATCAAGAACATGAATCACGTACAACACCAGCACATAGAATAATCATATCTCCATGGAGCAGCGAGAATCACATAAGCAACCTAAACAATCAACTCAAGATTTCTTTTCAAAACAATATTCCTTATATGGTTTTTCTAACATCAAACAAATAATTATATGATTCATTCAATCAACATGCAAATCATTCCTAAACTTAATTCTATTCCTTACTTAGCACAATACACCATACCTGATGGGTCAGTCTCAACTCAGGAAGACGTACTCGTAGTGTAGCAGAACTACAGTGAAAATACAGAAGGTCAGACCACCTTCTCCTTGTCTTTCCGTTTTCCTAAAATCATGAAATACAACTCAGTTCAATTGCTACTTGAATTATGCTATTCATCAAATTTTATGTCTTTATTTTATAAGTTTCTATTTTGCCAAAATAAACTCTACTGTTGAGTCGGGAACGTTGAAGAAAGTTGGTTTAAGCTTCCGCGAAATTTAAATTGGGCATCTGTACTAAAAAGAGTAAAACGGTAATTTTGTCATTCTTTCCCCAAACCCTATCGTGGTCCTAAGAACATTTCATATATCTTATATAAAATTTTCTAAGCCTTTTGGACTTCATTTGGTATCTGCTTTTGATCATCAGGATACATCGATCATTTCTTATTTTATACATTGATTGTTCTGGAGTCTTAATTGTGTTTAGGACAATTTATTAAACCAGGACTGGCATTTATTTGGCCTCTACTTTGTACTTTCCATGCTCAGGGGCATTTTGGTCATTTAATATTTCTACGCGTCACTTTTTTCGGTACTTTCGTTTGTTAATACAGACCTCATCGTTGAGTCCAGAGTGTCTGACATAATTAAAATGAACTATCTTTTATGTTTATTTGGCCTTGGATATCATTAGGGATATTACAGTCATTTATCATTTGCGTGTCTTTATTTTTTGGAACTTAATTTTCTAAATCGGACTCTGCCATTGAGTTTAGAATGCCCAAAAACTGTTGGGTTACACTATTCTTTTATTTTATTTGGATTTCGTTTGACTGATTTTTGGCTTAGGGTTGTTTTTGACAATTTTCTTAATTTAAAAAGGGATTTTAAATTAATTTTTAATTAATTCACTGGGTAACTTCATAATTAACCAAAAGCTGGGGGGTCAAAATGGAATTTTTAAAAACTGTTAAGTAAATCGTTTGGTTCAGTCCCAATTAAATTAGGACCGGTTCGGTTTGGTCAAAAGCTAAGGGGTTCAATTCGGTTTATTGTGTCAGCATGACGTCACTATGATGTCAGCAATTACTAAATGAAACAGCATCGTTCAGCTTATTTCACGGATCTGTTTTAAACGGGTCAGGACCCGACCCGAGATCCAACCCATAATCGACCCAATACACTGTTCATCGTCTCCCTCAACTCCCCCGTATTGTAGCCCTAATTTTCGCAAACCAAAACTCCCAATTTCAGTGCATGCTCTCTCACTGAATCTCTCTGTTTTCGATCCCAAAAATTTTCTGGAACACCAAGGTATGGCTTGGCATTGTTTTTGGGTTTCGAATGCATCTCATGATCGCTATTTAGTGGTCGATAATCAAGACCTGCAACTCGGTCTTATATGGTCATTTTTGGCTCAAAACCCTTGGGGTTTCTTCGGTTGGGTTCTATTCTTTATGGGGTTCAAGCCCCCCTTCTTAATATCAGGTTTTTAAGTAGTTTTGTGAGGTCGGGCTTCAAAATCCGAAACCTGTAACTCCGATTTTAGGGCTTGTTTTTGAGCCATTTCTTTTGGTTTCTGTTGTGTCGCGACCTACTTCCTTTCTAGTTTTAATCCCTATCCTTCAAACGGAGTTTAATCCAAGTCGAATCAGACCCAGTTTGAAGGTGGTCGACCATGGTGGTTGCGCACGGCCATGAGCCCAAAATAGTTCAGTTTTAACGCAATTTTCTCCTACTATCTTGGCCTCAATATTTCAAACACATGCATGTACTTATACCGCTCTAAATTAGATTGTACATATAGGAAATTTATAGAGAGAGAAAGCACATGGGTCTTTGGTTTTTACCTCAGTGATGGTATTTCTCTCTCTTTACCTTGTCTCTGCTTCCTCCCTTTGGCTTCCTTAGTCTCCCCCTATTCTGGTTTCCCCCTTTCCTCAAACACACAAGTGTATGGATACACTTCACACTCACTGCCTTCTTTCTCTCTCTCTCTCTCTCTCTCTCTCTCTATATATATATATATATATATCTCTAAATCTTACGGCTTGGTCTGCACCCCTCAACTCCCTTAACTCATACATACATACAGATTACACACACACACTACTTACTCACCCACTTCTCTTACACACACCATCCCCATTGTCACAGAGTCAATTTCAAGCACCAAATTTTTGCTTGTGATGGCGTTGTCACCGGACAACTAGCCACTCAAAACACCTACCAACACACACAACTGTATAGCACAGCAGAATAGGAAAGAAGACACGGAAACATACAGGGAAAAACCCCCAACCTTTTATTCACTAACCCACCGGAATTATGAATACAAAGGAATCAGATTCCTTAAGAATACAAGACACTCAACCCACACTCACAAAGAGACACACACTAGTGTATTACAATCTCTCTACTTCTCTGCCTTGCTCTCTCTCTGCCTTCTCCGTGTGTTTACAAGAGACCTCGCACCCCTTTATATAGCCCAAGATCTCAACCGCCCATGTGCGTGCATGTGACACGCACATGGCTTGCAGTTACACCTAACTGCTAGGGTTTGTCACAGACTGTCATCTGTGCCTTGCAGTTGCGCTCGCAACTGCTAGGGCTATCTGAAGCCTTGGATGTGCGCCACCTGTGAGGATCCGTGCCTCCCATTGCCGCACACCATCCATGCGCCAACTCAGCAGGCAGTTGCCTTGCGTCTTCTGTCAGCCCCGCAACTGCCTTACACAACTGCACCGCAACTGCCTTGCGCCGTAACTGCCCTGCGCCACAACTGCCAGCCCCGCAACTGCCTTGCGCCGCAACTGCCAGCCCCGAGCCCTCACTCAAGGACACGGCCATATGCAGTCAGCTTTGAACCCGCACACCTCTTGACCCAGCCCATGCTTCCGTGTTAACCCTCGTTGCCAAGCCATGCCCCCACATACCTTGGTCTTCCTTAGCAGCATAGGCCACTCGCCCATGGGCGCCTCAAGGAGGTACTCCCCACTATATATGTCAAAGTACAATTTACTCTTCTGACAAGAGTGGATACAACCCCTTGCAAAACCAGCTCTTCCCTCTGTGTGCACCTGCCTTGCCAAAGACAACCCATGCACCAATTGTTCACAAGCCATCAGCTGCACCAACTCTGAAATGTATAAGTATCCCTCCAATACTTAGAATATTTTTGACATATCCTTCAAGACATCCCATCTTTGGAAAATCATTCCCACTCCCGAATGTTATTCCGCCCTGAATAACATTCCAAGTCCAGAATGTCATTCCACTCTTGATTAACATTCCAAGTCCCGAATGTTATTCCAAGGCATAGCATGCCTTCCTATGCCTATGCCAATGCCACCAAGGCAGGACATGCCTCCCCATGCCCCATGCCTCCATGTCAACTCAGTAAGGGTCTAACACCCATCCATGCTTCTTTAAGTATTTTACACTCAACCACACACACACACTCAACCGTGCACAGCACACACACACAATCAGACATATATATATATATATATATACATACTTAAACAATTCAAACACACACACATATATATACACATCACACACAACAAAATAATAATAATAATATAAAAAAAAAATATTTCATTCCAAAAAAAATTTCAGGTTATTACAAGGCCCCAAAACATGACACATGTCCCCTGAGTGATCTAAGGTATAAGAATTGGATATGCATAAGGCTCTACCAATCTAGTGATTACAAAACACTAGCGCAAAGGCTTTCGGCCTAATCACCGGCTTCTATGGACTACTGGCCCCAAAGAAAGGAAACAGAATTCAATATGGTAACTGCTATCTATGGATATCTTCAAATTCCTACTTTCATGACTCCTAGTCCTATTCAACTTGAGAGAACTACAACCTATAAATAAGGCCACAAGGTATGCTTTTCACTCATGTTCAATTCTTCTCTTTCAATTACTTTTATTATTTTTTTACTAACTTCATCATCAGAGTGGCTACCATTAGAACCTTCCCGGTGGCCCCGTGACCTCGTGTTTCTGACAAGACAATTGGAGGGAAGCAGCCTTTAGAATAGAAAATGGTAACATTAGTGTACTAAACACAAAATTTTCATTACAACTCTAAACACCAAGCATGTTATGAAGGACAAGCATGCAATCTTTGAAAGAGCTACTTTTTATTATTTTGGCTCGGACCATGGACGATAAGAAAAAAATCTCTACTACAGATGCTGGACTATACATGCATGCAATGCTTTAATCTATCTTCAAATGACCTGCCAATGTGAACTTTTCATTATTCTTCATTCCTGTATGAGTATATGTGATTTATAGTTGTAACATTAGGAGTGTCATCATTCATAGAAATGTGGTCCATATTGAGGTGATACACATCATCATCCATAGTAGGTGAAGACTAATGCACCATATTAAGCATCACACTTGATGATGGTGCCTAAGCATGGCCATGATATCCCTGAATAGTAGATGTAGCTAATCCTTATATTCTAACCCATTCTCTCTATAAATTTTGCGGCATTTGAAATTCTTCTTCTAAGATCAAACAACTTGTCATGTGGAATTTTTAACATAAGTAATTAAACCTAATGAGGATAAAAATACTTGTAACTTATTACTCTACCACTCACATGATGCAATAATAGTCTGCTTACACTATCCCAACTAGACCCAGTCTCACTCCCAACTAATTACTTCCAACACTGTCATTCTTTCTTAAGATTCTTTAATTGCACTCAATTGTAATTTTCCCTAGTTTGTTTATGAGATTGTTCTTTGACATTTTCCCAATCTAACTTCTTAAAATGCGTGGTAATGCATATTTCTTTCAATTTATTGGACACACAAAACTAAATAAAAATGTCTTTACAGGTTTTATCTCAGTGGCCTTTAACCTTTTCTTAACTATTACATCTTCGTTTCAACAATTCATTCAATGTTGGGTGTACTATTCATCTACCAAAAAATCATTTATATGTATGTGTCACTTCACTATAAGACAAATATAATAAATAATTATATGTTGTTTATGTATTTTCGTTAATATTCATGTCATTATTTTTTAACATAAAAAAAAAAAATATATGATTTTCTTTTGTATCAAAAAGCTAATAGTTCGTTAAAAAAAATCATATAACATGTATTTTAGATCTAACAAATAAAACATTTCATAAAATATATATATATATATATATATATCACGTACATGTATTTTTCATAAATCTATAAACATGTGGGGTTAAACAATACTACCACCTAACATGAATACCATAGCTAAACAAAAAATTTATTACCAAACATTTTACACATAAAATACAAAAATAATTTATAAATTTTTAAGTCCTGTAAATGCACATTTTCACCGTGTTTAATTAGTAACCGTGTGTAATTATTTCCTAACATATCTCTTAATTCTATTTGTCCAATATATTAGTAATTATCTCAAAGAACACCTAATTATGATTTGTCTAATAAAGTAGTAACATATTACTCAAAAAATCAGGTAACCAATCACATAACATAAAAATTATATATAAATGCTATATACACACACACACACACACACATTAAAGATGGTAAAAAAAATGGACAGCAACTCACTGGCTGTGAAAGATAGAGTTAGTCACAACAGTGGGAATGGAGATTGTAGCAATGGTTGGCCGTCATCTTTGTCGGAAGAGGTGGAGGCGCCGCTGTGTAGATTTGGAAGGAGAGAAATGGGGTTAGGCATAGTTATCAGAATCAAATCGGATAATGAACTGGTGACAGGTCGATTCACTGGTTCAACCGTTTTCATAATTAATATATCTAAAGATATATTATATATAAAAATTGGTATAATTAGTATTACAACAGGCATTGGCCAAGTAGTTTAGGGAGTTTGTTTCCATCTTACCAATGCACGTACGACTCCCCAGATTAACATTATCGGTTTACCAATATATATGTAAGACATATTGGGAATTTTTCGAATTTTTCATAGATGACTAGGTAAAAGATGACGATATACAAAGGAAAAGTTAGATTTGAGAAGGATAAGATGGTAAGTTGATGTGATGGCATGATTGTAGTATTTGCAAAAAATGTGGTCAATTATGTACCCGAGAAAATGGGCCTTGACCACTTCAAATAAAAAAGCTGGACGGACTAGCTTTTTTATTTGGGCCCATGGTTCAATTTATTGCCAATGAGGCCTCAAATCAGTTGAGGGCATTTTGCGTGCCCAAACTACAAAAAGGGTCGCCCACCACCGAACCAAACGGGTTCTAACTATTTGGGAAAACACTGAACTAGTTTTACCATGTTTAACTCTAGCTAGTCCAAAATCGACACTTGTTTGAGAAGGTAAACAATAAAAATATCAGGTTTTGTTTCACGTCCAATTTTAACACAAAACGGGGCCTCGTGAAAAACGAGTGGGAGGTGGTTTACTTGAAGACCAACTTTCTTTTGATAGATAAACGAATGCTGGGTAGGCAGCTAACTCTCATCCTTGAAGGGAAATTGCAAACACATTAATATTTGGGTTCTAGGTGGTTTTTTTTTCAGTCTTCATCTTTTGGATTTGATTCTCCTCACTCTACTCTCATCCTAAATGTAAACCAGCACAAAAATGTTCCTTCAATTTCCATGGGTACAAAAATTTGAATGATTATGACTACTAGTAAAGAAGATGAATTTAAATTTTGTTAATCGACATTTTCTTTTTCTTTTTTGGGTAAAAAAATACAGCTTTTATATTTTCAACAAAGGGAAATTAGGGTTTTTTTTTTCTTTTTCCTTTTTGTCCTTAAATAATCAATCTTTATTTTTGAAAGGTTTTTTTTCTAGAGAAAAATGATTCATGTCTGTAAAATGAATGATTTTCTTATTTTGTTTATTTATTATGTTATATTTGTCTTCTGTTATGTTCTTCCTTTTCTTGGTAATGAAACTATAGTGAATAATGAAGTAGTTGGCATTAGGTTGGGGTGGAGATACCGAAAAGATGGACAATGGAGTCATGGCATATTGTTGGAGGTGGAACAATGGAGTAATGGCAGGTTGTTGAGGGTGGAAATGGCAGCAAGCTTTCTTGAATAGAGAAGGTGATGGAGAACTATAGATGTTACCAAGCTAGTTACACAACTAAACCAATTCAAACCAATCAGGGCCGGCTCTTTACAACCTAAAGCGATTAAATGACGACTCTATGAAATTTTTTACTTTATTTCTTATATATAGGATATTTACTTTTTTAATATAAAATTTAATCATTTCGAACAAGATATATATATATATATATATATATTAAATGAAACACTAATAATAAAATTTTTACATTTTTTTCTAAATAGCTAACAATAAAATATTAGAGTACAATACGAATAAAACTCTATTAATAGAATTAAGTTTTTATTTCATAGAGTCTTTATGGAGCTTTTTTTTATGGAGTTAAATTTGTATTAACATTAAATTTTTTATGATGTCGTTTTCTGTCTTCGATAGTCGATGCCCAAAATCCTTTCTCCGATGTATCTACAAATGAGAGATTAGAAGATCACCGGTAGAAGTCCAGCGAAGATTCCTCCGACGATTAAGTTAGTAGCTTGAACAAGAAACTACTAAGAATGAATGTAAAGTTTTTAGATAAGCGTACCTCTTTAAGTTGAGATATGACCCTATTATAGATGATGAATATTTTGTAGTTAAGATCTTCCCAAGAAAGCAGGGATTTGATATGATTCTTTTGACTTAGTCAATTCCAACATATTTCTGAATAATTGACTTTCTGCGTGCAAACCTCAACACTAAGCAATGAAGTCCGGAAGGTATCCTTTTGACTTTGACTGCCACGTGTCACTATTGTAATATCCCGACCCGGGATACCGGGTCATATGACACGTATTACGAGATTTACAAAAATAATTAATTAATTTAATAATTAATTAATTAAGGTATAAGACATGTTATATTAATTAAATATTATGTATGTGTATAAAGTGAAATATGTATGTATGTATATGAAAGCATGTATGTATGTATGTAAGTATGTATATGAATAAAACAAAAAAAAATGTGAAAGTGTGAACAGTGTGTGAATGGTGTGTGTGTGTGTGTCGGCTGGTGTGTGTGTGTTGTCTTGTATATATGTGTATATGTATATATATGTATATATTATATGTATAAATATCACAAAAATTTAATGTAAAGCAAAAACTTGGGAAGAACAAAATTAATGAGAAGTGAGGGCTATGTAGGGCTACGAAATCAGAAAGAAGAGAGAGAGAGAGAGAGAGAGAGAGAGAGAGAGAGAGAGAGAGGTCGGTTGCCTTTTCTTTAAAAGGAACAAGCATGCATTGCATGCTTGTTTTGTAAGAAAAGAAAAGCTAAGGAACTGAAGGAGAAGAAGAGGAAGAAAACCAGAAAGAAAAAGACATAGAACCCACGACCAAAAAGGTGAGAAATGTTCAAAGTTATCATTTTCTCTCTCTAGAATTTTGATTGATAGGAACTGTTTTTGAGTTGTTTATATACGTAGGATGTTATATATATGTCTAAGAATCTTATCAAGCATGAAATTAGAACTTGGAAACAGTTAAAAACATATAACCCACGAACAACCGCCATTAAAGGACCTTGCTCAAGCAGGTCTGAATCGAGTTCCATTAAAATGGTTTGGCTTACCAAAACTTCAAACAGAGACTAAGAGGGTTTTAAAAACCCTAATACGCGATCAAAAATCAAAAGAAAAACCCTCCAAATATCGAGTTGCAGGCTACGGGTTTGAAACCCAAACCTCTAAACTCTGTGTTTAATCCACTTTATTGAATGGGAACTGAATCCTCATGAAGAGGGGATCAAAATAAGCCCAACTTTGTGAAAAATGAACAAGAAATGAGCCTGAACCGTGAGGTTACAGGTCTGGTTATCGCGATCTAAACCGAGCCTCTGAGTTAAACTCGAAGCTCAAAATCAATGTAAAAACATTCCTTAAAACTCTAGGGAACGTTTGGAAGAGAAAACAGAGAAAATGAGTCTCTAACATGTCACGAAATCCGACTGTAAGAAACTAGGGTTTTGCAGTGAACAGTGTCGACTTCGTGGGGAAGATGACACTGTTCGGGTCGGGTCGGGTCGGATTCGGTTACAGGTCCTGGGTCGAACCAGATCCAACGGTCAGGTTATGTAAACAGTGACGTTTTGTTTTAATGTTTTAAAACATTAGGGCTGACGTCATCATGACGTTAGCATTATGTCAAGAACCGGCCAGACCGGTTGGTTTGTAACTGAACCGGACCGGTTCACTTAAAACTTGACCGAACCCTTTGATTTTCTAATTTATTTAAAAAATAAATAAACCAACACTTTTGTTATTTACGGATTGACCCCAACTGTTTTGGGAAATCCCACTTGTGGCCCAACTAATGAAGATTTTGTGCAATTAAGCCCCTGAAAAATAATTAAATAATTAATAATTAATTTAATTATTTAATAAATAAAGTTAAATTACTATTTTACCCTTGGGTCATAAATAGAGCAAATGAAGTCCAAATTAAACATATGAATAATGTATCCTTACTATTTTGGATATTCTGAGACTAATGGTATGGTCCGTTTTACGAGACGGGACCCGAAAAATAAAGACACGTAAAAGGGTAAATGACCAAAATACCCCTTGACCAAAATTAACAAGTTATTAGTGATTCTTACTATCTTGGACCTTCTGAGTCCAATGGTGAGGTCCACGACACGAGGTGAGGTCCCAAAAAATAAAGACACGTAAGGGGGTAAAAATGATCCAAATTACCCCTAATCCTCAAAAGTCAAATTAAAAGCAGGGAAGGTCTAAATTGACTTTCTTTGACATCCCGGACTCAATAATGGAGTCCGAATTATGAAACGAAGTACAGAAAAATATGACACGTAAAACGGTAAATGACCATTTTGTTCTTTTACATATAACAGTCCGAATTAAATGTTAGGAAAGCCTAAACCGACTTTCTTGGACACTCCGGACTCAATGGTAGAGTCTAATAGACCAAAAGAAATGTCTAAAATAAAAAGACATAAAATTTGATGAATAGAATCTGTCAGATGACTATAAATTAAAGTAATGCTAAAGTACTAATCTACGGCATATACGAGAACATGAATTACGAAAAGACACGACAACACATCAACCTTAGAATAAAATTTCTAACTCATAAGTTGTTCTTAGGTGATAAACATGGAAGTGCAACCAAAGAAATTCACCTTCATGAATAAAGCCCAAAGGGCTAAAGATCCAAAGCAGCAAGCTTTCATGAAAGACCTATTGTGGCAACAAAAGGTAATTGAAAGGCACATAAGAATCGCCAAGGCCACTGAGGTGATTTCGGTTAGGCCCTTTATGCATAAATCACCCACCAGGGAAATGGTAGCTGAGGCTAAGAAAAAGAAGGAGGAAGCAAAGAAAAAAAAAGAGGAAGAAAAAGAAAATATCGAAACCTTAAGCGAGTGGGTCAGAAGGTAATGCGTGTTTCTTACTCATTCTATACGATACCACTATAAGATAAGTTGTAGTTAACTTATGTAGTAAAGGAAAAAGTTAAGTTTAGTTAATTAATTTCATTATGAAATTTACGAGTCTTTTTCTAAATTGTTTAGGATAAGGGCTGATAAGGGCAAGACTCCTCAGTAGGGTCTACGGTATATGAGGTGAGTAACCCTGTATTTGAAGTGGAGATTTAACTCCATGGATTTGAAAAGGTTTTAAATGCAAAGATATGAAATGCTTTGAAATTCCAAATTCAGTGTTTACATGATTCAGTTTTTAATTGTTCTGTTTTATAACCCCATTGTGACATGCTCAGTGATTGGTTTCTGCAACAGTTTTTCCTTCAAATACTTTTCAACATGTCTAGTTAAAATGCAATTATTGTTAAATATTCTGAATTTGCTTATTTCAAGTATACGAATGTTTATCACGAAGTTATGAATGTTATGTTTTAAAGTACTCACGAGAAATATCTATGTTGATATACTCATATGTTAAATGTATTTTAAAATGCAAGATGAATGGTGCATAAGCACTTAGACAGGATTCTGAGTTTTCAGTTGCCCTGTAAAATAGGTAGGATTTTGGGTTGTACGGAACTCAATTGCCCTGTAAAATGCCAGGTAGCAAGGATCTAATCCTCCAGGCATGAGATATCTCCATTTATAAGTAATATGGGAGTCCGGTTCGAAACGGATTCCACTAATGGAAGTGATAAGATGACAAATGATTTGAAAATGGAAGCAGGTTTTTACTCTCATTTTCAATATGCATATGTTTTGAGTTTTATATGCTCTATTTAAGAAATACATGATATGTTATATGTTTTAAAGTTCATATGTATAAGTTTAGCTTGAATACTTTAAATGTTTCAAAGCTACATGTTTTTAAGGAATGCATATATTCTGTATTCAAGTATACGAACAATTGGCGGTGATTACTTTACAAACTCTTATGTACTAAAAACCACTGCTAATTGAAAACCCCTATGACGAATACTGGAATTGCTCACAAGCTTAGATTAGCTTACCCAGACTTTGTTCGGACCCCCCTTTCAGGTGATTCAGCAAACAAGGTCTTAAGGACGATGGCGATGAGTCTAGCTGTTTTTTTGGGAGGATATGTTTCAGTAGTTTCTTTTGAAGAACCTATGAACTCTAGTAGTACATTTGTATTAGTAGACAATGTAAGAATATGTAATAAGCCCTCAGGGCAACCGAATATGTATTGTATTAATGTATTAAGTCTTTAAGTTTTCATTATACTCTGAATGTGTAACCATGTATGCTATGTACGGAGCTGGCAGTATCGGACGGATGTGCATAATTTAAAAATGAGAAAAGAAAAGAAAAAGTTTTTCACGCTTCCGCAAAACGTATGTTGCACATCTATTCGATACCGCTGCCTATGTGAGCCTTCGCCCAAGGGTCCCCGGACCTGAAGGTGGCGGTCGCGATGCGAGATCCGCACAGGGTGGGTTTCGGGTCGTGACAACTATCATCTTGTGAACTGAGTTTAGCTACACCAGTTACTCCCCCCTCAAGACCCAGATCTTACGATCTGAGTTTAATATACCGAGGTCTAAGCTCAGGGTTCCATCCTTCTCTGTGGCGATTTCTTGGTTCGTATTTTGAGGGTCCAACTGTCTTATCATTTCGTAATCCATTCTACACATTTATTAGGCGCCATTGCTTCAGAGTTCAAGGACAATTATGGCTCTTCATTAAAGGATGGGATATATTTATATAAAAAGGGGGTCACTTCATTTCTGAAGAAAAAATTAAAAAACTTTCGTTAGGCTGAGGTGATTTCCGACTAGGCTCATTCTTCTCTAGTGACTACTTTCGAGCAATTTTCACGTGTTTTCAGGTAAGGATTTCTAGGCTAGTTCTTAGAGGTCAAAGTTCTTTTCCACCCTAATTCTTTTTTCTTTTCGTTTTCTTTTATTTTTTTATCATATCACACCAAGAGGAGGAAAACCCTAGGGTCAATGCCTCTGACTCAATTGAGGATGAGGGGGATTCTGGTGAGTCTAATAATGAAGTCAACAATATTGACATTAAGGATGCCTCTGAGTCGAGGGATTCTAAAGCCAGTTATTTCACCCCTGATAGTTTTAGGTACGTTGAAGGTTACTTATAAAATCCCAGCGACAATAGATTGTAGGGTCCCTAAACCTGATGAACGCCCCAACACCCCTAGGACTCATGAGATATATGTGTACAATGAGTGGTTTGAATTGGGTTTTAGGTTTCCTTTTCATCTTTTCTTAAAACATTTATTTTACCTATATGGTATTTGCCCTACCAATCTAAATGTAAATGGGTGGCGGCAGCTTATGGCTTTCCTGGTTCTATCCTTACCAAACAAAGTAGAACCTAACATTTCCCTTCTGAGGTGTCATATGGACTTCAAGAAGAGCAATGAGGGTCCATATTACCTATTATTCCCCTCTCAGTACAAACCTTTCACCTCGGTACCAACTTCTAATAAGACCTGGAATAAGTGATACTTCTTCACAAAATGTGCTTTAGAGGATGCTAATCATACTAAGCTAGACTCAAGGGTGATTTCTTGGATCCTATGGAGGACTGGTGAGATTCATTTCCTTCTTTCCTCTGTCTTTCTTGAATTTTTATTTTCTTTTTTGTAGGTTGATATTTTGGTGCTGCTTATTTTTAGCAGCTCAGAACACAAAAGGCTATGCAAAACTCACTCATGATTAGCAGAAGAAACTTTGAAAGATTCTAAAGTTGACACCACGAACTCATAACAAAGTTCTGAGCATTGAAAACTTGGTCAAGGCAGGGTTGATTCAAGAATTAATATGGACCTTCGAAATCAAGTTCTTTTAGGATTCTAACCTCTAAGGAAGAAAAGAGCAGGAGTTGGGGAGCCTACTACTTCGATTTTGGCAAAGAGGGTGACCATTGGAGATGGTTCTTCTTTGGAAAGGACCGTGATGGAAGACACTGTTTAGAACCCCCCAACTCTTCCCTCCCGAGCTGAGCTTTCGAGCTCCCCAGTTGTAGGAGGTACTGACGTTGCTAAAACTTCCACTCCTTTGTCAAGGAGAAGGGGAAAAGAGATCATGAAATCAGAGCATAGAGGATAAGCTTCTGCTTAGAGCTTAGGGGAAAATAGTCCTTTGTTACCTTTAATTAAGGATACTTTGAGGATGGCTTGGGATTTGAGTTGGGAGAAGATCCCGGGAGAATTTTCCCAAGTCAGCGTTACCCAGGCCGTCTATAGCGCTTTTATCTCTTTGTGCAAGGTAATGATAACATTCTTATTTTATGAATTTTTTCAACCCTTGTAGTCAGTTTATACTTGTAACTTTTTATTTTGCAGGCACTGCACAATATGGCTGTTCTGAGTGAGATCAAATATGAACCTTATGATTTGGAGTCTCAGTTACAACAACAACTTCTTAGCTCTAATGAGGCAACGCAAAAGATCGAGGAATTGAAGAAGAAGGTAGAGGATATTAAGGTGGAGCTTAGGACTACCCATTCCCTGATAGAAAATCTTAAAAAAAAACTGGCTAAATCTTCCAACACTGTTTCATTTCAGGATTCAGAGATAATTTTACTTGGCAATGAAGTTCCTGGCCTAAATAGGAAAATCTTCGAGCTCAGATCAGACTTATCCATTGTTGAGACTGTAACTTCCAAGGCTGAAATGAGACATCGTTCTAAAATTAAGGTTGCCCGAGTTGATGCAGTTAAAGAGCAGAAAGATAAGATCCTGAAGCTTGGGTAGAGGCTTGCTTCTGACTGCTATAATCTTTGCCTTAAAAAAATGGCTAAGGTCTACTCCGAAGTTGATACCGAGTTGCTGGATCAAATAGAAGTTTCAGATGACAAAAGTGGGGAGTATAAAGATAATGAAGAGCCTGATGACTCTCATGTTTCTTAGTCATAGCTTTTGTTAGTTTCTTCTTTTTGTAATAGTCTTTTTGTAATGACTCTAGATGTTGTCACTCGTATTTGAAATATATTTGTGGTTTCTTAACTTTCCTTACTCAGATCTGTGTTTTGCTATGAAATTATGGAACGCTTGCTATCTTTTCTGATAGCTTTTATCTTAATACTCAGTAATATTTGGAGTTTTAATATATTCGGAGCTGTAACATCCCGAGCTCAAACAAAGCTTTATGGAATTTAAAGCTGACATTCACTTTATTCAAAGTTGTAACCTCTCAAGTGTGGGTAGGCGCCAACACTGAAAAAAAGGGAAATATGTGTCATCCTTTTCATATATTTAGAGGGATCCCGACTGTCTCCTTCCCTGAAGATGGGAAAGAATGCCTTCTATGAAAGATAGAGAAATTGAGGAGTAGCCAACTAGTTTTTGGGCAAGAAACAAGCAAACCCTTACAACATAATATAATTAAAAGAAAACTGAAAATGAATGAAATAATCAAAATTACATTGCCTTGTCTCCTAATTACATTCTAAAGATCCCTTTACATGCATCAAATAAAATAAAGTAATAACAAAAGAAAACAAGGATCTGGGGGCTAAGGTACAGAGTGGGAAAGTGTTAGGCACCCACCTCGCTCGATCCGACTAGATCGACCTCGAATATTTACTTGTAATGTCATGTTGTCAAGAGAGAACTAAAAAGAGAGATATGAGTTCGAAAAAGATAAATAACAAAGAATCTGACATGAATAAACAAAATAAAACAGAAAATACAAGAAGAATATCTAACTCGAGACCGAAGGCTTCCTACGTATCCGTTCAGAAAATGGAACCAGAGTCACGTAGTTCTTCGATTTACCCTCTTTTATCAAGAGGGCTAAAAGATGCGAGATCAACTGGATCTAAAGAAAACTGTTAAGGGTTTGAGAGCGTACCTTATTCAGTCATGGTAGTCGGGCAGCACTTCAGCTAGGAAAGTCTGGATCGGAGGCTTCAGTTGGGCAGATCTCTGGCTTGTTCTTCGGTTTGGAAAGCATTGCTTCGGCTTGCTTCGTAAAGGAAGGTTGTCACTTCGGCAGGGCTTTGACATCGGGAAAGGGAGAGTTCTTGTAGAGAGAACTCTGGAATTATGCTAACAGCATGAGGCTATGAAAATCATCATTAGCCCGTCAGTTCGTCTGTCCCTAAAACTGATGGCATGGGTGCTCTATTTATAGGAAAATATGGAGTTTTGATCCAAGGATCTAAGATAAAACCCTATAATGGATAGCTAGGATCATGTCTTGAGTGATAATTATCTAATTAAATAAATAAATAAGAATGATTATCCTAACTAAATGAATTAATAAATAATTATGACAATGCACGAACCAATAGAATTAGTGTCTATATGCAAGAGCCAATGAGATAAAAGAGAAATATAGTTTAATTGGAAAATAAACTCTAAAATGAAAATGTCCAGGTTCAATGTATCTCCATTCAAGAAAATATCAAACAACCAGATTTATGCAAACTCTAAAAGTGGAAAGTTCTAATTAAGCCCAAATAGACTACAATCACTTAAGATTACCAAATTGTCCCTCAATTCGGTAGAGAATCTTTAGATTGCTACAAGACATGTGAAAAGACCAAATTACCCCTAATTCGTCACCAAAAGGCTAAAATTACCAAAATATCCCTATGTGGGTAAAATGATATGGAAATTACAAAAATGCCCCTCAAATGACTAGGAAGTCCTACTGAGGGTTAGATTATGCCAAAATTATCAAAATGCCCATAGTGGACAAAAAGGTACTAAAATTATCGAAATGCCTTCCAATGGGAAGAAAAGTCCTAACAGGAATGGGACTCTGTCAAGAAGAGTCCTACTGAGACTGGGACTCTGACAGGAGTCCTAATAGGAGGGGGACTCTATCGGGAAGAGTCCTACTTGGATTGAGACTTTGTTAGAAGAGTCCTAACGGGAATGGAACTCTGACGGGAAGAGTCCTACTTAGACTATGACTCTATCAGGAGAGTCCTAACGAGAATAGGACTCTGTCCGGAGGAATCCTAATGGAATTGAGACTCTATCTGAAGGAGTCCTAATGAAACCGGGACTCTATCAAGAGAGTCCTAAGGGGAATAAGACTCTATCAAGAGGAGTCCTAATAGGAATAGGACTCAATCAGGAAGAGTCCTACTTGAAGTAGGTTTCTTAGCATAATTACCGAATTGCTACTACTTAATCAAGGGTCACAAAATGAGGTGTTTACATAAAACCCCTCGTTGATGAAACTTGCAAGCAAGTGAACATCAACATAAGAAAAAAGAGACAACCATTTTGACCTTGATTGTGATTTCTCTATTTGACATGGTTGGACTCATTCCTCTATGAGATTCCTACATATCACCCTCAAGCGAATCAGACCATTTGTAGTTCGTGACTAGCGAAAATGAGTGATGTTCTTACCGGATTTCTCTAAAGAGACTTGTCTCGATAGGATTGTTGTGAGGTTACGTCCCTCAAAAATGACTCCTCAGAGTCTTACTTGATAAGAAATGTGATCCTAACAAGTCTTTATTGATGTTGTGTTCTCATTAGATGGTCTTACTGTCCTCAGAAGTTTTACCTAAAAGAGAATTCCATCCTAGTAAGACAAGAGGGAATGCGATAGACGACTTACCTAAAAGGAATGCTATCCTAACAAGATAATGAATTTGCATCCTCGAACGAATTTCCTAAAAGGAATGTTGTCCTAATAGGCTGATAAAATGCATCCTCAAACGACTTATCCAAAAGGAATACTATCTTAACAAGATAATGAATTTACGTCCTCAAACGACTTTCCGAAAGGAATGCCATCCTAATAGGATGATAAAATGCATCCTCAGATGACTTACCCAGAAGGAATGTTATCCTAACAAGATGATGAATCCTCAAATGACTTTCCTAAAAGGAATGTTATCTTAATAGGTTGATAAAATGCGTCCTCAGATGACTTATCCAAAAGGAATGCTATCCTAATAGGATAATAAATTTGCGTCCTCAAACGACTTTCCTAAAAGGGATGCTTTACTAATAGGCTGATAAAATGTGTCCTCAAACGACTTACCTGAAAGGAATGTTATCCTAACAGGATAATAAATTTGCGTCCTCAGACGACTTTCGTAAAAGGAGTCTTATCCTAATAGGTTGATAAAATGCGTCTTTAGATGAATTATCCGAAAGGAATGCTATCTTAATAGGATAATAATGCGATAAACAGCTTACCTAAAATGAATGCTATCATTACAAGATAGTGATGCGATAGACGGCTTACCCGAGAGGAATTCTATCCTAACAGGATTCTTCTAAGGGAATGCTATCTTTAATAGGTGGATTACCAAGATGGATTACGTCCTTAGAAGATTTTCTGAGATGAATTACGTCCTTAGACATTTGCCGAGATGAATTACGTCCTCAAACAGTTTGTCGAGATGGATTACTGTCCTTAAACGGTTTGCCAAGATAAATTACGTCATTAGATGGTTTATCTAGATGGATTACGTCCTCAGAAGATTTTACCAAGATGGATTACATCCTCACACAGTTTACCAAGATGGATTATATCCTCAGACAAATTTTTATGGAGAATAAAGACTCCGTTGGGGAATGCTTGATTATGAATCGCTCATGAGATGAATTAGGTTAACTCCACTAGAATGATGGAACTCAGTGTGACTTTATGGGGAAGGATTTTATCGAGTTTCAGATCCATAAGGTCATGTTGCTCAACTCTTTCTTAGGATAGGAGAACAAGAAGTGTACTCAACTTAGAAAGGAGTTACAATCAAAGAGATACACTCAATGAATGATATGAATTAATGAAAATGCTTGCCTTAGATAAGGGAGAGACAAGATATGCAAGAAGCAACCTTGACCTAGATAGAAGAAGGTAGAACTCAACTTAGATAAGAGTGTGGAAAGGTATGAAAAAATCATATTGATAAAGAACTCTTGCCACAGTCAAAGGAACATGAGATGTACTCAACTTAGAGAGGAGTAAAGATAATGTATTCATTGAATGAGAGGAAATGTTATAAAACATGTTTTTTTTTTTTCCATTTTTGAAAAAGATTTTTCATTTAAAGAAAAATCTAACTTTTGTCTTGGACGCTGCTAACCCCTAGATCACTGGCAATCAAGTTGGTTGCTTAGGTCAAAAGAACCATTGCTTAGTTTCGAATTGTGAGGTTTCTCATCTTTGAAGATGATTGGGAAAAATTTGTAGTGAACTGAGGATATGAAGGCTTAGGAAACTTGATCAACTAAAGACTTGTCTTCAAGTTTATGGATAAAATATTTTTGCCCTCCCAAATGATTTAAGAGGTTCCTTTGAAAACTTCAGAGTATTTTTTTTTAGCATGATTCAGTCTGATCATTTGAGAAAATGAGAATCATTGATTTTCACAACAAATTGTGTATTTAACGGAGCATGTTAGATGAAATCATTGAATAAGTTTTTTTTAGGTAAACCAGAGTGATGGAGACTTTACCCATGACGTGGACAAAGTTGTTAAGGCATGAAAAATGTGAAATAGAACCCTTGAGATGGAAAAAAATGTCTTTATATTAGCATGAATGAGCCCCTTGATTAGGAAAAATTATATGATTAAGAGTATGAGTTACTCTTAAAATGAACAAGGCATAAGGGAGCCCCTTGTGAAGCAAGGCCGAGTTACTTTAGAAAGTGAGAAATAAATTTGGTGCAAATAGGTAAGTAAGGAGTCCCTTGATGAGTTACTTCGAAAAATGGGTGAAGAATGAATAAGCAATGTAATGCAAACTGGTAAGGAGGAAGCCTCATGTCTAAAAGTGTTTGTTATATGATCCATATATTTTTTAGGACCCTATGAAAGAATTCTGAGTTGAAATGTGACAATTCCCTTAAGCAAGCAAAATCTCAAGGTGGTCTTATTATTAGGGACGAAACGTAAGCTAGGGTAAGGTTTACTAAATGAAAGGTATATAAGGCCCAAAAACCCATTTTCATGATACTTAGCCCCTTGTATGCATCTCATTGATGTGAATAGTTTTGACGTGCATGACCTTGATGTGCACGACCTTAATGTGCATGTCCTTCATATGCATAACTTTGATGTACATGACCAAGCCTAAAGTTTCTTCTTATGCTATCTACATATCTCTTTTTTGGAGAATCAGTTTTAACGTAGTTCATTGCTCGCTTGAAGGTTTTTGAGCCATTCAAAGATTGATTTACTGATTTCTTGCTACCTTGCTTGGAAAATGCTTCTTTTGATGAGGTAGAGATTTTTTTTTTTTATTTTTTGACTTTTCCTTGATAGTTGTTTTGTCACTTTCTTCCTTGAAAAATGTTTCTTTTGCATAGAATAAAGATGTTTCTTCTCTTTGCTCTTTGATTCTTCTATGATGGCATTATTAGAGTGCACACATAGTAGGCTTTCTCGCTCCCCCAAGGTTTGGTAAATGGGTTTAAGAAATAAAATCCAATCAAGCAAGCTCAATAGTTCCAAGTGGATATCTTGATATGGGTGATATGATAGATTTTTTTTGCCAAGTGATGGCCTCCTATCCTTGGAATTGCTTGCTTTTAGGAAACAATCACATTATTAAGAATTACGATGTTGATGTCTACTTAGGATCACGATTATCTTCTTTGGATGGTGATTGCATCAAACAAGATGCCTTTGAGACAAATAGATGAATTAATGAACAATGAAAAAAATCAAGATGATTGATGAAGTTTGATGATGCTCAGATTCAACACATTCAATCTTATTATGAATTTGATGACATTTATTTTCTTAAAAAATAAAGATGAATCATGCAAACATTTTTTTGAAAGTTTCCTAAGAGAATCTTTATTGAAACATGAGGAAAGATAGATAAAAATTATCCATAGAAAATAAAAGAATGATCTTTGACTTGGAAAGCTCATATTCTTGATTGTGGGCTAATCTTGGTTGATCCTTAAAGGAGACCTATTGGCTTGTTCATCAATCAAACCTTCGATAGCATGCCTCAACATGGTGCAATGATTAGTGTAGTGGCTTGCACATTGATGGTAGGCACAATGCTTGCTCAAATCATAACTCTTGGGTATTGGGTTTGGAGTGGGTCGAAGATCCAAAAGTTGGAGATGCCCTTCTTTTTAAAGCTTTTGAAAAATTTCGCTCAATGATGTAGAGAGTTCTGAGAATAACCTTGATGAGCGCTTTCAAGATGAATTTGGCGGCCGTGAGGCAGTTGAAGTAACAGACCAAGAGAAAGACTATTGTGAAGTTAAAGCATTGATTGTAATCTCTAAATTATCGAGCTTGATGTTTTGTGTGGACTTCCTCAATGTTTCCATCATTGATTACATCCTCAACTTGGATTTCAGTCCTTATAAGAGCTTTAAAGTTTCAAAGTAGCGGGCAAACAATGATTCACGGAAGATAGGAAGTAAGTTCTTCTTCATCATTTGCACTTATTCGGCTTCACTCGGCTTGTTGACCATTTGGGCCGCTTTGGCCCTCCATCGGGTGATGAAAGTTGAAAGAGTCTCCTTGGGTACTTGCTTGGAATTCTCAAGGTCCCTGAGTGTGATGTCCAACTCATTGTTGTACTTGTACTGCTTGACAAAGACATTGCAGAGTTGTTCCCAGTTTTTGGATATGGGCTCTTCCAAGTCTAAGAGCCAACGGAAAGCTGCCCCAATGAGTGTTTGGTTGAACATTTAAGCCATCATTTCAGTTGTAGCCCCTAGTAGTTGCATGGCCCGAACATAGAGCTTGCAATGGGTCTTTGGGCATGTGGTCCCATTGAATTTGTGTAAGTCTGGCATTTTAAACTTATAGGAAAAATGGACCTCTAGATATAGAGAGAGTTTGTGGATATCAATCATGTCATCTCCACGATTAGATTTACATATTAAGGTTTCCATCTTTTCAAGCCTTTTAAGAAAAGCCTCTTTATTGGTGTTGGGCTTCTCTTGAGTTTTGACTTCATTTTGGGGCCTATTTTGTTCGGCTCGATTAAACTGATCATGTGCGGCTATATCTTGGGCTTGCTGATTCTATTGGAGATAATCTTGATGAGGTATAGGTGGTTGGTTATTGGGAGCATAGTTAGGCCCTGCTGGGACTAGTAGAGGTGGTGCTAACCCTTGTTATATCAGTTTTTGGATTGTCTATAAGAGCCTCTGTGTTTCATCCCTATAATCAGCCATGTATTTTCTCATTTCGACCAAAATCTGAAGTAATTGATCCTGATCCACAATGTAGTGATTGACTCAATTTTGATGCCATGATATTCGGGCTTAACTGAGGGAATAAGAACTGCAATGGCATAGGAAACCTCAATAAAATTTTTAATCACCAAATAAGTGCAGAGGAGTTTGAATTGAAGCCAATAGTCTAAAGAGTTTTTTTATTTTAAAACTTTGAGTAGTAAAAGATCGAATCTAAATGGAAAAGAATATCATTTCTTAGAAAATGATGCATGCACTTTTTTGAATTTTGAAGTCTAGATTTTTAATTTTTTTTATTTTTTTTAAAAAGGGTAGGGGCATAGTGCCTAGCTAGCCCCTAAGTCCTAAGAGGATGGAACAATTTGCTTAAATGAGGGAAGCAATCCTAAAGATTAGAAAGATGCAATCTCAATAGAATTGATTGAACCTTACCGGAATGGTCAAGATGAACTTTGATTGACGAGATGAAGACCCAAAAGAGAGGTGACTTTTGAAAATGAATTAAAAATATTTCTCGAGTGGTTGGCATGATAGGAAGAATTTAGAGAAAGTCCCCAGATTGGAGTCTGACTTGATTCCTAAGATGACTAAAGAATCCGGACTGTGAAATCTCGGAAGTCATACCTATCCCCTAAATTTTGGCATAATGGGGGACTTGAATGAAAGTCATTTCTAGGTTTTGAGAGAAAGATTCCCAAAGATTCGAATCCTAAAAAAGATAACCCAGACCTTTACTAGAATCAAACCATAAAGTGTGATACTTGATTAGAAGTCAAGTTGACTCTAATTGTGTGATGAGAACAAGTGCAAAAAGTTCCTTTTGAAAGTCATTTTCTCGACTTCGGCTAGTTTGTTTTCAAGCTAGTTATGGGTACCTACTTTCAGAAAACATATGTGTTATTAATTTGTTTGGTGTCAAGGAAAACCCAAAAAAACCTCATTTGTAGTCCTGTTGCAGCTTGCAAAATTGGTTTTTTAGAAAAAAAAATCAAAGTTTTTGGAAAAATTCAAAAAACAAGAAAACAATTTGTAGAGCGGGAGGGCAGCTCTCTGTGTGCTGATCTGCACTTAGAGGCTTTTAACCTCTATGCCGATAGGCCAACAAAGGGGTATTTTTTTTTACTTTCTAGAATTTTCTGACTTCGCAAACTTGCGCAAAAAAGTCTCTGTGTGTCTTACCAAAACTGGGTTTAAAGTTATGAATCATGAATCTATGACTGATTATATGTATGATGCTTCGATCGGGTAAAGGTTTCAAGGTTCCCCTTCTGACATGACGTCACATATACCTCTCAAAACCATTAGATTGTAATGACTATGGTCAAATGGTACCGCATTGCCTTTTTGTATACCATCCCAAGGCCACTAGAATGTAGTGTCCTCGGTTAAGCGGTATTTGATCAAGGAGTGGAGGGCTTTCACTAGTGACACCCGTCAAGCTGAGTGAGCATACAAGGCAAGGGCTATTAATTATCCTAGGTTTGAAGGGTATGTAGTGCAAATGCAATGTATGAAGGTGATGTGTATGCAAGGTATTCAAATTTTAGTAATTTTTTATTCATTAATCCATATGTTCAAGCATCCATACATCAATACATCCACCAAAAAGCATAAACATCAAATGAATGTAAAGCAAATAAACAAAATAGCCTTGAAGTGAATACTTCACCAAGTCTAGCCCTCTTTAGTCCCTAGTGGAGTCGCCACTATGGGTGCCAGCACCTGAAAAAAGGGAAATGTGTGCATCATCCTTTTCGTGGATTTAGAGGAATCCTAGTTGTCTCATTCCCTAAAGGTGGGAAGGAACGCCTCTTATAGAAGATAGAGAAATTGAGGAGTCGCCAGCTTATTTTTGCGCAAGAAACAAGCAAACTCGTTACAACAGAATATAAATAAAAGGAAACTAAAAATGAATGAAATAATCCAAAGTATATCGCCTTGTTTCCTAATTACATTCTAAAGATCCCTTGACATGGATCAAATAAAAAAAAACATTGAAATAAAGCAAAAACCAAAGAAAACATGGATCTGAGGGCTAAGGTACAGAGTAGGAAGGTGTTAGGCACCCACCCCATCTGATCCGAATGGATCGGTCTCGAATATTCACTTGTAAGGCTATTTTGTCGTGAAAGAACTGAAAAAAGAGATATGAGTCTAGAAGAGATAAATAACAAAGAATCTGACATGAATAAACAAAATAAAACAGAAAAGATAAGAAAAAATATCTAACTCGGGCCCAAAGGTTTCCTATATATCCATTTAGAAAATGGAATCAGAGTTACGTTGTTCTCCGGTTTACCCTTTTTTATCAAGAGTGATAAAATAAGCGAGTTCAAGCGGATCTAAAGAAAACTGTTAAGGGTTTGGGAGTGTACGTTATTCAATCATGGTAGTCGGGTAGCACTTTGGCTAAGAAAATCTGGATCGGAGGCTTCAATTGCCCAGATCTCTGGCCTGTTCTTCAGTTTGGAAAACATCGTTTCGGCTTGCTATGTGAAGGGAGGTTGTCACTTCGGTAGGGCTTCAGCTTCAAGAGAGTAAGAGTTCTTATAGAGAGAACTCTGGAATTGTGCTAACAGCATGAGGCTATGGAAATCATCTTTCGTCCGTCAGTTCATTTGTCCTTAAAATTGATGGCCTAGGGTTTTATTTATAGGAAAATATGGAGCTTTGATCCAAAGATCTAAGATGAAACCTCAGAATAGAGGGCTAAGATCATGTCTTGAGTGATAATTATCTAATTAAATAAGAATCATTATCCTAACTAAATGAATTGATAAATAATTATGAGAATGCACGAACCAATAGAATTAGTGTCTATATGCAAGAGCCAATGAGATAGAAGAGAAATAGAAATTAATTGGAAAATAAACTTTAAAATAAAAATATTCAGGTTCAATGTATCTCCATTTAAAAAAATATCAAACAACCATATTTATGAAAACTCTAGAAGTGAAAAATCCTAATTAAGCCTAAATAGACTACTGTCACTCAAGATTATCAAATTGCCCCTAATTCGGTAGAGAATCTCTAGATTGCCACAAGACATGTGAAAAGACCAAATTACCCCTAATTCATCACCAAAAGGATAAAATTACCAAAATACCCCCATGTAGGTAAAATGATATGAGAATTACGAAAATGCCTCTCAAGTGACTAGGAAATCCTACTGAGGGTAGGATTATGTAGAGATCTAAAGTTTTTATTATTTTTTTTTTAAAAATAAAATTTTCATTTAAATCAAATTGTGTGTGTATGTATGAAATGTGTATGAGTGGTGAATTGTATATGTATATATGTATATGTATATGGTATTATATATTATATGTGTGCATGTGTTTAAATATATATATATATATATATGCACACAAGGTAGGAAACAGGCTATGTGTGTGCAAGTAGGTGTGTGTGTGTGTGCTGCTGTGTGCGGCTGTGTGTGTGTGTGTGTGAAATATAATATATATATATATATATATATATATATATATGAAAAACCCAACAAATAAGCAAACATTTAATGCAATTCTAAAAAGAACAAAAAGAAGAAGAAAGAAAACAGAAAGGGAAGTCAGAAAATGGGAGAACCGAGAAGGAAAGGGAGATTAGACATGGGGCAGGTGGGTGATGTATGTATATACATAGGTATCCGTTAGGTTAAAGAGAAAAGAAATCAGTAAGAAGAAGAGGTAGAACCTGGGAGCAGTGAGGAGGTTGAGAGGTCCAAATAGTTGAAGCAGAAAGGGGGGGAAAGAATTGCACCATAAAAACTGAGAAAATTTGGTGAGTTAGCTTAGCTTCTGTTTTAATTTTTTAAAGCATGTTAGTTATTTTAAATTATAGGATTTGAATGAGCATGAAATGTAGTTTACTTTGCAAAAGGAATCAGTTGAAATAGTTGAGAAATGAGTTTAAAAAATGGAGTTGCAGGTCTATGTGGATAATCGGGTTTGTGAGTTTTATGCTTTAAAACTTAACTAAAATGGTGAGAAATCATTTATACTAGGTGCAGAAGAAGGTTTAGATAAATTTGGACCTGAAACAGTAAAGAACTGAGCTCGAAATAACAAGAACCTAGTTGGCCGGAGCCACGGTTCTTGGTTATTTCGTGAAGCTGCAGTGGATAAAATGGAAAAAAAAAACTAGGGATAAGATCTAAATGAAAAGAGGAAGAAAATGGCATTTGAAAAACATTGAAAATCCACCGAAACAGGGTCGTCGTCGCCGTCACCGGAGATGGCGACGGAACCCTAGGGAAACCCTACCGGAAAGTCAGGGAAGAAGAAGAACTGTTCATGGTTTTGGGTTTGGGTCGGTTCGACCCGACCCACCCGGACATATTGGATACCTGAAGTTACGTCATTTCAATTTATAAATTAAGTGGGAAATTGGCGTGTTTGGCTACGGGTTTAAGAAGTCCAATTGGAATTAAATTCGGGGAAGGGGGATATCCTGTTCTGGTTTGAGTAGGCTGTTCGCCGTTTGGTTTTAAAACCATTTGAAAAAAAATAACGCAGGGGCAACACCCCTGTGACTCGAACCAGGAATTGACTGGATGGGAGAGCACGTGCCAACCAATTGGGACGGGACAATCCTGTGGCCTTTTTAGGCACAATATATATATATATATATATATTATATTTTAACTTTGTTTAATTAATTAAATTAAATATCACGAAATGGCCCGGAGTTCAAATGGGACAAGTCATTAGTGTATTTTGACTATCTCAACCATTCTGAATCCAATGGTGAGATCCGTGTTGCAAGACGAGATCCCAAAAAATAAAAGACCCTAGGAACATTAAAAATTACCAAAATGCCCTTAAGTTAAAAAGCAGTCAAACGAACTCCAATTAAAGTAAAAAAATAGTAAATTTTTATTATTTTGAGCATTCTGGACTCAACTGTGGAGTCTGATTTGCGAAAAGAGGTCTTGAGAAGTAAGAACCCATAAAAGTGTAAAATGACCATTTTGCCCTTTTTAGCCCGAACACTCAAATTAAATTCCGCGAAAGCCTAAACCAACTTTCTTCAACGTTCCGGACTCAATGGTAGAGTCTATTTTAGTAAAATAAAAACTTATGAAATAAAAGTATAAAATTTGATGAATAACATAATTCAAGTAGCAATAGACTGAGTTATGTTTCATGCTTTTAGGGACACTGAAAAGAAAAGAGAAGGCGGCCTGACCTTCTACATTCTCATTGTTTAGTTCAGCTACATAGCGAGCACGATTTCCTAGGGTTGAGACAAACCCATCAGGTATGATGTTTTACTAATGTAAGAAATATGATTAAGTTTAGGAATATTTTATGAGTAAATTGAATGACTTGTATGTTTAATTATTGTTGGGGAATTGTTTGGAATATGTTTATTTGATAACCTAGAGTTGGTTGTTTACGTACTTATGCGTTTCTTGCATTCTTTGAGAATTTAGTGAAGTGATGAATGTGAACTGTAACCATGTGTTTAGATTGACAGTATGAGATATGTATTCATGTGGAATAAGTTTGTGAATTAAATATTATTGTTGCCTCAGGTATGATATATTGTTTAAAGCATGCTTCGTTGAGATTATATTATTTTGTGGTGAAATCAAAGCATCTTGGCATATGGTGAATCCTTTGGAAACATGGTATGAGTTGAGCACGTGGTGCTATGCATTATGAGGGTGTAGATCCTGTGGTGAAAAATCCAAAATTAACCATTGCATTGGTGCCCAGATCCATCGGGGGAGGCCCGTAAACGAGAGTTGGTACTCAGATCCAGCGGATGCGGTCCGTAAACGAGACATGGGTGTGGTATAGAGTGCATGGGTGTGTCATGTATATTTACATTGCATTAGTATTATGTCATACCAGCAGTTGAGCTGACCCATTCAGTGGGATATCATATTTCAGATGATGACCCTGCTATATGAGACTCGATGAGGTCTTAATGAAAGAAAGAACTTGGAACTACATTTGACCCGTGGGGCGTATTTTGATATTGTAAAAGGGCATAAGCCCTAGACTATTTCATGTTTAATTGTATGTTATGAAACAACGGGTAAGACCTTTATGGATTAGTATTAGAACATGGATTGGGTAAAGTGTTGAAATGCATGTACTTGTCCTTTATTATTCTCTTTTTATTTATTTCGCTCACTCCTCGGGTTCATGGAAATTCGGGGCGTGACAGATTATGCCAAAATTATCAAAGTGCCCTTAGTGGGTAAAAAGGTACCGAAATTACTTAAACACCTTCTGATGGGTAGAAAAGTCCTAATAGAAGTGAGACTCTATCAAGAAGAGTCCTACTAGGACTGGGACTCTGACAGGAGAGTCCTAATGGGAGTGGGACTTTGTTAAGAAAAGTCTTACTTGGACTAAAACTCTGTCAGAAGAGTCCTAGGGGGAATAGGATTCTGTTAGGAGGAGTACTAATGGAACTGAGACTTTGGAAAAAGAGTCCTAGGAGAAATAGGACTTTGTCAAGAGGAGTCCTAATGGAACTAGGACTCTGGCAAGAGGGTCTTAGGGGGAATAGTACTCTATCAGGAGGAGTCCTAATAAGAATAGGACTCAATCGAAAAGAGTCCTACCGCAAGTAGGTTTCCTAAGATAATCACCGAATTGTTACTACTTAATCAATGGTCACAAAATGAGGTGTCTATATCAAGCTTAAAGGATTCGTGGAATTTAAAGCTAACATTCACTTATTCAGAATTGTAACATCCCGAGCTTAAATGCTTCGTGAAATTTAAAGCTAACATTCGATTGTCCAGAGCTGTAACATCCTGAGCTTATAGGCTTTGTGGAATTTAAAGCTAACATTTGTTTGTCCATAGCTGTAACATCCCGAGCTCAAAGGCTTTGTAGAGTTTAAAGCTAACATTTGATTGTTTAGAACTGTAACATCCTGAGTTCATAGGCTTTGTGAAATTTAAAGCTAACATTTGTTTGTCTATAGTAGTAACATCCCGAGCTTAAAGGCTTCGTGGAGTTTAAAGCTAACAATCGTTTGTCCAAAGCTGTAACATCCCGAGCTCATAGATTTCATGGAATTTAAAGTTAACATTCGTTTGTCCAAAGCTGTAACATTTTGAGCTCAAAGACTTCGTGGAATTTAAATCTAATATTCATTTATCCAGAGCTATAACATCCTGAACTCAAAGGCTTCATGGAATTTAAAGCTAATAATAGTTTACTGATAATACTTCTTCAAGTGCTCTATGTTCCAAGGTCTCAAAATTTGCTTCCCATTGAGCTATTCTAACCAATAAGTGGTCGACCTATAAGATTTTACCACCCGGTAGGGGCCCTCCTAGTTGGGAGATAGCTTTCCCGAACTAGGCTCCTTAGTATTTGGAAAAACCCTATTGATGACTAGATCCCTGACTTAAAAACTGACGGACTTTGCTGCCTTGTTGAAATATTTTGACACTTTTTTTTTGTAGGAAGTTATCATGATATGGGCTTGCTCACTTTTTTCTTTTAAAAGATCCAATTCTTTTGAAAGTAGGTTGTCGTTCTGATATGAATGGTGAATTTCAGTTCTGAGGGATGGTAGGCCAATTTCTACAAGTATGATGGCTTAAGTTCCAAATGTAAGGGAAAATAGTGTTTCCCCGGTGGGAGCTCTCCTAGTGGTCCGGTAAGCCCAAAAAACCCCAAATAACTCTTCGACCCATTTTAGTCTTTGCTTCTTCTAGTCTTTTCTTGAAAGCCTCCAAGACTGGACCTGTTAGTGACCTCTGTTTGTCCATTGGCTTGAGAGTGCCCTGGAGAGGAAAAGTTCTAGAGTATGTTGAGGTCGGTGCAAAATATTTTAAAGATCTTTCCTTAGAACTGAGTCCTGTTGTCTGATATCAGTACCCTAGGTATCCCGAACCTACATACTATCTCTTTCCATGTGAAATTTCTCACCTCGGATTCTGTTATTCTGGCTAAAGGACTGAGCCTTTACCCATTTGGTGAAGTAGTCTACAGCCACTAAAAAAAATCTTTTATTCTGAGGTGCCCTTAGGAATGATCCAATGATGTCCATTTCCTATTGAACAAATGGCCAAGGGCTTGTGATTGGGACCATTTCTTGTTGAGGCCGATGTTAGTAGGGTGCAAACCTCTGACATTTGTCACATTTCTTGACATGATTATTAGGATCTTTCTACATAGTCGGCCAATAATATCCATGCGTAAGAGCTCGATGGAACAAGCTCCTTACCCCATTGTGATTACCGCATATCCCTTCATGTATTTCCCTTAACATATAATGAGCTTCCTCCGGAGTAAAGCATATAAGTATAGGTAAGGTGAATGACCTTTGGTAGAGCTTGTTGTTGACAATTAGGTATTGAGCTAATCTGATTCGTACTTGTCTAGACTGATCCTTTCTTTTAGGTAGGAGCCCGTCTTTTAAGTATCAGATGATAGGAGTCATCTAGTTATCTTCTTCATGGACTTGTAGGATTTGCTCATTTTGGGTTGTGCTTAGAACTTCTTAGAATAAAACTCTGATGTCAGCCTAGGATTCTGAGCTGAAAGACCTCATTATGATTTCTGAGCTAAGGAGGCTGTCATATTTTCTAAGATGTCTGCTCTTGAATTTTTAGTTCGGTCTATTTTCTCGATAGAGAAGTTATTGAAAGATTTGCCCAGCGATCTAACAATCTTGATGTATTGTCTCATTCTTTGGTCTTTTATGGTGAACTCTCTAGAAATTTGGGTAGCCACGAGCTGTGAATCAGAATAAGCTTTCAGATTCTGAGCCCTATACTCTTGAGCTACCTTGATTCCAATGATCAGAGCTTCATATTTAGACTCGTTGTTAGATGCATGGAAACCTAAGGACACCACTCTTTCGAGTATATCCCCTTCTGGGGTCTGTAGTACTATCCCAACTCTGGTGCCTTTGTCAGTGGAAGACCCATCTACTTGGAGGGTCCAGATATGAGATATGGGTTGATAGCTTTTTTGTTGTGGTGTTCTGGAAAATTCCACCAAGAAGTCACCTATAGCTTGTGCTTTAATAGTAGTCTTGGGCTTATACTGAATGTTAAAATCCCCTAGTTCCATAAACCATTTCATTAAGTGTCTAAAGAGTTCTGGTCTGTGGAGTACTTTTCGAAGTGGATACGTGGTAAACATAACTATATTGTGTGCTTGGAATTAAGGTGTGAGTTTCTGAGCTGAGATAATTAATACGTAGGTCAATTTTTTCCAGATCTGGATATCTAGACTCAGCTCCCACGAATGCCTTACTAACATAGAAGATTGGTCTTTGGATTCCATCCAGCTCCCTCAACAAGATAGAGCTAACTGCATGATCTGAGACTATAAGATAAAGGTATAATTTCTCACCAGAACTGGTTTTGACAAGAGTTCTAGGGACCCAAGGTAGTCTTTAAGTTGTTGGAAGGCATGCTCATATTCCGAGGTCTATTCTAGGGACTTTTCCCCTTTGAGTGCTTTAAAGAATAGGCATCGATCGGTAGATTTGGAGATAAAACGGTTTAAAGTGGCTATCCTTCTATTTAAGCTCTAGACCTCCTTCTTGGTTTTGGGAGAGCTCATCTCTTGTAAGGCTCTGATCTGAGATAGGTCAGCTTCTATCCCATGTTGGGAGATTAGTACCCCAGGAACTTCCCCTCTATTACGCTAAAAGTGCACTTGGTTGGATTTAATTTCATGTCATCATTCCGGTTTGTGCTTTTTACGAACATTTCATCGATGTAAACTTCTATGGTGTTACCGATTTGAGGCTGGAACATTTTGTTAACCAGACTTTGATAGGTTGCTCCTGCATTCTTCAACCCAAAATGCCATTACCTTGTAATAATAGATTCCTCTTTCAGACATGAATGTTGTATTCTCCTGGTTTGAGGGGTACATTTGCACTTAATTATATCCCGAGTATGCATCCATGAAACTCAAGAGCTGATGTCTTGCAGTTGCATCTATTAATTAGTCTATTCTGGGGACTAAAAAGCTATCCTTGGGGCATGCTTTATTGAGGTCGATATAACCAACACAGACCCTCCATTTTCTATTCTTCTTTTTAGATAATACTGTATTGGCCAACCAATCTGGGTAGTAGACTTCCTTGATTATCCCAGCTTTAGAAGTCGCTCAACTTCTTCATTGATTATTTTATGTCGCTGTGGTGCAAATGTCATTGTCTTTTGATACATTAGGGGGGGTAGTATAGATCAGCCATTAGTTTATGGCTAATGAAGTTGGGATCAATACCATCCATATGCTTTGCACTCCAGGCAAAGGTTGAGATTTTGTCTTTTATGAAGGTTATTATCTTTTTTGCTTTCTTTAGGTTCAGAGTTGAGCCTATTTGGACAACTTAGCTAGAGTGTTGGGGGTTAATTTGGATTTTTTGAACTTCTTTCTTGGGTTAAAGTGAACTGGTTGTCCCTATTGGACTGAGTGGCTCTTCTAACTCTTTTAGACATGGTTCGTCTAGATTTAAGATTGAAGTTCTGGAGGAGCTAGAAAATGTCTATAGTTGTTATTTCTCCACCTTTGGCTTCAGATTTATTGCTTGACATTCCTTGTACATAGGTTGCTAGCTCTTTTCTAGTCTTCATCGCTCTTATGTGGCCGACTGTCAGTCCTTTGTGCATATTTGGTGAACTCTTGTAGTTTTCCCCCACGAATTAGGCCTTCAATTTCTCATTTCAGAATTCGACATTGGTCCATGGTATGGCCATGATCCCTATGAAAGTCGTAATACTTGCTATGATTCTTCTTCTTAAGGTCTCCCCTTATCCTCTCCGACCACTTGAGTTCTTTTCATGATTGTATCTGATAAAGAATATGCCTTAGAGGTGCGTTCATAGGTGTGTAGGGGTTACCTATTTTTTAGCAGCTCGGCAAATCCTTTTGTTCACACCTCTCCGGGCTCCAATCTCTTTTCTTCTCGTCTCTAGTTGACCTTGTGGGGGGTTGTTTTTTTTTAGCAAACTCTTTAGTTTCATTTGAGGAAAACCTTACGTCTTTTAAGATGATGTGCTTTTGAATTTTTAGTAATAGTTCAGGCATGTTGGTTGGAGGATTTTTGATGAGAGAATCCCTAAACCTTCTAGGGGAGATGCAGGAGGTCAGAGCTGCGACTAAAAATTGCCTTCCACATCCTTCCACCGAGGTAAGTTCTGTGTTGAACCTCCCGATAAAGTCCCTCAAAGATTCGCCCTTGTTCTGTTTAATTGTTAACAAAAACTCAAGACCTCTTCTGAACCTTCTATTGGTGATAAAATGGCTCAAGAGCTTACTACTCAGATTTGTGAAACTTGAAATTGAGTTTGGAGGTAGATGGTAGAACCATTTTAGCGCTACTCTTTTAAGGCTAGTGGCAAATGATCTACACATCAACGCGTCTGTACCTCGTTGAAGAGCCATAGTATGCTGAAAATTAGAGAGATGGTCTATAGGATCAGGTGCTACCATCATAAAGTTCAATTTTTAGGAAGGACGTACTTCTTGGAGGTGCCTATGCCATTATGGTCGGAATAAAGGGAGTACCTCGCATTCCGAACAAATTGTAGAATTGTCCGGCCACGTGTTGAGCGACTCTAGACCTAGCAGGATTTCCTGACTTTGCCTCCTCATCTCGACTATGACGTGAGTGATGGTAACTTCTAGATTGTTGGGGTATCACCCCAGCATTTAATTGCTCCAAATTCTCTGTTTGTTTATTTATTGAGGTGGTTGCTGGTTTTGAATTGGTTGTGGCTGCTGTTGGTTTTGAACTAGTTGTGGCTGCTTCTGCTTTTGAACTAGCTGCGGCGGCTATTGAATTTGCGTGATTAAAATTTGTTGACCCTGAACCAAATTTGCCACAATTTGACTCAAAGTTTCAATCGGGCGTGCCGTGGTGTTTATCCTCCGATCAGTTGTGTTTTGATAGGATTGACGTATACCGGCGTGTCTTTGCGTAAGGGCCGGTGCTAGGATTGGAGCTGGTTGTCTTGGTTGCAAACTTTGAGTCATTTTTGTTATTTGATAGAGAACTTTGTCGAGTTCCTACAGATGGCGCTGAACTGATGATGTCATTTTCTGTCTTTAATAGTCGATGCCCAAAATCCTTTATCCGAAAGTATCTGCAAAGGAAGGATTAGAAGATTACCAGTGGAGATCAAACGAAGAATCCTCCGACAGTCAAGTTAGTAGTTTGAACAAGGAACTACTAAGAGTGAGTGTAAAGTTTTTTAAAAAATGTACCTCTTCAAGTTAAGATCTTACCCCTTTTATAGATGATGAATATTTTGTTGTTAAGATCTTTCCAAGAAAGTAGGGATTTGATATGATTCTTTTAACTTAGTCAATTCTCGCATATTTTTGAATAATTGACTTTCCGCGTGCATACCTCAGCACCGAGCGATGAGGTTTAGGAAGGTATCCTTTTGACTTTGACTGCCACGTGTCACTATCATCTTGTGAACTGAGTTTGGGTACACTCATTTCTAATTTGATTATGCTATAAATATATAAAATTTGGGGCTTTGTATATATTTAGACTTTTTATTAACCTTAGACTTTCAATGTAATTGTACTATAGATACAACTCGAGTCCTAAAGCAAAAAAATGATAACTCTAAACGAGTCATTCTTTTAATATTAATGTAATTTTTTTATTTTGTTTCTTATATATATTATATTTACTTTTTTTAATATAAAATTTAATCGTTTTCCATCAAAAGAGATGTATATATTAAATGAAACTCTAATAATAGAGTTTTTACATTTTTTTTTCTAAATAGATAGCAATAAAATATTAGAATACAATACGAATAAAATTCTATTAATAAAATTAAATTTTTATTTCATGTAGTCTTTATAGACTGTTTTTTTTATGGAGTTAGATTTTTATTAACACTACATTTATAATTTAATTATACTATAAATATATAAAATTTGGAGTTTTTATAGATTTAAACTTTTATTAATTTTAGATTTTTAATTTAATTTAATTATAGATATAGATAATTTGAAGCCTTCTCTCTCAACAAAGCCCAAGGCCACTGTGTTATTCATTTTATGGTTAAACTGCCTTGAAACCAATATTTGTTTGACACGATCTTGTTTATTGAGATTGAGTTACAACTCAATCCAATTCCCGAAACACCCAAACAGGCCTTAATTTCGGCTAACCCTCAAAACCGTTCAACCTCGGTTTAACTAGACCGTTAGGGGCTCAAGAACCAACGGGTTCAGTTTTTTTTATAAAAGGGTGGAATTCTTAAGTCGGAATTCCAAGTCATCTTCAATCTTCTGTTCTCAGTTTTGATCTCTCTCTGCAGACTGCCAGATCTGCGCCTCTTTGTGCAACGGGCGACGTTGTGAGACCTGCGATCGGTGGCAGCGGCGGAAAACGGAAAGAGGCGTGTGACGGCCTCGGTGGGGCGAGCCATCAGGTTTAATTCCCTCTTTGTTTAAGTTTAACTCATTAATTTGTGATCTCTCAATTTCACTCCTCTTCCTCTTTATTTAACTCACTGTCACTGAAAGCCTTTCTTCTTCATCATTTTTCCTCGCCATTTTAAGAGGATCGTGTATGCGCTTTGAGCAGCGAATTACACACATTCATATGTTGATTTGAAGACTGTTTGGTAGAAAGAAAGTGTCTTAAATCCCCAGAATGTCGCGGAATGGTGATGACTTTAACATTCATCATGACAAATCTTAGTGGTCAGTGATTGAATCTGTCCATAATCTGAGAAGAAGTGACTGATAAAAAAAAATAATCTGAGAAGAAGTGTTTACTATGTTCATATACCTACTTTTTAATTATGTAGAGAATGTCTATTTGGGTAAAAATCTCTTACTCCTGTTTCTATGATCATTTTCACTTTTTAAGGGAGGGGGGATTGGATCCACAGTGTGAGTGAACTCAGAAATTTCTAGAACACCTGAAACATAAAATGTAGTTAGAAAATTCAGGGCATTTTTTAACTGTTTGTTATGATTTGAATTGCTCCAATTGTGTATTCTATATTCATCATATTTGTTTGCCGTTACAAGATATGGAAGCCATAAATGGCACTATTACACAAAATTCAAGAAGTGAATGATACCATATACAATGGTCATGTCTCCCTGATTAACTCAAGCATAATACAAGGACAGGGTATAGAATTAGGGATTGGGTGGTGGAACGTGTATTTGATTTCTCAAAGCATAACAAATTAATTCCTATGGCAGTTAATTTAATTTTGTTATAACACAACAGCAATTAATGTAGACCTTTTATGATGATTGCTTTGAATTGCTAGATTATCAATTTATCATATATAACATTCTTGGTGGTGGTTTTTTTTTTTTATAAATATTATTAACCAAGGATCAAAATTTTGTTTTGTAGTGTTGTTCGGTCACCCATAAAATGAATTTTTTTTGTTATCTAGGTTCTCTTATTCATGTTGGAAAAATTGGAGATGATATTACTTATAGAATTAAAGTAACATGGGCTAAGTAGAGAAGTGCATTTGGTATACTGTGCGATCGATATATACTTTTAAAAATAAAAGATAAATTTTATAAAACAACTATTAGACTAGTGATGCTATATGTAACAAAATGTTGGATAGTTAAGAAACTACATGTTAATAAATTGAGTGTAGCCGAAATGAGGATGTTTAGATGGATGTGTGGTAAATATGAATACATTCGTGAGATGGTAGGAATAGCCCTTATAAAAGATAAAATGAGAGAGAATGAGTTAAAGTGGTATGATCATGTACAATGAAGACCACTAAATGTACCGGTGAAGAAGAACAACAAGGTTCATATCGAGGGTCATGCTAAGGGGTAAAGGCGACCAAAATTAACTTTGGTAGAGAATAAAAAAGATATGATAATGTATAGTCTAATTAAGGAATTGATCTTAAATAAAGTAGAATGGTGAGACAGAATTGATGTAGTTGACCCCAAATAGGTGGGATAAGGCTTTGTTAATTGAGTTGAGAAAACGGAAATATTTCGGAAATGTTTGGAAACGAAACATAGTAGAAACTGATGAAAAAAATTAAAATGTGTAGAAACATTTGAAAACATTAAGTAAAATATATGAACGTGTGAAGATAAATATTATAATTAATTAATTAAAAATGTTTTAAAGTACACATCCATCCATATAAGAACTAGGGTGAAATTGAGAAATACATGTAAATTAGTCAATAATACCAAATAATTCTTTACTAGTTAAAAAGTAGTATAAAATTTTTTAGAGTTAATTTATTATGTAATATTAAATTATTGTAATTAAACATAACACTTTAACATTTTTTATTTTTTTTTGATAAGTAACATAACACTTTAACATAATAGATATATACTATGTAATATACATGAATTAGGCAATTTGACATTAGTTTTGTATTTTAACAAATATCAAGTTAATCCTATTATAATTATTTACTAAGTATTAAAATAAATTGTTCATCTACTTTTTCATTTCTATTATTTCTACTTGTCCTTATTTACTATTTTTGAAAAAATTAGAGATATCTTCTTGTAATTTGGATCTTAATCCTTCAATCTTTTCCTTCATTTGAGAAAAATCAGTATTTTTTTACCAAATTCTAGAATTATGATTGATACAAAAGAAATTTTTATACTAGTTTTAGTATGTTTCCACGAAAACAAAGTATGTTTCCACGAAAACAAAGTATGTTTCGATGGTTTCCATAAAAACATGTAAATTTTGGAATTCCACTTGTGTTTTGTTTCAATTCATTGAGAAATGGAAACTTTTTGGCCGTTTTGATAAACAAGAAACAAAATTTTGATCCTTGTCTTAAGTTTAGAATAATGATAATTTTAGGATTTATTTCACAATTTTAATATTTTTATGTATTATTAGTATTAATAATAAATATATTTATAACATAATTATGATGTCATGATTTGTTTCGGGTGACTTGACTATTGAACCCATGACCCAATCTTTTTCCAGTTTGCCAAATAGTATGGGTTTTAAAATATCATGACAAACACAAGCTATGAAGTGAAAATCAATTTTTTTTTTTAATGTAATCTTCATATCGAATGAATTTTGTTATCAGTGCTTCTTCAATCACTTATTTACTTGAAAAGTAATTCGATTCATTTCCACTTCATTGGTTTAGGTTGGTTGACAAGGCATCGAGGAGCTTAGATTTTCGGTTTTATGAGCAATGGACAAGTCGAGTGCTTTGGACTACATCAATCAGATGTTTCCCACAGGTCATATATATTTATATATATAGATACACCCTCTATATGTGTTTTTATATATCAAATTGTTGTATAGTTTCTATATATCATATTGTTGTTCAGTGTTATTGAATTTGCATTCTGAGTTGATTGATAAAACTGTTCACGTAGAGTTCTTGAAGCACATAGATGACTTTAATTACCAATCTATAGTTTTGTTGATGACACCTTTGTACTCAATTCTTCATTTCTTAGGTATAATTAATTATCTTTAGTTAGTTTACACAGACACAAATGAAACTTTGGGATACTTATCTTCTCACATGTGATAAGATTGTGTCTCACATGAACTGATGAAAGTATCTTAATGTTTTTAGTTTTAAGAAACTTCTTCAAATGATCTAAATCTAAAAGTTTTTTTAGTCCTAAGAACATTCGTTCTCTCTGGGACTTCCGTTTTTAGTGTGCTTTTACTAATCTTTGCCTTATGGTTTTGATTAGTTTACACTTTCATAGACAAAACTTTGGATACTTGTTCAGTCACCTATACATCTCACATGAAAGGGTTTAAAGTTTTGAAAAGTTGATAAGCACCAACAAACAACAATGGTATGGATTTATCTTCGCAGACAAGTTAATATTGCGTCTCAGACAAGTTAATATTGCATCTCGATGTTATTGTAACTATTTTATGTTTGTATATTTTTTGGTTGATAATCAGTTTTCATATTAATGAGACATGTTTATATCACATGCAAAGATGAAGAGTACTTTTCACCTTATATTGCTTGATGAGATGGACTTTATTTACTGATTGTTCAAATAAGATTTTCACTTGGAATTCCTAGCTACAAGACGCAGACAGGTTGCTAATTTGGGTTGTAAAATAAATTCTCAACCCATTTGGTATTTGGACTACTCTTGAGGGATTATGAATAACTCTCCCTTGTTATATAGTATTTAATAAACATGACCTTATATCATGGTCTATAGATGATTGCAAAATGATTTCTTTATATATATATATATATATATTTGGGTAATGCTTTACCAAAACTTACGTTGGAGTCTTCATTTAGATTTACACTCCAGTTGGGTTCTCAATTGTTTAAGTAAAACGTCCCCCAAACAATATACCTTTCTGGTCTTTAAAAACTTAAAATTAATTTCTAACTAACACATCGAAATACCATTCAAATTACATATTTCTAATTACAAAATAAATATTAGCAATTCCTATCAAAGGGTATTAATTTGTTGGAAAAAGGCTTGATTGTGAAGTTTATTCATTTTTTTTTTTCAAAACCTGATTAAATACCTTTGTTTCCAACTTCAATGTAGACTATAAATAGCTTTGACCATGAACAATATTATGGATTATAACCTTACAGGTGGTCTACTTAATAATCCTTGGTCTATTATTTTCTTGCGAACCTATTAAATTAGTTCCATTTGGATTAAAGCCTATGAGGTTCTGGTTACTGATCACAAAATCAGTCTGATTAAGAGCACTATATGTTCAAGTTAGATAGTACCCTTCTACAACCCCAAATAGTTGGGATGAGACTTTGTTGAGTCGAGTTGAGTTTAGCACTCTTCTACAAAAGTTTCATACTATTCTCATCATTGGTTCATTTGGTTATGTTGATTTATAGTTTGTTTTGTAATTAGGTACCATACCTAATAACAATTTAATTAAAATGCTACCTTTCCCAATAAATGCTAAATGAGGTCGTTTGAATTGTAATATTGATCATACATATATATGACCCACTTACTTTCTATTTTTTTTTTTTTTTTTTATCTTAGCATAATTTCAATAATTAAATAAATAGGTAGCACTGTGATATCCTTAATAATTAGACATGTCCTGTCATGACAGTTAAATAACCTAGGCATGTGCGACATCTAGCTACATAAGATTATTATGGAGTTTTCCTATACCCCTACAACACATTTTTAATTTACACAATAATATGGAATATGCCTATGTATGTGCTTTCGTTCTTCAAAAATTATTTCAAATGTCAAGGTATATATATACATTATTTTTGTAAAATGATATATACTAAAAGTTTGATCACAATAAAATCCATTTAGTTGTGTTATTTTATTTGATATGTAATTTATAAATTTTTATTATTGTATTTGATTTAGAAATGATTTAATTGCTATTTACTAAATGATTGATCATGACATATGATTTTATTTGATATATGGGAGATTTTTCTTTTATTTTTGGCTGTTTGATTATATTTGACTACAGTGCTCCCATTAACATCTACTATGTTTTCTCTATTTTTTGCCTATAATAATTTAAAATATTATTTAAACAGTATAATAGTTATTTTAAAAATATTGATTCCATAAAAATCAAAATCAATAGTAGAAATATATTAAAATAAACCTAAAACATGTATTTACATTAATGATGCATATTTATTTATGAAAAAGTAGGATATAATATCAGAAATAGATAATTTGAGAGTTTGGATAAGAAATTTCAAAAATTAAATTGAAAGTAAGTTTTAAGTTTTACAATATTTTTTTTTGATAAGTAAAGATGTATATATTATAACTATGCCCAAGAAGGGTAACAAGGGCAAAAACCCCAAAAAGCTTTACAAAGGTCTTAACAACCCCAAACAATCTACAAAAGAAGAGACATTGACAGGGGAAGCCTCTTTAGCCCAAAAAAATAATAAGCGTAGAAACGCATCTTTGAAGATGGGAATGGGGAGCTCCACATTTTCAAAGACACGTTTGTTTCTTTCAATCCATATACTCCATAACAAACAAATAGGGGCTAGTCGCCAAGATCTTTTAATTTCTTCTGAAACGTTGCACCCTGCCCAAGCCAACAGAAGATCCCTGACAGTGCTAGACATAACCCAGGAGACACCAAAAAGAGCAAAAATCATGTTCCAGCAGCTCCAAGAAACGTGGTAGTGGATGAGGACGTGATCCACCATTTCCTCTTTCTGCTTACAAAAGTAGCACCTCCTAAGCCAAGATGAAGCCTCGTTTCTTCAAATTATCCACAGTTAAGATGGCTTTCCATGAGGCTTCCTAGGCGAAGAAAGAGGCCTTAGGGGGGGCTTTTGAGTGCCATATGAGCTTCCAAGGGAAGAGAGGACTTTCTGAATCAAACATACTCTTGTAGAAGGAGTTGACGGAAAAAGACTTCTTATTCGGTAGCCACACTCTCTTATCCTCCCTCCCTTCCATAGCTCGGTAAGTGCAAATGTGACTAAGAAAGGAGCCCACCTCTTCTAACTTCCAATCATAAAAGTTTCTCCCAAAATGAGGAGTCCAGACAAGCTTGTTCCCTGTTCTCTCCAAGTACTCACATACCCTAGCCGCCTTGTTGGTAGCCAGGCTGTATAAAGAAGGCAATTTCATCCTGAGCGGCTCGTTCCCATTCCACACGTCTTCCCAAAATTTAACACGGCCCCCATTCCCAATAACAAAACTACACTTTCCATTGAAGAGCCTCCATTCACTTCTGATGGAACCCCAGGGACCACATCCTCGTGGCCCCTCCACACTACACCAGCCTCCATTGTCACACCCATACTTAGCAACAATGATCTCCCTCCACAGCTCCCCGTTACTCTCACCAAACCTCCATAACCATTTTCCTAATAGAGCTGTGTTGCAAATGCCAAAGTCTTTCACCTCTAGCCCTCCGAGAGACACTGGCTTCTTAATTTTATCCCAAGCCACTAAATAAATCTTGTTGCGCTCCCCCTCTTGGCCCCGTAAGAAGTCTCTTTGAATCTTCTCTAACCTTCTGCATACTGACTTCGGCATGGGGAAGAGAGACATGAAATAGGTGGGAAGGTTTGCCAAGGTTCTTTTGATAAGAGTGAGCTTGCCTCCCTTAGAGAGGAATTGATCCTTCCAACCTGACAATTTGCTGAAAAACCTCGCCACAACAGGATCCCAAACCCCAATGGAACGCGGTGAAGCACCCAATGGAAGACCCAAGTAAACCAAGGGAAGGCAACCCACTCTGCAGCCTAACGTGCTAGCTAACATGTCCTATCCCTTGAATCGGACCAACCGGAGTAATACTGCTTTTAGAGAGATTGATCCGCAAACCTGACACAGCTTCAAAGCATACTAGGATACATCGCACAAAACGAAGTTGGCGCATTGAAGGATCACAAAAAATAATGGTGTCGTTTGCAAACAAAAGATGGGAAATGGCGTCCCCACCACCCCTTCTGTCCCCTACGTGAAAGCCTTTGATGAAGCCGACCTCCTCAGCACGGAACAAAAAGCGACTCAAAGCCTCCATAGCAATCACAAAGAGAAACGGGGATAAAGGGTCCCCCTGCTTCAAGCCTCTAGAAGAATGAAAGAAACCTGTCGGGGAGCCATTGACGAGGACCAAATAGGAGACTGTAGATATACACGACTAAATCCACTTTCTCCACTTGCTCCCAAAACCCATCTTAGTCAGCATACCCATCAAGAAGCTCTGACTGACGTGATCAAAGGCCTTTTCAATGTCCAGCTTGCAAGTTTTACAATATTAAGATTTATACGAAATAGACGGTAAACCACCTTCTAATTCACTGTCCAATGGTGAGGGACTGTTGGAATATGGTTTTTGGCTGCAGTTGGGTCATGCCTGAACTCTAAAGGGCCTTCTTCTCAGCTAGGTCGGGTTTTAGGATTCCCAAGGATATCCGAAGGGTTTGGAAGATGGCTCCTATTTGTTTGGTGTGGTCAATTTGGAAGGAAAGGAATCATAGGATCTTTGAAGGGGTCGGAAAAATCATCCCACCCTCAAAGACGAGTTTTTGTGTTTACTTCATTTTTGGGCTAGAGAAGCCTTCCCATTGTATGTAGGTAACCTTGTGGATTTTTTGGTGAGCTTAAGGCTGTAAATTCTAGACTCTCCCTTGTTTATGGGTTCGCCCCCCTTGGGTGCTCTTTTTATATAATTGCAGTTACTTATAAATAAAAAAAAACACTATTCACATGCACGTGTTACGAAACTAGTATATATATGTGTGTATATTAGCATACATCTTATGCAAACAAAAGAAAATTGCATACTATATGTATGAAGAATAAGGTATATATAGGGCTGCCCTGGTACTGGCAGGGCAGCGCATATGTATATATGTGTTGCTGTTTTGGTCCTGATCATCTTGAAACCTTTGAATTTCAATGCATCCATTATTGGTTTGATTATTACACTGGTCAGAATTTTTCTTTGGATTTGTATGATCTTTTTATTTTTTATTTTCATTTTATTTTTTAAAGGTTACTCTTAAAAATTCTAACACATTTCATATTTTCTAACATGATGTATATATATATATATATATATATATATTGATATATATATTTTAATAGTAATGTGATTTGATAATTTTTCTTTTCTTATTCTGCCCAAAGTGCTTAGATCACATGTACCTTTGTTACTTATCAAGAAAAGAAAAGGAAAAAAGGTCACATGTATATTTGTTGTAAATTGTTTCCTACCTTGATTTTTCAAACACTTATGATGGTGTTTAATTTTTCTATAGTCCATCATATACACATAATTTGATACTCTTCATTGCTTCTAGTTAACAATTGTTTGAGATGACCTCTGTTATCATTTCTTGATAAAATTTTCCATCATCAACTCTTACTCTTTTTGTTTTTGTTAGAGGTGATCTTCGAAAAAGATGAGAGGACTACAAAGGGGGAAGGATGGGAAATCCTTAAAGGTGGAAAAGAAAAAACCTAAGCACAGGCCGCTTGAATAAAAAAGAGAAAAGATGCAGATACCAACAATGAAGAAGACAGACCCCTACCACCCACCTATCTGTCTAGAACAGTCAAGGAGGTTAGAATAACTCCGAGAGACTTTAAGATGGACACTTCCAACTTGGCCAATGTCTCTTCTTGGTCAATGGCGGAAGATTCCTTTAATCTTCATATTTAAAGCTATGTGGATCCACAATCTCTCTCATTAGATGAGTATAGGGTCATAAACCCGTGGACCACCCCTTTCACCTAAATAACTACTCGCTTGCAATATGCGAATCAACAACTGACATAGCCTCATAGCTGAAGCTTACCTGAGGGCTTTCAAGAGGGCTAGAATTTTCACCCTAATTTCAAATTAGATGCTGACCAGCTTAAAGGAAAGAAGAATGTATTCCATGATGCATTTCTATGAATTTTTCCAATTCTCAGTTAGACTGGATTTCTAATGCTCCGTTTGGCACTAGGGATAGAAAATTGAAGGGAGGGAAGGTAGGAGTGGTGAAAGAATTATTTATAGGGAAAGGAAGTGGGTTTTCCTTTTTCTTTTTGCTTTGTTTCATGGAGTAAGAAGAGGAAGGAAAGGAGTATTGTGTGATTTACCATTATACTATAAAATATTTAAGGATGGATGGCGAAACAATAAAAAAAGGATTGAAGACTTCTTCTCCTCCCCCTTTCTTTCCTCCCGCTTATAAGAGGAAGGAATATGGTGGGTCCAAACTCTAAGAGGGGAGGGCCAGCCTTCCTCACACACTACCCTTCCCCTGTTCCTCTTACCAAAGATTAAAAACCCCATCTTTTTCTCCCCTTTTTCATCTATAATAAGAGAGAGACATTAAAGTTAAATCTTATTCTTCCCGTTGTGTAGGTGTCTGTATAATTGAAATAACATTATTTCTAGAGCAAGAAAAGATAGGACAATCCAATTCAGATGATAACAGCCTTTAAAAATCATTAAAAATGGATGCCCATATGGTGGACAAGAATGCACCTTGCCCAAAGATCCTCTCTAGAGGAATATGTGTCTTCAAAGATCTTGTTGTTCCTTTCACTCCAAACCACCCATATAATGACCACTAATACTATTTTATTTGATAAGTAAATATAATTGTATTAAAGAAAAGCACCAAAAGGGGATGCACCCAAGGAGTGAACAAAAGCTGTACATCACTAAATGCTTATGCCATCTAAAAAGTCAAAAGGGGAATCTAAGGAAAAGGAAGTAGTCATTGTAACCCAAAAAATGAGGGATTAAATGAAGATACTTTAATTACATATAAAGGGGACTCCTTTCCTTAAAAAAAATCTTCTGTTTCTCTCTCCAAATGCTCCACCATAAACACAAAGGGGCGGCCTCCACACATCCCCAGCACACCTCTTCACCCTGCCACCCCTCCAGCTCACTGGCATCTCACCAACAGATCTAGCCATCAACCAATTAACCCAAAAAAGAACAAAAAGAAGGGTCCATAGCTCTCTAGTGACTTTGCAGTGGAGTAGGAAATGACTGACTATTTCCTAGCCTCTTTTGCACTAATTAGTCAGGGTTGAATTTTTCTTCTTCAGATTATCCACGGTTTTAGGATTTTTCCAATAGTTTCTGTCCGCACCAAAGAAAGCCACCTTTGAGGGAGCTTTGGTACGCCAAATTGCTTTCCATGGAAAGCTCCCATCCCCTCTTGGTTAAGAACTCCGTAGATGGATTTGACCTGGAAAACCCTCATTCAGAACCCTTTTATATCTGTGAATCCTCTTCCCCTTCAGAAATTACTTGGTTGTACAATGATGCAAAGAAATTGTCAAACTCCTATAACTCTCAATCCTACAAAGGTCTGAAAAACTGAATGTCCCACAATCTAGAACTTATAAAAAATAAAATAAAAATGTCCCACACTATGGAACCCACAGAAGGCCTCATACAGTCCCCTATCATTGCCCACGTCTACAGGAATCCTAAAAGGACCCGGAAAAAGAATGCTTTGTGAGTCCTCGCCACAGCGATGATCTTATCAAAATGTAACCCTTTTGCCGCTCGCAACTTTGAAGCTGATATGCTTGACAACTCATCCCATCCCTTTTTGATGGATTTCCAAACACCTACCCCATGAGATATTTGAACATCTCTAGACAGTCCCCTATCGCACCCATACTTTCTCTCTATGACTTTCGTCTAGTGATTATTGCACTCCATGAACTTACATAACCACTTATCAAGGAGTGCTTGGTTAAACCTCCTCAGATCCCTGATGCCCAGGCCCCCTTCTTGCAAAGGCTTGCACACCTTCTTCCACTCCACCGAACTGTATTTGAATTCATCATCCATACCACCCCAAAGGAAGTCCTTCTGAATCTTCTCTAGCCTCCTCACTACCCCTGTAGGAACCGGGAGTTCTTGGCTTTCAGCCAACCAAAGCTTCCAAAGGAAGTAGCAGAACAGAGCCGATGTCCCTGGGACAAGGAGCGGCCCACATAATTGGTAAAAGAGGAAATAAATTATCTATATTTGTTGACAAAATTGATGATCTAGCCTAGAAGATGAAGTGGTTATTAGAAAATATCTTGATGTAGCATTCGCTCTCAGTATCATGTCATCTCCATACATGTGCTATTAGGAATGCTGTGGCTATATGCTATTTTCTCAACTTATTGAAACGTTAAAGCTTTTGGTGCTTTCTTTTATCATTTTGTTCTCCATATTGCCCCTCTAAACTTGTCACTAGTAAGTAAGGGTTTTCTTATTGTATTAAAATAATGCATATTTTGTTTACCAGAATGTACTCTGGGCTTCCAAAATAAAATACTTAAATACTTCTACAACACAATTACAAACAATATAGAAAGTCCAACCTCCATAAAAATTCGAAAATGAATAGCTGAAAATGTGAGCTCTGAAGGGGGGCTAACAGTTGTTGGATGTACATGGGTGCAACCCCTTGGTGCCTTCTTTTATAAATTCTTTACTTATCAAAAAAATAAAAATAAAATGAAGGGGCTAACGGGATGGAAATCGAAGACTTGAATCTTGTGAAAAGTTTTGGGTTACTTTTATATTCAATCATTAATTTCCATTTTTTATGCTTTGAGCGGTTACCGTATTACATATGTGTTTGCATTCTTGAACTTCATGATATTCCTTTTAGTTAATTCTTATAAAGGAAAAGAAATTCCTTTTAGGTAATGTCTGTCTTGTTACTTAAATTTATTTTAATTGACAACGTGGAATATGCTTGATATCCAGAGGCATCTTTATCTGGTGTTGAGCCTCTTATGCAAAAGATACATGGTGAGATCCGCCGCGTGGATGCTGGAATTTTGGCAGCTGTTTGTCAACAGGTTGTTACTTGCTAATTGGTTTGTTGATCTTCTTGTATTAACTTAAATCTGTTGGAAAGTGGATGTTTGTGCTTCTATGGATTGTCAAGGTTTTAAAGGCCACTCTTGCATAAAATCCTTAACCTTTTAAAAAGAGAAAATCGTGGGAAATATGAAAAAAAAATTACATTGGGAGACTATGTTTAAGAGGGGGGAAAATAGGGAAATTGCAAGGCAGAAAGCTAGCTTGGTGGAAGTTTAAGAAATGTTAAGAGGATTAGCGATGAAAAGTTCATATGCAGGACAAGTTTGAAAAGTAAAATTTGTGGACATTTATATGCTTCTAAATTAAGAAAAGGTTATCTTAATATATACTGAGTGAACCTTACATGCTGTAGATAACATGGTGTGGTCCATACTTTTGCCAATACTTTCTGAAGTTCTTAATAAATGCAATAAATTATAAATCTTGTATTGCCATCATACTTAATTTTGTTCCGTTAAATGTTTTTTCCCTTTACGTTCTTTGTATTTTTGGATAAATTTGTTGGGAAAATATTATTTAGAATTCCTTATCCACTAGCAAATAAAAATTATGTATACTTTGTTATTATGAGAGGAGAGATGGGCCACTTACAGTTACCTACATATACGTGGTTTTCTTAAAAACCTAAAACACATTAGGGCTATGACCTTAAAAATTGAAACTTTAAACTCTGACTAATAAAACTCATTTAAATGCACTAGAGAATCATCTAATATGACCCACTAACACTATATGACTAGAAATAAGATCCATGAGGTGCTGCTACAACCCATGTTTAGAAAATCATTGATTGGTATGATGGTAAGATGCTTGAGCTGTCAAGTGTGAGCATGCGGGTTTGAGTTCGGGAGTAGGCACTTTATGCAATTTTTTTTTTTTTGATAATAAAGTAGTTTATTTAAAAAAACACAAAAATGGGATGCTCCCATGGACATGAAGATGTACATATAACATAAAAGGAAAACAATAACCACCTCCTAGTCCTATCCAACATGTAACACACTCAACTTAATATGTCGCACTCCTCTCACTCATAAACTCCACTAAAGAATTCACAGATAAAGTGAAATATAAAGAATTCAAGAACAACCCTTTTACTTCGCTTATTGACTGCTCCTCCCCTTCAAAAATCATCTGGTTCCTTCCCGCCAAACACACTACAAGAGACAAAGAGGGGGCTATATTCCACACTTGTTGACCCTTCTTAGATTGCAGACAACCTCTCTAGCTCTTCAAGATATCCAAAATTGTCCTCGCCCCTCGGCATAACCCAGTGCAAACCAAAGAGCAAAAACAGCAAGCATGACAACTCTCTAGCCACTTGACAATGTAAAAACCAATGATTGACCGACTCTTCCAGAGATTAACGCATGCAATACCTATTAACCAAACAAAGCCCTTTTTTCTTCAAATTATCTACAATAAGAATTACATCACCTATGCTGTCCATACAAAAAAGCCACTTTTAATGGTGTCCTTGTCTTCCAAATAATCTTGTGAGGGAAGCTAAGATCCTCCCTACCAGAGAGAACATCATAAGATGAATGAACATTGAAGGTGCCATCACTGTTAGGCTTACATTAGAATCCTGCTTTTCAATTTAGCTGGATTGCCACTTAACAAACTTATCAAAGTTGTTGCCAAATCCACCTCCTAGTCATGGAAATCCCTTTGAATGGAAGGCCCCCAAACGACTCCATTAGCCCATAGAGAGACAAGCTGCTACCTATGCATCTTTGCTTCTGGAAATCAGAAATAGGCCCAAAAATCGAGTCTTGTAATGTCATCCCCTAACCAGATCATGCCACAACATAATCTTCTCCCCTAACCCCAGGACAAAATCTATATGCAGCACAAACTCTGCCAACCTTCCTAATATTTTTCCAAATACCCACACAATAAGGACTCTCTATCTGTCTTGTTAAGAATTAAGTGTGTAGGAGCTGTTTTGTAATTTTTCCTTTATTAATATATAAAGTGGCTATCTCACCATTCTGAGAGAGAGGCCACTTGTTTCTTACCTTTCTCCTTTTTCTTTATATAACTCAACATGGTATCAACAAAATTAGGGTTTCTTTTCTTTGCCTTGTTTTTCATCGTTATTCTCCTCCTTTTTCTTCATTATGCTTCATCTAAGCAACAAAAAGGAGAGAGAGACCCTATCTTGATTGAACAGAACAGGAGGAGGAGAAGGGAATCAACAATCTGATGTCATCATCGGTCGGTCACTGGAGTTGATGAGAATTACATGGTTGGATTTGTCTTCTTGTCTAAGGTCTAAGAATTATGGTAATTTTTATGGAACTTTTTGAAGACATTTGATCGAGTTTTTCATTTTTTTGAAACGTTTTTGGTTTGAGGAGGTTTGATTTTTTGATATGGTTTTTTGCGGCTGTTTGATCTGTTTGGTTGCTTCTATTCCAACACAAGAGGTGCGACTAGACCTCTGAGTACTGGCTGTGGGTATTTCGTTGGAGTCTAATTGATTTTGGATTTTTTCCCCTTTAATTTTCGTTCTGATCGTTTGTCTCTCTTTGGGGCTGCTGTATTTGTTTGGTCTGTTGCATATTATGGGTCTTTGGCTGTTTGTTATGTATGACTTAGTTGGGCGATACTCTTTGGTGCTTGGTTCTTGGATTGTTGCTGGGTTTTGGTTGCTGATCTGTTTTGTTGGGATCATTTTGGTTTCTAGTGTTTTTTGGTTGGTGACACGGATACGACACGACACAGATACGTTAACACGTCATTTCTAAAAAAAGTAGGACACGGACACATCAGAAACACTTTAATTATATAAATTTTTTTATATTTTTTATATGATCATATAATACAAACCTAATATTATGTCAATTAAAATTGACATAAAAACACAAATCACAAAAATATTATTAAGATATTAAAATAACAAAGCCATTGAATAAAAATGCAAGAATTTCTTCATCAACATTCATAATTCAAGTTTCAAAACAAATTTACTAACTATTACATAGAACATATATGTGTGCGTGTGTAACCAAAAAAAAAAACTAAGTAGAAAAAGAGGAAAAAAAGATAAGAAAACGTGTCCGAAATTCAGAAAAATAAAAAAATTGTTCACTTTTTTTTCTTGTGTCCGACACGGACACGTGAACCAAAATAGAGTGTTCATGCTTCATAGGTGCGGTGGTTACTGGTTGATGTTTTTTTTTATTTGGTAATTTCCATGTCTGAGTCTAGTTCAATGAAGATGTTATTTTTTTCCATCATTTGACGTTATCAATATGCAAATTACTATTACTAAGTTGAATGGGTCTAATTATTTGTTGTGAACACAAGCAATGAAAGTAGCTTTGGGTGCTCGGAAGAAGTTGAAGTATATTTTGCATGGTCCTTTGTCTAAAAATAGTGAGTATGAGGAGTGGGAGTTAGAAAATTGTATTGTTATGTCTTGGTTATAAATAGTATGGAACCATTTGTGAGTTTTAATGTCAGGTTCTTGTTTACTGCTAAGGAGATTTGGGAAGCAGTCTATGAGATGTATTCTATGGAACAAAATATTTCCCGAGTTTACAATATTTATCAACACTTGTTTCTTCTTTAGCAAAATGATAAGCCTATGAGTGAATACAATAATACCTTCAAGGGTTTATTGGATGAGTTGAATCAATATCACCCATTGACTAATGACATTGAACTTCTTAAAAAGCAAACATGAGGAGTTTTGTGTATAAGTTTCTTTTTTGGTCTTAATCCGAATCTTTAGTTTGTCAGAGCTCATATATTGGCTAGAGATGGTAGTCTTCCTTCGTTGAGTAATGTATATGCTAGAGTGCTTTGTATAACTACTAGGTCCTCAACTATAATTGAGCCTTTAGGCAAGGATAATTCATCCTTTTTGACTACTATTGGATGAAAGAGTTCCTCTTGTGGTAGGGGCTCTATAGGTAATAGTTTTGGAGGATGTGGTGGTTATTCTAGTTCTAGAGGTTGTGGTTTTGGCAGTCAAAACTCTAGTTTTGATGGCTTTATGCTTTAGTAAAGGTCGTGGGAGAGATGGTTGAAGTCGTGGTTTTGGTAGGAGCCGTGGAATTCGCAAGTGCAGCCATTGTGGATGAGAGAATCACATAAGATTATTGCTATGATCTTCATGGAAAAACCCTGGGCTAATTCCTTTAATCAGGTCTTGTACTATTTGACTCATGCTCTTCCCTCTGGCTCTATATGAAGTCAAGATTCCCGCTACTTTTGCATCTTCTAGTGAGACTATCACTCTTACTAGAGACGAATATAATGCATTAGTTCATTAGCTATCTTTGTATGATGCTGGTTCTTTTGCACATTCAGGGAACATAACATGTTTTTCTTATTCTTTTACCCAATGGACAATAGATTTAGGGGCTTCCACACGCATGACTAGTAAGCCTACTTTATTTTCTTCTCTAAGTTGCCTAGTCTTTTAAATATTTAGTTGTGTTAACTAATGGTCGCTCATGTCCTATAGCGTTCGCCGTACTTCATTGTTTATTCTCTCTTCGGTACTTCATATTCCTAAATTTCATCTCAATCTTTTGTCTGTCAACAAACTTACTAAAGATCTTAATTGTTCAATAACATTTATCCCTCGTATTGTGTTTTTCAGGACCTCAAATCGAAGAGGATGATTGGTAGAGGTCATTAGCTGGATGGTCTTTATTACCTTGATGTCTTGTCTACCCACAAGAAGTCTATAGCATTACATGCCGGTAGTTTACTTCACTAGTGGCATTGTAGATCCCTCAATCAGCCTCCTTGGCGAACCAACGGGCAAGTTAGATTTCCTTGTATGGTACGGGAAGCCTTCAACACCAGTTACTCCACTTAGTTTAGTTATGGGCATGCCCAAGCCCTCGTGGTCTGACACTCCAGAGGATGAGGATCAGTTTTCGCTCCCTCTCTCCGGACCAGGTCCTCTCAGAAGAATTCTATCAGAAGAAAGCTCTATCGGGATCTTAAACTCGATGCCCGTTCCAGAGTCCCTTGGTCATCTATCACCGTAGTCTTTACAAATTCTATTTCTATCTTTTAAATCTATATATAGTTATGAGTGTGAAGCTTGCTAGGCGAGCATCATAGGGCGTCTTTTCCTTTAAGGTAAAATAATCGTCGGTCCATTCCTTTTGAGTTGGTGGATTCTTAGTTTGGGGTTCGTCTAGGCATAAGAGTCTATTATGGTTTTCTTATTTTGTGTCTTTTGTGCATGATTTTTCAAGAATGATATGGACATTTTTAATGAAAGATCGTTCAAAAGTTTTTCTAATTTTCAATTATTTCATAAAGTAGCAACAATCTAATAATGCTTTGGAATTTGTTAAAGGAACTCTTCAGTCTTATTTGATGCTAATAATATTAAACGCCAATCTTCTTGTGCTTATACACCTCAATAGAATGGTGCAACCGAATGTAAAAACCAGTATCTTCTTGAGGTAGCTAGAACTCTTATGATTCAGATGAATGTTTCTTGACAATTTTGGGGATGCTATTCTTACTTCTTGTTATATCATTAACCGTATGCCCTCCTCAATTCTTAGGGGTGAGTTCCTTATTCTCTAATGTATCCTGATCATTGTTTATTCCCTTTACCTACACGTGTGTTTGGTTGTCTATGTTTTGTTCATGTCCTCACTCTAGGAAATGATAAATTGGCTTCTCGGGTTGTCAAATGTATCTTTGTTGGTTTTAGAACTTAGAAAGGATATATATGTTGGAATCTCCAATCTCGTCATTATGTTGTTATTGTTGACTTTACATTTTTCGAAGGTCCATCATTCTTTTATGTCTTTGGTGCTTCTTTAGCCACTGATGTTCTGGAGTCTTCTTCCATTCCATTACTGGTTCCTCGTATCCTGTATACTGTTCCTTGTCTCTTTCGCAAGAGTCCAAACCACTACTGGTATATCATCGACATGTATCCACAAGAAGGAATACTGGCTTACTAGCTCCACTCCTGCCTTCTTCATCCGCTTCATATGAGGTCACTAATTCGTTTTTTGTTCCATATTCTGATCTTCCTATTGCTCTTAGAAAAGGTACCCCATTCTTGTACTCAACATCCTATTGATAAGGTCGTTTCTTTCTCTCGACTGTCTTCTTCTTTTGTTCTTTTGCTAGTCTTTTGTCCTCTATTAAAATTCCTCGTTTTCATGCTTAGGCATTTGAATCTCCTGGTTAGAAGAGAGTGCTATGGATGAGGAGATGTCAGCATGACACGTGGGAGTTGGTTAATTTGCCTCTTGGAAAATATGTTGTGGGATGTCAATGGGTATACGCTGTTAAGTATCATCTTGATGGTTATTGTTGAGCAGTTAAAGGCTAGATTAGTTGCTAAGGGTTATACCCAAACGTTTGGTGTGGATTATATCAAGCCTTCTCTCCTGTTACTTGTCTCACCTTTGTTTGGGTTTTGCTATCAGCAGTAGTTGTTAAGGGGTGGCCCCTTTATGAATTTGGCATTAAAAATGCATTCCTTCACGATGATCTTTAGGAAGAGTGTACATGGAGCAATCTCCTGGATATGTTGCTTAGGGGGAGTCACATAAGAGAATGTAGGCTGAAGAAAGCAATCTATAGACTCAAGCAATCTCCAAGAGCTTGGTTTGATAAATTTAGTCAAGTAGCTAGCTAATTACTAGTGATGATGCTGAGCGTATACATTTGTTGAAGCTCCACTTGAATAAACATTTTTATATTAAAATTTGGGACAACTACGCTATTTCTTGGGTATTGAAGTGGCCAGATCTAAGAAAGGGATAATCAAGGTAAGAGGGTGATGATTTCCCATCTCTTATTTGCAAATGATACCTTGATTTTTCGTGATGCTGAAGAGTGGCAACTCAAATACTTGCGGTGTGTTTTAGTTTGTTTCGAGGCAGTGCCTAGCTTGAGGGTGAATATGGGAAAGAGTGAGATTATTGTGGTGGGGGGAGGTGGATCATATGGCTCGGGGCATAGGGTGTGAGGTGGGTTCCTTTCCTACTTTATATTTGGGGTTACTGTCGAGGGCTCCCTCTAGATTTACGGTGGTATAGGATGTGGTGATTGAGCAATGCCAACATAGACTTCCTGTCATATCCCGTACCCCACCCTATGCGAAATGTGACCGTTTACGACCTTCATAATTGAATGAAATGCAACCTGTTTCCACTTTGAATACAATAGCAAAAATAATCATATGTGGAAGCTTTCAACATTGCCTTATATAACATATGGAAGCCTCATTACATTACAAGTTTGCAGTACCACATGTGCATTTCATCTGATCAACATTACACTCCAGCTTCCTTGATAGCACCAAATTGTCAATCAAATTCCCGGTGCATGTCATATATCAACATCCAAGCTGGTCTAAATCTTCCTTGTCGTATAGTTTCTTAGTGGCTCTCCCTAGATTTCCCTTCATTAGCATACGTAAAAAATGGTTAATAATTCTGGAATAAGCTTCACACTTAGCTTAGAAAGTAACACAGGTGCCCTGTCATGGGTTTTCATAAACCAGATTCCAAACAGAGGTACAATTTTCTTTTCCATGGATTTCACAATAAACAGTTTCCACTTCTGAAACTTTTCAAGAACAATAGTAGTAGCAACAATTGCAGGCTTTTAAGAATAACGTTAGCAATAAAATCTGCAATCTTTGTAGTAGCATAAATTTGCAACTTTTCAAGAATCATCTCACAGGAGTTGCTATTCAAATAATATTTCAGTAGTATAACTCTTTGCTTCTCAAAATCATTTCATATTTCAGAAGCAACTAAATCACTTTCCATTTCTTATCCGAGTCATGCCCATCTTAACGACTAGGAGAACTCGTGTCGACCCAAATTCTAAACAGGAGGTCAACTAATGAACTAGTCACATATAGTAACACAGGAGAGATCTCTAGTCTACTCAGGGCCGTTCATCCACCGGACTCTCTCATGGTGGGTACAATATCGTCCAATGGCATTTTGACAATATTTATCCCGTCGCAGATAAAACAGTTATTCGTGAATTTAAAACAAGTATTCAAAACTAATTTCCAATATCGTCCAATGGCATTTTGACAATATTTACCCCGTCGCAGATAAAACAGTTATTCGTGAATTTAAAACAAGTATTCAAAGCAGGATAATAGATTTTATTTGCTGAACACTTGCATTTATAAAGCAGTTGCATTTTCTAATGCATTTGAATATAAAAAAGCAACAATTCAGGATACAAGGTTACTCACCTGTGGTCCATTCTCATCTATTTCCTTAGTCACTTGTTGCCATAGTTAATTGTCCCTCTATCCCATTGGTGATCCTATAACACGAATCAAATAGCATTTTAACACTTAATCAGAATATGATTTATTTCAAATCATTGCTTTCTTAATTTCTTGAGTCTAAATGGACTTCATTTTTGGGCTTAGAAGCCCTAAAAACCTTAGGGTAAGTCCCTTTCTATTTTTCAGGTTCGTATGGTAGCTTGTTTAATCATTAGGGGCATAACTGTAATTTATACAGTATCTTGTTTGCTGAAACAGACTCTACCATTAAGTTCGGAACATAGAAAAACATTGAATAATCCCCCTTTATAATTTAATCGGCTTTAGATTACTTAAATTAATTATAATTATAAGTTGTATGTATGTAATTTCATGTAACTATGGTGCATAATGGAATCACGTAGCTCAGTGATTAAGTGCTCGCATCCTGGGGTCAGGGGTTCGGTTCAAAACCCACTGGCCACTATTTCTTTTCCGCAGTGGCTCATTGGATAGCATCCAAGTATTTTGCTCAAGCATCTTAGATTCGAACCTCGGAAAAAAATGGGCCTTTTATCCAGTCTTCACTTCTTTCCCTTATTTATATATAATTTTCGTGTAATTTAGGAATAACCACCCCTGGTGGTTAGAATTTGGCCATCTTATCCCTATGTCTCAAGTTTGACTCCTGTGGGCAACACTGCCTTTTTTTTTTTCTGATTAAATTCCGCCTAAATGACATGGTTTTACTCCATTGTTATTAGGCCTAATTTAATTCCGACCCGACCCAAATTTGGACCCGGTCAACCTGACCTGGAATGGGTCTTCTTCTCCACCGTTCATGACTGCATAGTAATGACTGCAAAACCCTAGGTTTGGATTTGCAGTCAGTTTTTCTTCACGTTTACCATCGTTTTCCCATTCCAATCGATCTCTTTTGATTTCTATCATCATTTGGAATCGTTTAAACTAGATTTAGATTGAAACAATAGATCAATTTCCGCCATATTCCAAAGAAACCGCATGTCTCCATGAGACCTGGAAGTGGTTTCTCGGCCATTACTTGCTTATTTCCCATGATTCTTGTTCCATTCTTCTTCTTTTTTTATTACGCTTGCAGGCCCTATAGGTTACTTGACATTAGGTTTCTATTTGAAGCACATCTAGTTCCGCCCGAGCTTCATCAATGGCGGTCTCAAGGCTTCTCAACTATCTAGTTCTATTCTCCTTTCATTCTCTTACTATGTTCTCATATAATGATATGCTAATAGAAGGAAGAGCAAAGTCTAACCAGTCTGGTCGCCATTTCCACGCCCCACCATTGTCTCTCTCTCTCTCTGTCTCTCATTCCAAGCTTCGTCTCTTTCCAGCCACAGTTCATGCATCAAGGAGATCAGCCTTCTTCTATAGGTGTTTCGTTCGTTATAATTGTATATAGCTATACATATAGATATCTACACACATATATATATATATATATTAATACCACATGTGACTCTATAGTGAGTCTTGAACTCATGTCTCATGAGGACAGCTTATTTCTTCTCTATTTCTTAAATCCTTCGACAACCACTTCTCATGCTTTGGTTCCCACACAATTGTGCCATCTCCTGCTTGTGGCTTCTCAAATTTTACCCATCTTACATTTTAAGATTTTATGGGATGCAGCCAACTCATGTTTGAGGTGCCCCCCCTCTCTTCTGTTGCCAATCTTTGTATGGCAGACAGCTCGAAGCGAGGCGTTATGCTCATGAGGTTCTCTTTGTTACACGTTCATATTGCAAATCAATCCTTACTTGGATTATTGTACTAGCTAGTTGTGCCACATTTTGCCATGTATTCGCCCCACCCCAAAAACCAATATTATATGATACACTATCCAAATGTTATGTCCCAGATTCACATTAAAATATTCAAGATACCATACTGGAATATTTAAATTTCATATTCTAATAATTTGGCTTATTGCACTTGTCCCATACAAGCCCTTATAATCCCATGTCTAAAGTTTGTATAGCACTGATTTTATTTAATTGGTGAAAGTTTGGGATATTACACTTGCAGGGTGGAAGCGACAGTATCTCTCCAAGGGATAAGAGCACGCTCTGTCAAATCTTTTTTTTTTATTTAATCGGTGCACTCTGTCAAAGCTTCCAACATACTACTTGTCTCTTTTCCTATGCCGGCTTTGGTGGAGAAGAAATTGGAAAAGCTTCAGAGGGACTTCTTATGGGAAGGAAAGGAGGGTGAGAGGAAGATTCATATTGTTGGGGGAGAGAGGTGAAACACCCTTTTGGTGAAGGAGGCTTGGGAATCAAGAGTCTCAAGGAGTTCGTTCAATAGAGACCTCTTGGGCAAATGGATGTGGAGATTTGCACAAGAGGGGCATGTGTTATATTGAGGAAAGGGGGTGGATCACAAAAGAGGCAAAGGAAGCTTACAGATGTAGTGTTTGGAAAGCTATTCCGAAAGGAAAGGGTGGGTTTGCTCAAGTAGCGAGGTTTGATGTGGGGGAAGGGAGTATGGTGAAATTTTGGGAGGATGTCTGGTGTTGTGATGAAAAGCTCAAGACCAAATTCCCATCTTTGTTTAATATTGCCTCTAATAAGAAAGCACTTGTGGCAGATTATATTAACTTTCAAGGTAGTACGTTGACTTGGAGTCCTTGGTTTAGGAGGAGTTTTCATGATTGGGAGGGAGGTGGTGAGGTGGAGGAATTAATGGCGGCGTTGAGCAGATGCACTTTGAGAAGAGGGGGGGGGGGGATGTCATGTATGGAAAGCTATTCGAAAAGGAAAGGGTGGGTTTGCTCAAGTAGCGAGGTTTGATGTGGGGGAAGGGAGTACAGTGAAGTTTTGGGAGGATGTTTGGTGTTGTGATAAAAAGGTCAAGACCAAATTCCCATTTTTGTTTAATATTGCCTCTAATAAGAAAGCTATTATGGCAGATAATGTTTCCTTTCAGGGTAGTACGTTGACTTGGCATTCTTTTGTTGGGTGGCGGCATGGGAACCATTTTTGTTGTGCACAATCTAAAGAGAAGAGGTTTTCATCTTTGGAGTAGATGTTATATGTGCAAAGAAGAGGAAGAAATTGTGGATCACCCTCTTTTCTTTCTTCTAGAATTCTCTTTCTCTCAAACCCTAAATTTTCACGTACTGTGCTTCTCAACGCTAGCCATCTTGTAGGAAGTTGGCCTATCCGAGATGGAAAGATCCGTCTCCCCCATACACACAACTCTGGTTCGAGTCGCTGCACACACACACACAGTGTTTAGGATTTCCCCCCTCCCCATATCGCATGTATAAAAAAACAAAAAAAAAAAACTCTAGCCATCTTGTCCTTAGCACAACATGTTGGATGGATTTCAAATTAAATATATATTTATTAGAAGAAAAAAACACAGAATTACCGTAATTTATGTAATCTAGCCATCTTGTCCTTGCTACAACATGTTGGATGGATGTTAAATTTATGAGAAGATATGGAAAGACATGCGTATTCTCACCACCACCACCATCTTCGCCATCTTTGTTTAGGCTGAATTTGAGTAATGAAATCTTTGATGGGTGAGCAGAATGAGAGGTTTGAGGTACTTCCTTATTTGAGGGAGTTGTCCATAGTGTTCGCATCTGACATTTCTTGGAAGGGAATTGGGAGAGGAAGAGACCCCTCCAATGTGGCCTCTCTCTCTCTCTCCCCCGGGGGGGGGGGGGGGGGAAGGGTTGTCTAGGACCACTTGATAACAGCTTGATGATCCTCCTTTGCAATTGTAAGGAAGTGGAGGATGTAGTTAATCATTTGTTGCTACATTCTGTTGTAACGAGGGAGTTGCGACTTGCGATCCCTCCATTTTTTCTCTGTTTCGAGTGCTCTGGGTGATAAAGGGTTCAATGGCAGATTTGTTGTTTTTCTTAACACACTATTTTTCTAGGTGGCTTGGAGATTATACCATTCAGTTGACTCTTATGTTGATTGTTGGGAGAGCTAGTTTGGTAAGGTGTTTTGCTTTGTTTCTTTGATCTATTTATACTTTGGGTGTGCTTAGGTTGAGCCCTCTGGCATTTTTTTATTGAATTTTGTCTTACTAATACAAAAAGGAAAAAAGTTAGTTTGTGCACCATATGTGATATGGAAGTCGATTGTATTTTGAAGGTAAGAACAGTTCAGGCCTGTACAGTTGTTCAAAATAAATCATTTAGAATATAAAAAAAGGGGCAAGAACAGTTCAAGCCTCCTACATTGTATTTGAGATGTAGAAGAGAATGAAACAATGGTCGCCCTTGCTATTACACTCATCTGCTTATTTACACTCCTGTCTCTTTTAGTTGATTATACATATATAATATTGATAGTACAAGTTCTTTGATTTCTAAACCTTTGCAATTTCCAGAGCAATTCAGGCACCAAAGCCAAGGAAGATCTTGCTGCAGCTACGCGTGCTGTGGAGGTCTGTTCGTTAAACACATTCATTTTTACAAGCATCAAACTATGTTGTACAGCAGAGATTTTGTTCATCTTAAAGGCATCAACCACCATTTCTACTTCATCTCTTGATGCTGTTGATGGCAGCTCTTATTCATTTTTGATGTTACATGAATTTAATTATTTATTTTCTTGTAAAGCAGGAACTCATGTATAAGATCCGAGAAATAAAAACCAAAGCTGAGCAAAGTGAAACAATGGTTCAGGAAATATGCCGTGACATTAAGAAGTTGGATTTTGCAAAGAAACATATAACAACTACAATCACTGCCCTTCACCGTCTTACCATGCTAGGTTAGTCTTTTTCCATCTTGTTTTGTTTTCACATTGTGCATGTCTTTGAGATCTTTTAGTCTCATTGTAATCAAGCTCGTCAGATTTGGGATTCTGGATTGGATTATTGGGAGATATGTTACCATTGGTTGTAGGATTATATAAATGATGATAGTTTTTAATGAATTTGGTGAAAGATTAACATTGATTTTATTATTAAATATTAAGAGAAAAAAACCCAATATTGGGGGATGCACCCTTAAAGGTAAAACATTCAGTTACTATTTTATGGGCATGTTATTGTGTTAGAATATCAACATTCAAGTCTTTTGTTCTCCATTCTGTTCTTGCAAGTTTGATTTTAAAGTCATTATTAATTCGATGTGCATTAGCTGACTATGGAGTAGAATTTGGAGACCTGGAAACTGATCGACATGAAAATCAAATATCAGATAATCTTTTTTGATAAGTAAAAATTTATTAAGAAATGCTCAAAGGGGAGCACACCCATGTGAATGAAAAATGTACATAGAGAACAAAAGAATAAAAAAAAAAAAAAAACCGTAACTTCACCTTAGTTCATGTCACTCAAAAAATCAACCAGAAAGAAAAGGACGCTGAACAATCCAAAAATATAATGTATTAAAAACCAAGCCTTCAACTCATAAGGAGACCTCTCTACCCCATAAAAAATCCGACAATTACATTCCTTCCACACAGACCACATTAAGCAAAGAGGAGCCACAAACCACACCTGCCTACCCTTCGTATATTGCAAGTGACCCTGCCATTGTAGCAACATACCCTTGACTGACTGAGGCAACACCCACTGACTGAATACCAAATAACACAAAAAAGCAAGTTGCACAATTCTGTAACCACCTTGCAATGCAAAAGCAAATGACTCACTGTCTCTGCATTAGAAAAGCACATAGATCATCAATTCACCAACTGGAAACTGCACTTCTGCAAATTGTCAATTGTCAAAATGGAATTTTGAGAAGCTGTCCACACAAAAAAATCCACCTTAAAGGGAGCCCTTGCTGTCCAAAGATCTTATAAGGAAAGCTACCCTCCCCTCTAATGGACAGAGCTGCATAATAAGAATGCACAAAAAACACACCACTAGTAGAATGCTTCCAACAAATAGAATCCTCTTCCCCTAGGTGCACAATACAGCTAGATAAGAATTCCATCAAAGAAAGCACCAAAGCTACTTCCCAATCATGAAAATTCCCACAAAATGAAGGAGCCCATACAACACCGTTGGGAGACGTAGGAAAACAATCTGCAATAGAAGCATCCTTATTCCCCGCAATCTGAAGAATTGCTGGGAAATGAGCATGGAGAGTTTCTATATCACACCAATGATCATGCCAAAAACGAACCCGCTCCCCATTCCCCATCACAAAACGGATATGTCAAAGGGACACCTCCAAACACACAACGCAGAACATCCCCCCCCCCCCCCCCGCCGAAACTCACTACACTCTAACCATACTTATAAAACACCCCTTTCCTCCATAAAACACCACTTTCCTCCACAACAACTCTCTGTACAGAAGTGCCATGACCATTTACCCAACAAAGCTTGATTAAAGACCCTCAACCTCTTAATCCCTAGACCCCCCCCCCCCCCCCCCCCCCACACTTAGAGGCCAACAAACCCTATCCCACCCGACCAAGTGAATTTTTTCCTCAATCACCAATCCTTCCCCACAAAAAATCCCTTCAAAGCTTCTCAATCTGATGCTCTACAGAAGCTGAAATACGAAACAATGACAAAGTAAGTCAGCAAGCTTGCTGATGTACTTTTAATGAGTGTTAGTCTACCTCCATTAGACAAATATTGATGTTTTTCAATCAGCAAGCCTCCTCTGAAACCGTTCAATCACAGTACTCCAAATTAAAGAAGCCTTATAAGGAGTGTCCAATGGAAGACCCAACTATCTGAAACTAGTGCACACCTTAAAACCGACACGAACTCCTCCACATCATCATCACCACCCACAGGGAGTAACTCATCCTTTCCCAATTTCACTCGAAGACCAGACATTGCCTCAAAACACAAGAATACACATTTGAGATACATAGTTATTGGTCCTATGCACCACAAAAGATAACAGTATCATCTGCAAATAACAAGTGAGAAATAACCGGCTGATGCTCCTCTGACCTACCCACATCAAACCCAGTCAACAATTCTTCCAAGACTGCACAATCAATCAGCGACTAAGTGCTTCCATGACCATAAGAAAAGAAAGAGGAGATAAAGGATCCCCCTACCTAAGTCCCCTCGAACTCTGAAAGCCTGCCACAAAATCATTAATAAGAATGGAAAATTGCATTGTCGACACACAAAACTGAATCCATTGCCTCCATTTAGCTCCAAAACCCATCGTACCCAACATATAAGGCAAAAAATCCCAGCACATGATCATATGTTTTCTCCAGCTTACAAACCAGCCTTAGAATGCCACTATACTTCCGAGAGTCCAACACACTCATTAGCTACTACGATTGCATACAAGATTTGTCTTCTTGCAACAAAAGCACTTTGAGAACTTGAGATGACCTGCCCAACTCCAATTTCAACACATTTTCTCAACATGATTCCCCCCACCGATGTGCATACGCCAATCTATGAAAAAACTTCGTATTCTTATTGTTACAGAATATGCATGTACAACCTGTAGGATTGTTCTAGAATATACAGCTTGTAGGGTTGACTTGTATAGATAGGCTTAATTATAGGGATTCCTAATTAGTTGGCTTTCTTATTATAGACTCTCAATCTGTGTATATATATCCTTGTACCTATGAATAAAAATATATCAAGAATTATTTTTCTCTCTTGGTTCATGGTATCAGAGTAGGATTGAAAAAATTTTCCTACGGCTATTTTTCTTTTTTCCTTTCTCTCTTCCTCTTTTCTTCTCTTTTCTTTCCGGCCAGTCTACCCACACTGAGCAGACTTTGAAAAATTTCTTTGGTCACCCTGTTCGAGTGACCAAGCATTCTCACCGCCGGTCAGGCTTGACGCCCCACCTGCCGATCGGTCTCTCCCTGAAGTCCGGTCACCAGAAGCCTAGCGCGTGAGCCTCACGCGCCACCAGAAGTTTTCGCCTCCGTCACTGATCTCACGTGCCGGCGCGTGCAACTGCGCCTCGTCCCCCGGTCAGCCTTCCCAGTGTCGCCTCACCCTGTTCGGCACTTCTATGTATCCGGTTGCTTCGCTGCTATTGGTTTGGATACTCTGTGTGTCCTTGTTGCTTCATGGCTGTTCGTTTGGACCCTCTGTGTGTCCTGTTGCTTCACTGCTGGTGCTTCCCTGCTACTGTTGCTTCTTGGTGGTTTTGTTTCTATGGCTGACAAACCAAAGAATTTGGTCGTGACTGATGTCATTCCCGTGATGTCCACAATCACAGAACATAAATTAACTGGTCCAAATTATTTGGATTGGTGTAAGACTGTTAGGATTTACCTGTGGAGCATTTCTAAGGACAATCATCTCACTGAAGATCCATCAACGAATGAGACTCGCAAGGAATGGTTGAGAGATGATGCTTGCTTGTTCTTATAAATCAGGAACTCTATTGACACTGAGGTTGTTAGCCTTATTAATCACTGTGAGTATGTTAAAGAGATGATGGAATATTTAGAATTTCTATATTCTGGAAAGGGAAACATTTCCGGTATTTATGAAGTTTGTAAGGGCTTTTACCGAGCAGAACAACAAGATCAATCTCTTCAGGCCTATTTTATGAATTTCAAAAGGACCTATGAAGAATTGAATGTCTTGTTATCTTTTAGTCCTGATGTCAAAATCCAGCAAGCTCAACGAGAGCAAATGGCAGTAATGAGTTTCTTGGCTGGCCTTAATTCTCAGTTTGAGATTGCTAAATCTCAGATCCTCTCTAGTGCTGAGATTTCCTCTCTCCACGAGGTCTTTACTTGGGTACTTCGCACAGATACCCGTGCATTTGTTACTCCATCTGTTCATGCTCCTAGTGCTCTTGTTAGTCATAATGGTGATCTGAGCCTGGACGGTCATATCATAAGAATCATCACAGAGGAGGAGGTACAGGCAGTCGGGACGATAAGGGTCAGGATGCTGGGAGAGTTGTATGTTATTATTGTCATGAGCCGGGCCATACCAAACGCACGTGCAAGAAATTGCAAAATAAATCTCAGAAGTCTCACTCAGCCCATGTTGCCGTTACTCCTGCTACACCTAGCTCATCTGAGCAGACCATTACAGTTTTTGCAGATGCATTTGCTAAATTCACTCAGTACCAAGAAGCCTTGAAGAATTCATCTCACCCCATCACTGCCATGGCTGAGTTAGGTAAACCAAATACGTGTCTTCTTTCTTCTTGCTCACAATGGGTTATTGATTCTGGTGCCATAGATCATATGACAGGTAATCCTAGTCTTTTCTCCACTTTTCAGTCACACACATCTCCCTCTCGTGTTACTTTAGCTGATGGTTCTACTTCTTCTGTTCTTGGTTCTGGTACTGTTAGTCCAACTCCCTTAATTTCCCTGTCGTCTGTATTGAGTCTACTGAGATTTTCTTTCAATTTAATGTCCGTAAGTAAACTTACTCGTACCCTGAATTGTTGCATCTCATTTTTTCCTGATCATTGTCTTTTTCAGGATCTTATGACGAAGAAGATTATTGGTAAAGGATATGAATCAGGCGGTCTCTACATTCTGGATACCCAGGTGCCCTGGCCCATTGCATGTTCAGGTGTCTTAACTCCGTTTGAAGCACATTGTCGGTTGGGATATCCTTCTTTACCTCTATTGAAGAAACTATGTCCTCAGTTTCATAATGTATCTTCCTTAGATTGTGAGTCGTGTCAGTTTGCAAAACATCATCGTTTGCCTTCAGTCCCTCGAGTCAATAAAAGGGTTAGTTTTCCCTTTGAGTTAGTCCATTTAGATGTTTGGGGTCCGTGTCCTGTTGTGTCCAAAACTGGATTTCGATATTTTGTTACTTTTGTTGATGATTTTTTTCATGTGACTTGGCTTTATTTAATGAAAAATCGTTCTGAATTATTTTCTCATTTTAGTGCCTTTTGTGCTGAAATTCAAACACAATTTAATGTTTCTGTACATACATTACGAAGTGATAATGCCAAAGAATATTTTTTCTATTCATTTCAGACTTACATGATTCAGAATGGCATTCTTCACCAATCCTCTTGTGTTGACACACCATCTCAGAATGGTGTGGCAGAAAGGAAAAATAGGCATCTCCTTGAGACAACCAGGGCACTCTTATTTCAAATGCACGTCCCTAAACCATTTTGGGCTGATGCAGTTTCCACAGCCTGTTTTCTGATTAATCGCATGCCTTCATCTGTTCTTAATGGTGAGACTCCTTACAGTGTCCTTTTTCCTACTAAACCCTTGTTTCCTATTGAACCCCGAATATTTGGTAGTACTTGTTTTGCTCGTGATATTCGTCCTCAGGTCACTAAATTGGATCCCAAGTCTTTAAAATGTGTTTTTCTGGGTTACTCTCATCTCCAAAAGGGGTATCGGTGCTATTGTCCTAGTCTCAACAAGTATCTTGTGTCGGCTGATGTTACCTTTCTAGAACATATTCCTTTTTTCCCTGCTTCTTCTCCTTCTTCCAGTCAGGGGGAGAATGATGATCTGTTGGTTTATACTATCACCTCTCAGTCCACTAATGTAGCTCCTACTCTTGCTGCTACACCACCACTACCACCTCCTATTCGCTATGTTTATTCCAGACGACGAGACCCACCTGATACATGTCCGGCATCTGTTTCTTCTCTGCCATCAGATCCACTGACCACTGATCTTGATCTCCCAATTGGCCTTCGCAAAGGTACGTGTCAGTGCACTTATCCTATTTTCTCGTTTGTTTCTTATGATCACTTGTCTTCTTCTTCTTGTTCTTTTGTTGCCTCCCTTGATTCTGTGACTATTCCCAAAACTGTGCATGAAGCCTTGTCCCATCCTGGCTGGCGTGATGCTATGATAGAAGAGATGAATGCTTTAGATGCGAATGGTACTTGGGATTTGGTGCCCTTACCTGTAGGAAAGAAAGCTATTGGCTGTAAATGGGTGTTTGCTGTCAAATTCAATTCCAATGGCTCCGTGGCTTGCCTTAAAGCCCGTCTTGTGGCTAAAGGCTATGCTCAGACTTATGGTGTGGATTATTCTGACACTTTCTCTCCCGTCGCTAAATTAACCTCGGTTCGTTTATTTATTTCTGTGGCAGCTACTAATGATTGGCCTTTACATCAGTTAGACATCAAAAATGCTTTCTTACATGGTGATCTCCAGGAAGAAGTGTATGTGGAGCAACCACCTGGGTTTGTTGCTCAGGGGGGGTGTGGGCAAGTTTGTCATCTTCGTAAGTCCCTATATGGCTTGAAACAGAGTCCCCGTGCTTGGTTTGGAAAATTTAGTCAGGCAGTGGAAAAGTTTGGAATGAATAAGAGCAAGTCTGACCACTCAGTTTTCTATAAACATTCTACATCTGGCATCATTCTCCTTGTTGTGTATGTGGATGATATTGTTATTACTGGAAGTGATATTGTGGGAATATCATCTCTGAAGTCCTTTCTTCACAGCCAGTTTCACACGAAAGATTTAGGGGTGTTGAAGTATTTCTTGGGAATTGAGGTGACACGAAGCAAGAAAGGCATCTTCTTATCTCAGAGGAAATATGTGCTTGACCTATTAATTGAGACTGGAAAGTTGGGGGCTAAGCCATGCAGTGCTCCAATGCTTCCTAATCTCCAACTCACAAAAGATGGAGACTTATTTGAAGATCTTGAAAAGTATAGGAGACTGGTTGGAAAATTGAACTATCTTACAGTAACTCGTCCTGATATTGCATACTCTGTCAGTATTGTAAGTCAGTTCATGTCCTCCCCAACAATTCACCATTGGGCAGCTTTAGAACAGATCTTGTGTTACTTAAAGGGAGCTCTTGGACGAGGGTTACTGTACAGAAATCATGGACATACTCACATCGAATGTTTTTCAGATGCAGATTGGGCAGGTTCCAAGATTGATCGAAGATCCACTACTGGCTACTGTGTTTTTGTTGGAGGAAATTTGATCTTATGGAAAAGTAAGAAGCAAAATGTTGTGTCCCGATCCAGTGCAGAATCAGAATATAGAGCTATGGCACAGTCTGTATGTGAGATAATGTGGATATATCAACTCTTAATTGAGGTTGGTCTTAAAGCTTCAATACCAGCAAAGTTGTGGTGTGATAACCAAGTTGCTCTTCATATTGCCTCCAATCCTGTGTTTCATGAACGAACTAAGCATATTGAGATTGACTGTCATTTTGTTCGTGAAAAGTTGTAGCAAAATTTGATCTCTACAGGACATGTGAAAACTGGAGAACAACTAGGAGATATTTTCACAAAGGCTCTCAATGGGGCTCGGGTCGATTATATTTGCAACAAGCTGAGCATGATTAATATCTATGCTTCAGTTTGAGGGGGAGTGTTACAGAATATACATGTACAGCCGGTAGGATTGTTCTAGAATATACAGCTTGTAGGGTTGACTTATATAGATAGGCTTAATTATAGGGATTCCTAATTAGTTGGCTTTCCTATTATAGACTCTCAATCTGTATATATATATCCTTGTACCTATGAATAAAAATATATCAAGAATTATTTTTCTCTCTTGGTTTCACTTATTACCCCCCATTAAGCCATTACGCTCGTGTTTTTTGCTACCAACTAATCTCTTCCGACAACAAGAAGTTGCCCAATTCCCCTTTTAAAGCATCCCTCTACACACTCTCCTCTATAGAAAGAACATCTTACCCCTCCTTAACATCCAAGCCATGAGGCTCCTGCAGAACCCTTGCCTTGTTCACCTTGACATTACCAAATACCTCCCTATTCCATTTCCTAAGATCCCCTTAAGCAATTTTAACTTTCTTTGCCAACACAGAACCAGGAGTACCCACCCTCCACCACATAACCTTGCCACCACTCTCTCGCCATCTCCACAAATCCATCAACGTTAAGCCCCATGTTCTCAAAGTGAAATGGAGTCCTTCCTCGATGCAGCCCTCCACAATTAAGAAGAATAGGAACATGATCCGAAATCGGTTGTGGAAGACACAATTGTGCCATGTTAGAAAAATGCTTTTCCCAATCAGTAGATATTAAAAAGCGATCCAGTCTTGAAATAGATGGAGAATTACTCACACTAGTCCACGTAAAACAACCACTCTCTAAAGGTAAATCCAACAAATCCTGCCCATCAATGAAGTCTGAAAACTCATACATCACTCTAGAAAATCGACCACAACCTTTTCTCTTATGAGAAAACCGAACAACATTAAAATCCCCCCCACCCAATACACCAAGGTTGTGGCCAAGAGAAAAGGTACTGAGGAGCATACACACCAGAAAATAACTGATGAATCCATCCTCAATTGAATGAAATAAGCATGACACCGGATGGCTCCCTATGCTCACATCTTGTTTCTGTAACACCCGAGAGTCCCACATAACCAGAAGACCCCGCAGTACCATTAGCTCCCAAGTAAACCCAATCCGCCCATCTGCCTTCCCCAAAACTCCTAACAACCTCCCTTGAAACCCTATCCTTTTTCACTTCACATTCCACGAAAGAATTCATAACCTTATAAAAAATTGACAGAACTCCACTGCCCTTCCCCATATTTTCGCCCCCCTTATTCCTCTGCGAGTCATAGTTTACAGAAGAGGACAAGTTTTTTAACTCCCTTCCCAGTCTCCCATTACTAGAACCTCTCTTCCTCCCTCCCCTTTTTCTCCTCCCTCCTCCTTTCTCTCTCAATTGCTTCTATCAGTTTTAGAAACTCATCCTCATATTTAGCAGAAGAGTCCCCTAAAAGCTGCTCAACCCCTTTCATATTCCACAGCACCCAAGCAGAAACCCGATCCATATGACCTTCCCTCTCATTGGCAGACAGCTCCAAATCTGTACCACCTGTCAGGTAATTATTGCCCCCCATAGACTTGGCACATGACCCCTCTTTGCATTTGGAGAGAAAGGAACAATAGACTTTTTGACGGGATTGAGTCCCCTTTATGGGTTGTAAAAGCCAGTGCTGAGTCCTCTCTATTTTTTGATGTCAGGGGGTTTAACTATGTCAATAGATAGTCTTGTTTCCTTTTTGCACTATATGCGTTTTGAGCCATAGAGTGTTGTATATATATCTTTTGGATAAGGGACAATAGACTTTTTGACGGGATTGAGTCCCCTTTATGGGTTGTAAAAGCCAGTGTTGAGTACTCTCTATTTTTTGTTGTCAGGGGGTTTAACTATGTCAATAGATAGTCTTGTTTCCTTTTTGCACTATATGCGTTTTGAGCCATAGAGTGTTGTATATATATTTTTTGGATAAGGGTGCACCCCCTTGGTGCTTCGTCGGAATATATTACTTATCAAAAAAAGGTTTCAGCAACGAAAGGATGATTAATTGAAGGAGCCAGCCTCTACTCATATGAATTCCATAGAAGCATCCTTAAATCTTACCTTTAAGGATACTTGGCAAAAAGAGTCTTATCTTTAAAGATAGCTGCTTTCAATACCGTATTCTAAGTCCAAGTTTAAAGCTACCAGCCCTCCCCATGCTCTCTTGAGATGTTTGGCCTTTTGATCTTCTTCAAGATTTCATGAGATAACAAGATGTTATAAGTTGACAAGCCACAAAGGGCATTTTGGATGGAGATATCAAATTGATTGTAAGAGGCTTAAGTGTATTAGCCAGGGTTTTGTGTATAATCTTGTCGAGGACATTGCATGGACTAATAGACAAGAAACCTTTAACTAAGGATTAAAATTTCATTTTGTAGTGTTGTTTTGGTCACCCAGAAAATGGAAACATTTTGAAAACACAATAGAAACTATGAACAAAATTAAAATTCTTAGAAACACTTGGAAACATGGGCTAGCCTAGTGCACGAGGGTCCGACCACTACGGGGTTTGGGAAGCAGTTTGGGAAGGGTTAGATGTACATAGCCTTACTCTGTAAGTGGAGAGACTGTTTCTGCGACTCAAACCCACCTTTAGGTCACAATGGAGTAACCTTATGAAGAAGTATAATGCTTAGAAACACTTGGAAATATTAAGTAAATAGATAGTGTGTGAAGAGAAATATTATAAAAAATTTATTGGAAATGTTTTAGGGTACACATCCATCCACACAAGAAGATACTAGGGCAAAATTGAGAAATAAATGTAATCATAAATTAGTTATTAATACCAAATAATTCTTTACTTGTTAAAAACTAGTATAAAAAAAATTTTAGAACTAATTTTTATAATTAAATACAATACCACGAATTAGACAATTTGACATGAGTTGCATATAAAATAATAATTTTACTAAAACAAATAGCAAGTTAAGCCTATTATAATTAGTAACTAAGTATTAAATAAATTGTTCATCTACTTTTTCATTTCCATTACATCTACTTTTCCTTATATATTGTTTTTGAAAAAACATAGAGATATCTTGTAATTTTGGATCTTAATCTTTCAATCTCTTCCTTCATTTGAAAGAAATTTGGATATTATTTTTTACCAACTTCTAAAATTATCACTGATACGAAAGAAATATTTCTACTGTTTTGGTTTGCTTTCACGAAACAAAATATTTTTCAATGGAAACAACTTTGTTTATGTGGAAACAGGTGAATTTTGGTATTCCATTTGTGTTTCATTTCATTTTAATAAGAAACAAAAACGTTGTGGCTGTTTTGATGGGAAAGAAACGAAATTTTGATTCTTGCCTTTAACTGATTCAGGATTTTGAACTTTAGGGATGGGACAATATTAGTTTTATTAATTTTCTTTACTTGAAGTTTTGACAATGGATTATGTTGATCCTCTGTCAATCTATTACATTTCCATAAGAAAACCTCTTTCTCATAACTCATAAGCCACTACATAGCTTCAAAAAAAAAAAAAAAATGGCTGTTATATGCTTTGTCCTATGTCAACATGGCATGAATGTACTTTGGACACATTAAGGACGGAAATTGCTGTAATGTGATTTATTGATTTAAAGAGACTTAAAAGGTGACTTAGAGAATTTCATGCCCTATAGAAGCAAATGATTGATTTATCCCAAGGAGATGGAATGTTTAATGGTCAGGTGCCAAGAAGTGTAAACAAAGATGTGGATAAAAGGAGCTATTCTCTGGAAGTTTCATAGGAACTCAAAGCAACCTTAGTTTTCCTATCATTTGATAGGATAAGATTTTATCATACTATAGTTAACTTATTTTACTCTATCTGTTGTATTTGTATTGCAAGGAAATCTCTTCATCTTCTTCTTTATATCACTTCTAAGAAAGTGGGTTGGATACATATTGGTCGTTGCCATATCCATATTTTTGTAACATTTAGGGTTTTTTTATCTGGTCATTTTGAGTGCCTGCTATCCTTTTCAGACATCTGAATCGTGTCTCCAATGCATGGCTTCATAGATAACTCAGAGTTGACTAGATACAGCTTACCTCGTCCTTTGTCCCCTAAGGATGCATCCTGCACTCATTCTGACCGTGTCTTCTGTCAAGTCCCTCTAGGTTAGTCTTCCTTAAATGTAACATTGGACACAGCAGTGGATGTTTTTCCATGAATTAGAGGCCAAGGACTCGTTGCTAAAACTGAACTTGAGATTAATACTATGATCAAAACTGGTTAATGAGCACCCTTTTTGGTGCTTTTTAATGACTACTTCTTGGAAAAAGAAAAAAAATTGTTGTATTATAATGGGAAGTCTTACATTCATTAATTTTTACTGGATCATGTTTATGGTATTTTAATGCATACACAACCTGTTTAGTTCCTTGCACAGATATGAAATTCCAAGTAGCATTTTTTTTTCTCCAGAAATTCTTACTGAAACACTTTTTCCTATATTATGGCAGTATCTGCTGTTGAGCAACTTCAAGTAATGGCTTCAAAACGACAATATAAAGAGGCTGCTGCACAGCTAGAGGTACCTTTGCTTTTTATTGGTGTATTATTCATATTTTTACTCTTGTAGGCTAACAAGCACCAGAGTTCTGTCTTCTAGTGTTCTTGTTGGAGAACTAATTTTCTTATCATCCGCCACTTGACTAGCTTTGTGCACATAAATTGCAGAGCTTTGGTTCAGTCAAGCCATTGAATAGGTTTGGGTTTACCAACACAGCTCATCTTGTCTCATGAATCAATAAATCGTTATTATAACCCTATACTATGTACGAAAAGTGGGCCTCCTTCAAGCCTGGCCTGAGTTTCAAAGAGATTTCTTATGGGGTGGTATATGGGATGAGTTCAAGTTTCACTTGGTGGATTGGAAAAAGCTATTGTCCTTTGAGGGAAGTTGGATTGGTGGTTAAGGAGTTAAGGCTGTTAAACAAGGTTCTTCTGCAAATATGGTTGGAGAGGAGAAGACTCAAGAGGAAGGTAGTTGATGAAAAGTATGGGTGAGAGGAGGGAGATTGCTGTTCTAGGGATGTGAAATCCTCCTAGTGGGTAGGAGTGTGGAGGAGCATTAGGTAAGGGCGGGGGATGAGTTCTCAAAACATATTAGATGGAGAGTTGGAAATGGTGGAAGGATTAAGTTCTATTTGGACCACTGGTGTGAGGCCGACGATATTTCCTGAACTCTTCAGAATAGCATCCAAGAAATAGGATTTAGTCACTAATTGCATTAGGAGGATAGAGGGGGAGTAGTATGGAATATTATTTTTGTCAGGGAGTTGCTGGGTTGGGAGTTGGATGAAACTATGGAGTTCTATGGCATGCTACATGGGCAAGGCGTTCTGGAGGAAGGAGAGGACAAACTTTGGTGGGTTAGGTTGAGGAAAGGTGAGTTTGAGGTCAAATGTTTTTATAGGGTTCTGAAGAGGGAGGGGAGACGAGTTTCCTAGGAAAGCTATATGGAGATCTAAGTCGCCTCTGAAGGTTGCTTTTTCTGAACGGTCTACAACATTAGAGAAGGTTTTGGCTATGGGAAATTTGTGTAGAAGGCACCAATAATTGTAAATTGGTGTTGCCTATGCAAAGCCGATGAATAAACAGTTAATTGCCTGTTGATTCATTGTCTAGTTACTAGGGCAGTTTGGATTTTGTTGATCGGCTTGTTTGGAGTCCATTGGGTCATGCCTTGCTTACTTTGGAGGTGTTGTCCATGTGGAGGGTAACTTGGTTAGTAAAATGGCGAGGGAGGTGTTGCGAATGAACCTTTTTGTGCTTGTGGTGGATCATTTGGAAGTAAAGGAACCACTGAATTTTTGAAGGACTGGAGCCCCCCTTTTGGTATGTTAAGGCCATTGCACCCCTTGGTGCGTTTTTATATAATTTCCTGTACTTCTTTAAAAAATATTGTTTTTTCTGTTTTTTTCATTGTAGATGAAATTATCTTCTTCCATGTACACAACTTCCTTTATGTTATATAGATACATAGATGAACTGTTTCCCATAAAATGGCTATTTTTCCTTAACAAAGCATGTTAGTGCTAGAGAAAATTACAAGTTTTTCATTATTTGTAGATTGACTAATGAACATTAAAGATTTTCACCAACAACATATTTGTATTCAGGTCCTATTATTTGTTTGTTGTGTTGCTGAAGTTTTTTTTGCTGTTGAAGAGAACATATGCTCCCATTTTCTGGCAATAAGATTTGTTGGCTACCAATGTGTGGAGAGTGAGAAGTGGGAAGGTTATTTAATTAATGTTACTACACTAAAGATTAGTTTTGAGTTAGTTTTTGTGGATTCTGTACTTATAACCTTGTTTCTTGAATATTGTACCATGTGAATCACGATTAGTTCTTGGTGCTCTGTGGTCTGCTTGGTGCTCAAATCTACTGATAATTCAAAAACTTTGGTTGAATGAGCACTTCAGTTTGAAAATGAATGTTTGATTAACATTTCTTGATTTCATTATGTCATTTTGGATTTATTTTGAAATTTAATTTAGCACTGTTCATACAAGGTGCATCTTATTAGCTAATTCCAATTCGTGGTGCATTTCAGGCTGTAAACCAATTATGTAGTCATTTTGAAGCCTATAGGGATATTCCAAAGATCACAGAGCTCAGGGAGAAGTTTAAGAACATCAAACAAATACTCAAGTCTCATGTTTTCTCTGATTTCTCAAGGTATTGTTGTCTTTGAAGTTTGATGCAATCTCTTCTCCATAATCCATTGATGATTGCTCCACAAAATGCTAATGATTTTTTTTTCTTCTTCTTTTTGATAATTTAATCTTAGAAAGTATAAAAAAGGTCTTGCACCTATGTACACACTATGTTTGCACTATCATCAAACACTGAGCTCACTCAAAAAAATAAAAAATAAAAAAAATCTACAAAAGAATTCAACAAAAAGGAAAAGTTCCTAGAATCCAATAGAATAGAGAGCTTAACATTTTATGCCTAGATCCTATTAGGTGATTCAACCCGATCAAATGACCTTTGTTCCCCTCACATTTGATGCTTTATGAAAGGAACAAGCGATCTGCCACACTAATACACTGCACTGACTACCTTCTCCATTCTACAACCAATCCCACTTCATCCTGGGTAACTGGAGAGTCGTCCAATTGCTCGATGCAGGCGTCACTGAATGGTCTTTGACATTGATTGAGCCATAACTTACCTCTCACACAAGTTAGGTTTTTGACTCTCTCTACCCATATGGAAAAATGTGCTTGCCAATCAGGGAAGGGGTTTAAGGCTCCAGATGCTCTGGGTGTCTAATCAGGCATTGTTAGGCAAATGGTTGTGGAAGTATATTCTTTTGAGAAACAGAGCTTGTGGTGAAGGGTTGTTAAATGAAGTATGGGAATGTGTGGGCTGGGTATTGGACAAGCGAAGTGGTAGCGTCCCATAATGTGGGGATTTTTCTTTCTTGGTACTTGTATTCTAAATTGTAGCACTATTCTCTGAAGTCAACGACCTAGATGGCGATCGATTGGTGTTGAAGAGGACTAGAGGAGTTTATAGGGTTGTTTCCATAGTTGAGCAAAATAGAAGGCATGTCTCTAGAGGAGAGCAGGGTGGCACAAAGGAGGGGGCTTCCACAAAGTTGAAAGGGAACATGAACTTGACTTGTTCAATGACTTATCCATGAAGTTGCGAATTATAACCTAGAATGTGAAACGACTTGGTTAAGAGAATGGGGATCACAGGTTGTTATGATAAGTGGAACGAAAACAAGATTGCAATATGCTACTTGCTACATACTCCATCTGCGGTACTATAAGGGGTAGGCTTAAGAAGATGACATAGGTGGAATATAATGGGGTAAGTCTTAACTGCAAGAGTGTTTTCTTCTTTTTATCCATAGATGAGTAATGAGAATTAATATCAATTTTTTTTTATCAGTAAAGATGAATTATATAAACAAGGCGATTGAGGGGGGCGCACCTATAAACAAACAAAGGGACAAGGCTACAAAAATTAAGACCTCAAGTCCCCCCAAAAATCTATAAAACTCTCTAAATACATCAAGCTCTCCTCTTTCAGCCAAAAACAAAATTTATTACATTAGAACCAAACATATAAAGCTATTAAACTAAGCACACCTATTTATGTTGATCTATTGATTTACATTGGACTTTTCCTATTAATTTTCTCTTAGGAGGAAATTTAAGAAAATAACTAAGAAGAATGTGTCTTCTACTTTTCGTAGACCTTTTTCGGACCACATGCCCATAATGTTGGAGTGTGGGGGCCTTACAAGGGGTAAGATTCCTTTTTGGTTGACAATATGTGGCTTAAAGAGGCTGGATTTGTGGATGTGGTGAAAGATTAGTGGCTCGGATATGAAATGGTGTGGGAGCTAGGGTATATCCTTGCTCGAAAGCTCAAGATGCTCAAGGAATACCTTAAGAAGTGAAAGAAGGATGTTTTTGGAATGCGAACGTAAGGAAAGCGACAGTTCTTTAGGAAACCAGAGAATTGGATGTAAAAAGAGGAGTTTGGGCTGTTAGTGGAGAAGGACAGTGTGTTAAGGGAAGAAAAGAAAGGGGAGTTGGAAAGAACCATTGTTGTGGAAGAAATCAATTGGATACAGAAGTCTAGGGCATTATGGTTGAAGGAGGAGTCAGAAATACTACTTTCTTTCATAGAACAACAAATGCCCATAAGAGGAAAAACCATATTGGATGTATCAAAGTTAAGGGGACGATGTTGAGTTTTGAAGGAGGTGTTAAGGTGGGTATAGTCCAACTATACAAGGAGCTTTACTTTGAAGAGGTGTAGAGAAGGTCTTTTCTAGGAGGTATGACGTTTTATTCTATTCGAGGGGACGATTGTGAGTGGTTGGAAAGGCCCTTCTCTTTGGAGGAGGTAGAAAATGCCCGCAAAGAGTGTGATAGGGACAAAGCTTTTGGGCCAAATGGGTTTATCATTTCTTTCTTTTAGAATTGTTAGGATGTGGTGAAGAGGGATGTGATGGATGTCTTTTCTTTATTGTATTCTCAATGGTACTTTGAGAAAATCTTTAATGACACGTTTGTGGCTTTGATCCCGAAGAAATCAGGTATGTTAGATGTAAAGGATTCAGGCCTATTAGTCTTATGGGTAATGTGAACAAGTTGTTGGCTAAAGTGCTATCCATCAGACCGAGGAGAGTGGCAGAGTCGGTGGTGTCGTCAGCTTAAATGTTTTTGAAGAAGGCAGACAAATCCTAGATGTTGTTTTGATGGCCAATGAACGTGTGAGCTCTCATTTTGAAAATGGAAATCCGAGAGAGGTGTGCAACTTGGACATTGAAGAAGGTATGCTTATATAACTTGGAATTTCCTCTCATAGTTGTTGGGTAGAACGAGCTTTGGAGTTAAGTGGAGGAAGTGGATGAGCCCTGCATTTCATGTGTTAGATTTTCTATCTTGATTAATTTTGGCTGAGGGGTTCTTTGCTAGCTCAAGGGAATCCCATCTCTGCTTTGCTTTTTATCATTGTGATAGAGGCTCTGAGTGGATTTTGGGAAGGGCTTTGGAGGGAGGTCTGATTAGTGGTTTTGAGGTTCATGGAGTTGGCAACGACCGTCTCACTATTATTCATCTACTCTTCGCAGATGACACTATTATATTTTGTGACCCAGATGAGGATTGGTTGTGTTATTTGAGATGTGTTCTTTTTTGTTTTGAGGTAGTGTTAGGTCTTAGGGTCAGTCTCTCCCAGAGTGAGATTATCTTGGAGGGTGAAGTAATTGATATGGAGGAGTTGGCTTGCAATGTTGGATCACTCCCTATTAGTTATTTGGTTTGCTATTGGGGTCGTCTTACAAAGCTAAAGCTTTTTGGGATGTTGTTGTGGAGCAGTTTTAAAGGCGGTTGGCAAGATGGAAAAAGCTCTATCTTAATATCTTTTCGAAGGAGGTTGGGTGACTTTGACTAAGAGCATTTTGTCTAGCCTACCAACTTATTTCATGTCTTTGTTTCCTTTACCTGCTTTGTTGGAAAGAAGATTGGAGAAGTTATAGCGAGACTTTTTATGAGGGTGATGAAGAGGATAAAGGGAAATATCATCTGGTGAATTGGGGTAGGGTTTTGTTGCTCTATGAGGAATGCGGGGCTTGACATCAAGAAATTTTGGGATATTAATGGTGCTCTTTTGGGTAAATGATCATTGTGGAGGAGATTGATTGCTTCGGTGTATGGGGTTTCTTCGGGTGGATGGTCCTTTAGAGAGGTTTTAACACCCATTGTGGTAGGGCTTTGGATAGGAATTATGAGATTTTGGGAAGCTCTCTCTCCTCTCATTCATTTTGAGGTGGGCAAAGGAGATCAACTAAAATTATATATGGTGTGGAGAGATGGTGTTGAAAGATAGGATTCCACTTCTTTTGGATTATAGTCAATGTGGACGCTTTGGTGGAGTTGTTTATTTCTGTTTCAGATAGAGGGATGGCGTGGTGTTCGTGGTTTAGGCATGCTTTTCAGGATTGGGAGTTAGAGGCAATTTCAGATTTATTGCAGCTCCTGCAAAGGGTTTGAGGGGTGGGAACCAATGAGGATATTATTAGCTTGAAGGTATCTAAGCAAGGAGTTTTTTCAGTTTGCTCTTTTTATAGTGCCTTGACTAGAGGCCTGGTTCTTGACTTTTCATGGAAAGCTATTTGGCATTCTAAGGCTACACTTAAAAGCGGCTTTTCTTGGTTGGACAGCTATGTGGGACACTATTTTAACTATGGATAATTTGAAGTGAGGTTTTTACAATGGCTATTAGATGTTTGTGTAAGCAGGATGAGGAATCACTGCATCATTTATTATTGTTTTGCTCAGTCTCTGGAGAGCTTTGGGCATTGCTGCTGTACTTTTGGGATCCAATGTGTCTTGCTTGGGTCTTTAGTTGATTTTTTCAGGAGTTGTAGAGGGGGTTGTAAGTGTTTGTGAGATAGGGAGATTTCTCTCCTATTCATTTCTCTCCAGATGCACCAAAAGAGACATAAAGGAGCCACCTCCCACTCTTTACAAGCACTCCTCTGCTTGGAGCCTCCTCTCTAAATCCTAAAGAACTCCAACACTGAACAAGTCATAACCAATTGCAGCCAAATAGAGAAAATAGGAGACACCACATTTCCGTAGCTATTGAACAATGGAGATATAGTTGACTCACTGTCCCCTCTTTCTTGTGCATGTAACATCTATTTGCCCAAATAAAGCCCTTTATCTTTAATGCATCTCACACCTACTTCACGAAAAATATATAGTAAACCATCAAATTTGTAATAATATGTTATTGCTAAAATGTCTATATATAATTCACACATATTCAATTAACAGACATCATACCACGAGTAAGGGATGAAGAGGGGAAAGGAGGGGGGAGATATATATATATATATATATATATATGTAATTCTTATTTGAGAGTTTCAGAGCTACCCTTTTGCTTACCTGTACTGAGAGTGCTTCTCTGAGTAGCTTCCTGTAAAAAGTATTTATATAATTATCTTTAACATTCAGTTGTCTAGTCTTCCGTAAACTATTTAAGTAACTGCAGTTTTTGCTGTAGTGTTATATCGCCAATGGCTAAAAGACAAATTGTCACATTGTGGATGTTTGTACAAAACGTTACCAACAGTCTGATTTTCAATTGTTTGTCAAAACTCCTATGAGAGAAAATTCGTGTAAAAGGATAGACTTAGTTTGTGATTTTCAATTGTTTGTTTAAAAATATTTATATAGAAGAAAATTCATTCAAAAGGATCAAGGATATACCTGGGTTCTTGTCCAGCATAAGAAGAAGAGAAAAATTATTGGTATAAATGCAAGCATTCAGCGAAAAAAAAAGCGAGCCAGCAGAAAGCCTAACCTGAAAGGCTTTGGATTACCAACTTTTCAGCATTACCAGAATTTGCAACCTGTGCTTCCAGTCAACTTACTTATGAGAGGTTGTAAACTCAAATCAGATCTTTGATTTTGGGGATGTTGGAAGTAGAACTTGTGTACAGAACCTTATTAAGGTTCAAGTACAAAACTAATAAAACAATTATGAATTTTTAAGTATAATTTTGCTTGACACCTGAAAAGCAGCTTGTCCTTGTGTATGTTTTCTGATGGTTTACCTTTTGCATCAAATGAATATTATTCACTAAAGAAGCACCTAGACTGATTTCTCACTTTTTATTACATGGTTGTCTGTACCTTCTAAGTTCGTTATCTCTCTCTCTCTCTCTTCCCTTTCTTTAATCCCAGCTTAGGTACAGGGAAAGAGACGGAAGAAAGTAATTTACTGCAGCAGTTATCGGATGCTTGCTTAGTTGTTGATGCTTTGGAACCATCTGTGAGGGAAGAGTTGGTAAAGAATTTTTGCAGCAGGGAGCTTACTTCATACCGACAAATTTTTGAAGGAGCTGGTTTGTGCATTTTCTATATTTCAATTTTCATTTCCTTTGTTTACCATTGGTTTATAAAGTCCACTTTGACTTCCTTGATCTTGAAATTCTTTACATTTATGTTTTATTAGAACTAGCAAAGTTGGATAAAACTGAGCGGAGATATGCTTGGATCAAGCGTCGATTGCGAACAAATGAAGAAATCTGGAAAATCTTTCCTCCTTCATGGCACGTTGCTTATTTACTATGTATCCAGTTCTGCAAGTTGACAAGGTTTGTAATCCACTTGTCTTTGACTATAAATGCTTATATTTGTTTTTAAAAAAAATGGTTATAGTAATTCTTGGCAGGCTTAGTAACTACGTAATGGTCATTTCTTACTGTAGAAGTTGGTGTGAATTCTCAGCTGTTTTATTTAATATTAGGATTGGACATTTGAAATAACACATATTATGGGATAGTAGTATGGGTGTTACCATCTGGAATGCATGTAAGATTCTCTACGTGTGACCGCCCTGCCCTGCCCCAACCAACCGCTGGTGCTATGTCTGCCAGACAGCTGATAAGGGTGGTCTTATCATAGTTATTTGGCAAATAGCATGCATAGTCCTGTTTTTAATGTTAATTTTTTTAAAAAAAAATTCTTCTTGTGATGCAAAAGTGCTGATATTTTAGAAATCATGTTAAGGGTTTCACCACAATTTCTTCATGTGACGAGGTTAATGATGTTTTCCTTAACCTACTGGATTATGAAGTACTATTATGCTATTCTTTACTGCAGAATAATATTTAAAATGATGTATTACTATTTTGCATGTTTCATTTATTTCAGGGCACAACTTGTGGAAATCCTTGATAATCTAAAAGAAAAACCCGATGTTGGGACATTATTGCTGGTAAGTTGTATTTTTTTGTTATATATTTTGTCTCATTGTTGCATGCAAGCTAGTGATTAATCCTTGTTCTCGTAAACTTAGTATTTGTTTGTTTTGATTCACTATTTACTAAGTAATTGTTATTTGGCCTAGATGTATTGACCTTAGGCATTTCCAAGTTAAAGGTTGTATTTGTTTAACTCGATGGAGCCTTGTCCCAACTATTTGGAATCAGCTATAACGATCTTGGCTTGCCATTCTCCCATGTTTTGGACCATACTTTCTGTATGTCACAGGCCATTACACTACCTATTTCAACATAATTTTTAGCCTTCTTGTCAGCCTTGTAGTGTCTTTCAACTAGAACCAGATCACCCTTTATTGGTGTAATGTTTAGCCTTTGTTGAATATTGTTTTGATGCCCAATTTCTACCATCAACCATGTTGTCTCTGTGAATACAAGAAAAAATATGTTTATTTTATTTTATTTTATTTCCCCCCTTTTTGGTTTCTCTTTACATTGTTCAAAGAATACTGCAAAGTACATTTTAACGAAGATCATGAGAATGATGGTGAACATGTTAGTATTGAAGAAAGAGGTTACCTCAAGCATACACTAATAAGGTCATTCATTTGCTTGCTTCACTTTCATATTGAAAACATGTGATGACTATTAGTTACATTGGATTGTAATCATAGATGTTATGTGAGGAAAATTTAAAAAGAAAATGCCTGTTCTTTTTTGGGGTTTTATCAACTCCTTGGAGTTCGAAAAAGATGATGCTCCTTTTGCCTTATCTTCTTTCTAGTATTATGGGTTCTTGTGAAAATTTCTATAAATCTCAATTTGATGGACATTTGTTGTGCTTTGGGAATAAGAAGGGCTTTTAATTAGTTATAAATGTCTATACATACATAAATACACACACACACACACACACACACATATATATATATATACAAATGTTTTATTTTATTGTAATTTAACCCCTATTTTTTAAAATTCTAAAAAGACTCATTTTATTACAATTTCACCCCAATGATTTTTTTAGAAAAAAAATCCATTCTGTCCAGAATGTTACAGTCATGTCTGCTGCCAGGCCACGAAGAAAAAATTAATAATATAAAGGACATGGAATTTGGCATGTCTGACATGTGTCGGGGCATGTCCGACATGAATTGGACACTACAAGAAGTGCTCAAGCATCAAGAGGACCTGAAGAAGACCAAACCTAGGGTTAGAAATCAACTAGGAGAGACCCCATGTTAAGTGATCAACCAAAGAGTGTTGGATCATAATTGGAAGGGAAAAAGCCAAAGTAGTAGTTCCCTGGTTGACCACAGGATGACTAGAAGGCTACAAGTAGTAGCTTGGTCTACCAGGCCGAGCCACAGTTGAGCAGAGCTGTCCAGAGAAGCTACAAATAGTAGCTTGGTTGACGAAGCTGAGTCATTGCCGACCACAGAAGATCCAGAACATCCCTAAATACATTTCCCTAATGCCCTGGTCAAGCAGGCTTAGCTGTGGTTGACCACACTAGGAATCACAGGAGCCAGGAACTTTTGGGAGACCACATTACATGTTGAACAAGCAGGTCTGAATGATTTTAAAAAAAATAGCTGTTAGTTACCTATCAAAACAAAAAAAATGCTGTTAGTCATTTGGGGCTAGCTATGTGTGTGTGTGTATCAAAAGATCTCCAAATAGAGATTTGTATGGTGTTATATTGCGATCTGATCCATACATGTAATATAACCTTAAGAATCACTCAAGACTCAAGAGTCTTTTTCAAGCATATAAAAGGGGTGATTTTCTCTCACAAACTTAAGGCTTGAAGGTGTTACTTCACTAAGGAAAATCTAGAGCCTTTAGGCCCACAAGAGGTACAATTTTAACTTTAAATTTTTTTTTTAGGAACAAACACATACCTCTAGCACCATCTCCGAGCACACTATTGCGGAGTTGAGTTTCCTCTTGCTTCCCATGGGAAGTGAGGTGAATGAAATAGGTTCTACGTGAACTAGAAGCACATGCACAACACTTGAACTCCTAGACTTCGAATCTTAGTAGTGGATCACTCGGTTGGTAGCTGGTTAGCCAATTTGGATAAAACCAACATTAGGGTTCTAAGTTAGCTAGATAAACTTAGGTAATCCAAGTTAGGGTGTCACCTTGATTAGGTTGGTTGTAAGATAGCCAAGGTACAAAACTTGCGTTAATCCTAAGGTTGAGTCACTTGGTTGATTGTTAGGTTAGCTTAGCTACAAAACTTATACTGGTAAGCGTTTTGGGATTCAATTGGAAAACCCCTTGACATAGTGACAATTCCGACAAGGGTCGGGAATGAATGTGTCCTTGTGTGATTGAATGTGTTTATGTTTTCATTTCATGGATGCTTGAATTGGCTCATGCACACCACTTCTAATTGTTTGAATTGTGTAGGAACTAAGATGCATGGACACGGACACAGAAACAATACTACATGACACGACAAGGACACATTGAAACGACATTTCTAAAAAAAGTAGGACATTGATAGGTTAGGGACACGTTGAATAGATACTTTTTTCTAACCTTTTACTGATAAAAAAATATTTTTTTTATATGACCATATAATAAAAACCTAATAATATCTCAATCTAAATTGGCATAAAAATACACAAATCACAAAAATATTATTAAGATATTAAAATAACAAGTCCATTAAATAAAAATTCAAGAACTTTTTCATTTAATCATCGACATCCATGATTCAAGTTCCAAAACAAATTTACTAACTGCTACATAGAACATATATATGTCTATATCTAGCAAAAAAAAGTAAAGAAGAGGAGAAAAGAGGAAAAAACTCCCAAAAAAAAAGAACAAGAAAACGTGTTCCGAACATGTCCGGGACATGTCTGAATTTGGACACTCTTTTTTCACGTGTCCGTGTCGAGTGTAGGAATTTGTTGATTGATTGAACTTTATATTGACAAATAATTGTCAAATCAATCAAATGATGAGAAATTGTGATTACTTATAATTGAAATAGTCAAATCCTTAACTTGAGTAATCCATTCATTTAATACATCACAAGAAACATTAAAAAGGGGGTTAAAGGATAAATACATGGTTGCCTTAGCCCAAGGGGCTCAATTAAAGGTCATATTGGCCACCCAATCTTTAACTACTTTTTGGACGCCTTCAAAAGGATTTGAACCAGCCTAAGAGGGTTATTAACCCATATGTGGGCGTCTGTAGGAGATACATAGTGCTCCTTCCCTTCGGGAGTTGGTGGCAAAGTTTTTGACCTTCCTAGATGGAATAATGTCAATTCCCGTTAATGAAAAAAATCTCCCAAAGGTTACCAACAAGCTCTAGATTGGATGCTATCTACTCCACCTCCCCATATGGGAGGTTGAGGGTTAAGGTACTCTTGGGGGAAAAGAGTGTGATTTACTTGTCAAAAAAGAAAAAAAGAAAAAGAATCTCTTAGATGTTCATGTAATTGATGGAGATAGGTTCCATCTTTGAGAAGCCTTCTAGTCAATAGAAGGATGTTTCCATATGAGGAAAAACATTTTGAAACTTGTAATGGTTGTGCTGCATCGTGCCAAAAATATAAGTTTTTTTTTTTTTTTAACAATAGAAGGGGTTGCCAGTGTGAGTTTTACTCAGTTTTGGATTTTAAGTAATTTTTTAGAAGTGTGAAGGCTGAATTTGAACCCAAAAAAAGAAAAAAGGAAAAAAAAAAAACAGAGAAGAAAAGATCTCATAACTGCTGCATAGATAACATGGAATTCTGCAATATTTTATTTTATTTTTTTGAAGAAAAAGACTCAGTTATGTGTCCTCGAATAGATGTTTATTGAAAAGCATGTGTTAAATAATAAAATAAAATATAGATGCTGATAAGCTGGTGCAAGTTGGCATTCTAGTGTCCACTTAATAGAGCAATATGTGGACAACATTTTTCTGCCAGACATCAACCCCTTAGTGGAAGGGCCATGCAAGGGGGACAATGGGTAGCGGAAATGGAGGTTTGGAATCTAGAGGGGTTTGTGCCATCTTGAAAGGGCAAGATGGAAGGTATACTTGTTTTAAAGAGCTTGTGCAGATTTTAGATCTCTTTTGGCACTTCAGCTTCTTCCTTGGTCTTGGTAATACTAATACAGTCATCTCATGAGAGAGATTTTTGGTCTGATTTTTTTCCATAGGCCAAGATTAGATGGATTTCTACATTGGCCAACAAAAGGCTGATCTGTTGGCCAAGTGAGGGGATTCTTAGATAGTTCCAGTGAGAGGTCACTTTTACCCCGTTGATGCTTTTCAGGCATGGTGGGGTTGAGTTATTTTCATTTCTTCTTATTCACATTAGATATCTTGGGTTGTACATCTTACTTTTCTGTTCTTCTCTTTTCTTTCTATTCTTGGAAGGATTCCATATTCTTCTTGCTATGACACTCCACCCTTCTCTTTACATAATATTGCAGGGTTTCTTATAATTTCAAAATTTCTAAACAGAGTGTGCATTACTCTCCTCACGATGCCACCCTTAGTGAAAGATCTATCCACAAGAAAAAAAGTTCTTCGAATCACCATCATTTGTGAGAATCCTGTCCATTCACATCATTGAGTGAATTCTCCTGTTGCTACCTTTAGTTTTCTTAATGTCCCTTGATGTTTACAATTCTGTGAATTCACATCCCCCCTGGCCCCAAAACACACAAATTCAGAAGTTTTGATTTTCAATTTTTCTGGGAGAGGGTAATAGGTTTTTTGATCCCATTTTTAATGTTTTCAGGTTTTTTTTATCCCATTTTTAATGTTTTCAATGTATTATTTAATATGCACCGCATCTTTGATCCTTGACATAAATCACTTTAGGAGGGGAATTATTGCCAAGCATTCAAAAACCTGAACTAGGCGTCATTGCTTGGTGTAAGATAGAATGCTTGGGTTCTCAAGTGTGAGAACGAGGGTTTGAGCCTGAGAGTAGTCGTTTTGTGCACAAATAATACCAAAGGTGAGATCTATCTCTAGTCTACCCCTCCCAGCAGTCTAGGCAGCCTTATTCAAAACTCTGAACTCTGGGAGGTGTAGTAGGGGGATTATGCTTGAAAAATTCCATTGTTAGGTTCTGTTTAAATAAGAGTCTAAGTGTCTGACCATCTTTTATTTATTTATTATTATGGTGTTCATTATAGATCAAATGTCTATGTTCTGTCATGATGATTTTCATATTTGAATGCCAGCAGTGCTCCTTTTGATGTTTTTTCTTTTTATATATATTTTTGGTACATTTATGTAGGCGCTACAACGTACTCTAGAGTTTGAGGAAGAGTTAGCAGATAAGTTTGGTGGTGGCACTCGTAACAGAGAAATGGGGAGCGACATAGAAGAAATAGATAAAAGGGAAAATAATAGTCAAACTGTATCAGATATCCGAAAAAAGTATGAGAAAAAGCTTGCTGCACATGAAGGAAGTGGAAATGAAGTATGCATTTCTGATTGCTTCACTTAATTAAAAACATTATGGCCAACAAAATCTAGTTGACAGTTTTAGTTTTTTATTGGGTCACTCATTGTGTCTTTTGATTTTATGTTTTTAGGAGAAAGATGGACACAAAGATTTGTTGGTGCCTGGAGCTGGGGTATGTGTTCACTTTTCTGGGATTCTTCATCGTCACATGGATTATTTGTTGGTGATATCATCAATGCTAGTTTGATAGGCCATTTTATACAATCTCCTTTTTTTTCTTCTCCTAGTTCTTGTACTTTAAGCAAAAATACTTAAATATTGGATATTTGGCCTCTTGGTTTGTTTCATCTATACAATTTATTGCATCTCGTTAGACAACTGGAAATTAACGGGGACCTTTACAGAAAGACTTTCAGTTTGAGAAGGTGGCCTGAATTAATGTTTTTACATAAACAGTGTCATATTTTCTCATCCCACATCAACATCTATACTTTGTTTGTTTGTACTATCCAGCTAAAAGTGGAGTCAAACTTGATTATTCCTCCTTTTTTAGTGGAATGAGAAATGATGCCTCCATGCATGGATGCGTCAAATTGTAATTGGTAATTGTTGAGTTGCTTTATATTAGTGCCATCTTTTTGAGTTTCTTTGAAAGAGATTGTTCAGCTGTGGTTGAGGTTTTTGGTTTGCTGATGTTAGACCTTCCTGTGGGAGGATGGTGCTTTTGATTCTGTATTGAGTGTTTATGTTGATTGTGCGAGGTCCTGGTTGTGGCAGTAGGTTTATTCCTACATGTTTTGGGTTTCTGTTTGTTTTGTTAGGTCTGTTGTGGTTTTCTCTTGTATAGGGGTGTGCCCCTGCTTTTGGTAGTAATAAATTCAATTACCAAAAAAAAGGGATGACTATACTTGACAAATAATGTCAAAGACTCAAGGATACAAGTTTCTTAGTGAGTTTTGTCAGGGGTGGGCTCAATCCCCAACATGTATGCTACAGTAACTCTGCCATGATTCTTGTGGTATTCATGTGAGCTAGTCAATTTGGGCTGATTAGTTTTTGTCTTTTTCCAGTTAAACTAGCTGCTGACAATTCTGTATTCACTGATTTGGCAGTTCAATTTTCATGGAATTATTTCATCTTGCTTCGAACCTCACTTGACGGTTTATGTAGAACTAGAAGAGAAGACACTTATGGAGAGTCTAGAGAAACTTGTTCAGGTAGTTCAAATGTATCACTCCTTAATTAAACCGTCTTTTTTTCCTGTGCTTATATTTCCTGTGATGACACTTGTATGTACACTTCACATGACAGGAGGAAACATGGGAAGTAGAGGAGGGAAGTCAGACTAATATTTTAGCCAGTAGCATGCAGGTAAACCATGAGATATTTTTGTGGGTGCTACAAGTATCAATTTTTTATATAGTTGTACTATATATATACATTTTATTTGTTGGGTTCTGAGTACATTGGGTTAGGTTCACAACAATTCATTTTGTCTCCTGCTCCTACTGCAGAAAGGGGATGCATCCCATGAGTTTGGGATTAGCATTTTTTGGCTTCCCTATTTCTTTGGATACTAAGAATATTATTGTGATTATATTGCAGTGCGTGTTTGAGATAGGGTGTGTGCGTGTGTGTATTTTCCTGGTTTCCTGCCTGTACATATTTGTTTGTGGCATCTGAATTGCAGACCAACATCACCAATTTGTGACAGTTACAGATGATGTTAGGAACATGTTCCTTTCCTTCTTCCCTGTTCTAATTCTTTTCAGCTAGCACTTATGTTAATTTTCATTGGTCTTATTATTAATGTACTAGTTACCTGCAGATCCTTGTCTGTAGTTACTATGCTGCACCTCTATTACCAATGTTGACATCACAGTGGCACCCTGCTACTTTAGTTGTCATAAATAGATTCTCCTTGCATTAACATGTCATCATTGGTATTGACAGAATTGATGATGTCAGTCTCTCTCTCTCTCTTTCTCTCTTCTTTTAACAATGCCATTTTATCCTGATCGGTATTAATTGAGCTAGAGAATTTCCATTTTCCGTTAATGCTATCCAAATGGAAAAAAATATTATAATAGGTCCATAACTCTCTTGTTGCCATGCCAACATGAAAAGAAAAAAAAAATCCAACTCATCATATTGTGAAACCCAATTGAAAAACCACTGGTATGAGGGGCAATTTCTTGGTATATCACTGCCTTCACCATGAATCACCCACAAAATATAAAACAAAGTCCCTACAATCATCACACAAGTTGACTACCATAGCTGCCGCTAGTGTTGTCAAACCTATGTGACTGTTGCCTCCTTGCACAATTTTTCATCCAACCACTCACTTTCTAACTGGTCACTACCCAATCACAAGATATCTACAAACGCAAGTGAATGAACCACATGTTTAACTTTTAAACTCACTCTCAAAAACAAAAAAAACAAAATCAAAGGTTCGTTGTGGATTGATAACAACACTGACAACAAAGGTGCTGTTGTCAAATAAATAAGCTTGCCAACTAATCGTATGTACCTCCTTGGATCAGAAACATCTCACCATTTTCACGGTCAAACTTCGCATTCAGTTCCATTGGAGTCTCAATAAGCTTAGCTCACAACATACTGGTCTTCTCTAAAAGATCAGTAACATACTGGTCTTCTCTATAATAACACAATTCCTTCCTTGGATTGTTCAATTTTTATGCCTAAGAAATATCTCAAAGGCCCAAGGTCTTTTATGTGAAATTGATGGCCTAAGTGCTGTTTGAATCAGGTGATGCCATCCTCATCATTCCCAATAATAACAATATCATCTACATATACTGCAAGAATAGTAGAACTATGATGACTGTGACAAACAAACACAGAATGATCAGATTCAGTTTGTTCCATCCCAAAGATGTCAACAACACTAAGTTTATTAAAGCAAGTCAATGGAGACTGTTTAAGACCATAGATGGCCTTCTTAAACCAACAAACCTTCTCATACTCCCTTGAACAACATATCTGGGAGGTTGTTCCATGTACTCCTGTTCTTGTAACTCTCCTTAAAAAAACAAGAAACTTTTGATGTTAAGTTGGTACCAGGGCCAATCCTTAACTACAAAAACAGACAAGAAGACATGAACAGAATTGAAACAAGCAACAGCGAAGAATGTCTCAAAATAATCAATTCCAAGGGTTTCTGTATACCCTTTTGCCACCAATCAGCTTTCAACCGATCAATAATACCATCAGGTTTATTTGAGGGCGTGCACCCAATGACAACCAACTTGTTTACCAGGTGGTAAAGTAGTAAGCTCCCACATCTGATTCTCATATAACGTAGTCATCTCATAATTCATATCATGTTTCCAACTAGGAGAGGACAATTCTTGCACATGGGATCGAGGAACCACAATTGAAGAAGCAGTAGAAACAAAAGAACAATAATGTGGCGATAAATGAGATAAAGAGACCACAATTTGAATAAGATGAGCAGTACAAGAATGCCTACCTTTGCAAAGAGTGGGAGGAAGATTGGATTACCTGTGTATTTGCATGGGAAGAAACCTCAATAAAAGCAGATGACGGTAGAGCACCTGTAGTAGGATGGCCATTGGAAATTTTAGACCTCCATTGATACTCCTACAATGGTTTAAAGTTGACTTTAGAATTGGAACTTGTAGCACAAGGAAAGAGAGGCAAAACTTGATTATCATCAAGAGTAGAGACAGAGGACTGTGGAGAAACAAAAGGGCTATTTTCAAATAAAGTGAAGTCTGCACTCACAAAACAATGACGAGTTTGAGGATTCCAACATTTGTACCCTTTTTGAGTTTTGGAGTATGCCAGTAACATGCATTTAATAGTTTTAAGTGCCAATTTTGGAGGATACCAGAAACATGCATTTAATAGCTTTAACTGCCAATTTATCTAAACCAGGAACAAGATATTGTGCAGAACAAACACAACCAAACACACAATCAGGTATATCAAACAAAGTACATTGAGGAAATAAAACAGAATAAGGAATGGAACCACTAGGAATTGAAGATGGCATAGGATGAACCAAAAAACGGGTAGTAAGAATAACCGAACCCAAAACATCTTAAGAATATTCATATGAATCATCAAAGTTCCAAGAACATCAATTAGATGTATCTGTTCAACAACACCATTCATATGATTGATTCTCCCATGGTTTCCCATGCATCATAACATCTCTCAACCGTGAGACCATCATCACCACAAAAGGCACAGTTCCGAAAAATATTATTACCACGGCAACAGCCACGACTCTGACTTCAACCTGTATCATGATCTCTGCCACAATCAAATGTAGAATTCTCCCCGTGAAATCCTCCAGTGAAACCACCTCAGTGATTGCTAGGAAAACCACTCCTAGCACCAGTAGCATGACCCCTAGAGACATCCTGGCAATGAGAGGAATGAACGAAGCAGCACCCGAGGGATTAGTCCAGGTGAAACTCCAGCTACCCACGTCATAAGAAAAAAAATCTTAAGAATATTCATATGAATCATCAAAGTTCCAAGAACATCAATTAGATGTATCTGTTCAACAACACCATTCATATGATTTATTCTCCCATGGTTTCCCATGCATCATAACATCTCTCAACAGTAAGACCATCATCGCCACAAAAGGCACACTTCCGAAAAATATTATTACCACGGCAACAGCCACGACTTTCTGACTTCAACCTGTATCATGATCTCTGATACCATCAAATGTAGAATTCTGCCCACAAAATCCTCCAGTGAAACCACTTCAGTGATTGCTAGGAAAACCACTCCTAGTTCTGGTAGCATGACCCCTAGAGACATCCTGGCAACGAGAGGAACGAACGAAGGAGCACCCCAGGGATTAGTCCAGGTGAAGCTCTGGATACCCACGTCATAAGAAAAAAAATATAGGTCATAAACCCTGGAGATATTATTCTCCGTATGGTACATTTCATGAACGGTGCACAAATTGTCTTAGCTGTATTGGGAAACATTACATTGGCACTAACAGAGCGCTGCATACTATTCCGCAAGCATGACATCACTTGATAATTATCGGGATACCTTTCACCAAATTCTTTACTATCACAAGGAGGACAAGCGAGTGAAGGTTAATTTTTGAAGCACTGAGAGCTACTCTAACAGCTTGTGCCCACAACAAATAATTAGACCCATTTAACTTTATTGAAGTAATTTGCATATTAACTAAACTGGAAACCATCTTAAGGGAACCAGGATCAGCCATGATTATTACCTAGAATAAGATAGGGGTTGCCAAACTTCAAAAAAAAAAAAAGGAAAAGAATCCTTCTCAAAATCACATGGACAAACACCCAACACCACCAAAGCAACAATTTCTTAACTTTCTCGGTACACATTAAAGCAACCAAACATGTCCTTAAGAATGAGAACAAGCCTGAAACTTCAATAATTTATGGACGAAAGTTGCTGAGAAATCCAGGAACAAGACATCACAGGAATCAGAAATTAGGGTTTTGCATATTCTGGTGCTTCAAGACCCAAAATCAGAATCAAAACAGCACACTAGACACATGCAGCCGAGGGTGTTTGTATAGTTGTATGGCACTCTGCACAGTCTGTATAATATGAATATTCCATATGGCTCAACGTTGTCTTCTGTTTTTGTTAGCTTTCTGATACTGCTTTGTCCCATATTAGCTGTCATTTTCTTGTTTTACCATGAAATAGACCATGAAATAGAAAAGAAAGAGGAAGAAGGAAAGAAAACCCAACACTATGTTAGGGTTTAGCGTGAGAGATGAAAGAAGAATTTTTTTTAGCGAATAACTGAGAGCATTACCCTTGGAATGGGCTCTGATACCATGTTAGGGTATTCAGAAATTCAGCTTTTCAAGGACACTTTAGAAAAATGCCCCTACTAATACAGGGTGCCACTTGGCACTCACTTAGACAAAATGCCCCTCTTAGTGTGACAATTAGCACTCACTACTTAACATCTCTATATCAGCTGTTTCTCTAAGAAATTGGAGATATTTTCTTTTGCTTTTTGTAAACATGTAAGAAATATTTCGACCATTTTGGTATGTTTTGATGACAATATATTTGATGGAAACATTTCCATTGAAACATGTGAATATATATTTTTTTTACCATTTTGTTTTGTTTTGGTTCATTGGGAAACAAAAAATGTTTTGGATGTTTCGATGGAAACTAGAGAAAATATTGATGCTTGTTTTGTTATGAAAGTGGATGAAGTGGAGCTCCCGAGGTGTGATTTGATACTGATGTTTATGGAAGTGGTTTTTAATGGGTTTGTGGTTGTGGAGGTGTTTCTAGTAAACTTTGGCTTATAAAAATGGGTTTGAGATTTAAAATTACTGTTGCAGAGGCAGATTATGGAAGAGAGTGATATAGGTGTTTATTTGAATTCAGTTTTCAATTTTAAAAAGATGAAGTTAAAATATGGGGCAAATATATCTGATTTGCTCAAGCTTCTAAAGATGGATTTGAAAAAGTGGAATAAACTAGAATTTGGTAATGTACAAGCAAGGAAGGAAGGGTTATTGTTGAAGGTACAATAGATGGACAGGAAAGAGCAGGATAGTTCTCTAATCAAGGAGGAAATATATGTGCAAGAGAAGGTTTCAAAGGGGAGTTGGCACGTGCCTTGAAGATGGAAGAAATATCATGGCGGCAAAAATCCCAAGCATTGTGGCTGAAAGAGGGGACAAAAATACTAAGTATTTTCAGCCAGATGGCTAACTATAATAAAAGGAGGAACAACATCGGCATGGTGAAGATTGGAGATAGGAGGCTTCAAGGGGAAGGGGAGGTGAAGAATGGGATAATGGATTTCTACAAGGCTTTGTATAAGGAAGCGAGTGGAGACCGGATTTAGAATGGATGGAGTTTGGTCCTATCACGACAAGACCAAGTTGAGAGGTTGGAGAAACCATTTGACGAGGAAGAGGTGATTTCAGTGCTACAGAGCTGTGAATGGGGATAAGGCATCGGGTCCGGTCCGGAGGATTTACAATGGCCTTCCACAAGAAGGGTTGGAGAATGATTAGAGCGATGTTATGGCGACTTTTGCCTTGTTCTATCAGTTTTGTTGCTTTGAGAGGAATTTAAATGCATCATTTATTGCTTTGGTCCCAAAGAAGGAAGGGGTGGAGAACATCAAGGACTACAACCAATTAGCCTTGTGGGGAGCTTGTACAAGTTATTGACTATGGTACTTGCATTGAGGCTAAAGTCGGTGATGAGTGATATTATTTCGCCAAGTCCGTATGCTTTTGTGGGAGGTAGATAGATTCTTGATGCGGTTTTGATTGCTAATGAATGTGTTGATGCTAGGAGGAGAAGTAGAGAGAATGGTTTGGTGTGTAAGTTGGACATTGAGAAAGCTTATGATGATGTGAATTGACACTTCGTCCTTTTTCTATTGGAAAGGATGGGATTTGGGGAGAGATGGAGTAGATGGATTTAGGCATGCATTTCCACAGTTTCTTATTCTATTTTGGTTAACTTATTCTCCAACAGGTTTCTTCAAGTCTTAGAGTGATTTGAGAGTAGGGGATCCTTTATCACCTTTCCTCTTTGTGGTTGTTATGGAAGTGCTTAGCAGGATAATGGATAAAGCTGGAGATGGGGGGCTGCTTAGGGGCTTTGTTATCAAGAACAAGGGGGGAAGGCAAGAAGAGGTATTACTTCGGCTGTTTGCAGATGACACCATTATATTCTGTGTAGCGGAGGAGGTCCAACTCTAGATCTTATGATGCATTTTGTTATGCTTTACGACAGTTTCAGGGTTGAGGGTAAATCTCAACATGACAACTCATTCCAGTAGGAGACGTAGCAGTGGTGGAGGAGATGGTGTGGGGCTTGGATTGTGTGGTGGGTAGCTTTCATACAGGATATCTAGGGTTGCTGTTGGGGGTGTCTTCAAAATTAGCTGGAGTATGGGATATAGTGATAGAGAGATTTCAAAGGAGGCTAGCAGGACGGAGGAGGATTACTCCTATAAGGAGTATGTTGGAAAATCTTTCCACATATTATATGTATATCTTTCTGATGACAACTTCAATTCGACTAAAAATTGAGAAGGTTCAGATGGATTTTTTATGGGGGGCAAGGAGGGGGAGAAGAAAATTCACTTAGTTAGGATAAGGTGAAAGCTCCTATTACGGAATGGGGGGGGGGGGGGTTTGGGGATCAAAGATTTGTCCTTGTTCAATAAAGCTTTGTTGGGCAAGTGGAATTGGAGGTTTGCAGTGGAGGAGCAAGCGCTATGGAGAAGGGTGATATCTACTTAGAAATGGGTGTGAGGAAGGGGGTGATTCTCCAAGGATGTTTTGGGAGCTTATGGGTGTGGAGTGTGGAAGGCCATTCAAACGGGGAAGGTTATTTTCTCTAAACACATAAAGTTTGATGTGGGTGATGGAAGGAGGGTGAGGTTTTGTGGGGATCCTTGGAGCGGGGAAGGAGTGTTAAGGGAGAGGTTTCCTAACTGTTATCATCTTGCTAGGGAGAGGTTTTCTAACCGTTATCATCTTGCTAGGGATAAGGATGTAGTGGTAGCAGAGAATATTGAGAGCGTAGGGGGTAGAAGGGTGTGGAGCCCAAAGTTTAGAAGAACTTTTATGATTGGGAATTTAGGGAGGTAGAGGAGGCGAGGAGCTAATGGTTTTGTTGAGTAAAATGGATTTGGTAAAGAGGAGGAGAGATGGGATCGCATGGGAAGGAGTAGGGGATGGCACATTTTTGGTTCGCTCCTTTTATAAGAAGCTAGGTGGTTGGGAAGGACAACCCATTTCCGTGGAAAGTAATTTGGAAGACTAGAGTGCCTTAAAAGCCGATTGTTTGCTTGGGATGTGGCTTGGAGTGCTATTCTCACAATGGATAATCTTAGGAAGAGAAGCCATCACCTTCCAAGTTTTTGTCCTTTGTGTAAAAGGGAGGAAGAATCGATAGACCATCTTCTTATGCATTACAACTATGAAGTACGGACACTCTATTTTGACTCACATGTCCGTGTCGGACACCGACACTCTCGGACACTTCCCGCATATATTTCAAACATGCGAAAAAAGAGTGTCCAATTTTTATTTATTTTTTATAAATTTCGGACACATTCCAGACACATTTGGGATGCATTTTCTGTTTCTTTTCTTCTTTTTTGGATTTTTTCCCTTCTTTTCTCCTCTTCTCCATACTTCTTCTTTTGGTTATATATGTTCTATGTAATAGTTAGTTAATTTATTTTGAAACTTGAATCATGGATATTAATGATTAAAATGAAGTTGTTCTTGAATTTTTATTTAATGCCTTCGTTAGTTTAATATTTTTGTGATTTTTGTGTTTTATGCCAATTTTAATTGAAATAAAGTTAAGTTTTCATTATATGGTCATTTAAAAAAAAAACAATTATATATATTCAATGTTTTCCTGACGTGTTCGTGTCTTACTTTTTTTAGAAATCACGTGTTTGCGTGTTCGTGCTGTGCCCGTGTCCGTGTCTATGTTCTATGTCCGTATCCTTGCTTCTTAGCATTACAAAGTAGCATGGGAAGTTTGGAATATGTTGTTATCCATTATAGGATGCAAATGGGTAATGTCGACTAGTATCAAACTTCTTCTCTTGGGCTGGAGGTGCACAAAGGTATTAGGAAGGAACTGCGCATTGCGTGGAGTATGGTGCCTATTTTCCTCATTTGGTGTGTTTGGAGGGAAAGGAATAAAAGAATTTTTGAAGGGGAGGAGTCTCCCCCTGGGAAATTGAAAGATAACTTTTTTCAAAAAAAAATAGCTTATGTATTTAGATAGACTTATTGATTTTTTTGGGGGCCTTAGGCTTTGATTTTTGTAGCCGGCCCTTTTTTTGGTGCACGGGTTAGCCCCCCTCGGGCTCGTTTATATTACAAGTTACTTTTACGATAAAAAAAATAATCTGATTTCCATTAATGATGTCCAATTATTAATCTTTTTTTTTTCTTCTTTTTTTTTGGGGAAAAGGGGAGGGGGGGGGGGATGATTCTCTTTTAAGAAAGGATGGGAGAGGTCCTTGTAATATTTAGAAACTTTAGGGAAGTTAGTTTAACTTCTTTTTAAAGCTTCAGAACCTGAGTCTCCCCTCCGACATTACGAGTTACCACTTTTTAATAACTATGTGCTAATTCTAGAAGCTGTAAGTCATCAATATGGAGACACAAGCCAAGACGTGATGTGATTGTTGAATTTGAAGAGTTCCATACATGCTAGTTTTTGTTTCCATCTTTTACCTTTCTAGTGCTTGTATTTAAGCTTGGAAGAATTCCATACACGATAAATCCTATTTTATGTTTTGTTTTTAATAAAGAATCTCAACCTTGAGAAGAGTTTTTTTAAAAATTTGGTTTTGAAAGAAATGGGGATATTTTTATTTTTTTCTTTCCATTTTTTTGTGGGTTGCTTTTTAAGATGATTTTAATGACAATGCACCAACACATAATAATCTATGTATTGTGAATACCATGCAGAACAATAATGCAATTATAGGCATTAGGCATTAAAATCACATGCATGTTTGACAATCAAGACCCAGGAAAACCTGTGCAAATTTTTCATTACAACACTGCCAATAGAAAGGGTTTATTACCACTTTGATATTTTCATCCTCATCCTGGCCAATTGGCAATGTTAGTTTTACTATAAAGAATAAATCCAATGCATCATGTTTTGATTTAGAAAGAATTGGGACCTTGAGAAGAAAAAATGTTGGAATTTTGGTTTTGAGAAAAATGGGGATACTTTGACTTTTTTATTTTTTTCCTGTCCCCTTACCCGTTTTTCCGGGAGGCTTTGGGAGATGTTTTTTTACATACATGATAATGCCCCAACACATAATAATCTATGTATTTTGAAACTACGCAAAACAATAATGTGATTATATCCATCAAAATCTCGTGAGTATATAATTATCAAGACCTAGAAAAATCTGTATAGATGCGTTGTAACTACCCTGCCAATACAGAGTTGGTTGCCACTTTGATGATTTTAAGCTCATCCTGGTTGACTGATGATCTCAAATTGCTACCTCAAAAGTCTTCCATAACCACTTTGCTGCTGTGTAACTGCAGCAGAAATTGTCAATGATGTTATAACATATTGAAGCTTCTGCAGTTATGAGGTATACTAACTTATAATTAAATTTCTCTATAATTTTTTCAACCCTGTAATTTCTGAACTAAAATAGCAGTTCACTCGAGCTATCATGGACTAATCTGCACTTACATTATAGGCTAGGAATGGATGTTACATGTATTCTTTGTGAAACTCTTTTCTCTTGGTTGATAACAATGGTGTCTGTTCAACTTCCGGCATATGTGATATGTTTAAAAGTTGCCTTCTTGCTTGTGTGGTATTGGAGAAATGCTCATAGTGAAGAAGTTCATGACTGGAAACTGGACAATATTGAATCCCTCTTTGTTTGGTAATTCAAATTTGGAATTGGAAAGTCATTTCTTCCCTGTGGCCCTTTTACCACCACTATTGGGAGTGGGTGTGTCTTGTACTATGCCTAATTCTCTGTGACTTGGTGTGGGTGGTCTGAACAGCTTGGTTGTTAAGGGTCGTATTCAATGGAAGTATCTGCTATTGCAATGCATGATCCCTACAGGTGAGGAATGGGATAATATTTTGAAAGGGAGGCTTTTGATGTCTGTATGTACCTGAAATTAGATGGAGCCTGGTTCTTTGACTTTCAGAACATTGGGCTTCTTTTTGGTTTACATTAGAGTATCTCTGCCTTCATGGTTAATATAATTCAGGGGGTATCTAGGGAGAGACTCTTGGGCAGATCACATGGTTATGATATGGTGAATATTCATTGGTTAACATCTTCTAAATGTGCTAACTTGTGAGGCATAGATCTCTAAAGTGGGCACACTTGTTGAATATGCAATCTAATTCAAAATGGCTAAATAAGCTTCATTTTTGAGTCTTAGAACTCCATTGACATATAATTAGATTTGAGTATTAGATACAAATAAAAGCATTCAAATCAATCCTATCGGTACTGGTTTGAACTAGTGGGTGCTTAGTCTTGTGGGTGAGCGGTGGTAAAGTTGGGTAAGATTTCCTTGTGGCCTCGGTCTTATAGATGCTCTATTTTATGAGCACTATGCTTTCAAAGAGTCTCTATCATGTATAGTACATTTGTAGCATTCTGGGAGCTCCATTGTGTTGGACTCTGAAATTATACAGAAACTAATGGAACATTTTGGTTGTTAAATAAGCATTCTGGGACCTACGTCCTTTTTTTTTTGCGTCTTTCAAGAGAATGATTGTATCAATTTTCAGTGTCCTTATCTGAACACTGTTTTTTGTGGGATGAAACTCCTCTGTGATGTATGTGTAAAAGAATAGAGGAAAAATTGGAACAACTTAGGCTCTTAATTAAGCAACCTGGAATCTCTGTCATATTCCTTGTATCTTTTAAGAAATTCTTTGTATCAGGAATAAGTGTTGTTCCATACATTGATTTTTTTGGAAGGCTTCCATGTAAATAGATCTGGCATGACCAATTCTACATACTGATTGCATCTTAATCATTTTCAACATACTTCAGTGCTCCAAGCCTCCAACTAAGTTGCTCTTTGCTGTTTTATGAAGGTCTTTTTAATTATCAGGAGAAGCTTAAAGCGATGCAGCGCTTTGACTAAGAACCAGACATTATTTAATTTGTTCAAGGTGCATTCTTGAAACTTATCATATAAATATTCCTTCTTTGTGTTATGTAATGTTTTGCATTGTCATTCAGTAAAACTTAAAATCAAATAACTGATAAATATAAATTTAGCACTGTCATTAATCGAAACTTAATTCAAATAACTATCATAATAAATTTTGTAGAGATCTCTAAAATTTTGGCCCACCATTTGCTGGGTGGTATCTTGGAAAGTTCTAGAATGATAGGTTATCTGTATGCTCCATTAAGACCTTATCCAGGAACAAAATCCCTTAAGGTTTCTCACTTAGTCCGTTGCTTTCTCTTGGAATGGATAATGGATATCTGCTGTTTCCTTGGTGTGAAAAGCTTAAACTGTTAATTGGCTAGTTGCCTTTGGTCATATTATGTCTATAACCCTGTCAATTGGTAGTTAAAAAGATGATTTAATTCTCTTTGTTCTGCTTCCTTACACTTCTAACTTATTCTTGGACCTAAGTTATGACAAGGAATTCGCTAAACATCATCCTTGGTTAGTATACAGAGAAACTTATTTTCTCATTAGTTTATGCGCACAGGAAAAATGGAGTGTGTTTCCCATTTTCTTTTCTTTTACTTTCTGTCTTGTTTTTTTGAAAGGGGACAGAGGGGGGTTGTTTGGTGGGATAAGTAGGTTTCTTGTTATTCGAGGTTCTATATTATCTCAGTTGAACATTCACAATCATCTACTTTGGATTTGCCGACATATGTTGCACGTAATTTGATGGACACCTTGTAACAACATTATTAGATTTTTATGATATCTATTTGTGTCATTTTCTGGGAATCAATTAGGAGAAATAAGGGTCTAATGATTAATCAGATGTTCTTCTAATTATTATTTTCATGACAAGAAATATGATTGAAGAAAAGAAGAAAACAGTGAACTAAAAAAAAAAGTGAGAATATCTTCTATGCAGACAAAAATGAGAAAGGAGTTTTGAATGGAATATAATCATGAACCTGAAAGAAGACTATTTTTAGAAGGGGTCACATTGTATCTTGAAAAATTAGGTGTCACAGCTTTTATATTGCTGAGGAAATTCATGTGCTACTCACAAAACACTTGATGTTGTTAAATGAGTCATGTTTAATGTAGATTTTGGATGTCTCAGTTCCTTCCTTCTGTTGAGCAAAGTTGGTTGGCTTGCACTTTCAGAATCTTTCCATTTCAATGGCATCTTGAAGGCTAAATAATCTTCTTCTATGACCTCTAATTGTCACCAGTATGCAAGTGATACAGGTTTCATATAAAACCACCAATATAACTATTGAAATCTTTAGCAATGGGCTATGAAGCAAGGACACTCTATTTTGGCTGACATGTCCGTGTCGGACACCGACACTCTCGGACACTTTCTAGACATCTGTCGGACACTTCGATCATGGATGTTGATGATTAAATGAAGAAGTTCTTTAATTTTTATTTAATGACTTTGTTATTTTATTATCTTAATAATATTTTTGTGATTTATGTGATTTTATGTCAATTTTAATTGAAATAATATTATATTTTTATTACATGGTCATATAGAAAATATAAAAAAATTATATATATTCAACGTGTTCGTGTCATAATTTTTTGAGAAATAATGTGTCTGCTGTATCCATGTCCCGTGTCCATGCTTCTTAGGCAATGGACAACCAAGGTCCTCAAACATGATTTTATCTGGAACATTCTTGGTGTTTCACTGTTTATTATCAAAAATCAAGTTTCCAGTAGTAAGTTGTGTAGCTTAGCAAGTTGTCTCAAAAACCTCACATTTTGTTTTTTCCAAAAATGAATATATATCTGAAGGAGCAATCTAAGTATCATTTGTAAGTTGGAACCATCCAGAATATATCATAGAAAAGCGATTGGATAGGTTGGTAACATTAGCCTTGATGCTAGTTGTCACAGGGTCAATTTTAAGCACTAAATTTCTACCTGTGATGGCGTTGCCACCGGACAACCAGTCACTCAAAGTTACACACACTGACACAGAGTGTTTAGCACAGTGGAATTAAACAACACAAGACACACAATCATACAGGGAAACACCCTCAACCTTTCTATTCACTAATCCCAATTATGAATACAAAAGGAACCGTTTGGCACCAAGGCTCACTCACACACAACAGCACAGTGTATTCACGCACACTTGCTTGCTGCCATTGTTGAGACCTTGCCCCCATTAATATACAGGGATGCAGTTGACACCCCCAACTGCTAGGGTTATGCTGGCACCAAACCAACAACAGCCACCCATGTCTATGCAGTTGACAACCCCAACTGCTAGGTGTGCGGGACCAACCAGCAAATGCCACAGAGGCTGAGAAGTTTGCACCCAAAACTGCCAGCCTTGCTGTCCACCTTCAGACCAGTGCCACCTGTACAGCAGTTGTGTTCTGTCCCAACCCTTTGTGCACAGAAACAGCCCCAACTGCCATCCTTGCCGTCCTCTTCAGACCAGCGCCACCTGCACAACAGTTATGTTCTGTCCCAAGCCTTTGTGCACACAGACAGCAACAACTGCCTTCAGACAGCCCCCCAACTGCCATGTAACTGCTGCCCCAGGAGAACCAATCAGCCCTTGCCACGCAGCCCTCTGTCCACACAAGTGCCCAGCTGCCTTGTTCTCATGTCTGAAGAAGTTACTCATGTCCAGCCTCACGCCCACGCCATGCATTGGACCGCTGAACCTATTTTAGCACACTAAGCCATGAACCCAAGTCCCGCCCAGCCAAGTGCCATGTCAAGTCATGCCACCCTCATGTCTTGCCCTTGTCCTTGGCATGCTAGGAAGACCTATGCCATGCCCCTTGAGTCAAGCCACCGCATTAACCCACTGTTTGCCAAGCCATGCCCGGCCCATGGCTTGGTCTTCATAAACCAAGCATTGCCACCATCTGCCGCCGGCCGCCGGCCACCACCGGTGGTGGTGTTAGGTCAGACCACTATGTCATGCCCTTCTATTTGCAACAGCAACTTGCCTTGCCCCATAGGTGCCAAGGTCTTTGGCCTCATGGCATACTCGCTGATGCACACCTCAGGGAGATACCCTATATATGTCTTAGTAGAAATTGTCTGTCCGATAGGAGCAGACACAAGTCCTTGCAAAGTCAAGCTGCCCACCATGTGTGCCAAAGTGTTACTAAGTGCACTGCCTTGCCTAAGGTTGCCCATGGCCGCACCAAATATTGCCGCCAAAGTTCACCAACTTTGTACTACTTTCAGAAAGTCATTCCAAGGCGTGGCATGCCTCCCCATGCCCATGCCATTCATATCAAGTTAGTAAGGGGCTAACACTAGTATAGTAGTACTATTGTGGATATCTTGATTTTGCTGCCTTAAAAGGATTATATTGTAGAGTTGCCAAAAGTTTGGTGTTGCGAATTCTCCTGTATTTCCAAATATGAACCTGTATCAGTAACGCATATGTTCCTATTAGGTTAATAATGAAACTTCTCAAGTAGTTCCAAATACATTTCTGATACTTCTTAAATGTATTCATGAATGGTAGTGTACATGAGGCTCTTTTTTTTTTTTTGGGGGGGGGGGGGGGATTAGATGAATGCAGGTCACCCCTGCGACTTCCGAAATGCATTCATAATTTGAAATTAATTTTTAGTTCTAAAGATGTATCCATGTGACCTTGTATATAATTATAGGAAATACATACGGGTTTATATGTGTGTGTGTTCTTCAGCCTTATTTGTACTTGGAAAAAGTGAAATATAATTTGGGTAATTGTGTTGAATATTGTATCAATACAACATAACCCTTAGTTTTCTTCATGAAATTTCATTATGAGCTGAAAAACTAAGAATATTTAATAAATATATAACAATTATGGTTTATGTAGTCCATATTCATTCAAATATATATGGTGCACCACATTTACATTCCCATTTTGCATATTGAAACATTCCATATAACATTGGTATATCAAATTGCAAACCAATTTATAAAAGAATAGTTTCATTGATGATATAAATTGAAATTCTTATATATTGGTTAGTGTATCAATCATATCGTTGATACGTCGATAAGATCATTAAGATTGATGACATATTGGTGAAGGTGAATATTCCAATATGTAAAGAAATAATTTTATGTTTCTAAGCTCTAGTAAAAATTTCCATCAATACCCTTTTGTAAAGTACATATATTTTTAAATGGTAGCCATATATGTTGTATCTATATTAGATACTAATACTCTTCAAATACTCAGAAATACTTCGGCGAACACTTCATAAACGTATTTGTGGTTTGAAATAATCCGACAAGTACCAAAATTTCATTTTGGAGTATTGTTTTAATCATCCAGGATACAGAAACGTCTCAGAAACATAGTGGGAACGATGAAAAAAATTTGAAACGTGTGGGTTGAAAACACTTACAAAATATAAAGTAAAAATATGAATATGCATAGATGAGTATTATAATTAATTTATTGAAAATATTTTTGTCCTACACATCCATTCATACAAGAGGATATCGGGGTAAAATTGAGAAGTAAATGTGAATGCGAATAAGTCATTAATACGAAAAAAATTATTTACTAATAAAAAACAAGTATAAAATATTTTAGAATTAATTTTTTTTTATGTAATATGAATTAATTATAATAAAATGCAACACTTCGACATAAAAAAATTTAAGTAGACAATTTAACACAAGTTATGTGTAAAATAACAATTTAAGTAAAATAAATGGCAATTTAAGTAATTTCTATATGCAGATAGCTTAGTGGGAGGGGAAACGTTCAAGATAGAAAGGATTGAGGAACGGAATAGAGAGCTACTCCAATCACAGAAAGAGGAAGGGGAGTGGTAAGATGGCTTCGACTAGAACCAGATGGGTTCCGGTGGTTGTGCGATCAACTGGAGGAGATGCAGAGATGTCGAGATGGATAGAGCTCTAAGAGGGTTCTACTATAAGGCTGACAATATTGGACACAACTCTCTAACACGACTCGAAAACAACACGAACTTAGCAGGTTTCGGGTTGGGCTTAATCATGTTTGGGTCAAAATCAGGTCAGACACAATTAATACGATTACTATTCGTGTCGTGTTCGGGTTGACCCAGCTGACACGAAATTGACACGTTTAACCTGTTAACCCGAAATTGACATGTTAACTCGAAATTGACACGATTAACACAATTATATATGTATTTTACTCTATTTAATAGTAATACTATAAAAGAGTTTTTTTTTAAATATTAATTACTTAGTAATATAATTACATAGCTTTAACCATGAATGTAAGTGTATAAGTATTAATATAAAAATAATAAAAGTATAATAATTTTAAAAGAAAATAATTTTTTTAGTTGAATTCATCGTTATTACTTTAATAATAAATTTAATGGGTTCATATAGATTACAAGACAAATCCTAATAAAAGAATTAATAATTCAATAAACTAAACTATATTAATTAACCATAATAGACTAATAGTCTTGTAATTCCTTTAAATATTCTAAAATAATATTATTAAACTTAAATAAATCATATATTACTCTTGTTTCTCTCTTTCCCTCCACCCCCTAAAATAATGTTATTAAACTAGACTCTATTAATTATCCTAATAGAAGATTTTTTTGATAAGAAACACTAAATTAGCTAACATCTTTTTGAATGATGGATATTTTCTTTTGTCATTTAAATTGCAAATTGAATAAGAATGACTTAATTGAGCTATATATTATAATTTGAGTGAGAATGTTATATAATTTATTTAAACAGGTCATTCGTGTCTTAACAAGTTATTTGTGTCGCGTCGGGTCATTATATTTGACATGACGTATTTATTAAACGGGTTAGTCGAGTCATGTCGTGTTAACTTGTTTAATAAACTAGTCGTGTTCGTGTCGAAGAAGTTGACACATTAGTTAATTGGGTCGTGTTTGGGTTGACATTATTTTCAGATTATGTGTCTTGGCACGACGTGCGAACACGAATTGCCACCCCTACTACTATATAGGAGCTTGAGGGTTACGAGGTGTTCAAATGGGGCAGGTGCATGTGTAAAGGTCAAAGAATCGAATGGTGAGATGCCTTTGAACATCTATGTCCCAAAATACGATAAGGGAGGTGGATGGAATCGCCCGATAAGGGTATTTAAAGAATTGGACTCAACAATCAAGAGGGGCGGAGAGAAAGGTAATCAACATTCCTTTATGGAGGTGGCACACCTCTCTTGTTTGTTATAGTGATAGAGGCTCTTAGTAGAATAACCACTAAAGCAATGGAAGGCAGCCTAATAAAAAGGTTTGGAATTGGAGAGAGGGGGGGAGGGGGAAGATTGGAGGTTTCCCATCTATTATTTGCTAATGATACATTAATTTTCTGCGGGGTGGAGGGGAGGCAACTTAGATAATTATGATGTGTTCTGTCATGTTTTGAGTCAGTCTTAGGTTTCTGGATCACCTTGGCTAAAAGTGAAATTATTCTAGTGGGAGAAGCAGGGGAGGTAGGTAGCATGGCTTGGAGTTTGGGATGTTAAATGGGGTCCTTCCCTGTAGTTTATTTGGGAATGCCTTTGGGAGTAGGTTCAGAGAGTAAGGCTATATGGGACCTATTATTGATAGATTTCAAAGGAGATTGGCGGGTGGAAAAGGAAATACCTTTCAAAAGGAGGCAATCTAATGTTGATCAAGAGCACATTAGCAAGTCTTTGGACATACTTCATGCCCTTATTTTCAATTTTGGCTTCAGTGGAGATGAAATTGGATAAAATTCAAAGGGACTTTCTATGGGAAGGAAAAGATAGGGAAAAGAAAATGCATATAGTGAATTGAGACAAAATCCATATGTCATCAAGGGGGTGGAACTTTGGGTATTTAGGAGTTGAGATTGTTCAACAAAACATTGTCGGGCAAATGGCTATGGAGATTTGTGGTGGAGCAAGGTGCTTTGTGGAGGGTAATTGAAGTTAAATATGTGTGTGAGTTAGATGAGTGGATGTCAAATGTAGTGGAAGGGTCCTTGGGGGTGAGTCTTTGGAAGAACATTAGAAGGGGGAAGGAAGACTTCTATGGGAGGGTTGCCTTTGTTATTGGTTGTGGAGATAGGGTGAGGTTTTGGGATGATGTGTGGTGTGGCGATGTGGCATTGAAGCAGAAGTTTCTCTGTCTATCCCACCTAGTTATGAATCCAGAGGCAAGAGTGATGGATTATTTGCTTCCCTCGATGGATGGTCTAGTTTGGGATCCTTGTCTCCAAAGGAACTTTCAAGATTGGGAGATGGAAGAGGTAGTGAATTTTTTGGACATCCTTCACAAGTTTATGCCTAAGGGGTATGGTTCGGGCTCAATAATTTGGAGGAAGGAAAGCCACAAGATGTTCACAGTTAAGTCTTATTATAAGGACTTAGCCAGGAAAGGAGGAATTTTTCATGGAGGGTGGTTTGGGGGGACTAAAGCTCTGTTGAAGGCTGCATTTTTTGTTTGATCTCTTGCGTGGGGCATGGTACTCACTATGGATAACCTTAAAAAAAGAGCTATTCATCTTGCGGGAAGGTATTGTATGTGCTTAAAGGAGGTTGAGTCCATTAGCCATATCTTCCTTCATTGTTCTTTTGTGAGGGAAGTTTGAAATCTTTTGTTTTCTTTGTTTGGGTGTTGTTGGGTGATGCATTAGGATAGTTTTTTGCATGTTTTTTACTTTTGGATTTTAGAGGCATACCCCTCGAATGTATATAATTTTGTAGATTTTTTTAGAAACTATGAGACACTAGTTTTTGTGAGTCTTTTTTTTTTTGTATTCAGGTTCGCCCCCTTCGCACTTTTTAATGAAATACTCATACTTGTAAAAAAACAGCAAGCTAAGTTATTGTAATTAGTAGCTAAGTATTATAATAAACTGCTACACTTTCCTCTTTATTTCTATTACTTCTACATGTCCTTATCTAATGTTTCTAGAAAAAAAATACAGATATTTTCTTGTATTTTTATGTTATAATCTTACAATATCCTCCTTGCGGGTATAAGGTTGCGTGCATCTAACCCTTCCCAGACACTGCAGTGATAGGAGTCTTGTGCACTGGGTTAGCCAGTAATATTATTTATATGTTGTTGTGTGCTTGACGTAGCCGCATCTTATTTTTTTAGAATTTGTCTAGTTTTTATTTTCTTTTTGGGATGAAAGTAAGCATAGAAACATAAACAACTTACTAAAATCATATTTATATGATGATAAATAAGTCAATATAAATTTAATATCTAAGGATATCTATGAATTAAGGACATTGGACACAGGATGTGGATGCAACACAATACAAATACGTCGTTTTATTTCTAGTCCATTTCTGAATGTTTTGTTGAGTGGATGGCATCCCTTTCTATTCAACATAAGATGGCTGGATGATTTTGTTTGTTCATTGTGCCTATGCAACAAAACCAAACAAGTGTTGTTCTTATAATATCACACTCCAAATCTGAAAGCTGAAATTAGAGAGTGATTATCAAATATCAATTGACAAATCACTATCCACAAAAATAATAAATAATCTTAATCTCCGGGAACCTAATAAATTAGTTAACCCCACCCACCCACCCACCCACAAAAGAAAAAACTAACTACCTTTCTCAAATAATCCAACCAATAGGAAATCTTGACCATAAATAACTAATATTAAATTAGTCTCCAAGTGTTCTCAAATGTGTTGCACATTGTACAAGAAACTATCACTATTGATCTCTATCCATCTTTGGGAAAAATATGGGATAAGCTCCAGTAAGTAATATAACGCAATATATATCGGAATAAGTTAAGCAAATAACATGAATAATTTAGATAACAATTTCTTACAAAACGAAGCATTTTACAAAACTCACATCACTTGAAAGCACTTTAATATTTGCACTAAAATAACGATTTTACTTAATTCAAAATTCACTGAAACAAATAGTGCAATAATAAATAATATTTTAGAAGTCGGATAAGAATTTACTCTAGGTGGCACAACACTTAGGGTGCCCATCATAGTGGGGCTTACACTCATCACCAATACTAGAAGCCAACAGTATTAAACCCTTGTTAACGCAGAAACACTCTTCTATAGTTTCCTGAAGGTACAAACACTCTGCCAACAATAGTAAACCATTGCTGACACAAAACACTCTCCAACCAAAGCTCACACTTACACTAAAACAATTCAAATCCGTTTGGTAACAATCATTTGGATCAATCAGTATATTTCAACAAACGGGACGATGGTTTAAAGCAATTTCATCGATAAGCCAAGACCACATTTACAAATTAAATCAATTTTTCTTAACCCAAGTAACATCAAGTAAGCAATCATATCACTGTAAAATATATTTTTCGAACTTAAAACAATTTGCAATCATTTATATGCATAAACAATTTTTCATATAATAGAAGCAAGAAAACATTCATTTGGCGTTTGTTTAAAAACTGGATATGCCATCAATGTTTCCTTACTTCGAAGGCAATTTCCACAAAACACACAATGCACTCCAAAAATATCCTTTGCGAAGTCACTCCAACCCTAGAATAATCTATAATTGCACGCCAAATTAATTACCTCAATTCAAAAAGCTTAACTATGAACACCCTAAATTATTATAATCCCATGTGTCCTTATTAGGCCCAAGTATTTTTGAAATACCTAAGTGATGTGTCCCATAATTTTTTCTGGAATTTTTACTATTAATTCTTATTTTTCTCGAATTTTATCAAAATTACTCAATTGAGCTTAAATTAAGACATACAGTCAAACATGGAACTAACATACCTCTCCAATTAATCAAAGGTCTTGTCCTCAAGCCAGTTACACTTCTAATAGCTCAAATTTATTCATCATAATTTAAGTCATCAAATTACGCATGTAATCAATTAGTACATTAAGTTAAACTTTATTAAACATTTAAAATCAGACAATTATATATGCACTTTATTCATTTTTTCGAGACCTATCTAATCATATAATTTGATTAGATCAAATCTTTCAAAATCAAGAGAGAACTTAGCCTCAAAACTCACGGTTTTGTAGATATACCTTTCTAATGAAAATTTCATATTCGACCATCAAAAATCTTTATTCCTTGCAACCAATTATTATGGTTTATTCGAAACTATATTCCACATAACGTACTAAAATTTTGCCAAGTTCCTTATGATTTGAATACGAATTAAATTGTTGAAGTTTTAGGTAAAGTTTCTTCTAAATGGTGATTTTAATTACTCCTCATATAGATCAATATATTTGGTTTACAATATATCAAATTAAAGCTTATTTCATGGGTAATAAAATCATATTTTTCAGTTTGTTCAAAACCCCTCAATTGATGCATTCTTCCAAAATCAAATGTCTCTAATCCCCCCCGGACAGCCTCTCTTTCTCTAAAATTTTAGATACGTAATAATAAGGCTAGGGTTCTCCGTAATCATGTATTTATAGTAAATCAAAATTTTCATAATTACATTAGTGCCCTCATATTTTTTAATATTATATTTTTATCCCCAATTTCTATTATTTAATTCAAATATATAACCTTATTTCTATTTTTTTAAAAATATAGTACTCCAAGATTTCCAACTAATTTCCAAAAAATCTCCAAAATTTTTATAATTCCCAATAATGAAATATCATCCGAATTTATGAATTTTAATCTTAAGAAAATGCGGGGCATTACATATAATGCCACCAACTGCTGTGCACATCAAATGTCAAGGGACTGACACCTAATGTGTATGCTCATATGGATTGCAATGTCTTTGATTGGTTAATAATGATTCTATGATCGACATACCAATGGGTGTTTTGACATGTCATTGCCATGAAATAAATATATTTCAACGTCCAGAAATTTGAATACACAGCCTTGTTGTCTAATTGGAATCTTTGTGATAATCACCAAAAATGATTCAAAAAATAAAAAATGCAAATGGTCAGTAACCAAAAAAAAATGCCATCTGGTTTCATCCTTCATTGATATGCTTTCTTCATAAAGGTTCTCACTCAATTACAAATAGAAGGATATATCTATTCCTATGAAGTCGCCTAATGACCTTGGAATTAATAGACTTTATTGATCTACAACATTGCATGCATCAGTAAATCTATGAAATAGCAGATGGTTTACAGTATAATTTTATGCTCCTCCTTGTTACCAGGTATTTCAAAGAATTCTTAAAGAATATGCTACGAAGCTTTTTGCAAGATTGCCTAAGGGTGGTACCGGAATTGTTGCAGCTGCCACGGGTATGGATGGACAGATAAAGGTATTGGCTACTTGTTTTCAGATTATTATGAGAAATTGCATATTCTTTTTACTAAAAACTAATTCTTTATTTAATATCCATTGGATTGTGTTGATGCAGACATCTGATAGGGATGAAAGGGTGATTTGTTATATTGTGAATACTGCTGAATATTGCCACAAAACGGTCAGTTGGTTTGTGGAATTATAGCATTTTTAGTGTCTATTTGGTTATGTTTTGATTTGTATGTGTGAATTGGACTGCCTTGCTGCTAACTCTGATTTCAAGAGTTAAATAGGTTTGTCAGGTATGTGATCCTGGAATTGTTATTTTGTTGATACTATTATGTATCATGAGCACCGAATCAGATAATGGCAGGGCAAACAATATCTGTGGATCAACCATGTTCTTGTGTAGATAAAGTCTTGTTATATAGATTCTAATGCCTAACATGAAATCATAGTAACTCAGATTTCATTCTTTTGACAGTCTGGTGAATTGGCAGAAAATATGTCCAAAATAATTGATTCCCAATTAGCAGATGGGGTGGATATGTCTGAAGTGCAGGTGAAAACTGGTTCATAATTAAACTGTCTTTTATAGTAAACTTTCTGCTCATTTCTACAGAAATCATGCATTTTGCAGGATGAATTTTCAGCAGTTATAACGAAAGCACTGGTAACATTAGTGCATGGTCTGGAAACTAAATTTGATGCTGAAATGGCTGCAATGACACGCGTACCATGGGGTGCACTTGAAAGTGTTGGTGACCAATCAGAGTAAGATCTGTTTTTTTTGAATAGTTTTTAAACGAACAATAGTAGTTCTTGAGAAATCTTACTGTGAAAAACCACATGCATTTTCCTGCAGGTATGTGAATAGCATAAATATGATCCTTACAAGTAGTATTCCTGTACTTGGAAGCTTTCTTTCTCCCATTTACTTCCAGTTCTTCTTAGACAAGGTGATTATAAACTTTCATGTTTCTCATTACAGTTCTTAATGTTGTAAGGTTCATGGATAATGCTTTTAGGTTTTTCTAGTGTTTGGAAAGATCATTTTTCTATGCTTGTTATCATTTGTTTTTAAATAAAATTCAAATATAAAGGAAGTATCACATCTTTGCATATATGTTTTCGTGGTATCTCTCTTTTAAAGTTATTTGTTGGCTCAATATGCTTATTTCTTAATTGTTTTATGCAGCTTGCATCATCTCTTGGCCCACGCTTCTACCTCAATATATTCAAATGCAAGCACATATCAGAAACAGGGGCCCAACAAGTAGTGATCATCTTCACTTGTTTTCTTTATCTAATCTTTTAATTTGTTTGGCATCTATAAATAATGGCTAGAAGATATACCATACCTCTGAAAGGCATAGGGAGCTCAGACTTGGGGGCTTCCCTAAAAGATGAGGCTGGATGGATGTGTTCAGATACTCCCTTGAAGCTAAAAATCCATGACGGTCTAAATTTAAGTGGGTCATTCCTCAAATCATAAAGCAGTCATGTGATCACATGACTTGTGCCTTAAGGTCCACCATACTCCTAATATATAGCCTCATATGCTAATTAAAAATAGAGTTCTCCTTGTTTTGTTGGCTTTTGTGGAGTACGCCTTTTTTCTTTTCAATTTACTGATTATTTTCTAGAATATTTTTGGGAGACATGAGATTATAGGTTCTTGTATAGCCTTTTCCATACATTGTGTGTACACGGGTTGCACCACTTTGCTACCTTGCAAATTTTCTTTTAATCTAAAAAAGAGTGAAAAAAATAGGTTGTTCATTCTTTAATTATTTGTTAAAAAAGTACTTGATTCATCAAAATTTGTGCATTTAGAATAATTTGAATCTTCGTTTTCCATTGGAGTTGCCTAAATGGATATCTGACTAGTTTCATGCCACTTGCCCATTGATCTTACTTTTCCAATTTCATTAGAATTGTTGGAATTCCAAAATCTACTTATCTTACTAATAATGAATTAGAATTCCCATTGTAATTCTGATCTTAAGTTTTTGAGAATTCAAGTGAGATATGATGTGAGATTAATACTTTTTTGGGTAAATTACACCGACCTCCCTTGCTTTACCTAACAATATACAGATACCCTCCTTCAATCAATTTTTTCCTTCAAAATGACAAAATTACTCCTTTCATGTTTTTTTTTTCTTCAATTTTTTAAATTTGGAACCTTTTTTTCATTTTCTAAATAAATATTGATAAAAACGTTAAGTTTATTTTTATATAAAATAAAAATAAGTTATTTACCTTAAATTTATTTTTAAATAAAATAATAAAAAATATTTAAAAAAAGTTAGAAAAAATTAGTCAAAATTGAAAAAATGCAAAATAAATAAATAAAATGGGTAGTTTCGTCATTTTGAAGAAAAAAATTGACTGAAGGGAGGTATTTGTCTATTGTCAAGTAAAGTAGGGGAAGTCAGTGTAATTTTCGAAACTTCAGGGGAGGTCAGTGTAATTGTCATAAATCTCAGGAGAGGTCAGTGTAATTTACCCTACTTTTTTTATGCTTTTTAATGAAGAGTTCTCCTTTCATTCAGGATTTATTGTTTCAAATATTTTTAATATTCATTTGTAAGTTAAAAAAATTGTAGGATAGATGCGTCACACCTTACAGTCCAAGTTTTATGCTTTATTGCACAGTAGGATAACATACTTCATCTCTGCGTCATACCTTCCAAAACTATGGAGTATGGACACCACCATAAAAATGTCTTAACGGCATGGTAACACATGTCAGCGAGCTTTTCAAGAATAGTTTATGTTGACTAAACAACTCATAGTAGTGTAAACTCTTACTGGATAATAATTTATGTTGATCGATTAATTCTTTTATCCTATTGCAGATGTTGTTGGATACTCAGGCCATAAAGACAATTCTTCTAGATATTCCTTCCCTTGGAAGACAGGTGAGATACCATATTAGTCTATAATATGACCAAAGCTTGTTGAGTATGATTGATGCTTTGCCTTTCCCTGGCTTTATCTCTATCAACATTATCATCATTGGACATGCCATGCCATATGTTATTTGGTGGAGTCCCTCCAGTCCATATGGAATCATTTTCTGTCATCGTTGGCTGCTTCTAGGTAGCAGATTGTAGAACTGCAAATTGTGTTCCATGAGGAAGTGGGATGAAAATCTAATGCTTGTTCCTAAAATGGCTCAACCCTAACCCCCATCCCTGCCCGGGACAAACATGCAAGGTTGCTTAAATTGTCCCCGAGCCTCCAAAGGATTACATGAATTAATTTAACAAAGTTAATCGAAGTTGATGTGATAAACCTGTTCATAAACTCATTAGTTCCAAAAACTTGTTCCAATTCCTTACGATACATTAAACATCTGCTTCGAGCTTGGTCTGCCGAGTCTCTTGTATATATATATTAACCATCTGCATGGCATTATTTATATATATTAATGACTTTTACACCTGAGTAAAAATATCAGGGACTTTAGGGCAATAAGCTTAGTGGGCAGTGTTTACAAGCTAATGTCCAAAGTTCTATTAGTTAGGTTGCCGAAAGTCTTTCTTTTTTTTCAATTGGTTTCCAAGATTGATATTGAAATGAGCAGGTCTGTTGGGGGTTTCTGTTGTTTATGTCAAGGCAAATGGGTTTTCGGGATAGATGGCAAAGGTGGATCAAGTTGTGCATATCCTCATTTTCTTATTCAGTGTTGGTGAACAGCTCTTCAATTGGGTCTTTTCGGAGTTCGAGAGGATTGAAACAAAATGTTCGCCATCTTTCCCTTTTCTTTTTGCTATTGTTATGGAGCCATTGAGTAGAATGATGGGGAGGGCAGCGGAAGGACTCTTATAGAAGGTTTTGGGGTAGGGAATAGGGAAGGAGTCCAGATTGAGATTTTTCATCTCCTGTTTGCTATTGACACGATTCTTTTTTATGGAGTAGAGGAAAGGCCACTTAGATACTTGAGGTGTGTGATTTTCTATTTTGTGACTATATTGGGCTTACGGGTAAATCTTAGCAAAAGTGAGCTTCTTCTGATGGGAGGGGTGGAGGCAATGGAGGGTTTGACATGGAATTTGGGTTGCAAGGTCAGTTATTTAAGAAATTGGCAAGCTAGAAGAGACAGTACGGGAAGTAGTGGACTGGGAAAACAATATGGGGAGTAGTGGTGGACAAATTTCGAAGAAACCGACAAGCTAGAAGAGACAGTATCTCTATATAGGAGGGAGGATCACGCTCACAAGAGCATGCTGGCAAGCTTCCTACTTATTACATGTCTTTGTTTCCTATGCCGATGTCAGTTGAGAAGGTGGGATAAGCTTCAGAGGGACTTTCTTTGGGGTGGTAAAGGGGGTGAGAAAAAGATTCACTTGATAAATTAGGATAGAGTTAGGGGTCCGATAGGAGGTTGAGGATTAAGGATTTGATAGGGTCTTTAGGAAGGCCTTATTTGGTAAGTGGCTTTGGAAATTTGCAGTGGGGCCTAATGTGAGATGAACTTTATAGTGGCTTAATATGGGTGCGAACCAGGTGGTTGAGTTTCCCAAGGAGGGAGAGGGTGGTCCATTAGTGGTGGGCTTGTGGAAGTCCATTCGAAGGGAAAAGTGAGGCAGCCAAATTAAAACTAAAATTAATTATTTATTATAAAGTAACTCAAAAAACCCCAAATATGTTCTTTAGTTAATCTATCCTAATTAACTAAACATGAATTGTTGATCTAACTAGTGAATCAAATGATTTAAAAAAATTAAGGTCCCTTAGTTATGATATGGCCTAGTGCTAAAATATTCAAGCGATAATAGTAAAAGCACAACAAAAACCAAACACATAAATCAGACACAAGAAAAACCCATTGCTGTAACAAACAATCCATTAATAAAACCGATCCAGATACATGCTGCAAAGCTTTTAACAATAGCTACAAACCTGCCACACCTCCCCGTGTAGACACTAGTCAACTATAGTAGTTTGTCTTCTGCTTTGCTCTTGCCTGCGAACTTGCGGCTTCAAAATTAAGCATTGAAGAGAGAAGGTTAAATCTCAATAAGAATTTAGGATTCTAGGGTTGCATCTATGATAGGTCTTCTTTATATTTCAATAATGAAAGGAGGACGTAATATATAGGTAAATTGAAATCCTAACCGAAATATGAAATTAATTGACCAATCATAGTTCACGAGTAAGAAATTCGCGTTCAAACAGAAAAGCTACCATCTGAACGTAAGGTCCTAGACTACGTTCAAATGGTCAAGGTTTTGTTTCAAAATTTTTTCAAGCATTGTTGCATTTGAATGATCAAACCGGAACGTCCGTCATTTCGATGATAGAGAGTCGCGTTCAAATGGTTAAGCCACTATTTTGGCTATCCATTTCAAACAGCCTTGTGTTGCGATTAAATGAACCAAACAGTCAATTTAACACATTTCTAAAGTCTTTCAAGCCTATAGTCGATGCTAAAAATTTCAAAGTGTACGTGTTGAATGAAATGTCGGTTTGACAAGGACCATTTGTGAAAGATTAATGGACACTTTAATAATGAAATGCAATGCATCTTGTTTGTGTGTGTTTATAACTTTCTTGGTAAATTAATTCTAAAGTTTTCATTGTATTTGAAATGCTTCATCTTCAAAATCATGCCTTTGTAATTAAGTCTAACTGTTGCCGAAGTTTTTATTGGTATAGTATGACTGTGCTAAGATTCAACTAGCTTAACAATTACAAACTCATAAAGATTTGGAATGAATTTCTAACACACAATAACTCAGAGAAACATTTTATACAATACATATGAAAACATTTTTCCTTAGAAAAAGGACATTTTTTTTTCAGATGTTGTGAGTTCGAGGTTGGGGGTGGTAGAACCGTAGAAGGGTGAAGTTTTGGGAGGACAAGTTCTGTGCCGATATAGGTTTTCGTCTCTATTTCAGATTTCCTTGGATTAGAAGGTTATAGTGGCAGGTTTCATAGGGGATGGAGTGGTTTGGAATCGTTGACGGATGTGTCTCATGGAGCTCCTTCATCGGTTCAAGTCTGACATGGAAGGGAAGAAAGTCAAAGGCGGAAAACTGACAACTCCAAGAATTTTCGGTGCATTCATACTACAAGAAGATGGCAAAGAAGAGTCAACGGGAGTTTCCTTGGAAAACCATTTGGTGCTCTAAAGCGCTGGTAAAAGTGACATTTTTTGTTTCGTCCATAGGATGGGAGCTGTACTAATTGTAGATAATTTGCTAAGAAGAGGGTATAAAATGGCTAATAGATTTTGTATGTGTAAAGACCAGAAAGAAAAAATTAACCTCCTCTTTCTTTGTTGTCCATTTGCGAGGCAGATTTGATGTCTTTTCTCATTTTGAGTGTTTGTGGGTTATCCCTGCTTCGGCTAAGAATCTTTTGAGCATATGGCAAGGTAGTCGAGTTGGGCGAATTGTGAGGAATGTGTGGAGGCTTCCTCCATAATGCATGTTGGGGTGTTTATGGAAAGAAAGAAATAAGAGAAATTTTGAAGGGGAGGAGATGTTCAATAGTAGATTTCAAGATATCTATTCTAAAATGTTAATACTTTTGGGTGCAAGAATCATACCCTAGGTGTTTATTTTTATTTTTTTGAAGGGGGGTGTGTTGAGACTAATTTTTAGTCTTTTCCCCTTTGTAAATAGGTTCGCCCCCTCAGAGGCTTTGCTAATAATAGATTGAAATGTACTTATCAAAAAAATATATGTTTTTTTTGGGTGGGGGTGGGCTTTATTTACTAGATTTATAACACTAATGGTATGCAGACTGTTGTAGTTGACAAATAATTGTTTGTGAAATGCGGGTAATTATCCATATGAGGAATGCTTTAGTAATCAAATTAATTCTGAGTTGATTGCTATTGGTTTATGGAATTGAGCTTTCTATAATGTTGTCAATATGAAAAGATATAAAAATGTCGAGTCTTGATTCCTGAGAAGAAAATGGACATGCATGTTGCCAGTCATGTCATTTGGGGCACTGAGAGGGGTGGACCAATTAGAGACCTAACATCCGGCATTATTTCAAGGAAGTGATTGCCTGAAAAACGAGCCCGTGGTTTCATTCTTGACAGCCCAAGCTTTTTCCATTGTGTCAAGCCATGGCCCCTCAATTTTTTACGTTTCAATGGACCAAAGTTGCTGATTACTAGAAATCTACATTACATTCTGTCAAAAGAAGGGATAATTTATGAGGAATCAACTTATCAAAAGAATCTGAGGTTACCCTGTTCACTACCAAAGACTCTAGTTGGCTTAAAATTATAATTTGTGTCGACTAGGGTAGCAACCATATGCAACTGCTGTACTTTTAAGTAGCAGGACGAACAAACAAAATCGTGATATATACAATACATGGTACATATCATATGTACCATGCTGTGATTTAATTCTAAATTTATAATACATGTCAGTTGAAATCATGAAGGATATATTTTATTCTTTTATGTATTACGTATTTATGTCTATTGAACATTATGATTAAGTTTGATGGCTAGACTCATCTACCATGCCTGTAAGGCTTGGAAGTGGAAACATTTCACCCTGTGGCAATCACCCATTGACTCAAAAATCATGTGAAATTACTCTTCTTAAACCGAAAAACCATTGTCCTTCCTACTCAAGAAATACTTAACTTGGTTGGTCGTTTGTTAACCAGGATAGTGACTTGTTCTGCGTGGCAATCGATGCTGATTCCCGCTGTGATCTTAAATTTACTCATTGACTGTCATCAAACCAATCTTTTTGCCCTATATCCATTGAGGGCCCTCTGTTATCCTAAGCTGTTTGTGACCTCTTACATAATGAAGTGCAATTGCTGGACCTGTTTTAACAGCCATAGCATAAGCCATTCTATGCCTACTTCTCAAGAAACTCTAGCTAACTTAGCGTTAGGCATTTCTATGCGTGGTTGGTGATTGAAACTTTGTTCAACTTGTCAGGCATGTTTTGTTTGTCTGCCCTTCATCAGATTAGTTTAGGTCCAGAGGTTCTTAACCCTTTGATATCGTTATGTTATCTACAACTTCATGTTTTAATCGCAGTAAACTAGTTTCTGAGGCTTGCTGTATGCTAATTGGTTCCTCAAGTCTGTAAGATATGGTTTAGGTTCTTTAGTCCTCTTGCAAGCTGGTTAGTGATCAGTGACGGTGCTTGAATGATGTTTGGCATCCCTGGAAGTACAATTAAGAATAGTATTAGTAGTCAGTGGTGGTAACAACAACAATGGTGGTTGCAATTCTTTTAAGATTTTTACATTTTGGTTGACCATCTGGCTTGTCATGCCCCAAGCCCCAAAGACCTGAGGGTGAACCCCATTAAGTAGGTTCATTTAATTAATTAAGTCATTTAAACAGGTGATCGATCACGAATATTATAGGTACTGTTAATAAGGTCACTCCCTTGAGTGATTCAATTTAATTTCGCTCATTACATGAGTGTTAAGAGCATGGTTTTAAATAACGGCCGTTACGTATTGATTTTTTGAACCTCTGATACTGATACTGATACTGATACTGGCCGATATATCAGTGTGACTAAAACTCATAGCCGTATCGGTCGATACCGTTACGTATTTGCCGTTATAGGACTATTATGGTTATTTTAAGTTTTTTTTTTTTCAAGTCTTTAATTTCCTAAATTTTTTTTTGCATAATTCTTATGATTTCTATTTTTATAAGATTTATATACAAGAGAGACACTTAACAAAATAATCCAAAAAAAATTGAAATGGGTTAACAAAACATCTAAGTCAATACGAACTCGAAAAGGTCTCTTGGCCTAAAAAAATATAAATTTTTTTTATTTCATAACTAATCACACTAAATTGATTTTCATGTTTATAATCATTTTTTATTATTATTTATATTACTTGTTGTAATATTATTCAAATTAAATGATACTTGTAATTAGTTTAATTTTAAAAAATTCATATAAAATAATAAAATATCTTCTTAAGTGTTATTTATAATAAAAATATTTTTTAGGTGTTAGAAAATTAAAAAATAATAGTAAAAAATATTAAAATGTGCTAATTATAGTCAAGATATGTGTATCAATTACTTTTAAGAGATTTACTAGCAAGGATCAAAAGATCGTTTCAATGTATAGTTTCGATCTGTCCGGAAACAGAAACGTTTCGGAAATGTTTCAGAAACATAATGGAAATGGAGAAAAAATTAGAAACATGTGGAAACATAACTTAAAATTTATTTATTTATACAAATAAGGCTATTTATTAAATATTTGTGCATGTTTAAGGCATATACATCATATTCATGATAAATGACATAATAGATATATACTATGTAATATCCACGAATTAGATAATTTGACCAAGTTACATATAAAATAAAAAGTAAAACAAATAGCGATTTAAACTTATTATAATTAGTAACTTAGTATTAAAATAGTTGTTTCTCTACACTCTATTTCCCCTACTTCTTTTCTATTATTTTAGGAAAAATAATAAAAATATCTTCTTGTAATTTTGAGTCTTAATCTTTGCAAAATAAATGGATATTATTTTTTACTAACTTCTAGAATTATTGTTGATACAAAAGAAATGTTTCCTCTGATTCAGTATGTTTCCACGGAAACAATTTTGTTTTTATGGAAACATGTAAATTTTGATATTTTATTAGTGTTTCGTTTTGGTTCCCTAAGAAACGGAAACGTTTTTGCCGTTTCAATGAAAAAAAAACGAAATTTTGATCCTTGTTTGCTAGTGTTTGAAAAAAAAATCACGGTTTCGGTTTCCGTTTCCTATTACGAATGACCTGTTACTCCCGATACCATTACACCACAACCGATTCGTATGCCACTACCATGATTTAAGAAATAGTATTAGTAGTCATGGTGGTAAGAACAACAAGAAGAAGAATGTTGGTTGCAATTCTTTTAAGATTTTTACATTTTGGTTGACCATCTGACATGTCACGTCCCGAGCCCCAAAGACCCAAAGGTGAACCCAGTTAAGTAGGTTCATTTAATTAATTAAGTCATCTAAACATGTGATCGATCACGAATATCATAGATACCGTTAATAAGGTCACTCCCTTGAGTGATTCAATTTAATTTCGCTCATTACATGAGTGTTAGGAGTCTTTTATGGACGCTCATCACTTCCCATGGGGTGTATGTTAATGTCTCATATGGTGCGAGTATTTGAAGTCCATTGGAATATGGTATAAGACTCAAAGAGCCAAAAGGGGTCAAATAAGAAAAACTGGGATTGGGGTCAAACCGGTCAACTGCTAGGGTAAACTGGTCGGTGCTTGACTAACCGGTCAGTCTGCCGGTCAGCCGCTAGGGTGTTAAGGTTTGGCATTTGCAATTCTAGTGGTTTAAGACAACCGGTCACAAAACTGGTCGACTGTTAGGGTCACCTAGCTGCTGCTTGTTTTCTTTGTTCCTTAGTTTTTCCTCAAGTCCAGAGACCGTAACAAACCGGTCAGAGAACTGGTCGACCAGTTCTCCCAGGTCCAATTTCCAATCTATTTTCCTTTTTTCTTCTCCATCCTTCCTAAATCACTTTCAAACAAATTCATACACATACTCATTTAAATTTATTCAACATTGCAATATCATTAAGTTGGATTTAAGCATATTCATTAACCTTCAATTCCTGGGATTTCTCATCCAATGTTATCAAGTTTCCTAATTGCAACCATGCATAATACCATTATTTTGGATAAACTTGTCCTTATACACAAACCATCACATTCATGATACAAGGTTATAATCTCTAGGTATCAACACATCACTTTAATAACAAGATTAAGCTCTTTAACATCACTTAGGCATTTTATGAAGCTCTTAAGATGCATTCATCAAACCAAGCATAAATAAGTGAACGTGTTTCTTCCAAATGATAAACAATCAACACATATCCATTCTCATGCCTTCAAGACAAAATGTGATGCTTCTAATACATTCAAAACACATACCATTACATATTCACACACTGTGAAGCCTGGACACTCTATTTTGGTTCACGTGTCTATGTTAGACACGTATCGGACACCGACACTCTCGGACACGTGTCGGATACACAAAAAAAGTGTCCAAATTTTTTTTCTTCTAAATTTCGGACACATTACGTACACGTTTTTTTTTCTTTTCCCTCTTTTCTCTCTCCTTAGTTCTTTTTTTGTTTACATATATACACATATATATGTTCTATATAATAGTTAGTAAATTTGTTTTGAAACTTGAATTATGGATGTTGATGATTAAATGAAGAAGTTCTTAAAAATGTTTCATTATTTTAATATCTTAATAATATTTTTATGATTTCTGTTTTTTTATGTTAGTTTTAATTGAAATAATGTTAGATTTGTACTATATGGTCATAAAAAAATATAAAATTTATATATATATATATATATATAATGTGTGTCTAACGTGTCCATGTCCTACTTTTTTGAGAAATGACATGCATGTGTATGCATGTCGTGTCATATCCGTGTCCATGCTTCTTAGTCCACACATGATTCAACATGCATAAGATTAGGGTTTTATTCTCATACATGAAATATGGGAAACAATGCTCACAAATGCAACCTAGCTACATGAAACCTTGCACCTATTAAGTGGGCAAGTAAACCCCTATCTCAAATTTGCAAAATCTTCAAGCCCTAGCTTCTAATTCCTTTCCAAAGCTTGAAATCTCCTTCTTGAATGCTTGTAGATGTACTCTAGTAGCTTCCCCTCACAAACCATAGTCTTGACAACTCAAAATGATGGAGTTTTAGTGATGGATTGAAGGAGAAATGAAGAAACAAGAGGGGAGAAAAGAGTGAGAGTGAGAGCCCTGCGTTGTGTGGGAAACAATGGCTGATCAGCAGCCTTTAATTTTCCTAACAAGGTTAAATAATGTCCCCTCATTTGAAAGACTAAAATGCCCCTCTCACTTCTACTTAATCACCCTTAATTCCCTTGTCTAATTCCACCCAAATAACCTCAATTTTTATTTCACTTACTCAACTAAATCAATCATTAAAAAATTTTAAGTCTCCACCCTCACATGGACCATGTTGTTGGTAAAAAGACCAAGTTTTCCCCAATAATCTTCATTAACTAGCATTAATACACACTATTATCAATATTAAATAATTAGTTAATATTAGGAATTTCAAATGACCTCATATCATGCATAAACAAAAGATATAGAAGGCTGCATATGCCATATACTTCGTGGTACAAAAGGCTGGGCGTTCGAGAAATGTTGTTGTAAAATCATGACAGTCAAGGTAAGGACGTGGACATAAATTTTGAGCTAGCAAACTAGATAGAATTAGCATTAATGCCTGTGTGGCGTGTTAGGGGGAAAAAAAATAATTAGCACCAGTGGAGAAGAAGATTGATTTGGTTTTGTCTTGTGCAATGATGACTAAAAACTGATATGGTTCTAGTTGAAGGCATTACAAGAAGACGAAGGGCCACTGGTGAGGACAGAGGTTGAGGAGAAGAGGAAAAGTCTTGGTAGCTTCTCTTTTTGCAGGGAAAATGACCTTTTAGATTAAACAGGAAGCAAAAGAATCACATAAAATGGCTGCTTTTTTTCTTCTTCTTCTTTTGATCTGAGGTGAAATTTTCTGTTTCTTTTTTTCCCTTTGAGATGTTTACCGAGGAACTTTTGATACATGGATTTTGGCCAACATTTCTGGCCTTCATCCTGCAATAAAGTGTCTTGGATAACAAAGTAAACATGTGACCAACCATCTAAAAACATTTCAAGAATGGACTCATTTGATAATCATTGCGTGCTTTTTGGGTGATTCCTTTGAATGTTGTGGTTTTTAATTGAAATGGTTATTCAAATTTTTGGGTATGCTTATTACTATTCTGCGAAGACACATTTACCAATTTGGATTATTTCTATAAGCAGACATCAACTGCTGCTAGCTACTCAAAATTTGTAAGTCGTGAGATGAGCAAAGCTGAAGCACTCTTGAAGGTAAGTGATCCAATCAATGTTGGATTTTCCTTTCTGGCAAGTTATGTTATTCTTTTTTCTTCTACTTTTATATATTTACTTCCCTTCAATATACAGGTTATACTGTCCCCGGTTGATTCTGTTGCAGACACATATGGTGCATTGCTACCCGAGGGAACGCCTTTGGAATTTCAACGGATTCTGGAGCTTAAGGTAATTGTCAATCATCACTAATGTGTTATTCTATTATCTGTTGACTCTTAAAAAGGGTTTCAATTTTTTTTTTTTTCTCTCTAGCAGGTTAAATCCTGAAATGAGCATGGTCAAGGCCAAGTTGTATGACTCTTTTATTTTTTCTTCCTCTTCCATGAATTAGAATTCTCTACCTGTCTTCTGGCTAGGCAAGCTGGAAAGAGTAAGATGGTATGCATTTGCATTTCATGTAGCCAAAACCTAATTCAACCCCCATTTCCCACCCTCCATCTGATATGTTTGGAGAATTCGTTCCAATTCTCTCCTTGTGTTTCTCCATATGCCTACCCTATAGGAAGACCTCACTTCTTTAGTGCACCAGCCTCCATCCTCGAGTCCATACTTCCTTTCAACCACTCTCCTCCAAAGGATATTGCTCTCTACACCGAATTTTCGAAGTCATTTCCCCATGAGAGCTGTATTGAACAGCCTAATCTGCCTGACTCCCACCCTACCCCCTCTCAAAGGGTTGCACAGTTTTTTTTAGTCTACCAGGTGATACCAGAACTCATCTTATAATCTTACCAAGGGAAATCTCTTTGCAATTTCTCCAATCTATAGACCATTGGTGCAGGAATCGAGAAAAGAGACATAAAATAAGTAGGCAAGTTAGGATAATATGCCCTTTATCAAGATAAGTCCTCCCCCTTTAGGTAGGTATTTTTTCTTCCAACCTACAAGCCTTCTCTCAAATTTCTCCAACCTCCACATCCCACACCCCACTAGCCCTAACCGAGGACCCGAGAGGCAACCCCAGGTAAGTGACAGGAAGGTTTCCCACTCTGCACCCTAGGATTGTTGCCAAGGCCATACTGTCCACCTCCCCAACTGCCAGCAACTCACTTTTGTACAAACTAATCCTCAATTCAGAAACTGCTTAGAAGCATGGCAAGATACATTTCTAATATCTCAACTGGGAGTGCTCAGTATTACAGAATATCACCATTTCATGCACGTACAATAGGTGAGTCACTTCCAACGTTGCTCCCCTGACCTCCTCCACTGTGAATCCTCTTATCATTCCCCTCTCCACAGCACTGTTCACTAGGTCACTAAATGCATCCATGGCCATTATGAGCAAATAGGGTGACAGGATCCCCTTGGTGATGCCTCTCCCATTACTAAGGAAATCTGCCGGAGTCCCATTGACAAAAATGGAGACTTGACCGTAGAAATGCAAAATTCTCTGTTTCCTCCACTTCTACCCGAACCCCATCCTCTTTGTCCTACTCTCTCTTTTTACCATCTTGATGTTTTTTAGGCTATGATTTCAATTAATCTATCCGCAAGTTGTCTTTCATTGTTGTGATATCTTTCTTTACCACCTCAATGCATCTTACTCTTCATCATTGGGGCAAGTTAATGATGGTCTTGATTGTGCGTGGCCCCATCTTAATCAGTTTTTTCTCATTTTATCTCTTACTAGCGCTATTCTGGAAATCACTCATATATCTTATTCTCTCTCTTTTAGCTGCCGCTGTTTCAAGCCTTGCTGCTCAATCATTCTTTGAATTTTTCATGAATTCTTTAGTTTAATATTGCAATAATTTGTGGAACTTCGAAAGTTCCATTTTCATATACCAAAGAGCAATAATACATTTTTTCACAATTTGTAAGACATTTTCTTTTTTTGTCACTTATTAGTATACATTTTTGTTATCTAAACACACCATTGCCCATCAACACGTTTAAAACTCAAACAGAGCACCATATGGTGCTGAAGCCTTTCCTACCTTAGTTATTTTCGCCTCAAATAGCCCAATTCTACAAAGAACTTTTCCATCTTTACATAGTTACCAATTCTTCTAAGTTAACCTTCTTCCCTTATCATTTTTGTTGAAGATCTTTGAAAAGTAGCTGTTCCATCACTTTCTTTTCTTTTGCCATCAATACTCTTGATGTGCTTAGTATATGGTACATTTCATTCATACAAAGTCTAGTTAGGATACTAACAACACTAGATCAATTACAGTTACCAATTCTTCTAAGTTAACCTTTTCTTGTGATATTTGTTGAAAAACTTTGAAAAGTAGTTGTTCCACCACTTTCTCATCTTTTTCTGTCAATACTCTTGATCTCTAAGTATGTGGTACAGTCTCTAACTTCCCTCTTATCTTAATTGATCTAGTGTTTTTAGTTTCCTAACTTTGACATTGTTGTGTGAATGAAATGTATCCCATCACATGAAAATGGTAAAATCCTCTGATAGGTGTCATATGAAACACATAATATACATACAGTACATGAACATTGTGATTACTAGAATACAAGAAATAAATTATAAAACTCACTATTAGAATATTAACTCAGATCTCCTTTGGATTAAAATTTTAAAAAAGGGAATCTTGAGGTTTGCTTTTGTTTTGTTTAAAGTTTTCTGGGATTAGGACTTCTCTAAAGTAAAAGTCTGACTTCTCTTTTACATCACCTGGAGACTTTAGCACATATAAAGTTGGCAAAATTTTGAAGGCAAATGGAGTTTTGTCGTGAAAAAATATATATAATATTAAACTTTTGGTAATTTATAGTTGACACGATAAAACACTTGATTGCATTGTTTTATAATTGTCACAAAATCATAATTCCAGATTTATTAACTCCAACATTTCACGGTCAAAATTCACATATTATACATATACAAATTGCATATATTTTATGTATTTATACACTTTATTTGTAAATGTGAGATAAATTCTTTTGACGCCAATATTTCTTGGTAGTTGAGTATAAATTGTTGCATTTTCACTAGTTCTATATATTGTGGACATGTTCAGCTAGGGTGCTGGGGGAACTAGGTGGCAACTGGCAATATGATGCCTAAGTGTGAGCTTCTCTAATAGCTTGCAAGTAGTGTATGACTTGTGGTATTAATTTATACCATTTGAACACATTCATAATAATTTAGCTTCAATCAAAAGTATCTAAAAATTCTCTAAATCAATGCAACTAGGACTTTTTTCTTGAAAAAAGAAAATGATTAAACAAACACAAGGCTCTGGACTGGAGTCCAAATGATGGACAATAAGACGCTTAGGGTTAAGGAGAAGAGTGACAGTTGGCTGTTCTTGAATTCCTGTTTTCCTTATCTTTCCCGTGATTCCACTTTGTTTTTTCTTGGGTATGGAGCCTTGAACCTGGTCCCCCTTGTTGCCCTTATGCTTCATCCATTTGAAGTTTGGATTTTTCGAACCTTTTTAATTAAGACCGCAAAAGAGGCTCCAAATTGAGGAATAAATTACGTACGTTAGATTTCAATTCCACCCACTTGCCAACTGGGTTACTTGTGATATATAATCGCTTTGTACATGCTTGATATCTGCGCTTGCTGTCGTCATGCTGCACTCAACACTGTTTTGAATTGATGTCCTATAACCTGTTTTGATGAAGTACCATTTTGTGCAGGGCCTGAAAAAAGCTGACCAACAAAGTGTACTGGATGATTTTAACAAACGTGGGTCAGGGATTACCCAACCACCCATTGCCCCATCCGTTGTCCCAGCTGCCCCTAGTGCCCCTGCAGCTCCTGCCATTACCCCTTCAGCTTCAGCTGGAGTTATTGCTTCGCGAGAGGACGTGCTCACTAGAGCTGCAGCACTTGGAAGAGGTGCCGCTACAACTGGTTTCAAGAGGTTCCTTGCTCTAACTGAAGCCGCAAAAGACCGGAAAGATGGGCCTTTCAGGAAGCTCTTCAATGCATGAGAGTTGATATGATTGCTATCCATGCGGTTTAATACATAAAATGACAATTTAGAAAATCCAATATTTGAAAGTACATGCTAATATACAAACATTTAGGCACCTCCATCAAAGTCTGATTTAGAATTGGTAAATGTCAGTGCTGTACATCCTGGTGAAGATTTTGGACCAAAAATTGCACCTTTGGACGTGAAAAGATCAAGTAATGTATGATTCACGAATTGATGAAAAATAAATGGCAAAAGAGGGAAGTCTTAAAATATGACCGATATTTAATTTCAACAAGGATCAATGTTGTTGCTTGCTCGGGTATGTACCATGTTGCTTGGGGCGTGCGCCATGTTTATTGAGTGGCATTTTTGTAACTTAAAAAAGAATTGAAAATATCGCAATCAGTGATGAAGTATTGGAGAGTTGCAGAATGATTATGGCTATACATAATAAATTTTCTCACTCTATTTGGAATTTGCTATATATTGACTGACCATGCAGAGATATGGGGATGGGCTTACAGCTAGCATGGAATGCGGGCTATAGATATTGAATCTGTTTTGGAATCAGTCTTTGCTCCAAGCATGCATGGAACTTGCTTGTGAGACCCGCAAATGGGTTTGCAACACTAAATTCCTATTGGCAGGGAAATCCCTGTGCAGATTTGCCTGCCTAATATAGCCTCTCTCAAGAATATATGGCTTGAGAATTTATCAATCTCCGCTCCTCCACTGGGCCTTCCGGAGTTACTAGCAAAAGATTTGTGTAGAGTAGCTAGGTGTCATGGGCCAAGCAGCACTTTTCAGTGTTAAAAACACTGGCATTTGACTTGGAAGCGCCCTTTTGGGACTACCATGGGCTCTTTTTAGGCCCCAAATAAAAATTTGCCATAACTTGTTTTTAGTTGAATCATGGCATGAAGTTCATGAGAGGCCTAACCAAAGTTTTATGCTCATTATTTATTAATTACCTAACACCTTGAGGGCCTCACAGCTAAGAAGAAGAGAAAGAAGCAGCAACAGACATGAAATGATCTACTAAGCATATATTGAATGTTGAAATACTCTAAAAGCAAAAACCCTACTTTTTTTGTACAGAATCTCCCACAATTTTGAAGCATTTAGGATTTTTATACAGAATTTTCCAAAAATCTGAAGCATCCCTGACTTCATACAGAATCCCCCAAAAAAAAATATTCATAGCATCCCCCCACTGATTGTTTGTGTGGTTATTTTAATGGTTCAAGGGATGGTTTAGGTTTGGTTTGGTTTGGTTTTCTATTTCAAAGTCTTCTTAGAAGGGCATCCTCCCACTGATATACAGAATCCCCTACAAATTTGAAGCATTCCCCAAAATTATACAAAATCCCCCACAAAATTGAAGCATAGCCCGCTTTTATACAGGTGATGGTCTAGGTTTGGTATTTTGTTTCAAAGTCTCCCTTAAATGGCATATCCCCCACTTTATAGAAAATCCCCTAGATTCTTGAAACATTCTCCAAAATTATACAAAATTCCCCACAATATTGAAGCATAGCCCGCTTATGGTCTAGGTTTGGATTTTTGTTTCAAAGTCTCCCTTAAATGGCATCCCCCAGATTCTTGAAGCATCCCCGAATTCTATACAGAATCCCCTAACTTTCTGAACCATCCCCCAATTTTATACAGAATCCCTCAACCTCCTGAAGCATTCACCAATTTTATATAGTATCCCCAACCTCCTGAAGCAACCCCACCTTTATTCGGAATCAACAAAATTGTGGAGCTTCCCCCCACATTTATACAGAATCTCCCACAGTTATAGTATCTCCAAAAATATGAACCATCCCCCACATTTATATAGTATCCCCAAAATTCTGCAGCATCGTCCATAATGTTTTCCATGCAGTAAATATTTTATGTTTTTGTGTGTGGAGGTTTGATTTTCTATTTCAAAGTCTCTCTTGAAGGGCATCCCCCACGATTCTATTTATTAGCGAATCCCCTAAAAATTGTGAACCATCCCCCACTTTTATACAGAATCTCCTAATTTCTGAAGCATTCCCCACTTTAATACAACATTACCCACAACTCTGAATTATCCAGCAGTTTTATAAAGAATCCCCCAAATGTTGAAACATCCGCCAAATTTATACAATATTACCCACAATTCTGAAGCATCATGCACTTTTATAAGCATGCTAGCATTCAATGCTGAAGTTGTTGCCATTGAGTTAAAACCCCCAAGCACCATGTCATTCACTTTTCAAAAGAAAATCTACTACGACCTAATTTATTGGTATCATCTACTTGAATGCAACAGGGAAAAGTTATTACATTGAAAGAATGAAACCAGTTCAGCCCAACATTTAATTCTATTGGCTTGTTTCAACTATTCTTGTTACGTTAATTTCTAGGCTAACAATAAAAAATACGACCACATCAATTCAAGGTTGATTGGTTTGGTCCTATTATTTCTAAACTTTAGTTCAATTCCTACATTGATCATAACCAAGTTGCAACCCTCCTAAAAAATTAAGCAAATATTTTTTTTATCTGCAAAATTAAGCAAATATTCCAATGGAGTAAATTGCTTAACTTAAATTCATTTGTCACAATATGCGGAAACAAGATAATTGGTAATATAATGAAGGACCATCAATACTAAACATCAATCAGGGTTTTTGATATTCCACAATACGCTGAAACAAACTCTTTAATACTCCACTGCCAATATTGATCAACAAATTAGTCAAATTTTCACCGTAGAGTTAATGATTAAAACGTTTTTGCACTATAGTATGAGAAAAGCCCTAATTTAATCAGCCATCATCAAATATAATGCTATTTCTTCAACCATATCAACCTAAACCAAAACACAAGAAAAGCCCTAATTTTTTAACACAACTCAATCCTTAAAAATTTCTAATTTTTAATTAGATATAAAAGAAAGAAAAAAAAACTCGTTTTACCTTAGTTCTAATGAGAGAGGGTAGAGCTTTTAAGAGAGAATGTGACCGTGTCAAAATACCAAAGGAGCATCGCGAATGTGAGAGAGACGAGATAAAAAGTCGGCGAAGGCCGGTGATGGGATCTAATCGGCAAGTTGGTTATGAACGGTTGAGAGAGAACAGAGAACAAAGAGAGAACCGAGATGTCCAAGAATCTTATTTGCTAAGTAAGTTTACTACAACCTATTTTGGTAATAAAATAGCGTCAAAAGCATCTTTCTAAAAGACACATTTGAAAGCGTTTTTTCAAAAAATGGGTTTTTAAAATAGAAATCGTTTTTCAAAAAGACGCTTTTAAGACCGTCTTTCTAAAAGACGATTCTCAAACAATTTTTTTTTTCCTTAAAATCGCATTTCATTAAGACGATTTCACAAATGACTCTAGTTTGGTAAATAAGTTTACTGTAACCTTATTCTTGAAAAAAAGTTTCAAAAGAACTCTATTTTGGAAAAAAATTCTAAACAATCGCCTAGATTTCTGAATCATCCCCCACTTTTATACAAATTCCCCAAAAAAAAATTTCATGTAGAGTAAGTGATGGTTTGGGTTTCCATTTCAATTTTTTCCATGTGTATGTTCTGATTTTTTCCCTGGAGTACAAATTTTACGATGTTGGAGTGAGTGGTTACTTTAATGGTGCAAGTGATGGTTCTCCCTTGAAGTGCATCCCCTATTTTATAAAGAATCCCCCACCATTTGAAGCATCCCCACTTTTATACAGAATCCGCCAATAATCAGAAGCATCCCCCACAATTTTTTCCATTCAGTACATATTTTATGTTATTGTGTGTGTGGTTAGTTTCGTAGTGGGTGTGAATGGTTTGGGTCTCCATTTCAAATTTTTCTTTGAACAACATCCCAAAATTTTATACATCATCCGCCACAATATTGAAGCAACCCACCCCCACCATGAGTATGTTTAAATTTTTTTCCATGGACTATATATTTTATGAAGTTGGGTGAGTGTGGTTAGTTCAATGGTTTGGGTTTCCATTTCAAAGTCTCCCTTGAAAGGCATCCTCCAGTTTTATACAGACTCCCACACAATTCTGAAGCATCGCCCATTTTTATACACAATCCTTTACAGTTCTGAAGCATCAGCCATTTTTTATGGAATCCCCCAAATTTTGTTTTTCTATGCACTACACATTTCATGTTATTGATTGTGTGGTTAGTTTCATGGTGGAAGTGATGGTTTGGGTTTCCATTTCAAAGTTTCCCTTGAACAGCATTCCAAATTTTTATACAGAATACCCCACTTTTCTCAAGCATCCCCCACAATATGTTATAATTTCTTTTTCATGGAGTACATATTTTATGATGTTGGGTGTGTGGTTAGTTTCATATGTGTTGATGATGGTTTGGGTTTCTATTTCAAATTCTCTCTAGAATGACATTCCCCACTTTTATACAGAACTCTCAAGCATCCCCCACCAACCATGTGTATGTTTATATGATGTTGGGTGAGTGTGGTTAGTTTAATAGTGCAAGTGATGGTTTGTGTTTCCCTTGAACAACATCCCATAGAATCCCCCACTATTCTGATTCATCCCCCCACAATATGCAGAATGGATTAATTGACGGCCCTACCTGGAGCAATCCGAACTACCGCATGGCATTTAGCTCCCAGCACAAGCATGTTCAGTTCGAAAATGAACAAAAACCCAAAGCAGACTCGATAGAACTACCAACCTTCTTGAATTTTACAAGACCCATATAATTTAGGCGCCTATATTTTCTAGTGACATTTTGTCCATTTTTTTTTAAGCATAATTAGTCGAAAACTTCCATATTATAAGTCAACCAAAGTTTCCAATACTAAAAATTCATTATGCACAAAATGACACTTAGGCTACTTAGTTCCTCAGTATAAAAATCCATTTTTGAAGTCTTCCTCTAACAAAATCTTATTTTGCTCATTTAATTCAATCTCATCAGTAATAAATATTCTGTGCAAATTATTTTTCCATGGTTGTTGTCCAGAATGCAGACCAAGGAAACTCATCCTCATCTCACAGTAAAATATAAATTGTTTGGGCACTTCACATTGTTTAAACGCAGTAAAATCATTTACAGTTTATGCAGGAAAGTATATAATAACTTGTGAGCGGCTATCCCTCTTATATCATTAATGAAATTTATAAGAGTTTGCAAAATTAAAGTAAAAGAGGGATCTAGGGTATCACTAAATTAGCTTCAATTAATCATTAATTTTTAATTAACTCTTAATTAATTGATGACTAATTAATTTCATTAAAGAATTAGAATTGCACTCTAATTTGGTGAAATAGGGAAAACTCCAAAATCACTAAACATATGCAATGGCCCCTTCTACTTGGATATCAATAATTAGGATTTAGACTTATATACTGTCAAACCAATTCTTAATTATTTTTAGCACTTAATTCATCAAATATTAATCACTATTAAATGGTCAACATCTCAATAAAAAATTTATTAAAAAGACTAGATCTGAATTTTTGTGATTAATCAATTGAATTAGTATCAATGTGACGTTTTTCTCTCTACTTTAGAGAGTGTAGATTCTATCTTGAAAATATATATATATATATATATATATATATATATGTGTGTGTGTGTGTGTGTGTTCTCACAACCTAAACAGTTATTTTTCAAGATATCGAGATATTGATCTAAGAGACCCCACTCATTAGTAACTCAAAGTCACTACTATTAAAGACTTGAGTCCACTATTCTCTCAGGATTAAAAGTTTATTGTGAATAGTGAATATAAAAATCACATCAAAGATAATAGCTTTTTATGACGTGTTTCTTATAGTGATCCAGTTTAGTATATTTCAAATGCACCAATACAATATTCCAAAGTCCCCCACTCTAGTGGTTAAGATAAACCATCCTATCACATAGAAGTCAAGTGTATTACAATCTTATACACAAGATACTCCAATCTCATCAATGACTACAAACAATTCTAAAACTGTTTAATTATAAGTTCGTATCTTCTAATACATAAATTTCATTGATATATATGAACTATTTCTAATAACAATTCAAGAGCTAACCATCTCATGGTATAAATTAACAACATCTACATGTATGATGATATAGAACTCAATAATAATAAATTAAATAATAGTGAAACGTTTAGGATGTGAAAACATACATTCTAACACTTTTAATCATCGAAACTGCATCTTCAGATTTTACAGTGCTGAGTTCTTGGGGGTTCGCATGAGGTAAAGGACATGTTTCATTGGATAATGTCTATTGCACACACTCACATCATGTATATAAAATGTATTTAAATGTGTTTAAACAGTTAGTGTGTATTAAACGACCAATGGCGTGATTGACAATATTTTTCAGAGTAAAAAATCTATATTTTTATGTCAATACAACATCATCATGCCTTTATTGTGCCATTCAGCAAAGCTCGCTCGAGCAAGGTCCTCCCTTGCTTGCTCGAGCGTGGTCCAGTGAGTATCCTTTTGGAGTCTACTTGAGAGTTGGCTTAAGAGAGCCTATCGGGAAAAATCGAGTAGCCACCTCACTCAAGTTCACTGGCTAGCCCACTAGAGCGAGATAGCTCGCTCAAGCGTGGTTCCAATCCCACTCAAGGAAGGTCATTCTAGTAGCTACCTTACCCTAGCTCTCTAGAAATCTCTCGCGACCAAGGTATCATGCAGTTTCCTAATTCGATTTAAATAGTGTTTTCTACACTACAACCCTATCTATATAAGGCTTTTGATTCAACATTCAAAAGTGACTTTTTGGCCGCTCTAAATCTGACTTCTAAAATTTTTCCAAAAAGTTTTTGCATGCATCTCATGGTCACAATAGATCATTAGCAAAAAGGATCAAGAACCCTACCATTTTTTACAACAACATCCAAGGAATACAAGCTTGATGAGAGGCAAGATTGTGTAATTGGTAGAAGTTCGATGTTGCGTAGAGTTCGCAGTTATGATTGAAAATTATTGTTCGTGGATTCAAAGTTATGGATCACTTGAAGACTACTTGAGGAATTCAAGTTTAAGGAAGTACGTTCAAACAATGAACAGGGCTTAAGATACAAAGTTTGTGCATTAGTAAGTGTTTGTAATTGTCTTAAGTTCTTCTAATAAATTGTGTACATATGGATAAGTGTCCTAGGGTTTTGCAGAACATATTTGGTTGATCGATAATGCTTTTCTCGTCAACAAAATCTTGTGTATATCTCTTTATTACTTATTATATATATATATATATATATATATATCACATACTGTAATTACACAAACGAGAACAAGAGAATGCACATAATTGAAATGGCAATTCAATCACATCAAAACAAGTTTAAAATTGGACAGGATAATTTTTAATTTTTTATATAGACCTCTTCACCTCCTCCTTTAGGTCTATTCTAAACCATCTAGATATATATATATATATATATATATATATATATATATATTTTTTACTATATGCTCTCACTCAAGTAAGCACTCTCTCTCTCTCTCTCTAGATTTACCAATATTGCTCATATTCAATCATTATGGTCGATATCATATCATATTCAGTCTTCTAGGTGATATTGTCCATATCCCCTTGTTATTGTTTAAGATAATGAACTTCCAAACACTAAAACTCAATTAAAAATGTGTTGGAGACACCATCTTTGTTGTGAGAATGTTGGGAATATTTTTGTAAGTATCGGTACTGTCTTTTGTCTATAGTATTTACTTATCTTTTTGTATAAAAAGTGAAATTCATTTTATGTTCTTAAATTTTGATGAGATGACAACTCAACTTGTATATTTGATATTCTTAATGTCATTACCATAAATGTCATACATGTATGTGTGCGCACGCACGCGCGTCTATATATTAAACTCACTAGTGTGTTATTGAAAAAAGGAAATGTAGTGTGTGTTCTTCAATAATTTGGAGGGGGAGGTAAACGGAGAATTTTTATGTTGTGTGTCAAGGGGAGATAAACTGAGAATTTTCGTGCTATGTGTCACCAATGCTTTGCCTGAAATCTATTGTTCTAATTCTTGTCTTAGATTTTTAGTTTTTGACTCAAGGAATCTGTGTTTCTGTTTGGGTATCATTTGAATCGTTCTTTGTTTTTTGGCTTCATTATGACCAGTTGATTTATTAGTAGAAATAATGAAGAATGAAACCCAAAAAGATAAAATTAAAAAGTGAATACAAGCATTCTCAAAAGTGCAAACTCAAACCATTTTGGGCTTCCATGTAATTCTCATGAAGTTGGATCTACATGAAAACTTACTAACTTTAAGAATTATATAGTTAATGCCAAAAAAGGGTTTTTTTTTAATCTACCTAAATATGTTTTAATTTATTTTATTAAATTTCAATTCTTTTCTAACCAACATAGTTAGAAATAATTACTATATTAAATTATTATAGTAATTGCACACAACACTTTAAAGCAAATAAAATTCAATAATATAAATTTGTATGAGTAATTCAATACATCATTTTTAATTAATATGTATAAACATTATTTTTTTTATACACATTTCATTTTCATATTTGTTATATAATTAATGATTTATGCAATAAGAATTAGAGCAAAAGAGAAAAATCGACTACAAATAATTTACATGTTTCGACAACGTGCCTACGTTCATGAGTGCAAATATTTTTTTTACTATATAGAAAATAAGATTATAACGTATTTATATTACAACGCAGTTAAATTTTAACCCTAATTAGATATATTAAAATTTCTCAATATACTTTTACCGTACCGCGAGGACGAAACCCTCCCACCCCCAATCTATTATTCATTACTGTCAATACAATTAGGGTTAAATTGTATGTGTATTATGTGCTACGCTCCACACATAATACCTATATACCTAATTTACTTGTTACGATAATATAAACCATATTTATAACAATATTAATCGACTCAAACTAAAGTTAATTGAATTTACATCATATCATAAATAGGAAACTTACAATATATGTGGGTGTGGTTGTTGAACTCATATCAATATCTTCTTGGACACCAAGATTATGACTCTCCTCCATTCTACTACCAACAAAAATATTCATGTGCACAAACGAAAGCTGGGTAGACCAATTTTCAAGATTCCTCCAACACCCTCTTGAGAAATAAGCACATCACATAATTCAACTTAAATTGTAATTTTGACTCTTTAAAAGATTTTCTAAAGAGAAATGCTTGATATATTCGATTGGATTATCTAATTTCATTTACTTACTGATGTGTCAATGGTATTTTTGAAATTAATAAATATATTTTATTTTTTTATTTAAATTTAGAGAAGAATTATAATAATTCATGCCAACGTGAATAAATTTGATGATTTTTTTTTATAGGTAGATGTAACATTACTTTTTTTTATATCAATTTCTTTCTATACACTTCTAGATATGTGTTAAATAAAATCTTCTTTCACATGTCATTCAATTCAAGAGAGTAATAAGAGAATTATGGAAATATTTTACTGAAAATGATCTCTATCCGAGGTTAGTCATTCAAACTCTATCTATTGAGCACAATTTTGTTTTAAATAAAATTAGATTGAAAGCTCTAAATAAATATCATATGAAATAAATTTAGAGGGGAGAAAAATTAAAAATATTTATTTAGTGGGAGTAAACATTAAAAAAATTATAATATCAAGCAGCACCACAATTTTTCAAAAAATGAGTGGAGGCACTTGCCCCAGGGGCAGATACGCCCCTATATATATATATATATAGGATATTATTTGACTCCATTTTAGATAAGAAAAATTTTTTTTTTCTATTCACGTATATTTTTTAATCACAATCTGTCACATTTTCAATACATATGTATTTTAATATTTTATTTATTTTTTTATATTTTTGTTAAAACTAAGTCACATGATATATATATATATATAATTACATACGTGGTACATTAAGATTATAATATATACGTGAATGAATAGGAGAAGATTTCATCTCTTTTAAAAGTAAAAAATTTTGAAATCTTAATAAATATTCAATGTGAAACAAATAATTATAACTAATGATATTTTTTATAATTAAATGTGTTAAGTCATGTTAAAAGGATTGACATTATTAAAATTCAAACATAATCTATTTATTAATCATATTATATGTATCAATTCAATTATAATTTAAATTTACTTATAATTAATTTATTATTCATGTTAATTTAATTATAATTTAAATTTAAATTTATTTATATTCAATTCAACAAAATTCGAGTTGGATTGTCCTATAAAAACTTACAAATTGACCGCCCTAATTATGATTGGACATCTTTTGGAGTTTTGCCAACAAGTTGGCTACTTTATATTCAATTATATGCAAGTGATAAATTTCCAGAATCCAGTTCATCAGGACCCATCAAATTCTGTACAACATTTTAGGATTGTTTTCATAATTCAGGAATTTTTTTTTTTATTTAACAGATCCCGCTTTTAATTTACTTTTTAAACCCATGTTATTTTTTAAATTATATTTTTAAGATGTAATTTTAATATTAAATTTTTTTAATGAAATTATATTTTCAAGATACGAATTTGAAATTAAACTAAGAAAAATTTGAGATAACTTATTTAAGTCAACAAGTATTTGAAAGCCGTCTTAAATTCTTCTTGATTTAAAATCGCATCTTGAATGCGATTTTAAACTCGCATATTAAAGATGTGATTTTATTAAAAAAATTACAATTAAAATTGTATCTTCAAAATGCGATTTAAAAAATAATATGAATTTAATAAATAAATAAAAACGTGCATTGGTCTTGTTAAACCAAATTCAAGCAATGTAAATTTGATAAATCAATTCACTTTTTAGTGGCTATAAATCATACAAGGAGGCATGAACTGTAGCCTCTTTGGGTTTTTAATATGCATGTTTTACTACCAAGGTTAAAAATTGGGTAAAAGTCCTTAAATTACACTAATTTTATCCAAAATTTATAATAATTATACTGACTTTTGTTGAAATATTTGAAATTATAGAGTATTTTACTTTATATGATAAGTTACAAATATCTCTTTTAATCAATTTTTTTTTTTTTAAATAACAAAATTGTCCTAAGTTAGTTGAGACGGCATTAGATTGAGAGCTTAGGGATTTATCACCCCAAACTCTTGAGTTCGATTCCTTTCGCTAGCAACTCTTGGAGGCACGAACCACACTTTATTCAAACTAGTAAAAATTTAGTCTAGTGCGTGTAAACTGACCCAAGATACCCCGCATACCAAAAAAAAGAAAAATCGTCCATTTTATGTTTTTTTTAATACATTTTTCAATTTTATTAAAACTTTAATTTATTTTTATATAAATTAAAAATAATTTATTTACCTTAAATTTATTTTTATATAAAATAAAAAAATCTTTCAAAAAAGTTAGAAAGAATTTATCAAAATTAAAAAAAATATGAAAGATATAGTTTTTTTTATCATTTTGAAAGAAAAAATTAACTGGAAAAGAGTATTTGTAATTTGTCAGTAAAAATAGAAGGAAATTAATATAATTTTATAAATTTCATGAAAGACTAGTGTAATTTATCCAAACAGTTTAAATGGATATATGTGATTTGCAAGTAGTTGCAAGCATAGACAAGCTGATTTATTCAAGAAATAAAGATTTTGCGGACAAAAAACATGATAATTTTCTCTCACACTTTGTGTAGCTCACCTTGTTTGAATGGAGAAAAAAAATAATCTGACGAAGGAGGAAGTTATCTAAAAAATAGTATTGTACTTAAACTTGTAAGGAAGAGAAATCTTCTATTATTCATGTATGTGTCACAATCTTATTTTATTACGTATACAGTTACATTAATATTATGTAATTATTTAGTTTTAATTATAAAATAAAATAAAAAATCACATGTATATTATATACATAACAGATTATTATTAAGATACATACTCGAATAAAAAAAAGTTTTTTTCTAACAAGTTTAGAGTTGAGTATTGTTTATTAAAAACTGAAAAGAAAAGAGAAGGAAAATTCATAAAAATGTAAAAATGATGCTTCTTTAGACAAACTCAATTATTTATTAAAAAAATGAGGATAATTACACCGAACTCTCTCGTGTTGCTGAATAATTATATGATCTTTTACATGCTTTTTAAAATTATATTGACAGCTCATCTGTTATACTGATAATGGATAAATTCTCTCATCAATACAAAATTTGTGATAGACAATATCAAGGTTTCAAATATTATATAAAAAGTCAATATAATTATTTTTAAGTGCAAAATAATATATTCATGTTTTTTTTGTTAATGTTTGGTTTTCGAGAATTTTGATCAAAAAATTAGTCTAATATTAAAAATTACTGGAGAATTTTTGTAATAATCAATTAATATTATTATTTTAAATAAAAAAAATTGACTCGAAACAATGAATATTATATATACGAGTAAACAAAGCTGTTAATATAATAAGGTGGGGTGATTAAATTAATGAAGCTTCAACAAACAGAGAACCATTTGAGTAACGGACCCCCGCGGCGTCTCTTGTATTAAATGAACATAGCAACTGTTCCCGAGGAAAGATGGAACGGTCGGTGGTCCCCGACATGCCTTACCGCACGTGTGGAAGGTCCTTTGCCTTCACGTAAGTGGCTGCTCGGCTATGTTAACTCTGTCTCACCTCTCTCTTGCTAGCTGGAACCACACGTGCTTTACCCACCACTATTACTATATTGACAATGGTGTCGCCGGATCATTTGCATGATTGTTTGTTCATCCACATCACTTTCTTAGGCCATGTTTGTAATCTGTTAAGTTTTTGTAACATAATCGGTGTGCGTTAATTAATTACTTAGCGTGCCATCACTTTCTTAGGCCCTGTTTGTAAATTTTTGTAACATAATTAATACGTGTTGATTAATTATGTTCACGTACCATGCAAATACTTAATTTATGAATATAAAACTTGTATCTGTATTGAAAGGTTATTTAATAAAATTATTATTTTATATTATTATGTAATTTAATGTAACCATTTTTAAAAAAGAAAATTAGTTAGAAAAACTAAATCTGGGTGCTAGAATTTTTTAGTAAAAAAAAAATATAATGTAATTTTATTTTTTTTTTTAAATTTGGAAAAAAATTAAAGGAGATTCTTTTTCACATTTTGTGAAACTAGGGAGTTACAACTAGACTTAGTCTGGTTTAAGTTTCGTCTTTTGGTCTCTCACAAATCTTAAATTTATATATGGTAATTATATTATGAAAAATTATAATTTTTTTCAATTTTTTTTTATATGATAACATGAACGGAAAGACATGTATCTGTATTGAGAGAAATTATTTAATGAGATTTTTTTTATTTATTTAAAATTTATAATAAATACTCTTTTACGAATATAAAATAGGATAAAATCTGTAAAATATAATTTTATTATGTAAAATAATGACTTGAAATAACGGTGTTACCGAATAACTTCGCTCGGTCTGGTAACATGGTTTAGCCGAGCCTAAAACCGTGCGAGTCATCTGAAAAAGTTGCTGGGACCATATTCACGTGTCCGATGTGGTCCCAAACAGGTGGAGCCGACAAACCCTGCAAAACTACCGTGATGCGTGAACATAAGGGCCGTGGGTCCCACGCATCTGTGCTCGCTGTTTGTGCATTTCAGTACCGTTCAAACTGAACACCCACGTCAGACTACCCCAAAACCCGGAGATATAGCATCTTTTATAATCATTGAACTGACAATTACTAACATGAGCTCTGTCCTCGTTCTAAAATTTAAACTCCCTCATCATCACCGTCCATCTAATCATGAAGTTCTGATCCAATCATACGGCAAGGAGACTGAGACTTTGTTTATCTCATAGTGAAATTCACTAAAGAAAACAATAAGTCTTTAAAGGCAAATTAACCATTAATGCATAACAACGACAGTCAATTGACTATTATACCCTGAGTATAATTGATGTAGTTCGGTTTGAAAGATGAGGGTTGTTCTCGTAACAATGAAGTCAGATATGTGGATAATATTGTGATTGGGGCATTGTTGATACTTGATAGCTTTAAAATATAGTAGGACAATATTACCCCTACTAATTTACTCAGATAATTTGTGATTTCCCAATCTCAATTAAAGCCCTGTGTCAATAATGGGGGCGCCCGTATCGCCGGCCCAGTTAAAGTAACGCTCCAGTGTTTGTTCCCAGTACAAAGATATGAAACAGCAGAGTTGATTGGTCTCATCTCATGTTGGACAATTTTCGGAGTGTGAAATTATCAAAGTCATTTAAAAGTCTAAATTATTAAAAACAGTATAACCTTATTAGTATTATACTCTTAACACCTATCAAATTGATCTAACATATACAATTCATATTAGGAGAATGACATAGGTTTGAATTCAAGATATTTGGACTATTTTGATATTTTATTAAATAATTAATTTATTTAAAAATTTTAATTATTAAAAATATTTTAATTTTAATATTATATTCTCTAATAATTGATACACTTATTTTAAATAAAAAAAAAACTGTGATAAACCTCGGATCTCAATTGTCACATTTTTCACACCTTCAAAAAGGTGGGACTCATTATCTCAAGGTTCATCATTGGTCTTATCCTTTATGAAAATGTTAATTATAAAATGGCAGAATTGAGATGGATCATCTATATTTATTAAAATTAATAATAGTTAATTTTATTGTCATTTAATTTTAATTATTTATTTTCATTCAAATTTAAGTATTTATTAAACATTAACATAAATCTTGTGAGCGTTCAATTTTAAGCATGATATTAGTAGATGATAAATTCCTGCCTTGACATTTTTTCCAAGGTCTCAAACCATTACACTTTGTACAGCCAAAGGTCAATTGGTGCTGACTTGGTTAACTTTTATATTCACTCTTGTTATTAGATATGGATGTGTAGTTTATTTTTTTCTCGTAATTTTGAGTTAGACTTTATCTTTGTAGTTATTGCAGTTTATTAGGCTTCTCAAAATTTAGAATTTAGAGACTTCTCTACACTTGTAAAATAATAATTGCACAATGTATATTCTGATAGAAAAAAATATATAACCAATATAGTGACTAGTGAGGTCACAAGTTCACCAACCCGAACAATTAAGAATGTTATAATCAACTTTCTTACAATTAATAAACATGAAAAATAAAAATTCTATTAATAATGAATTACAAAATTTTTTAAACAAATTAATTAAAAAGTATTCTGTATATATATATATATATATATATGTGTGTGTGTGTGTGTGTGTGTGTGTGTGTCTTTTGATACCAAAAGAAAAAAGTTTATATAAAGTTTTCAATGACACTTTAATATTTCATAAAAAAAAATAGATATGTTGTTCAACTTTAAGTTATAAAAAAACTCATATATCCTTTTGAACTAAATCAGTTGTATTTTCAATGCTTGTTAATATACTATATTTTAGTACTAATGTACAGAACTATCATGTGTCCTATGCAGGTTTGAAGACCGTGATGCAAGTGCTCCGAACTAAGTGTCTATTGTCTAAACTACAGACTACTGATAAGGGGGTCTACCGAGCTAATCAACCAGAATCGTCCTACAAACCTACCTCTAAAGGCAAAGTTCAACAAGGAAACTTACAACATTCTATACATTCCATTTCTGATCTTTACATTCATAATCATTAATTATCAGAATTGGCAAACACTTAATCTATAAATAAGGGTGCAAGGTACGCCTTAAAACTCATGGTGAATTATCTCAATCCTTTTGAACTAAATGAGTTGTATTTCCAATGCTTTCTAATATACTATATTTGAACACTATTGTACAGACTTGTCATGTGTCTATGCAGATCTAAAGGTAATGACACAAGTACTTCGAATTGAGTGTCTATTGTCTAGACTACAGACCATGGTGAGGGGGTCTACCGAACTAACTAACCAAAATTGTCTTACAAACCTACCTCTGAAGGCAAAGTTCAACATGAAAACTTACAACATTGGATATTTCAAATCCGATCTTTTCGTTCTTAGTCCTTATCAAAATAGGCAAAAACATAATCTATAAATAAAGGTGCAAGGTACACCCTAAAACTCATGGTGAATTATCTTAATCAATTTCACTCTCATTCAGTTCTTTTTCTAACTTAAGCATCATAACTGATTAAACCGAGACCAATCCGGTGACCCCTAACCTTTGTTTTACAAGAAAGTTCTGAAGGAAATCATACACAGTCAATAACTAGTAACAACACTTGCTATTTAGTCCACTTCTAATATTTTTATTCCAATTATAAAGAATTAATAAATACAAGAACCAAGACATGTTATAAATAGGGGGTATATAAGTGTGTATATGTATATATGAAACTATTTTATAAGTATATATATGTAACTATTTGATCTCTTTTATAATTAATATTATAAAATATTTTTTTCAAAAAATATTAATTAATAGGTAATAAAATTATTAATTATACACTATAAAACTAAGTTAGTTTTTTTAAAATTTATTAATTATTAGAAATTATTAAATAATAATGATAAGAATGTTGATTGTATTTGTTTGAGTAATGGTACAATATCAATAAATAAATACAACAGACACCAAAAAGAGTTTGTCAACTGATATCACAGTTTGATTTTGTCATTTTATTATATTATTTAATTGACCAGCTGTCAGTGACATATCAATTGAGAAGCTTTTTCCTCTCTCTTTAGACTCAATATTTAAATAGTGTGGTATTAGTATATAAATTTTAGTAGAGTAATGTTAGAAATTTTAATTTTTTTTAACTTCTTTTTTTCCTCTCATGTGTAAGATGTAATAAAGTAAATGGACCAATTCAATACATTCATTGATAAACTTACACATGAATTGAAATAAAAGAGTTGAAAAAAATGTTGGAATCTCTAACCTTATAAGTTTTCTCATTTATTTTTGAGAAAAATAGTAAAAAGTATTTAAAATAAAATGTTTAATTCACAAAAATTTATGATTAATTTTTCAATTTAAAAGACCCAAATTTAAAACTTTTATTACAAAAAAGTCTAACAGTAAACTTCCATCTTAATACCGTTAAAAATTTTTACTGATTAGACTAAAATAGCCTTCAAAATATATTTTAAAAATACTAAATGATTTATTTCTTCAATCCAAAAAAAAATATATAACAATTTTTTATTTATTTAGAAGGCCTAAAAAATAAATTTTCACTTCATGAAATTTTATAATTTTTTTTGGATTGAAGAATTTATTTTATATACTTTTTAGTATTTTTTTTCTGAAATATATTTTGAAGATTATTTTACTTTCATTAATAATATTTTTTAACGGTGTTAAAATAAAAGTTTGCCAGTTAGATTTTTTGTAATAAAAGTTTCTTATTTGGGTCTTTTAGATATGAAAAACTAATCATGAATTTTTTGAATTGAAAAATTTATTTTAAGAACTTTTTAATTTTTTTCCTTTATTTTTTTACTTATAAATACAAATAGAAAGGACCAACATGTGTTTAAAATGTTGGGATCTCTAACCTCTTGCCTATTGGTAATAAAATATGGTGAGAAAATTTTAAGAAACAAAAACTCAAATCATTTATAAAATTTAATGTACAAACAAAACAAATAATTGGTAAATTTCTTGAAATTCAAAACTATAAAGATTTAGCGTCGGACTTCTTTAATTTTATCGACTAGGATCTATGTATTTTTTTCAAAGTGCACACATTCACCTGTCTAGATACATCATGTAAATGTTTGTTTGGTTGATTGATATAAAAGTTTTGTTTGAGTTAAGCAATTGAATATTTGGATAAATTGTTAAAAATTATTTAATTATCAAATGAGAACATTCATAATAAATTTGACTAACTTATTTTAAAAAATTAAACTTACATCTCAAATAGTTTTAAAATCAATCAAGTATGATTGACGGATTCAAGACGCTTGAAAAAGTAAAGTGTCATGAGGTCTAACTATAAAAATTAAAAAGGTGAAAGTGTGAATTTTTATTTGTGAGATATTTGTTATCTTCTAACAAAAAGACTGTTACTTTGGTAATTTTATATTTTTGGTTAACTTAGTCACATTTAATACTTAAATCATGTTAAGGAAGGCAAGGACAACTCACGGAATCAAACTCCTACAATCAAGCAAGTCAACTACAACCAAGCGATCAAGCATCAATTTAGGGATCCACCAACCCCTATTTGATTTCTGGTTACGCTCCATTCTATTTATGTATCAATCCCCTTTAATTCTTTGTCTCACTCTTGTATGTATAAATAGGGCTGTACAGAATGTAGCAATATACACACAAGAAATGAAATAGCAATATACACACAAGAAATGAAATAACATTTCTTATATTTCCCTCTCTTTTTCTATTGAGTTCTTTCTCTAATTTTATCATGGTATCAGAGTGATAATCGATCCTTGAGAAATTCTGTTTTTTTTTTGGTTGAGAGTTATCCTTGCTCCAGTTTTTTTTTTTCTCTCTTGAATTTGTGAAGGTTTTTTTCTGTCAAACATTTGGAATGCACTGTCACTCTGGTTTTATTCCCAACTCCAGGTTAAAGACGACACGCACAGGGCTATTTGGGATTCAGTTCTTTTCTTCATGGCTACCAAGGAAGAAAAATTTGATGATCCTACTCATCATCTATACATCCATCCCTCCGACCATCCTGGTTTGGTCCTTGTCTCGCATCCGCTTAGTGAAGACAACTACGCCTCATAGAGCCAAGCAATGCTACTCACTTTTGAAGCTAAAAACAAACTTGGCTTCATCAACGGTACTGTTTCTCCACCGACATCTACCACCTCTTCGGAAGCCCGACAATAGAAGTGTTATAATGTCATGGTAATATCCTGGCTACTCAATTCCATTTCTAAAGAAATCTCTTCTAGCGTGATATATTGCAAATCTGCTCATGCCATCTGGACCGATTTGAAAGATCGGTACTCACAAGTCAATGGCCCACGGCTTTATAAACTTAAGCAAGATATTAATAATCTTGTTCAAGGATCTTTGTCTATTATAACCTACTTTGCAAAATTAAAGGGTTTATGGGATGAGTTGTCCGAGATTCAATCCCCGCATCAATGCACTTGTGGTACTTGTACCTGTGGAGCTCGTAAGGAGAACTTGGCCCAACTCGACTCCGACCGTGTCCTAACTTTTCTCATGGGGCTCAAAGACTCTTATGCTGCCACCCGTGGACACATATTATTGATGGATCCACTCCCGAATGTCAACCAGCGCTTATGCTCTTGTCATGCAAGAGGAATGCCATCACAGCATCTCCTCCCAGCCATCTCTTGAAGGCATTGCCCTGGCAACTAGCAACTAATCCACCACGGCAAGATAACCAATCCGGTCCACCCAATAAGCCTCTCAAGTGTACTCATTGTGGCAAAGACGGCCATACCATTGATCGCTGTTATCGCATCCATGGCTATCCACCAGGCCCTCGTAATCCCAAGCTCGGACACGGCTCCAAGCATAGTGCTCACCAGGCCTTTAGGTTATATACCACCAGCTACTAGCAGTCTATCCTTTCACTCCCGAGCAATGCCAACAGCTCATGGCGATTCTCAACAACACCTCTCAGCCCCCGTCCATGGCTCACCATATAGGTAGCACTGAGTCCTCCCTGTCAGGTAATTCTTTCACTACTGACCCTTTATGGATTATTGATAATGGTGCCACCGACCATATGATCTGCACACTTGCAACCTTGACTCACTTTACCCTTGTCCATGGTTGCACCGTCCAACTCCTTGATGAATCTTATGCCACTGTCACACATGTTGGCTCTATTGTTTTCTCATCTGACCTCATTCTCAAAAATGTTCTTTGTGTTCCTACCATCCATTTTAATTTAATTTCTGTGCGTCAGTTATGTAAGACGCTCCATTGTCTTATTATCTTCTATGCTGACTTCTGTTTTATTCAGGACCTACGCTCGATGAAGATGATTGAACTGGGAACTGAGCAGGAAGGCCTGTATTACTTCACCAACACTCGAAGTGCTCATTGTTAAGTGGCACACTCTTCTTCTCACTTATGGCACCGACGTCTTGGACATCTTTCTAACACAACTTTTGTCCACTTTTTCTCATAGTATTTCTGCTATCCATAATAAAAATTCAGAACCATGTTTTGTTTGCCCACTAGCTAAACAGACCCGTCTTCCTTTTTCCCCTAGTTCCATCTCTTCTCCTGCTTCTTTCCCATCTTTTACATAGTTGACATTTGGGGAGGATATCGAGTACCCTCTATCCATGGTGCCTAATATTTCCTTACCATTGTTGATGATTTTACCCGATGTACTTGGATTTATTTAATACGCCATAAATCTGAAACACGTTTTTTTTTTTATAATCTTTTATCCAATACATTGAAAATAATTTTTCCACTATAGTGAAACTTGTTCGCAGTGACAACTGGTTCAAAGTTTGATATGTCCTCCTTTTATGCTCTTAAAGGTATCTTACACCAAACGAGCTTGTGTTTCCACTCCTCAACAAAATGGAATGGCTGAATGCAAACATCGTCATCTTCTCAATGTTGCCAGAGCCTTACTTTTTCAAGCCCACATGCCTAAACAGTTTTGGGGGGATGCCATTCTTACCGCTGCCTACCTAATAAATCGTACACCTTTTTCTGTTCTAGGTGGTATGACACCATATGAGAAGCTCCATGGTGTTAAACCCTCCTATCACTATCTGCATGTATTTGGCTACTTATGCTATGTATCCACTCACTCACAAAATCCGTCTAAGTTTGACCCTCGATCATCTCAGTGTCTCTTCCTTGGCTATCCTTATCAACAAAAGGGATATCGCCTTTATGACCTCACCACTCATAAAACCTTTGTGACTCGTGACGTCATCTTCTACGAGGATCACTTTCCCCTTGCCTTGTCTCCAAATACATCCATCAGTCCTATCCTTGCCTTGCACACACTTTCCCCTTACCATTGATCCTGCTCCTACTGTCACTACTGATAAGTCTCCTTCATCTTCCTCATCCTCCTTCATCTTTCTCACCTTCTCCATCACTTGTACCTCGACGCTCTAATTACTCCACCAAGCCACCATCGTACTTACGAGATTTCCATGTTGGACAGGCCCTCCCGTCTCGCCCTGCTCAATCTTCTGACTCGGCACTAGTTCATTCCTCAGTTTCATATAATCACTTATCTCCTACTCATCGTGCATTCACCACAGCCATATCCCTTAACCAAGAACCCACCTCTTACTTGCAGGCCATGGATGATCCTAATTGGCGCGATGCTATGCGCGCTGAAATTGATGCTCTTGAGCTCAACCACACTTGGACTCTCACCCCGCTGCTTCTTGGGAAGCAACCCATTGGTTTTAAATGGGTTTACAAGATCAAATACCAACCTGATGGCTCTATCGAGTGTTACAAAGTTCGTCTGGTCAGCCAAAGGTTATAATCAATGGGAAGGTATTGACTACACTGAAACTTTTGCTCCCGTTGCCAAGATGGTCACTGTTTGCACTCTTCTTGCCCTCGGTGTTGCACAGAATTGCTATATCCACCAGCTTGATGTCAATAATGCCTTTCTGTATGGTGATCTAGATGAAAAAGTCTACATGCAGCTTTCGTCAGATTTCGGACGAAAGGGGGAGACCAGAGTTTGTAAACTCACCAAATCTTTGTACGGCCTTAAACAAGCTTCCTAGGAAATGGTATGCCAAACTCTCCTCCACTCTCATTGCTACAGGATACAAGGCAATCTAAAACAGACTACTCACTTTTCGTCCGATCCCACAAGGACAATTTTACTGCTATTTTGGTATACGTGGACGACATCCTTGTTGTAGGAAACAGTTTGGAACAAATCAATGAACTCAAGCAATATTTGAGTGATTGCTTTAAACTAAAAGATCTGGGAGTCTTAAAGTACTTCTTGGGAATTGAAGTGGAAAATTCAGCACATGGCATCTTTTTGTCACAGAGATACGAGCTTCCTTGGAGCAATTTTCTAGAAATTTTCCTATGGAGCAAAATATTGCACTCAGTGAAAACGATAGAGAACTCATCCAGGACCTTTCATCATACAGACGACTAGTGGGAAGGCTAATCTATTTAACTATCACAAGACCAGATCTATCATATGCTGTACACGTGTTGAGCTAGTTTATGGATAAGCCCCGAATTCCTCACTTATGCACATAAAGTCCTACAATATCTTAAGCAATCACTGGGACAAGGGATTCTCCTTTTAGCATCTAGTGAAATTCAACTACATGCTTACTGTGATGCAGATTGGGCACGTTGCAGGGATACTCGACGTTTAGTCACTGGTTATTGCATCCTTCTTGGAAAATCTCCTATTTCGTGGAAAACCAAGAAACAAACAATAGTTTCTCGCTCTTCAGCATAAGCAGAATATAGATCCATGGCTTCCACATGTTGCGAGATCACTTGGTTGAAGTCTTTATTAACAGATCTTAATGCTATGCATCAATAGGCTGCCAACATGTATTGTGACAACAAAACAACCATCCACATAGCTTCAAACCTAGTGTTCCATGAACAGACGAAGCACATAGAAATTGATTGTCACGTTATCAGAGAAAAGCTTCAGAACGGTATTATTCAGACAACTTACACACCAACAACTCAACAACTAGCTGATCTCTTCACTAAGACACTTGGGACAATGCAGTTCAAATATCTCCTTAGCAAGTTGGGTGTCTTGAATATTCACTCCAACTTGAGGGGGAGTGTTAAGGAAGGCAAGGACAACTCACGGAATCAAACTCCTACAATCAAGCAAGTCAACTACAACCAAGCGATCAAACATTAAGTTAAGGATCCACCAACCCCTAATTGATTTCTGGTTATGCTCCATTCTATTTATGTATCAATCCCCTTTAATTCTTTGTCTCACTCCTGTATGTATAAATAGGGCTATACAGAACGTAGCAATATACACACAAGAAATGAAATAACATTTCTTATATTTCCCTCTCTTTTTCTATTGAGTTCTTTCGCTAATTTTATCAAATCATGATGAAGAGTTTAAATTTTAGACACAAAAGATAAAAAAATGTAAGTTTGTTTTATTACTTTTTAAGGATAACACTTCCCTCTAAATTAGGTAAACCTCTTCTTAATGATGAACTAATTTTATATTTTTATGTAATATTTTATATTTTTAATTAAAAAATAAATAATTATTTGATGCTGGTGAGTGATCGTAGCAAGTTTTATAGTGCAAGTCAAAGTTTTTTTTTTTTTTTTGAAATTAAGCAAGAGTAATAGTATCGAGAAATTGTTTTATTAACCTGTCACATCACGTGTGACTATTTTTATTATTTTAATATTTTATGAGGCTGTCATAAAGTATTATTTTGGTATTTTATGAGGCTTTCATAAAAATTTATCTAATAAATCTGTAATATTATATTATTATGTGATGGTATATTATAAATTCTTAAATATCTCATGGATTATAAAAAGAAAAGAAAATTCAAACAAATTTTAAAATTTTATAGAGCATGATATGGTAAGACGGGTTCACCAGGTAAACACAATGACTTTTCCAAAATTACCCCTCTCCAGTAATTTTCCCGCCTTTCATATCCCCTTGGGTGAGAAGTGTGAAGAGGGAAGATAGAGAGAGAGAGGGGGAGGCAAAGGAGAATCTAAGCTAGCATTTGTATTTCTTCTACAATTCCAATAAAGAAAGCGTTGTCCTCGTGAGCAGGCTGTCCAGTGCAATACCCACTCCCCCCTCCCCTGCGAATATAATATAGAGATAGAGATATATATATATATAGAGAGAGAGAGAGAGAGAGAGAGAGTGGGAGGAAGGGAGAGTGGTTGTCGGAGGAAGGATGACGGCCGGCGGATCATCGGGGCGTTTACCGACGTGGAAGGAGAGAGAGAACAACAAGAGGAGAGAGAGGAGGAGGAGAGCCATAGCTGCCAAGATATACGCAGGCCTCAGAGCTCAGGGAAACTACAAGCTTCCCAAACACTGCGACAACAATGAAGTCTTGAAGGCTCTTTGTGCTGATGCTGGTTGGGTCGTCGAAGAAGATGGCACCACCTATCGCAAGGTTCGCTTCCATTTCTTCCCGCTTTTTCCTGATTTTCGATGGTATCATTAGCTCTCAAACTTTGTATTTTCTGTGGACTCAATTCCTTTCATTATTGTGGCGCCTCATGCTTTAATCATTCTCAGATAGCTTTTAGGGTTTTTGGGCTTATAGTAATTAATATTTTTTTTTTTTGGGTCTCTTCATATGTGTTCATAGATCTACATGCATGTTTTTTTATTTATTTATCTTTCATCATGCATAATAGATCTTCTGTTTTGGTATGCATAGTGGAAATGATTTCTATTGATCTTGGTCTTTGGGTTGTTATGTTCGTTTCTTCTCTCTTCATTTGGAAAGTATGTTGTTTTGATATTGGAATTTGGTATTTTTCTATTTCCATTCCCAGTTTCTAAGCTATTAGCTTTCTCACCAAAAATAAATTTATTTATTTTATTCGTGATCCTCAAAAGTTTTCTTTTTTTCTTGATTGAATGGATCAGGCTGATGGTTCTATTACTATTTGGTTAAAATCTCCTCTGGGTTTTTGATATGCAAAATCACTGGAGAACTAAAGGGGTAAAAATAGGAACTTGGAGGTTCATGAAGGTGTTTTCTTGCTCTTTGATGCAAATGCTTGAGCAACTTAATCTCTAACGGGATGTCAGTTTTTTATGTTCTTTTTTTTTCCTTTTTTTAATCTTCTTTCTTTAGATCCAAATTCTTTGATTCTGGGTTTATTACAACTTCTTGTTTTGCCTCTGAGAGAGAATCTGCTATTGTTTTATTCTGCTGGTTTTTGAGTAGATTTTTGTTCCTTCTAATCTGTGCAAAGTTCTGATGGTGGAGTCGAGTTTTGAATTCTTTTCTCAAATAATTATTATATATTCTTGTGTATCAACCACACCACTTTCTTTCCTCAATGGTGCAACAATCACCACTGCTTTTAATCTTTCAGAGTCCTGTATCCCATCTCCATTAGATCATAACTTACAAAAACAAAAGATTGATTTCAACACTGTTCATGCATAGTCCCATCGTATGCCTAAGTTCTGTTATGACCACAGGGATGCAAGCCACCCCCAACTGAGATTGCAGGCACTTCAACAAACGCCAGTGCATGTTCATCAGTCCAACTAAGCCCAACATCGTCAACCTTTCCAAGTCCTGTACCTTCTTACCATGCGAGCCCATCATCATCCTCCTTCCCAAGCCCCTCTCGTTTCGATGGAAACCCCTCATCCTACATTCTCCCTTTCCTCCACAACTTAGCATCCATTCCGTCTTCTCTCCCTCCTCTTCGTATATCTAACAGTGCCCCTGTAACCCCACCTCTTTCATCTCCAACTTCCAGAGGGTCAAGGCCAAAACCTGATTGGGAATTGCTTTCCAATGGCTCATTTAACTCATTCCGCCACCCCCTTTTTGCGGCCTCTGCCCCATCAAGTCCCACGCGCCGCCACCATATGACCCCAGCCACAATTCCAGAGTGTGATGAGTCCGATGTCTCCACTGTTGATTCAGGTCGGTGGGTTGCTTTCCAGACAGTGGCACCCCCAGCTGCCCCGCCTTCCCCTACATTTAATCTTGTTATACCTGTGGCTCAGCATAATTCCATCCGGGATGTGATTGATGGGCAAGGAGATCTGGGCTGGGGAGCAACTGCACAAAGGGGGCATGGCTCTGAGTTTGAGTTTGGGAGTGGCACAGTCAAGGCATGGGAGGGTGAAAGAATACATGAAATTGCGGCAGATGATTTGGAGCTCACGCTAGGAAGTGGAAAGGCCCGCGGTTGAACTTCTTGTGGGATATGGGCACGGAATGTAAAAAGGGTGGAAAGAGATTACATGCAAATTTCTTCATCGTTTGTGGATGGTCACTCCTCTAATAGGAGGCAGTTGTGTGGCATTGCTTGAAGGTTTCCCATGACTTCTGCCACTGTCTGGGAGACCTTGATTTCAGAAGTGGCGCATCCCAACTCTTCTTCCAATTGTACAGTTTTGCTTGTCATGGTGCCATTACTAGAATCTGATAACTGTTAGATTCAATGGGCGAAGATCAGATTTTGAGGCAGGCTTATCAAAGGACTCCGATGCTCAAATCTTAATGTGGTGGAAAAGACCAAAGTAAGTGATGCAGGAGGTTATTTTCCTCCTACCTTTGTTTACATTTAGAACATTTTTCTTTAAATAATTCACTGATGATGGGACCCCTGTTTAATCTGTACTGGTCTCACAAGCTTCAAATATAGAGATTGTGTGGTATTTCTTGTTGGGGATTTTGTGGACAATGTGAAGAAACAAAGACTCAACCATTTGAAGTTAGTTAATGATTATTAATAGATCTATTTTGCTGGGAAGCAAACTGCATTTGTTTCAGTTTTCTTTATTGCAATGCATTGGTAGCTCATAATAGACTCAAATTTAGCACTGGGGTCTGGGAGGTCAGTGCCATCCACTTGATAAATTTATTGATTGCTGCATGTTCAATAATTTTGTTACAGCTTTTGGCCTCAAAAGTTCACATACTGTATACTTTCCAAGTGTTTTATGATTCAAGTTGGCTTTTATGCACTATAATTCATCAGGGTGGGCTCATCAGTTGAATGGCCCAAACTTCTAACAAAAAAAATTGGTGTGCACAAACATAAAAAACAAAGAATGACAGATAAGGCAAAAGTGAATGAGGATTGAAATAAATCTGAAAGGGACTTTCTCAAGGAAGACCATTTCTTGCTGTTTGAAGTGTCTTGATTGTTATCCATATGTCACGCTCTGCTTTCTACAATTTGTTGCCTTTTGCTGGTCAAAGGAGCATCTTAGGACAAAACCTTCAAGAGGGCCCCCTTCCCATGTGATATGTATTTTATGATGCATGTGACCTATCACCTGTCTCATGCTTGATGTTGTAATATACCAACCATTTTAATAACTGTATTTCACATTTTTTTTATTGATATACTTTGACTAAATTGCCCCATTTGATTTGTCTTTTAGTAACGTGTCTATGACTCTATAGTATAATGAAAACTGCATTTGCCTAGAAAATGCACGTGGAATTGGGGAAATATGTGGAGCCTTATATATATATACACACACACACACACACACGCACACTGTTGGGATCAACTTTTTGAGCCATTGTGCCATACTTACTCTGGTTTGAGCCATTGTTGGATTGAAGGGTCAAGAAACACCAAATGGTTCAATTCATAAATAACTACTATAGAGACCAAAACTAAATCCAAAAGAGATAAGAATTTCTTATATCACATGACAATAAAACTTTATAATTTGATTAGCACTTTGTATTTGGATGCAGGGCCAGTCAATACCATTACTAGGTCAGCTTGGATTATGCGAAACAGATGAAGCTATTTAAAAATCCTAGTGACAGTCTTTCTCATTGTCTCTGTATGTTCGTCATTTTGTTTAGTTAGTAGCCCTCGTTGTTAGTAATGATTCATGTTTCATACTAAAAAATGCCTGAAGCAGGGTGTCAGAGAGATAGTAACTTGTATTCTTATAATATATGAAACTAGAGTAATGATATATTGAGAAGAGAATTTGAGTATTAATATATTATTATCCTATTTTTTAAATAGTGAAAAACATAATTGCTGTGTACGCAGACATATTGCCAAAACATTTTTTTTTTCAAAGTTAGCATAAATTGATAATTCACAGCAGAAGGTCATCAGAAGATCAACTCCAATCACAAAAAAAATTAAGAGACAGCATTGGATCCATGCATTGCAAGGGTTTCTACATCAGGCACTTCCTCACGGTCCCTTTTGGTGGAATCAGCAGTTGTAGCTTAAGGGACTGTTACTCAAATTGCAACCCAAAAAACAGAGCAAATCATATAAAATTCAATTAAAAGATGCTTGAAAACAATAATTTCATTGATAAATATTCCTTGAATACCATCAACCCAATAATAGAGTAATATAAGAAATTCAATTGGATAAATTAATAAATTAAAATGCAACACTAAATATAATTGCAAAATTCAATTTCTTTGATTTTCCTCGATTCTCTTGATTTGCTTCCTTGATTGATGAGGGTTTATTTTCTCTTAATTTATTCCCATATGATCATGATTAGCTTCTTTGATCAACATGATCTTCTTCCTTTCTTTTGTTTTTGGGTGGATTGGAAAGAAACAAAAGAACAGAAAAGAAAGGAGACACAAAAGCCTCAAGCAGAATCCATAGCAGGAACCTCTCTTAAAAAATAGATCCCCAAGCAGCTAGAGAGTGTAATGCTTGCAATCTTCTGTCAAGGCCGCCTCATTTTCTTCCTAACCCTATGCAAATTGGGAACTTTGCCTTAGCTTGGGCCTATCAAATTGTACTTTCCTTGTTTAGCTACGATTATACTTTTAGTTGCAAAGTTTTTCTTTTTACTTGGGGTTGATTTTCCCTTGTTTTTTCTTGTATATGCTGTAAGTAATTCTAATACAAACAACCTTTTCGTCCTACAATCTGCACTAGAAAAGAAACATCCCAATCTGCACTGGGCTGGACTGGATGTGGAGCCCCCAAGTCTAATAAGATTAGAAGGACCCAATACTTATATTATATCCATCAAATAGGATTATGGTGTGCCTTAACAATGACACCCAAATTATGTTTCCAGCTATATTCCAAAGCATTTTATTCATGCTAAAGGTGCGAGGCAAGGAAACTATATACCTCCAAAACAATGGGATTTTTAACTGGGATCAGGAGGTCACAATCTCAAAGGCCTCTTTTTGAGGAGGATATTTCCAACTTTTATAACTCATCTGTGGATTTTACTGTGTGTGAAAAGATTAGGGGCACAATTCAGACGGGTCGGGTTCAGGTTGAATCATGTTCAAACGTAATCTAAACTCTAAAACAATCAATTCGAGCCCGAACTGAATTAAAATTCATTAATCTCTTGTTTAACCCTGAACTCAACTCAAACTCGATTATTAACTCTAATTTTTTAATTTGATTTACAATTTTTTTAATAAATTACTGTCTTTTTTCTTATTTTGATTATACACTAAAAGCTCTAATAATTTCTTTAAATTTCTCCTTCGGTAAGGCGAAATGGGGGCCACCCTAGCCCATTGAGTGCTCTACCTCGGGCCATCGACATCATACGCTCTACTGAAATAGATTTCGCGGAAAACCAGCTATATCCGATCTTGGTTGGCCTTTCACCCCTAGCCACAAGTCATCCCCGTATTTTGCCACATACGTGGGTTCGGTCCTCCAAGGCCTGTTAGAGCTCTCTTCAACCTGCTCATGGCTAGATCGATCGGTTAAAAAAAATAAAAATCGTTAAAATAATTCCTTCAATATAATTTAATTTTGCAAAAATGTTAAAAGTTCACAAGTTTTTGAAATTATAAAAATATAAATAGTAATTCTTGGAAAGAATTTCTATTAATCTAACGGTGAATAACTTAAATATAAAAAGAAATATAATATATAAAAAATTGAATTCGGATTCAAGTTGAGCTCGGGTTTTCAAAGTCTCAATCCAAGCCTAACCCTAATGCAGATCGGGCTTAAGATTTTTTACTCATGTTCAACTCAAAGTATAAAAATGATATACTAAGCCTTACAAAATTTGGACTAGACTGAAGTTAAATTGGGGTTAGCTCATTCAAATTGCACTCCTAAAAAAGATACATTACATTATTGATTCAACCTAGCAGATAAACCTGTAATAGCTGATAAATGATTACAGTGATAAAAGCCTTCTCGTGAGTGCTAGTCAGCTACCATCCTTGGTATAAGTTGTTCTCCTGTGCTCCTGTAAGCAAGTGCACGAGACTCCCAACTAACTTAGTTAATATATATATATATAGTCCCTCAGCGTCTTGCCAATGACCTAAGATTAAATCCCATCTTCATCTGAAATCTAGTTTTGCCAGCACAGTTGTCAAGCCCCGAATTTCAGCGAACTCGAGGGGCAACGGAACGAACGGAAAGTAAATAAAATATAAAGTCAATAAGAGACAACCTAACGGATTCAACCCAATCTTATATTCATTTCCTTCAATGTACATTCATATAAAGCACGATAAATAAAAACATTCAACATGTCATTCGGGCTTAAGCCCTTATACAATATCAATACATCTCGAAATATGCTCCCAAGGGCCAAGATCATCCTAAGCTCCTGTCTCCTCCACTCTGTAAGACTTCCTCAAGTCTCGAGTGCCGGGAACGTTATCTGTGGGGAGTCATCCCACGTATGGGTCAGCTCAACTGCTGGTATGATGTAATGCTAATGCAAGGAACAAAATTAAGGGCGTGGCATGTGCAAGTGTACAGTTATATCTACATGGCATTCAATATCATCTATGCAATGCAATAACAATAGTCCACACGCCTTCCAAATCATCCATACCATGTAATAGCAATAATCCACATAACGTCCAAGTTACCCATGCAATGTAGTGACAATGCCCATGAAACACCCACACAACTCAATGCCACAACCATGCCAACTCTATGCCACAACCATGTCAACACTATGCCACAACCATGTCAATTCTATGCTATGTCCATGTCAACTCTATGTCATGTCCATGTCTCGTTTTCGGAACACATCTGATGGAAGTTGAATACCATGTCTCGTTTTCGAAACACATCCGATGGACGCTGAGTACCATGTCTCATTTTCGGAACACATCCGATGGAAGCTGAGTACCATATTTAGCACCACGTGCTCAACCCACTTTATACTTTCAATGCATCACACTATGTCAATATGCTTTGATTCCATCATGCAACAACACAATCTCAGATAAACAATTTACCAACACATGGAGCATGCTTCTAAACAAAGTATTCCACTTAAAGCAATCGCAACATCCGAATAACAAAACCTTTTCCACATGAATGTGCGCAATACATGATCAACGAAAATACATACTCAAGTCATGTGTTCACAATTTTAACAAATCCCCAAAAATGTAAATCACGTACAACCCAACACATAGAATAAATCGTATCTCCATGGAGTAGCCAGAAGTACATGAGTAACATAAACAATCAACTCAAGGTTTTTTTTTAAAGCAACATTCCTTCTGTGATTTTCTGACATCAAACAAGTAAACATATGATTCAATCAATCAACATGCAAATCATTCCTAAACTTAATTCTATTCCGTACTTAGCACAATACACCATACCTGATGGGTTGGTCTCAACCCAAGAAGTCGTCCTCGTAGCATAGCGGAACTAACAGTAATAATGCGGAAGGTCAAATCACCTTCTCCTTGTCTTTCTGTGCTCCTAAAATCATGAAACACAACTTAGTTCAATTGCTACTTGAATTATGTTATTCAACAAATTTTATGTCTTTATTTTATGAGTTTCTATTTTGCTAATTTAAACCCTACTGTTGAGTTTGGAACGTCGAATAAAATAGGTTTAGGCCTTCGCGGATTTCAATTTGGACATCCGAGCTAAAATGGGCAAAATGGTCATTTTGTACTTTCACGGGTCCTTACATCCCGAGACCTCTTTTCACAAATTGGACCCCACGGTTGAGTCCGGAATGGTCAAGATAATAAAGTTTCACTATTTTTTTACTTAATCCTGAGTTCGTTCGACTGCGTTTCAACCTAGGGGCATTTTGATAATTTTAAATGTTACTACGGGTCTTTTATTTTTTGGGACCCCATCTCATAAAACGGACCTCACCATTGGTCTCAGAATGGTCGAGATAGTCAAAATACACTAATAACTTGTCACATTTGGACTTCGGACTATTTTGTGATATTTAAATAATTAAATTTAATATTTTATTAATATTTTATTCAGGGGGTCAATCTACAATTATTAAAAGTCTTGGGGGTCAGATTAGGATTTTCGAAAGCTGAGGGGTCAAATCAGAATTTCTGATTTGACTATTTTGAATCAGGACAGCCAAACAGTGGAATAGTTTCCAAAACAGGGATAGGATATCCCTATTTCAAAATTCCAAATTTCAATTTAATTTGTTGAACCCGCAGCCAAACACCCCCTATCCCCATTCCAACCCAACTCATGCGGCCCAAACCCAAAAAGCCTAATGATCCTTTAAAAATCAAAATGGCCCAACCTTTTAAAAATAAGACAGGCCCAATACTCTTTTAAAATAAACCAAGCCCAAAACCCACCAGGCCCAACCTACGCTTCGTCCCCAATCGTGGTCACGATTTTCCGGCAGAGACCCTTAGGGTTCCGTCGTCTCTTCCGGTTTCCGATGGATTTTCTACCCATTTAAATGTGGCCCTCTTCGGTTTTTCACAAGGGACTCATATTTAAACTTGGTTTTTAAAATGGTTCACCCAATCTTCACGAAACAAGGGAAATCGTCGCTCCGGCCACACATGCGATTTCCAGGTGAGTCCTTTTTCCTAGCCATTCCATCACTGTTTTGATGCCATTCTTTTCTTAAAATTTTTCTGCACTCAAGGGGATTAAATCCCCATAGCTTGCTTCGGTTTTAAGACATAAAATCATGCGGCTCCGATTCTCTCTCCCTAACCTGTAACTCCACTTTACTCACCCAGTTTTTCATCATTTTTAATGATTCTTTTTGATTTAGATTTCTGGTTTTATTCTTTACAGAACCCTATAAATCAAACCAAGTTATCATGCTTTTAAAGATTAAAACAGAAACTAAGTAAAGCTTACCTTTTTCTCTGATTTTCTCCCTCTCCTCTTGGCTTCTCACCTCTGTTCTTCACTCTTAGGTCTTCTAAACTCCTCACAGCTCCTCCCTTTGGTTCTCTCTTTTCTGTTCTCTCTCAAGATTCAGAACCCAATGTAATACATGTATATCATATTTTCTTTCTCTCTCTACTCTCCCTCTCTCTACACGATCAGACCTGCATAGCCTCTTTTTCTGACCTTGCCCACTGTTCTATCACTCCCCCTTTTTCTCCCTTTTCAGAGCACATTAAATGCATTCCTTGTGCATTTGGCTTTCCATATATATTTACATATATTATATTGCATGCACACACACACACACACACATTCAGCCGAAACCCACACACACACGGCACACCAAGCTGTCACCCACTGTTTTTATATATATATATATATACACATACATACACTCACGTGCACACACAATTAGATTTATATATATAGTACACACACACATATATATATATATACACACATACAATTTTACACACATACATGTAATATATAAAATACACATGTATGATACACACACTTCACAATTCTTATACATGTATAAAAAAAAAAAAATTCATTTATTCCAAAAAAAAAAAAAAATTTCCAAGTCATTACAATAGTGGCGTGCAGTCTGTAAGAAATTGAGGGAACATTTCCCTCCGTTGAGTAGCCAACTATTTATAGATGTCATGTCACATTTAGCAAAGATTTGTGACACTTGTAAAGTGACTGCAAGACTCACTCATGGAGTTGGGATGAAAGTCGACATTAGTGATCTTTTAAGGAATTATCGCCAATGAACCATATAACCAATGGAAACCAACATGCCGCTTCTAAAAATAGAAAATTTCCTATTTTTGATTGCGGTTTCAACTATTGATTTACTGATCAAAGTGGGAAAAAAAAAAGTAAATTGGTTTTCTGAGTTGTTTGTATATTTCAAATTCCCTCAACAACATCTCAGTCATGATATACAACTGTGTTGCGTGCAAAAATCAGCTCCAGATTTCACTCACTCTAGTTTATTTGGTGGTGGAAAAGTCTTACAAAGCACCATGACATGCTATGCAATTTGGGATAACTAATAGTAGTCTCGCAACAATGCTATACTTTTCATCGGTGGGAAGCCCACTGCTTTCCCACCATCTCGCATAGCTATAGTGCACCACTAAATTTACTATAGCTATGTAAGAGCAACTTCAACAATGAGAGCTATTTTTAGAACCAATAAATTTATTTAGGTGATGCTACAATATTTATATATATACTAATAACTCCAAGCATTATACATAACTCGAACAGTAGTATTTAAAAAGAGTATTTATTTATATTTTAATATATTTTTTTCTATCTTTTCTCTCTCTTCCAACTAACTTTTAGCTTCTCTCTCTCTCTGTGTGAGATCTATTTCTACATCTAGTTGGTAGGGCCGGATTCATTTTGGATCGAGTGATTGCTTTTACGTTGGAGGTCAAATAGTGCTTTATAGGAAACTAAAAGGGTAGTTAGAGTGGATGGCTCCCCTTGGAGATGCTCTAACTGGTTGGGAAGCATGTAGCTTCTCACCGGTAGGAAGCACATCATTTTGGGTCTTGCAATTGGGAATATCCCTTAACAAGGTCCTAATTCTTTGTTTTTTGAATGGAATTCTCTTTACCTTTTGAGTGGGAATTTATTCTCTTGGCATGGTTCTGGCTTGGGTGGGATCATAAAGTATATTGAATTTGGATGTATGACTTCTAATTAGTATAACTACTAATCTTACAACATGATGTGAATTTGGGATCCTTCAATGTAAGAACGCAAATGTTTGACACAAATACTTCTCTTTGGAACAAACCATTTTGCTATTTAACTCCAATATCACAATGGACAGATTCTGTAGCAAGATGTTAATTCTTTTTCTTCTTCTTCTCTTTTTCAATGCTATATAACCTGAGCTTATATGAGATTGAGTGGTTTAATTATCAGATGATCTACAGTTTAGAGAAAAAAAAGGTGATTGATGCTGCCTTTTTTTTTTTTTTTTTTTTTTTTTTTTTTGTTTTCTGGTTTGAAGGCTTATCCTCTTGAACTACTTGTCAAGAACTTGAAGTTAAAGGATTACCGGGAAGGTTTCGGTGGTAGCCACTCCAATGATAAAGTTTGTAATGAAAAAGAGACTGTAATTCAATAGAAGAATTGAACATGACTTGAAAACGTACCTTACTGCTTTATTTATAGGGTGTAGATTTTCCAAGTTGAGTAGGATTAGGAGTCATGAAAGTAGTTATTCAAAGATATTCATAGAGAGTAGCTTCTATATTGAACTATGTTTTCTTATTTTGAGGTCGATAGCCTAAGGAAGGCTGTGATCAGTTTAGAACCCCTCACTTCTAAAACTTCTTATTTGGTTGGTTAGTTGGACTAACCATCTGATGATCTGTACACTAAAGAGTTCCTTATAGTCATGTGTCACGCCCTAAATGCGGTAGTCAAATTATGGCATATCAACTACTCCCTCCCTCCCGAGCCTCAATTTTGTGGTACTTACTCAAAACTTAGGTTAAAATTTCTGAAGAGTCATGCATATCTTTTCATAAATGTGTCATTGCGTATTTTGATAAAACAATCGTTGATGGGGCAGTTAATGTCCTATCATTGTGTCAGTCGCTGGTTAGGACAATTGAGGCCATTATCGTCCCAACCGTCAGTTGGGAGTGATGCCTTAAATGTTTCCCCCCTTAGATGGTCTTATAAATAGGAGAAAACTCTCTAAGAAGAGTTTTTTATGAACTCTCAAAAATACCAAGTGCATTTCTGAGCAAGAAGAAAATCTCAAGGCGATTTTTGGTGCACCTGAAGATCTCTCCGGCCATCAACCTTCCAGTTTCCGGTTAGTTGTGAAAGTTCTTGTAAATCTCTCTCTATTTTTTTTTCTTTGCTTCTTTGTTCTCATTTCTCTTCCTTTTTTATTTTTTATTTTTATTTTTGTTTAAATTTTACCTTTGGGGGGATGGCCCCTTCTGATGCTCGGTCAAGCACGAGAGAGGAAGCAAGGGAAATTGTAGAGGTAGGGGATCAAGAGGCATCAGGCCTTATGTTGAGTAATGAGGCAAGGAATGCCTCTCATAACAGTTCAGGAGTGCTTTTAATTGAAGCACACCTTGAACCTAGGAATAGGAAGGCCAGTACATTAGGCAAACCTCGTAGGAGAGAAAAGGGTGACAGTGTTATGACTGAGGGTATATTAGATGCCCTGAGAGTTAATTTTGACTTTCCCCAAAACGTGTCTTGTAGGATACTGAGGGTTATAAATCGCCCATCAGACATTGAGAGAGGGGAGATCTGTGCCTACTTTGAGTAGTTCGAGGTCGGTGTACGTTTTCCTCATCATTCCTTAGTGAAGGAGATTTTTTACTGGTTCAAGATCTGCCCTGTCGAACTAAACATCAATAGCTGGAGGTAGTTGATGGAATTTTTAGTCATAGGATATCAAAACGAAGTCAAAGTAGATCTGAACCTCATTAGAAGTAACATGGACATAAAATACCTGAAGTAAGAAGGGATGTTTTACATGTCTTTTGACAAAATGTTCAAGCCCTTGACCTCAGTACCCACTTCTAACAAAATATAGAAGAAGTGGTATTTCTTTGTCAAGGGTGGCTAGGAATAGAAGGACTTCGAGAACAGAAGCAGCTTCTTTCCTCGGTACACCGACTTTAAGAGTGAGCCTACCGAACTCATACTGTCATGTTTAATATTATACTTTTATTTTCATTTGACAGACTTTTGTTAAATTTTTCTATCACAGATAAGAAGGCTTAGAGAAGGCCTGTCTTCACTCCCGATCTCCAAGAAAAATACAAGAAACTTCTTTACCCCCAAGAGCGACCCTACGACCAGATCTTTACCCTTTAAATCTCATGGAAGTAGGACTCGTCAAAGATAGGTCCGAGGTCTTGAAGAAGATAATGATCACTGGGTGGACACCCCGTCAAAAGAAGGTCGGAGAAACCTATACTCCAATAGAGCAAAAACCCCTCCCCAAAAGAAAAGAAGAACAGAGATCTGAGGGCCAAGTTCTCCTGAATGCATTATTTCAAAAAAACTGGCATTGCCCATTATGCGTCGTGAACTGCCCCTCATCTTACTTCAACTGTATGCCCAAAGCCCTGAGGAAAAGGGAGGCTCGACATTGTTCCTCCTAGGGTTGCTATGGTAGAGACGGGGGAGGCGGCCATAAAGAAGGCTTACGAAGATGCTTGGAGCTTTGCTGCTAGTCGATTTAAAGGGCTGAAGCCATGAAAGATTGCCAGAGACCTCCTGGTCTCCCACATAAGGGTAAGTCGTCCTGATTTTCCTTAGTAAAATTTCTTTTGTACTTGATGGCCTCTCTATCCTTTTCTAACTTGTCCATTTATATGTTGCAGATGACTTATGATAAGGTTGCCATTGTGGACTACCCTAAAGAGTCAGAGCAGGTGGATAGGCTCCAAGCTGAGCTAGATTTAGCTAGGAACTGTTCGATCTGCCACTTTTTCTATTGAAGGGAAGCTGAAGGATTCCCTCACTACCCTCTCTGTTCTAGAATCCTAGAAAAATACTTTGGCCTCAGACTTGGAGGCTTTGAAGAAAGAGAAGGAAGAATTCGATGTCGCTGCTGCTCGAACGCTCGCCATCAGTGTGCAGGTGGCAAGAGAAGAGATAGAGAGAGCTCTCAAAGAAGAGGTGCAGAAGTTAGAGGGAGAGTTCGTAGACCATGGGTACGAAACCTTCAGAAAGAAGATCCAAAAGCTTTATCCCGACGTTGATATTTTTGGAGTGGATGAGGTTCCCGTGGACGAATCCGTGATGAGTTCTCTTAAAGTTGCATTAGTTGAGGCCAAAGATCCTGAGCGAGAGAGCCCCCTACCGAGGATCATTTGTTAGGATTTTTTTTTTTTGTAATTTTTCTCTTTCCAGCTTCCTTGTACTCCCATTAACCATATATAAAATTATCCTTTTGGCTCCAGATCTTGTGTTTGAATATTCCTTACCTTGCTTAATCTTTATAACCAACTAGAGGTGTGACCTAAATTAAGCAATATTTGTAAGACTGAGATCTATAATATCAATGACAACTTTAGTATCACAATGGTGTGATTTAACCCTGCAGCTCTCTATAGTAGATAGGTAACAAATGGACTAGACCTATAACACTTGTGATAAAACACAAGGTTTTTTAGAGCTATGTTTATAGGTAGTAAAATGGATCAGACCTGTAATACTTGTAACGAGTACAAGATTTTTAAGGGTCCGTACATTAGAAAAATGGACCAAACATATAATACTTGTATGAGTATAAGGTTTTTAGGGGTTTGTACATTATAAAAATGGACCAGACCTGTAACACTTGTAATAAGTACAAGGTTTTTAAGGGTCTGTACATTAGTAGTAAGCTCTTCAAATGAATACAAAATAAGGAATTTCTTTACTAATAATACTTACGTAAATGCTCAATGTTCCAAAGCCTAGGTATAGACTTCTCTGTTAAATCTTTTAACTAATAAGTTGTAGGTCTAACAATCTTGGTTACTTGTAGGGCTTTTCCTAATTAGGGGAAAGCTTTCCCATGGTTAGATATTTAATGTTTGGGAACACTGTCCTCAGGAAGAGATCTCTAAGCTGAAAGTTAATGGGTTTTAACCTTTTGTTGAAATATTTAACCATTCTCTGCTGGTAGGCTTTAGTCCTAATTCGAGCTCGCTCGCGCCTTTCTTCTAGAAGGTCTATATTTTCTACGAGCTGTTAGCCATTGGTCTCTTGGTCAAAGATGTATGTTTTGAGGGTCGACATACCAATTTTAACCGGAATGATTGCCTCAGTGCCATAGGTGAGTGAGAATGGTGTTTCTATAGTAGGATTCTTTTAGTAGTTCGGTAGGCCTAGAGCACCCTAGGGAGCTATTTGACCCATCTCCAACTTTTACTTTACGGCCTCAAAAATAGTACGGATGGTAACCTTGGCCTGTCCATTAGCTTGAGGATGCCCTAAAGAGAAGTGGTGACTAATGTGGAGGTCTTTATAGAACTTTTTGAATACATTTCCTGTAACCTATGTACCATTAGTTTGAAATAATGACTTTGGGTATGCCTAACCTACACACAACGTTCTTCCGAGTGAAGTTCTTTACCTCTATCTTTATAATGTGGGTCAGTGGTTCAGCTTCTACCCACTGAGAGAAATAGTCAATAGTGACTAGTAGGAATCTTCTGTTTTGAGGGGCTTTTGGTAGTGACCCTACAATTTCAATTCCCTATTGAGAAAAGGGCCAAGGACTTGTAATAGGGATGAGTTCATGCTAAGGTTGATGTTGGTAAGAAGTAAAACATTGACATTTGTCATACTTCCGAACATACTCTTTAGCTTGTTTTAGCATACTGGGCCAATAATAACCCTGAGTCAATACTCGGAGGGCTATGGTTCTTCCGCTGTTATGGTTGCCATTTCTTCCCTCGTGTATTTCAACTAGAACATAGTGGGCCTCTTCTAGGGGTCAAGCACTTTAGGAGGGGCTGTGTGTAAGACCTTCAGTAAAGTTTCTCTTTAAGGACCAAATATCGAGCTATCTTGATTCAAATTCTTCTATCATGATTTTTGTCTTCTAGAAGCAATCCTTCCGTTAGGTATTGAATGATTGGGGCATCTAATTTGGAGACTGCTCGAGAATCTGAAGGGCTTACGACACCTCAATGCTGGGCTTTAATTAATAGGAGATCTTTACCATAGAATTTTTTTCTAGCTTGAGATGGGAGGTCATATTTTCTAAAGGGTCTGCCCTAGAGTTTTGATTCCTTTCAATATTCTAAATAGTGATTTTGCAGAAATATTTCTTTAGCGATTCCACCAACTTTGAATACCTAGCCATTCTTCTATCTTTGGTAGAATATTCTCTCAGAACTTGACTGACTACAAGCTGAGAGTTAGAAAATACGTTGAGGTTCAAAGCTTCATATTCTAAAGCTAATTTTAATCCAAGGATAAGTTCTTCATATTCAGCTTCGTTGTTAGAGGCTCTGAATCCCAAGCTAACTAATTTTTCGATTATAATCCCATTTGGGGACTGAACTATTTTACCTACTCCAGAGCCTTTATTTGTAGATGAACCATCAGTATAAAGTAGCCATCCTGAAGTGTCTATAGCAGTTTGAGCTTTTAAATGCTGTGTTCCAGTGAATTCAATTATGAAGTCTGCTAATGCTTGAACTTTGATAGCAGTTCATGAAATATAGGATATTTCAAATTCTCATAGTTCCATTGACCATTCAACCAGTCGTCCCAAAACTTCAGGTTTGTACAGGACTAATTTTAAAGGATAGGATGTCGGGATCACGATAGGATGAGCATAAAAGTATGGTCTAAACTTTCGAGCAGATATCACCAAAGCTAAAGCCAATTTTTCAATCTCGGAATAACTTGTCTCAGTATCCAGAAGTGCTTATTGACATAGAAAACATGCCTCTAAACTCCTTTGTCTTCCTTAATTAATGCAGAACTAGCGACACTTTCTAACACGGCTAAATATATGAGTAGTTTTTCCCTTGGCACTAGTTTTGAAAGAAGGTCTAGAAAGGCTAAGTACTACTTGAGTTCTTGGAAGGCTTCTTCACATTCAGAGGTCTACTCTAGGGCCTTACTCCCCTTCAAAGGTTTAAAGAACGGGAGGCACTAATCCATAGATTTAGAGATAAACCTATTCAGTGCTGCTATCCTTCCATTTAGCCCTTGAAATGCCTTTCTTAGTTTTGGGGGATTTTAGATAAATTAAAGCCTTAATCTAGGTAGGATCTACTTCAATTCCTCTTTGGGAGACTAGGAAACCCAAGAATTTTTCCTGTGTAATCCCAAAGGTAAATTTTGACAGTTTAAGTTTCATTCTGTGCTCCTTTAAGATGTCGAATGTTTGGGATAAGTGCTGGACGTGATTAGCCTTCCGAGCACTTTTCACAAGCATATCGTCGATGTAAACTTCCATTTTATCTCCAATCTGAAGGCTAACCATTTTGTTCACAAGTCTCTGATATATGGCTCTCGCATTCTTTAGACCAAACGACATCACTCTATAACAATAGAGAATTCGTTCTGATATGAAGGCCATTTTTTTCTGGTTTGGGGGATACACTTGGATTTGATTGTAACTAGAGTAACCGTCCATAAAGCTCACGAGTTCATCACCTATCATAGCATCAACGAGTTGATCAATTCTTGGAAGAGAAAAGTTGTCTTTAGGATAAGTTTTATTGAGATCGGTATAGCCAACGTAAACTCTCCACTTGTCGTTCTTCTTCTTTGCAAGAACTGTATTGGCAAGCCATTCAGAATAGAACACTTCCCTTATCATTCCAGCATCAAGTAACCTCTGGATTTCCTTGTTGATGATCTCGTGACATTCTAGGGAAAATATCCCCCTCTTCTGTCTCACTAGAGGATGGTCTGGATCTATCATTAGCTTGTGAGAAATGAAGTCAGGATCTATTCCCTCCATATCTCTGGTCTCTCAAGAAAATATCGAAAGATTGGATTTCAAGAATCTAATAATTTTTTCTTGCTCAAAAAGAGACAAAGCTGAGCTAATGTGTAAGTACTTTCCCTCTTCTTTAGTGTTGACGAGCACTTTGATGGGCTCCTGCATTAGTTTGACCGCGTTATCCATTCCTCTTGGACTCAGTGGCTCATCAATTTCGGAGGGACATTTTTTGACCTCATGTAGCTTTAGAGATGGAGAGTTTTTCCTTTTACGAGAGTACTATCATTACTATTTGGAAGGTTTTTCTTTGAGTGCAATGGCATGACATTCTCGGGTAGTGGGCTGACAACTTTTAATAGTGAGCACCATATCTTTTTGAATATATTTAAGGCACTGATGGAGGGTTGAGGTAACTGTCCCCATTTGATGGGTCCAGGGTCTTTCGATAATGATGTTATAAGGAGATTTGGCATCTAGGATCATGAATTCAGAGATAAGGGTCTTTTGTTCATCTCTCTCTCTCTCTCTCTCTCTCCCTTTCTCTCCTACTGTGGTCGGTAGATCAATTCTACCTATTAGAAAGCTGAGGTCCTCATTGAACCTTGCCATTATAGCAATAGTTGATCTAATGTCCTTTGAATCTTCATATGTTTGAAGGGCTCGTAGAATCGAACGTTGGTAGAACTTCTAGTGTCTACGAGAACCTTTCTGATCTCAAAGTTAGCAATTTTGAGTAACATGACGAAAGCATCGCTGTGGAGACAATGTATCCCAATAAGGTCCAGTTTAGAGAATTGGATCTGAGGTTCTGACTTCATCTTTTTCTCAATGGCCGAGATTTGGATGATGTGGGGCTCTGCCTTTACTTCTTGAGCACATCTCTTTATAGCCCGGTTGGACATCCCTATCATTACATTGTCAATATCGAGCATGAAGATGACTTGATTATTTTGTTGCTGCTGATCATTCCAAAGTTTCCTCTATTCAGACCTTTGCACTGGCCTCCTTTGAGGGGGTCTTTCGTTATGGAGGTTCTATCTCCCATCCTAGCGGAAAAACTCTCTCAGTCGTCCTCTCCTAATGAGATGTTCTATCTCCTATTTCAAAGCTCTGCACTCCTCGATTGTGTGCCCCTGCTTTTTATGAAAGTCATAATATTTATTTCAATTCCTCGAGTCGGGGTGGCTTTTTAGTGGTTTTCGCCCTCTCAAGTTTTCACGAGTCTAGACTTGTTAGAATATATGGGTAAGAGAAGCATTTAACAGAGTATATGTTCCGTACCTTTCAGAGTTAGAGTTGTTATGGGCTTTGGGTGCTCTTATCTTGTCAGGACTCTTGGTCCTCTTCTTATTGGCGTTGTTATCCATCTTTTGAACTTGCTCGTCCCTCTGAGCTTGTTCTTTAGCTTTTCGGAAGGAGGCTTTTGTATCTTCAAGATTAATATATTTCTGTACTCTATCCATGAGTGATGTCATATCGACAAGGAGATTCTTGGTTAAGGAATCCTGAAAGTGTCTAGGCCCAAGGCCTGAAGTGAGGGTAGCCACTAGGAAACTCGAACTGTAGTCGGTTATCTCTGTGAGTTCGGTATTGAATCGAGTTATGTACTCCCGAAGTGATATTCCTTTTGCTTGCTTCACCGTTAGTAAGAACTCTAGCCATTTTTTCAACTTCTGGCTTGTTAAGAAACAGTCAAGAAATAGCCTACTGAGCTCATAAAAGTTGTTGACCGATTTTTAAGGAAGGTTGTGAAACTATTTAAGGGTAGTACCCTTTAGGCTAGTGATAAAATTTCTACACATAAAGGGATCTATAACCCAGTGCAGGGACATTGTATGTTGATAATGAGGGAGATGATTCCTAGTGTCTTTAGACCTGTCATAAAGAGTGAATTTTGGGATGAAAAATTTCTTGGGTCGTTCCTTTGTCATTATGGCAGAGGTGAACGACGTGGAGAACCTATCGAGTAGTTTACTTAGCTCGTATTGTTCTGGAGGGATATGAAACCCCTTGGTTGAGATTGTCTAATCTTGAAAGTTTGCTATCTCCTCTAGCCTCTAAGCGGCTTTGGGTATGTTTTTTTGTACGATTGGTACCCGTTGTTGGTCTTGTCCCATGCTTTCGAGCCTTGGATTCACGGGGAGAATTTTTCTGATAGCAGGAGAAGGATGTTTCTCTCCTAAGATTGGTATATCTAGGACCTCGGGAGGCTGAGGTCCTTGTTGTACTGGATTGGCTTCAAAGACCATTGGGATCGGTATTCTCATCCTACCCTGGTAATGGACGGTAGGACGGAACGGACGATATTCCTCTCACCATAGCTGTTGACGATTGGGGATCAATCCCCATATGGACAGTACCATGGGGGTGTACTGGCTGCATATTAGGCAACTCCTCATTGTGGGATCCTCCACCCATTGTGGTGGCAGGGGGCTGAGGTCCTCCGTGAACCGCGTCAATAGGAAGAAAAGGATTGTTCCGCTGGTTCTGAGCCTAGTGAAGCCAAAGTCTGTGACATAGTTGCGAGTTATTCCTATATTTGATTGGACTGTCATTGAATTCGATCAAGTTGCTGTTGTATACGAATAGGTGTTTGTTCCTTTCCTCTTCTAGTAGGAAGATGATTTTGAGGGTTTTGGGCTTTCTAGGATAAAGGTTGGGAGCTATTGGTTTTTTTTTTTTTTTTAAGAAAAAAAATAATAGGTTTTTTTATGATAAAAGATAAGAACGACCGTCGTTCCCACAAACGGCACCAAATTGATGTTGCTTTTTTCTGGCCTGAAGGCTTCTCCTTCTGAACTACCTATCAAGAACTTGAAGTTGGAGGATCACCGACTAGGGTCCGGTGGTAGCTGCTCCGATGGTAAAGTTAGTTATAAAAAGAAACTGTAATTCAAAAGAAGAATTGAACATGACTTGATAGTGTACCTTACTACTTTATATATAGGGTGTAGATTTCTCAAGTTGAGTAGGATTAGGAGTCATGAAAGCAGGGATTCAAAGATATCCATAGAGAGTAGCTTCTATATTGAACTCTGTTTCCTTATTATGAGGTTGGTAGCCTAAGGAATGCATGATCAGTTCAGAACCTCTTACTTCTGAAACTTCTTGTTTGGTCGGTTAGATGGACTAACCATCTGATGATTTGTACACTGAAGAGTTCCTTGTAGTCACATGCCACACCCTAAATACGGTAGTAAAATTATGGCATATCAGACAGATTCTGTAGCAAGATGCTAATTCTTCTTCTTCTTCTCTTTTTTAATGCTACGAAACTTGAGCTTATATGAGATTGAGTGGTTTAATTATCAGATGATATATAGTTTAGAGAAAAAAAAAAGTGATTAGGATGAATGAGAATCAATCTTTAAATCATCTAATGATTAAAATACTAATTCATTGACGTAACACAAAACATGAATAATTGAGACGTGCATGTCAATATCCACAATGTGAAATACTTACCCAAGTAAGAGATCAATTTTCTAAAATTCGTAATATGAATATTAGTTGATGAAATTTGAATAATGAAGACATATTACATCATATTTAAAAAGATAAGAAACCACTACTTTGATAAGAAAACCCCAACTCCTATAGTAATCCTAAGAAAAATGAAAAATAAAAAATCCAGATAAAATCAAGATTGGAGATTTTTTAATTGAGCCCAAATTTGGATTCTAAATAAGTAAATAAAAATATAAAAACAAACGCCAACTAAATCTTAAATTCTTACGCTGAGTAATTGAAGAAAAATAGTAAAAAATGACTCCCCAAAAATAGCAAAAGAATCTTATCGAGGGCCTAAAAATGCTAATTTGGCCAAAATCCACCTTTAATTGCGGCAAAGTGGTGACTTTAGTCTATTGGGCTGTCTAGAATCAAGATAGGGTGGTTTCAGGTATGCTTATGTTTAGGTGACCAGACCTAAAACTTTTTCCAGAAACGTTTTCGACCACTTCATAAGGAAATTTGGCTTCGATTTGGACTTCTTTATTCCCTATTAGTGCATGAGTTCCTCCATCACTTGATTTACATCAGTCTCATCCACTTGAAGAGAACTCAAACTCAAGTTATAATTTGTATAAATAGGCTCTTCTTCATGGTCAGAAACATTAAAAGTCTTTAAGATATTCATGTCTTTTAGCAAACAAACAACATAAGCATTCTTATTGATCTTGTGCCCAATGTTGTATGACTCATATTTCTTTGGCTTTAACTTGTTATAGTTCCTAAAGAAACCTTTCTTTATGCAAGAAGACCATAATAGAATCTCCTTCCTTAAACCCTTTGACTCGCCTATGCTTATATGTAACTTTCTTGTACTTGGCATTAGTCTTCTCTAATTCCTAAGTCACCTCAGCTTGTACTACTTGGGCTTGTTCTTCTATGTTTTCTATTACAACACTTATACTAGGCTCCTTATGCAATCAAACCAAATTAATTATATGCTTTGGCAGAGTGATATAAAAAATAGCAAAAATATGACTTTTCTATGGCATTGTTAACAACACTATTGTATGCAAATTCAGCTTGTGGCAAAACATGATCCAAATGCTTTGATTTATTTCCACGAATACTCTGAACTATGTCTCCCATTATCCTATTCGTCTTCGAGGTCTGTCCATTAATTTGAGGATGTGTTGTAATACTAGGTTTCAGTGAAGTTTTAAACATCCACCACAAAGTGATCCGAAAATGGCTACAAAACTTCATCTCTCGATTAGAAGTAATAAACTATAGAAATCTATGAAGTCTAAAAATCTCTTGAAAGAAAAACCATGTTATGTGTGAAACTTCAGTACTTTTTTGGTATGGGATAAAATGTGTCAACTTGAAAAATCTGTCAACAAATACAAAAACAAAATCGACGCCTTATTGTGTACGAGGTAGTGTAAGCACAAAGTCCATAAAACAATTTTTCTAAACAGAATTAAGAATTGGTAAAGGAGTATAAACATCAGTGTTTTATGACTAACCTTTAGATACTCAGCAAGTCTAATACTTTCTAAAAAAATTAACCAACATCCCTTTTGACTTGTGGCAGATAATAATGCGTCTTTACATTCGCCACTATTTTGTCTCCACCCATGTGTCCACTTAATCCACTGTTATACAAGTCACAAATAAGCTTTTCTCGCAACAATGTTTGAGGAATGCACACTTCGATTTACCTTAAACAAGTACCCTTCATAAACATAGAATTCTCCAACAACTTGAGATTCTTTACACTTGGCTGAAATATCATTGAAATATGCATCATCTTCATATAGCTTCTTCAAAGACTCGAATCCCACAACCTCTTGAACTAATGTCACAAGAAGATTAGCTCGTTTGCTCAAAGCATCTGCAACTCAATTCAAGATACCATATTTGTTTTTATGACAAAAATAAACTTTTGAAGGAATGTAGACAATCTCATAGACATCTTTTTCATGTGTTTTGGCTATTAATGAACTTTAAAGCTTGGTGATTTGTGTAAAGCAAAACTCTCACTGCACAAAGTAATGCTTCCAATCCTTCAAAGCTCAAATAACTTCGAAGAACTCTTGGTCATAAGTACTCTATATTTGGCAAGTCTTATTCAATTTCTCGCTAAAGAAAGCCACCGGTTGCTTCTCTTGAAATAACATTACTCCCATCCCAACTTCGTTAGTATCACACTCTACCTAAAAATCTTCTTGAAATTAGGCAAGGCCAAAACTATAGCGGTACACAACTTATTTTTAATTAAGGTGTAGTTATTTTCTACCTTTTTACCCCAATTAAAATTACTTTTCTTCAAGCATTCTATGATTGGCGTTGTAATTGCACTAAAATTGTTAATGAATTTGTAATAGAATATTGCTAGGCTATGAAAGCTTTAAACATCACCAACTATTTTGGGTGTTGGCGAATCTCAAATAACTCACACCTTATCTTCATCTACATGAATGCCATCTGCACTAACCACATAACCGAAAAACAATAATATGTGAGTCATAAAAGTACACTTTTTAAGGTTGGTGTACAATTTATTCTCCAACAACACTATTAAAATTTACTACAAAATGATTAAGGTGCTTATTCTTGGATTTTCTATAAATAAAGATATCATCAAAGTATACAACAACAAACTTCCTAATGAAAGGCCTCAAAGTCTTGTTCATTACACGCATAAAAGTATTAGGTGCATTGGTTAAACCAAAAGGCATCACCAACCACTTATATAAGTCACCTTTTGTCTTGAATGCAGTCTTTCATCACTTAACCTAATTCAAATCTAATGATAGCCATTATGAAAATCAATCTTGAAGACAACTTTGAACCCTTAAGCATATCAATCATGTCATCCAAGTGTGGATTAGAAAATCTATACTTGATGGTGATCTTTTTAATGGCTCAACAATTTATGCACAAACGCCAACTATTATCCTTTTTTAGTGTCAACAAGGCTATAACTGCACAAAAACTCATGCTCTCTTGAATGAATCCCTTTTGCAGAAAATCTTCTATATTTTCTATCAGAATCTCACTCTTTTTAGGACTCATTTTGTAATGCGACAGATTTGGAAGACTCACAGTAGGCACCAGATCAATATCGTGTTGAATATCCCTTATTAGAGGCAAGCAATTGGGTAGATCTTCAAAAACTAACTTGCGAAAATACTTCAACAATAACTATAATTTTTATGGCATAACCACTACTATTTTTTTATTTTGGATCATCTAGCACCAATAATTTAACCACTAAAGCATAAATCTCTTGCGCCTTATTGGCCTCATTCATAAGCTCTGCTTCAGATCTTACTAGAACTAACATTGACTACCCTCTATTTTAGAGGAACTATTAGTCTCAAATTCTTATTTTAAAGGAGTCATGGAGATTTTTTGTGCTCGCCGAGATGAACATATAAACATTATCTTTGCCTATATAAGTGATGTCAACATCATACTTCCATGGTCTCACTAACAGCATACGACTAGTATCTATATAAACCACATTACAAATTACTCCATCACGATAATGTTTACTAATTGAAATAGGAACACGACAAATTTCTGTTACCTTCCTCATTAGTCCCTTATTAATCTAGCCAATTATGTAAAGAAATTTTTTTTTTTTTTTGTAGACAACTTTATATGATCCACCAATTTCTTAGCCACAAAATTTTTGTAGCTTCCATTATCAACTATTAAATTACAGAACTTTCAATTAACTATACAACAAGATCAGAAGACGTTGTGGCATTGGTTTGTGTTTAACTACTTTGGTGCATACCTCAATCATAGCACCACACAGCTAACTCATTCGTCTTATTTTCCTATAAATTTTGCTCCATTGTAAAGATCATTTTCTCCTCTAACCTTTTCGTACTCTACCTCTTTTTCAACGCCTTCATTCTCAATATGATTAATAGACGCTTGATCTGGACAATTATTGGAGTGTTGTCTAGGTTTCTTATAATGAAAACACTTACCAAGTGTTGGCCTGGAATAGGGGTTCACATTTAGAGTAGGAATGACTTTCTTTGGAAGCCTTTGTTGGCATTACCCTTGGCATTGGATGCTCCTTGTAATTTGGTTTGGACTGGCTGAGTAAGGGACTGCACTGTGACTTGAACTCTTTTCCTTTTATCACCTATAGACTAAGATGATTCTAGGAAATTCCTATAAAAGGATATTGAATTTCTGTCCCTTCATTACTTCTCCATAAACTCAATCTTTAACGCTATGTTTTGGGCCTCATCAACAATCCATACAACCTGCAAGCCAATATTCTCATGAATTTATGGTTTCAAACCATTGAGATATCATTCCACTATCTTTTCGTCTGTCGTAGCTAGATTATTGCGATCATAAAATCTGTTAAATTCTAACGTATAATAAAAAATTGAATGGTTAACTTGGGTACAATTTTGATATCGTTAGAATAGGTATTGCTCGTAATCTAAAGGGATAAATCTCTCCATCATTTACTGCTTCATCTTTCTCCAGGTTTGAATTGGTTGTTTTCCTTGTTGTTGTCAGTTTTGCTGTAATTGATCGCCCCCAAATTACTACTCTACCTTTAAATCTAAAAGTGAAGAGTCTAACCATCTTGTCCTTTGGAACCTACATTATGGTTAAGAATCGATCAAATTTAGAAAGCCAATCAAGGAAATCTTCAATGTTAAGATTTCTGTTGAAAGTGGCTATATCTGTCGATCATATGATAATCCTATGATAATCCTCATACTCTTAGTTCCTTCTTACAAGTATACTAATCTTGTAATCTGCTTCTTCTTCAGAATTTGAATTGTCTCTATAGTCATGTTTCTTTTGGGGACATCATTCTAGCATAAGTCTACCAATAGGCTAGCCTAGAGCAAATCCTCTAGCGTAGTTCCAATTGATTAGAGGATCTTTATTGGCATTATGAACAAGTTCCAGAAGAATCTCACAGATCGCACCAAGCTAGTTGTTGACTAGTGTGATCTGTTGCCTCTGTTCATTAATTGTAACCCATACAACCTTCATCTTATAAGTAACGTCAATGGAATTTCTCATTTTGTTTCTGTCATTTGTCATATAGCTTGGTGAATCTTTACTCTGCTTTAATAATCTTGGTAGAAAGACTAGGCTTTTCCCTTCGTTCTAGTTTTTCTAGACTCGAATGTCTTTTTTTCTCTTCCTTCAAAGCTTTTGCTGAGGCATGCTCTTCCCTTTGGCCTTGTTCCTTAGCTTCTTTGGAAGAGCTTTTAACATTTTCCAAAGTAATGTACTTCTTGGCTTTTAGGAGTAATTCTAACATCCTTGCAGGAGAACTTTTTGCAAGTGAGTCCTTGAACCATCCAAGAGTTAGATCAGTCATCAAAACTACTATAGTGAACCTCTATTCACGTCCTTCAATTGATGTTAGTTCTTGGCTAAACCTATTGATGAAATCCCTCATGGTTTCCCTTTTGGTTTATTTAATGGTTAAAAGGAATTCTGGCCCCTTTTTTGAGCCTCGCCTTCTACTTGTGATGAAGCGGTTCACAAACTTACAACTCAGATATGCAATGTTGAGATTGATTTCAGATGAAATAATGAAACCATTCTATAGTTGTACCTTTAAGGTTAGTAACGAAACAATGACACATAACGTATCAATGCTGCTCTAAAGGGCCATTATATGATGGAAATGAGACAAGTGATCGTTAGGGTCTAAGTTCCTACCATAAAGCTCAAACTTGGGCATAATAAACTTTTTTAGGTGTTCTTCTACCATGACCTCTGTAGTAAAGGAAGTCCTAGACATGCCGAACAGGGAATATAATTGATATGTGTTTGGTTGTAGAGGTGTCTTGCCCTTAACATCTCCTTTATTAACTTATTGGAAACCTACTTTGCCTTCCACCCTCTATTGGGACCTAGAATGACGTTGAGAACGAGACAGATGGACTAAAGGACCTCTTCGGGTCCCTTAGGGTTGTTTTTGGTTATTGTTATTTCTCAAGTTATCAGCCTAAGATGGAGTAGGATGTAACTGTACTTGGTCTTGGTTATTCTAACTAGTGACTGTTGGTGGTTCCACTGAACTAATGGCTATCACTAGTTCTGTTACACTGGTGGTTATTGTTGGTTCTGCACCAAATTAACCAATGCCTAATTGAGCATCTCGATATCTATTCTTTAATCCATGAGGCTTAAAGCAGGTTGCCGATTGTTAGAATGGCTAGTTGGGCATGGTTGCTACAACGATGGTTGTTTTCTATGTCTAAGACATAGTTTTGGAGCCATTAGGGTTTATAGTAAAAAACAAACGTTTCCATAGACAACACCAAACTGTTATGGTCAATTTTTGGTTAATCGGGAAAATTAATGGTAGAGAACCTGCAAAATAGATTATTAAGATCACTAGAAGGGAGTGTAGTAAGAACTCTCTAACGATCAAGTGAGATGGGTTCAAGAAGATGATAACTATAACTTTGATCCATAATTAGGGCATACCTTGAGGCGTAGTATTCCTTTCTTTTTATAGATGTGCACATGTTATTTTGATGAGAGTAGCGTAGAGAGAAATTCAAGATCATGCTTATCCTTTTATTGCAATTTTCGAATTTAATTGTACCATGAGCTCGACATATGTCACTTGAGCTCGGCGCCAACAATGCTTAGTATGATATAAAGAACTAACTTTGAGCCATTCCCTTTGAATGGGACAAAACCTTTGAAGTGGTGAATTGAAAAGTCTTTTGTGACTTATTTTTATCCACCTATCATTATCACTTATGTTAAAATGATCGGATGTAAAATACTTTTTAAAAACGTTTTAGACCATTTTATAGGATTGTATGAATTCTTTTACTACTTCTACTAAGTTGGACTTTAATAATAAAGTTGCCATTTTTTTTCTTGGAATTCTCTCTCTACCTTTTGAGTGGGTATATATTCTTGTAGCATGATCCTTGGCGAAACTCTAAAGTGTATTGAATTAAATATATGCCTCTAATTAGTCATTCCTGCAAATCTAACAACATAAATACATTTGGTCATGATGTGAATTTGGAATCCATCAATGAAAGAAACACAAACATCTGACACAAACAATATAGCATTGTGCTATTTAATATGTTTACATTTGTATCTCTCTATATGTAAATAGTTTAATACTCCATGTATATGTTGTTTCTACCCTTATATGTTCAACCGCTGAAACGGAACATGTGGACATGAATACGTATAATTGTCTTCTACTTTGGAAGAAAAAAGTGGTGAAAACATATTAAGATGAAGTTATTAAAATTCTTTTCAACAAATGATAGATTAGAATTAGAATTTTATGTTATATATACACATTTAGAATTTGAATTTTATGTTATATATACACATTTAGAAAAATTCCTAAAAAAATTTATGAAAATTCAAAAGGTCCAAGATATTTTTTTACTTATTTAAAATACCAAAATAAGTTTTTTTTTTTTTTTTACTACGAATAGGTCTAACTATCTGTTAAAAAATATTACTGATTAGATTAAAATAACCTTCAAAATTTATTTTAAAAAAATACTAAGAAGTTCATAAAATAAATTCTTCAATCAAAAAAATCATAACATATATTATTTATCTAAAAGATCTAAAAAAAAATTTCACTTCTTAAAAGCCTAGCCCTCAAAAATACGAAGGGCATTACTCCATTGATATTTTATCTGCTAGTTTTTTCAGTCATCATTATGAGAGAATTTCCTTTTTAACTTTCTAATATAAAAGCTTCATACCATTTTAACCAATCATTATGCAATTTTTTTTATATATAATTTCTTAAGTGTTTTATGTTGGATTTTGATTAATTCAACTTCCTATGTATTCATTTTTAGCTATATGTTCCTTAATATAACAGTTAGTTAAGAATTAATACAACTCTCTATACGAGAGTTAGGCTTTTAGGAAGTGAAAATTGCATTTTTAGGTTTTCTAGACAAAGAAAATTTGTTATGATTTTTTTTATTCAACAATTTGTTTTATGAACTTTTTATTAATTTTTTTTTAAATATTTCTTGAATAATATTTTAGTCTAATCAATAATTTTTTAAATGAGATTAATGTAGAAGCCAACCGTTGGACTTTTTGTAATAATTTTTTTTTTTTTTGAATTTTACATACAAAAAAAAATTATACTGAATTTTTTGGATTGACAATTTTACTAAATTAAAAATATAAAGAGACAGTGAGAGATGTTACTTCATTATTCAAATGCTACTTCATTGTTTTGCTCCTGTTATGCTTCAACACTAAATTTTGATAGATTTGTTTTTCCAACTTTATTTATTCAATTATTTTCTCTTTAGTTAGTGATTAGAGTAAGAATTAGTGTTTTTTTTTTCTTCATCAAGACTATAATTAATTTTGCAAAATTTCTTAAGAAATATATTCATCACCTTTACAAATATTTATATGTCTTCTATTTTTATAATGAAAATCATACACTTGTAATAATAATAAAAAAATTAATTAATAATCTTTGACTCTTGTAAGATTTCTTAATTATTAGAGGGTTGAGAGTATTATATATAACATCAATTATTTAATTTTCAAGTTCAAAATAAACTATTTATTCTTTATATTTACAAATACGAATCAAAATTAAAATATGCATTTTCTTACTTTTTAAAGTTGAAACTGAAAGAATAGATGTGGATAAGGAGAAAAAAACAGTTTCAAAACTAGAATTGCCTAATTGAAGTAATTTTAGGAGGGGTTTATTTTGTTTTTGTTTGAAAATTTAGCCCTTTATAACTATTGAATTTTATTTATTGTTAAAGATTAGTTATTATTTTTCTTTTTAATTATTAAAAATATATGTAATAAAAATCAAATTTTATAAATAAAAAAAAACACTTCTCCTATTATCTCTCATTAATTAAGAAACCGTGTATAACTATTCTAAAACCAATAACCACCTGATTTTATTAAGTCCAAATAACGTCTATATTATCCTTTCATGTGAGTATTTTAACACTACTCTTCTTTTCGAGTTCAAGTCTACTCTATGTCGATCATTAATAATTAAAGTTTAAGTGATGAATCTGACTCTCACAAAAAAAAAATTTTTAATTTAATATTCATATACTGATTCAAAATACCTGATCACTTTGTAAAAAAATATTTAAAATCACTTCCAATCCACTCGAATACTTTAAAATCCAAAAGTTGACTTAGGCAGCAACTGGAAAGATGAGAAAGACAAGAAATTGAAACCGAAAAATAGAAGAAAAACAAAAACTTAACAGTCCCCTCAATCCACCCAAAACTATTCTGTCAGCTCCCAGTCCACCCTCTTTTCACTATTGTGTGGAATTTAGTTAACACTAATTAAAATATGAGTGGGACTGGACAATGTGGCTGGGGCACCAGAATTTTCTTCCCACCCGGGCCATGCACCGTGTAGTTATCCAATGTTGTAGCACTCTCTGTCACTCATATTACATCTTCTTTTTTTATTTTGGTAACGGGAACTCCTAAGGACATTTTAGTTTACTAGTAATCTTGATTTTTAGTTTTTAACGCTACTTTGAAGAGGATAAATTTTAGATGCATCCAAATCGTTTATTAGTCAAGTGCATCAGATAAATCGTAAATTCGTATAGCAAAAAAAAAGTCGAATTTTCACGTTACTAATTATTCACACGATAAATCTTACTTTTTATCAACTGTGCTAAGTTTGGATGGACCACTCATATTACATCACCTTTTCAGATTTATAAAAAAATTATTTATTCAATTTAAAAAACAAATGATAAATCTCTGTGAGATTACTGTAAGATCATATTTTATAATAACGTACAACAGCTGTCTCATTAAATAATCGGTCGAAGACAAGACAACTATCCATTGTCATAAATAAAAATAAAAAATACATTATCATTTGTATTCCATGCCTATAGTATATGAGTATATATATCTTATTTTATCTATATATATAAGCTCGACAAGGGTCATTCCATATCCCTCTCCCTCTCTTTCTAAGTTGCACCCATGGACAGCTCAAAGCTTCATGCTGCTATAGTCTCTAGCCCCGGAATGGGTCACCTCATCCCCATCCTTGAGCTCGGCAAACGCCTCCTCACTGACCACAACGTTGCCGTCACCATTCTCGTCGTCAAAACTCATGCGTCACCAGCAGAACCGTCAACACCTCGATGCCCCCGCCGGCTCAAAACTCCTCAACATCATCGAACTTCCGCCAGTGGACATTTCCGGTCTAGTGGACCCCGATGCAAAGGTTGTCACACGGCTTGCAGTAATGATGCGTGAGGCCCGACCCAGCATCCGGTACGCTATCTCCGCCATGGAGCACCGGCCGACCATCTTCATTGTGGACCTCTTTGGAACAGAAGCTTTTGAGATTGCCGATGAGTTTGATATGCCCAAGTACGTGTTTGCTACTACCGCGGCATGGTTCGTTGCTTTATGCTCCTACTGCCAGAGACTTGACAAGGAGGTGAAGGGTCAGTACGTTGATCAAAAAGAACCGCTAAGACTTCCTGGTTGCAAGGCTGTTGAACCGGTCGATGTGGTTGACCCGATTGTTGGACCGGAATGATCAGATGTATCATGAGTTCGTACGCATTGGGGTTGAGTTCTCCCTTTCTGATGGCGTTTTGGTGAATACATGGGAGGATCTGGAGCGTACGTCACTCAAAGCTTTGCGGGACCATGAAATCTTTCGGTCGGTATTTAAGGTGCCGGTTTATCCAGTAGGTCCACTAAGGAGGTCGGTTGAACCGGGCGGTTCGCGGAGTGAGTTGTTGGAGTGGCTAAACATGCAACCCAGTGAGTCAGTGATTTATATTTCATTTGGAAGTGGCGGAACGATGTCAGCTGAGCAAATCAACGAGCTGGCTTGGGGATTGGAGCTGAGCCAACAGAGATTTGTTTGGGTGGCACGCCCACCTATCGAGGGAAAGACGGATGGTTCCTTTTTCACGGCAGGGAACAGTCCTGATGGTACCCCGGATTATTTGCCAAATGGGTTCTTGACCCGGACCCGCAATGTGGGAGTGGTGGTCCCACTTTGGGCCCCACAAGTGGAAATCTTGAGCCATCCATCAGTTGGGGGATTTTTGTCACATTGTGGGTGGAATTCAATTTTAGAGAGCATAGTGAGCGGAGTACCAATGATTGCATGGCCACTCTACTCTGAACAAAAAATGAATGCTACGCTGCTGACGGAGGAGCTGGGGATGGCGGTCCGGCCGAAGGTGTTGCCGACGAAGAAGGTGGTGGGGAGGGAAGAGATAGAGAAAATGGTGAGGACGGTAATGGAGTACAAAGAAGGGAAAGGCATGAGAGAGAAAGTTAGAGAACTAAAATACAGTGGAGAGAGAGCTGTTAGCAAGGGTGGGTCCTCTTATAATTCACTTGGTGGGCTGATAAAGGAGTGCGAGATGAAACATCGTTGGCACAAGGCCAAGGTTAACAATCCTCTGGTTCCTGAAGTTGTAGGGCATGATGTTCCCAGTGAAATCATTGCACCCACGTGAGGAACATGATACTAGTGTAATTCTAATGTGCTATTTTAATAAAACTAAATATTAAATATATATTTTTAATGATAATTTGACTGTTGGTATTCCAAAATGTTGCACCTGGCTCTTTATATTAACGTGTAATTGTATGATTGGATTTAAACATCTCTAATGTAAAGTATTATTTATATTTTAGAATTAATTATACTTAATTTTTTTTATAATTTTTAATAATTATAAATATATTTTTTTATAGTTTAAAAATCTACACTTCCTATCAGAGTTGTCACTCAAATGCTATTAACAAAATTTTTTCATTTACTATTTTACCTTCAAAATTTAATATGATTTATTAGTCAAAAGTCAATATCTTTCTTGATCTTTATTTTATCTCTTAAACTTGACCCAAAACCGCTCTATCTCTAACTCTCTTTCTCTCTCACGTAGCTCCCTTCCTATCTATTAATCACGAGCTCAACCCTTATCCTTTCCACACATCCTTATGATAAGGACTTGTGATCAAATTAAGAGAAAAGAAACGAATACTCACAAAACTCTTAGGATAGATAACTTTTGTAATGTACTTCAAAAGTTCCAAATTCATACTAGCAATCCACACTAATTGCAAAATCGTAGGCAACATACAAATTCAAAAAACTTGCCTCTATCATAATTTAAAAAATAAAAAGGAGAAATAAAGTACCAAAAAAATGGAAATTGCATACCTACTGAATCACAAAACCATATATCAAACACCTAAACCAAATTTGACTCAAATCTACCAGAAGAAAATTTATTTCATTAATTATACTTGGTAATTGATGCTGCACTTTTTGGCTGGTGTCGATTTGAGCTCTGTTCCCTGAAGAACACTTAAAAGAAGATAAGAGGGCTACCGGATTGGCTCCGGTGGTAGCTGCTCCGATGCTTAAGTCAATAATACTGAATTGAAAGACTGTAATGTAAGCCAAAGAATGAGCATGAAAATAACAACGTACCTTAGGGTTTAATTTATAGGCTTAGTGATTCCTAAGTTGATTAGGATTTGGAGTCGTAGATGTAGGGATTTGATCATTGGAGAATGGTAGTTACCATATGGGATACTGTTTTCTTATCCTCTACTCGACAAGGCGCTAAGGCGGTGATGAGCTCTGAATCATGGGGAGTGCTCTGAGGGTCTGTGCTCAGACCTGTGAGTTCTAGAGGATCAGTAGATCTACTCTGAACGGCCGAGCTTTGCCTAGGTCTGTAGGCACACGTGTCACATGAAGATTGGTCTATCACTTTGTGGTATATCAGCTACTCCCCCCCCCTCCCCAAGCCTTAGTTTGAGCCTATGGCGAAACTAGGGCTACGAGCTCCTGAAAAGTCAAGCGTTCTGCCCTTATCGTTTTCCAAGCGATTGTTGGCGCGTCATTTATTGCGCAACCGATTTTTGGGCTTTCAAGGTCATCATTTGTCTATAACTGTCGCGACGATTCGCCTTGGTGGGCCCTAGCTTCTGAATATATATAAAGAGGGAAAGGGGCTTCGAACACCCTTTCCTTCACCATTTTTACTGTATCCAAGAGAGAGATTTCGCCATTGTAGAATTAAAACGACCAGTGATCCTTTAAAGGGTTCCTATTGCTTGAGGCTTTCTTCCCGTCGCTTTTCAAGTTTGATTTTAGCCCCTGTTTTTACCTTTTTACTGTTCTTCTTCTTCTTTCTTTCGGCTATTTTTGGAAATTTCGGACACCACTACATCCTCCGGTGTCGGTTGTAGTTCAGAAAGTTCCTCGTCATCTCGTACTTATACTAAGGGTAGTGTTTCCTCTGGGAATAGGTCAGAAGGACCCCATTCTAGTGACGAGGTTAAGTTGTAGATGCATTCTTAGAACCTAGGAATAGAAGAGGGGAAGTCCCTGGCAGACTCTCCCAAAGGGAGGAAGGGCAGAGCACTAGTAACTCCTTCCCTGTTAGATGGTCTGAGGGAGGAATTTGATTTTCCAGAAAACGTCATCCTTAGGGCATCTGATTCTATAGATCATCCTTCCGACATTAAGAAAGGTGAAATTTGTGTCTATGTTGCTTGGTTCGAGATGGGGTTGCAGCTTCCCCTTCCTGACTTGATTAGGAAGTTTTTCTGTTGGTTCAATCTCTATCCTACCGAACCTGAACTTGAATAGTTGGAAGCACCTGTTAGGGTTTATAGCCTTAGGTCGTTTGAACAATGTTGAGGTCTCCCTAGACTTGATCCGTAGCAAAATGGATCTTAAGTATATGAGGTCGAAGAGCCTCTATTATATGTCTTTTGATAAGGGGTTCAGACCTCTTTCTTTTGTACCGACTTCCAACAAGACTTGGAAGAAGTGGTATTTCTTCATTAGTGGAGGATGGGAAATGGAAGACCTTGAGGATTCAGATCTCTTCATTCCCCCGGAGCACGGGGTTTATGAGTGAGACCCCCTTCTTTTGTAATTTTTGCTTCTACTCATGTCTCCACTTCTAAATTTTTTAATTACCATTGTTGTTGTATCTGTCGTGCAGATAAAAGCACCAAGAAGAGGCCATTCTTCACGCCCGTTCTTAAAGACTAGTACAACAGGCTTCTTCAGACCCGTAACAGGGACTTTAGGGTAATCCTTAAGCCTGAAAAGTCCGATGGCCCCAAAAAATAAAAACAGAGCTTGAAGATGTGAAGAAAACTGTGTTCAATAGTTGGGCCCCTATAAAGAAGAGGGTGGCGGATCCCTTTCCCCCTGTGGGTTCTTCCCGAACTAAGAAGAGGAAGACCCCTGCCGACCCTTCCACCTCTGCACCAACCAAGAAGGGTGTGCTGATTTCTGATCCTTCCACCTCTTGCACCACCCAAGAAAGGTGTGGTGATTTTTGATCCTTCCACCTCTGACAGCACAAAGGAAGGGTGTGGTGATTTTCGAGCCTGCTCCCACTCTTGCTCCAAGATCACTAGTAAGGGGAAAGTGAGGATGGCAGTTGACTTGGATCTGCCGCCTGATGGGTACAAGGCCGTACAAGAGGCCATTGATAGTTTTTGGGAGAATGCCCCTTCGGAAGCACAAGGCGCAGAGCACTAAGAAGACCATCACGGATGCGATGAGCGCTCAGCTGAAGGTAATAGTCGTTCAGTCTTTTTTTTTTTTTTTTATGTTTTGTTTTACTTCTTGTTCTAATCTACCCTTTTGGTGTTTTGCAGACCTTGCATAGCCTGGTTGCCTTGATGGACTCTGCCTTAGATCCTGAGGATGTGAAAAAACTTCAAGATAATTTGGACGAGGCCAGGCTTCAGCTCGGCATAGCACAATTGAAAGCCACTACTGCTGAGGAGGAAGCTCAAGGAAGTGAGGAATTCCCTCTCCATTATGGAGTCGGAGAGGGATTCCCTTCTGTTCGAGAGAGATTCCCTCAAGTCCGAGAGAGATTCTCTTCTCCTAGGAGCTGGAGGTGCTCCGGAAGGAGAATGACTGCACTTCAAGTCTCGATTGTTTTGAAGGTCGAGGAAGCCAAGGTCCGAGACTTAAGTTGAAATGAGAATTGAGGTCGAAGAGATGGGTCGGGAGTTTGTGCAATATGGCTATGATGATTTCAAGTCCAAGCTTCTTGCCAAATTTTCCAGACTTTGATCTATCGGGCATTGAAGATGATGATGATCCTGCCAGCCTTCCAGCTTAGGAGATAAACTTTTATAGTTCACCTTTTCCTTTTTTTTTTTTTACTGATGTAACAGAATTTCATCAATGAAATCCAACTTCTTCTTGGCTAATTTCTGTATTTTATCTTTTCCAATAATAGCACTTAGTGATCTTAATAACTGTTGGAGGTGCCAAGCAAAATTGATATTGTTCAAGTAATGGCTGCTTTGTAAGCTTGGGGCTCCAGTCCTTTACTTTGTGTAAGAAAAAATGTTCATGAGCTAACTGCACTTCAAACCATTCCTTTGACTGGTCATGATCCCAAAGCTATTTTCCGAGCTAGGCAACTTATGATAAAATTTGAACAAATCTGTTAAGAAAATGTGGTAGTAACTATGCCTCCCAAAGCCAGAACAAAACAGGAAGACCAAAGTATATAACCGAGCCTGAGTCTGAAATTGGAGGCAGTCAGAACTTGTACCGAATAACCTGGGCCGCAGATTTTATGAAAGCAAACCGTCCAGGGCTTAACCGCTGAGCCAAAAGACTTGCGTCAATAACCAGACTGATAATAATGATAAAGGCAGAAACAAGAAGAGGGATACTAGCCTTTATTCTGGAAGTCCACTATCGAAGCACCACTAGGGCTCTAACCCCCGCAACTTCGGGACCGAATCCAACACCACAAGAGTCTCAACCTCAAGCAGCTCCGGCTCCTCCAGCCTAGGAAAACCAAGGTAATCTCCCGGCCATGAACCGAGATCATCCTATCCATATAGGCCTTGAAGCAGCAAGGCTGGACTCGCAGCAACGAATCCCGCCAAGGGGCACACAAAGAGCTGAAGAAATTGTAGATTCCATGGACCACACTGAAGTTATGAGGGGTGCTCAAATCCCTCCAGAGCAGGACGAGCTGGCCAGGCTGCTTGGAAGGTTTGCCTACACCGTTCACCCCTACTATCATGGCCGAAGAGAGGCCAAGGAAATTCGTTGTCCCTAAAGTTCACTCCTTACGACGGAACTAGGGGATCCGAGGGACCACCTTTCCCATTACCAGCACACCATGGCCCTTCATGGCGCTTTCTGACGCCTTTATGTGCCGAACATTTGTGACCAGCCTCAAGGGTACCACTCTGAAGTGGTTTCACCATCTCCCACCGAACTGAGTCACCAGCTTCTATGAGCTTGGTGGGTGATTCCTGGACAGGTTCATGACTAGCAGAAGGCTAAGGAAGGGTCCTGAATTCTTACTGAATATAAAATAATCTAAGGAGGAGCCCCTCAGAGAGTACATCGCACTTCAATACCGAACTCACTGAGGTTACAAATTGCAGCCCTAGTTTCCTTGTAGTTGCTCTAACTTCTAGGTCTTGCACAGGGAGGCTTTAGGGATTCTTTGATAACAAGTCCCCCTGGCGACATGGTAGCCCTCATGGATCGAGCTAGGAAATACATTAACCTAGAGGAAGCAAAGAATACCTCCAGCAAAATCAAAGAGCAAGCCTAGAAAGACGAATAAAAGAAAGACGACCATAAGAAGGACGAACAAAAGAGGACCCTAGTACAGCTAGGAAGAGGGTCAGAAGCCTAGAAAAAAAAAAGCGGTGCCCAAAATTTCATATAATAAAGGACCAAGAAAGTTCACTAGTTTTACCCCTCTAAACTACCTCTCCAACCCACATACTTCAGGCAAGTCAGATCTTGGTAAAATTTAAGGTGGCCAGAGTTTCTAAAAGGCGATCCCAGCTACCACGACCAGAGCAAGTATTGTGATTTCCATAAAGACCGTAGACATACAACTAACACATGTTAAGGCCCTAAAACATGAAATCAAGCAGCTTATAAGGAGAGGATGACTACAGGAATTTGTCAGGTAAGATGGGGGGCAGAACCCCCCCAACGATAGGCCTCAGCAGAGGAGGCTGGATCAGAGGCCTGACCTAGAGACAAGAGCAAAGGGAAGGTCGGAATGAGCCTCAACGGCAGAACAACCCAGTAATCTTCATCGTTCATGCAGATTCCCCAAGCAACGGGAACGTCCAATAGATCAAGAAAATGATAAGCTCGGAAGGCCGGAGCTACTCCTAGCATCATACAGATCTCTAATATCGAAAAAAGATTGAGGCCAGTACCTGAAATCCAGTTCTCGGATCAAGATCTTGCAAGGGTACATTGTCCTCACAGTGATGCCCCCGTCATCTCTCTCAACATTGCTAACTTTGAGATCCTGAGAGTTTTGGTGGACACAGGAAGTTCGGCAAATGTACTGTTCTATGAGCCCTTCAAACAAATGAAGCTCAGCCCCAATGATATTAAGCCCACCATTGCTATCATGGCCGGATTTGATGGGAACCTTAATATCCCGTTGGGGAGGATTGACCTTCCGATCAAAACAGGAGAGAGAGAGAGAGACGGACAAAAGACCATGATATCAGAATACATGGTTTTAAAAGCCAAGTCCCCGTACAATGTCATAATCAGAAGACCTTGGCTACACCAGATGGGAGCAGTCACCTCGACCTTCCACCAGTGCCTAAAATATGTCCACAATCAGGTTGTCTACTGTATCAGAGGATGTCAACCGACTTCCAGAGAATGCCATGCTCTTGTACTCAAGAAGAAAGCTTCCAAATAGCAATTACTGCACACTCGTGAACGTGTGGATCCAAATCTCTCCCACCGTCACGAGGTAGAAGACTGCCCTTCCAGAATTGAAGAGCCTCTAAGCCCTAGAGGAAGGGACAGCAGGGCCAAGCCCGTAGGAGACCCTATCAAAGTACTGGTCAGCTTGGAATTGCAGGGGCGCTATCTGCAGATAGGTCCAGACCTGACACCTGCCGAGCAGCATGAGATGATAGAATTTCTGAGAAACAACCTCTTTGTGTTTGCTTGGGAGACAAAGGATATGGAAGGCATTGATCCGGACCTCATCACTCATTAGTTAATGGTAGATCTCGACCATCCACTAGTAAGAAAAAAAAGAAGGCCAATCGCTGCAGAGCAGCACCAGGTCATCAATGAGGAAGTCCAGAGGCTGCTTGAGGCCGAGATGATAAGGGAGGTATTTTACCCTGATTGGCTAGCCAACGTAGTTCTGGTCAAAAAGAAAAATGGCAAGTGGAGAGTCTGTGTAGAGATCCAAATTTTTGGGAATAAAATTTTTATTTTTATAATTAAGTTTAATTATTTATTTGTTTAATTATTTGTTGGATGAAAGGTGTATTATTACATGTATGATGTGTTGTGTATGTATGTATATATATTATATATATATATGTGTTATGTGTAAGTATGTATATATATATATATATATCTAATACATTTTAATATATATATATATGTATATATCAGAGGTGTGTGCCCCAGCCAGTGTGTATGCTGTGTGCACTGTGTACGGTTGTGTGTGTGGGGGGTTGAGTGAGCAACACTCAAGAGAGCATGGAGGGGGGACTATTGTGTGTAAGAGAGTGGGTGTGTTCTGTGTGTGTAGGTCAAATGGGGTGGGTGTGTGCAGACCTGGAACATGGAGTAGAGAGAGGGAATGATAGAGAGAAAAAGGGACGATTGTGCTTGATATGTATATGTGTATGTGTGCATTGGTTGGATAGACAAATCTGAAAGGGAGAGACTGAGTTGGGAGGATCATGAACATTGGGGAAGATCCAGAAATAGGAACAGAAGAGGAAAACCTAGGGATTGCTTCAAACGAGTAAGAAAATTTCATTCTGTTTTATAAATTTTTTTCACATGAATGATGGATTGAAATAGAGGGACTTGTAGAGTATGAAAAATAGAACACATTACAAAAAGAATGAGCAAAAATGGTCAAGAAATGAGAAGGTTAGAGGCATTTACAGGTTGTTGGAATAAAAGAGGGTCATTTACATTTTATGCATGAAACTTATTTAAAATGATGGGAAATGGTTGAGATGGGTTGCAAGAAGAGGTCTGAACAAGTTAGGGTGAAGAGCAATAGGGGAAGAAGCTCAAAACATCAAAAACGGAGTTGGCCTAGAGCCACTGATCTTCCCATTTTCGTGAAGATCTATTGAGCCAAATCAAAAACTAACTTTAGAAATGAAATCCCCTTGAAAAACTGAAGAAGACTGCATTTTCAAAACATTGAAATTTGGCCGAAAAATTCTCTGCTGGTGTCGGAGAAGGTGCCGGAACCCTACCAGAGAATCGGGGAAGAAGGAGTATTGTTCCGGGTCAGGTTCAGGTTCGGGTCGGGTTCGGATCGGGTCAAGACCGACCCACCCCCTCCACGTGTCAGCCGTAGGTTATAAATTAAAAGGGGGAATTGGGGTGTTTGGCCACAGGGTTAGTAAATTAGAATTGGAATTAAATTGAAGGATAGGGATATCCTATCCCTGTTTTGGACTTAACCACTGTTTGGCTTTTCAAATTAGGAATAAGGAATTTTGGAAATTACAATTTAACCCCAGAACTCTTTGAAATTTAAATTTGGCCCCAAGACTTTCGAAAATTCAGCTTTGACCCCCAGAACTTTTAAATAATTATAGTTTGACCCCCTTGAATAAAATATTAATTAAATTAATTAATTATTTTAATTATTTTAAATAGCACAAAATGGTCCGAAGTCTAAATGAGACAAGTCATTAGTGTATTTTGACTATCTTGACCATTCTGAGACCAATGGTGAAGTCTGTTTTATGAGACGGGGTCCTGAAAAATAAAAGACCCGTAATAACATTAAAAATTACCAAAATGCTTATGAGTTAAAATGCAGTCAAACGAACTCCGATTTAAGTAAACAAATAGTAGAATTTTATTATCTCAACCATTCCGGACTTAACCGTGGAGTCCTGATTTGCGAAAAAGAGGTCTCCAGATGTGAGAACCCGTAAAAGTGTAAAATGACCGTTTTGCCCTTTTTAGTATAGAAGTCCAAATTGAATTTCGCGAAAGCCTAAACGAACTTTCTTCGACGTTCCGAACTCAATAGTAGAGTTTATTTTGGCAAAATAAAAACTCATAAAATAAAGACATAAAATTTGATGAATAGCATGATTCAAGTAGCAAATGAACTGAGTTATATATAATGATTTTAGGAACACTGAAGGGTAAAAAGAAGGTGGTCTGACCTTCTGCTATTCTTACTGTTAGTTCCGCTTACACTACGAGTACGACTCTTGGGTTGAGACAAACCCGTCAGGTACGATATATTCTGCTAAGTAAGAAATAGAATTAAGTTTAGGAGTAACTACCATGTTGACTTGATGATTCACATATTTGTTTGATATCATCATATGCTTATATGTCTCTTGTTATCTTCTGAAAGTTTGATGATGAATGTGGATCATGACTATGTATATATCGCATGTGTTAGCATAATGTGTGGATTATATTTTTCGAGAATTGTTGATATTATAAAATATGTGATTTAAAGCATGTGTTAAATGGATTATGTATGGCATGTACACTTGATGAAAGGATTTTTGTGATCAGCATGTTATTGTGTAATGCAGTTATTTAAAGCATGCTTCATGTGTGGATAAGATGCTTTATTGGAATTACATTATGGCATGGTGGAATCAGAGCATGTTGGCATAGTGTGATTCCCTAGGACATGGTGTGAATTGAGCACGTGGTGCTGTGCATTATGAGGGTGTAGATCTTGTGGTGAAAAAACCCAAAATCGGATCATAGGTACTCGCATGCTTGACGGGTTCCGGACCATGAAGCGAGACATATTGAGGTACTTGCAGGCCTGTGGAGAAGGTCTGTAAAACGAGACATGGGTGTAGCATAGAGTTGCATGGGTGCGTCATGCATACTATTCATATACTGCATTGATGATATTGAATGCCATGTAGATATAAATGTACACTTGCACATGCCACAGCCTTAATTTTGTTTCTTGCATTAGCATTATATTGTACCAACAGTTGAGTTGACCCATTCGTAGGATACCATTTCAAATGACACTCCGGCTACGTTAGATTTAGTGATGCCTTAATGAAGGAAAGAACTAAGAACTATATTTGGCCCGTGGGGTGTGTTTTGATGTTGTACAAGGGCATAAGCCCTATACTATTTCATGTTATTTGTATGTTATAAGGTAATAGGCAAGGCCTTATGGAATTGTATCAGAACAGGAATTGGGTTGGTGTTTGGAATGCATGTGATTGTCCTTTATTATTTCTTTATTATTTTATTTTCTTTTAGTTTCGTTACTTGCGCCTCGAGTTTGCAAAAATTAGGGGCGTGACAGTCTGTGTTGACTATACAGACCTCAATAAAGCTTGTCCCAAAGATAGCTTTCCTTTGCCGAGGATAGATCAACTAGTTGATGCTACTGTAGGGCACGAACTCATGAGTTTCATGGATGCCTATTCAGGATATAATCAAATCCAAACGTACCCTCCAGACTAGGAAAAGACAACATTCATAACTGAACGAGGTCTCTATTGCGATAGAGTAATGCCATTCGGACTAAAAAATGCTGGGGCCACATACTAACGTCTGGTTAATAAGATGTTCAGCCCTTTGATCGGCTAGTACCATGGAAGTTTATATTGACGATATACTGGTCAAAAGCCTACAAAAGAGTAGCCACCTTCAGTACCTGGCTTAAACATTTGACATCCTAAGGCAATACAAAAAGAAGCTCAATCCCTCAAAGTGCACCTTTGGTGTAACGAAGGAAAAGTTCTTGGGATACATTGTCTCCTAGAGGGGTACAGAGGAAGACCCCACTCAGATTAGGGCTTTGGTCGAGCTAGAGTCTCCAAGAACCAAAAAAGACATTCAAGCTCTGAACGGCAGAATTACAAGCTCTAAGCAGATTTATCTCCAAATCTACTGATCGTTGCCTACCTTTCTTCAAAGCTTTGAAGGGTAACAGAGCTCTGCAGTGGACAGAAGAATGTGAAGAGGCCTTTCAAGAACTAAAAGAGTATCTAGCTTCCCCAGAGCTCTTATCAAAACCAGTCCAAGGGGAAAAATTACTTCTCTACCTTGCTGTCTCCGAGAACACAGTCAGTTTTGTATTGGTCAGACAAGACAGGGGCGTCTAGAGGCCTATATTTTATGTCAATAGGGCACTGTTAGACACAGAGAAAAGGTACCCTTGAAATTGAAAAACTGGCCCTTGCGCTTATAGTATCTGCTCGGAAGCTCCGGCCTTACTTCCAAGCACATCCTATTGAAGTCCCAATTGCCTACCCCTTAAAATCAGTATCAAGGAAGCCTAAGGTCTCGGGGGGATTGGTCAAGTGGTCAGTGGAACTAGGGGAATTCAACATATCCTATGTTCCACGAATCTTTATCAAAGGGCAAGCCTTAGCCGATTTTGTTGCTGAATTTACCCCAGCACTTCAAGATAGAGCACAACTTTGTGAAAGCTCGGGAACATGGCAAGCTTTACGCTGACGGATCATCCATAGACCATGGTTCTAGTGTTGGCTTGGTACTACAATCCCCTGATGGGCTTATAGCAGAAAAGGCAGCCAGTTTGGGGTTCAGAGCCTTCAACAATGAAGCAGAATACGAAACCCTTATCTTGGGGATAAAGCTAGCTCTGGAGTATGAGGCTCAGAACCTTAAAGTCTTATCTGATTCTCAATTGGTGGTAAGCCAAGTTCTGGGAAGAGTTTGCCATCAAAGATGACAGGATGCTTCGGTATTCAGAACTTGTAAGTTCGCTGAAACGCTCCTTCCAAAAAATAGAAATAAGCCAAAATGGCAGGGCTGATGCTTTAGCAAACATGACATCTCACCTGAAGTCAAAGGGAGATTTTATGCTAAAAATCTCCTACCAATTAAGACCGAGCATTGAAGAGGTTTAGTTTGCCCAGGTTACCGAACAACCCCAGAACTAGATGACTCCCATCCTCTAGTACCTGGAATCAGGGCTCCTCCCAGAAGACAAGAGCAAGGCTAGAAGGATCAAAATCAGGGCAGCTCGGTACCTTGTTATGAATGGGAGGCTTTACTAAAGGTCTTATTCTTAACCTTTGCTGAGATGCCTATCTCCAGAAAAGTCTCAGTATGTCTTAGGCAAAAATTCATGAAGGAATATGTGGAAACCATAATGGAGGCAGAACTTTAGCACACTGAGCTTTGACACAAGGCTATTACTGGCCTGGTATGCTGAGACAGGCTAAGGAGTACGTCCAAAAATGCGACAAATGCCAAAGGTTCGCTCCCCACCAACACCAACCCTACCATGAGCTCGTTCCTATTACTAGCCCATGGCCCTTTGCTTAGTAGAGGGATAGACATCATAGGCCCATTACCTAAAGCCACACCGAACAGGAAATATCTTCTAGTGGTCGTTGACTACTTCTCCAAATGGGCAGAGGCAGAGCCTCTAACACACATTACGAAGAAAGAAGTCAAGAATTTCACTTAGAAGAACATAGTCTACAGGTTCGACATACCACGCGTTATCATCTTAGACAACGGTACACAGTTTGCCGGTAAAGTTTTCAAGAGATTTTGCCAAGACTTGCACATCAGTCAGCATTTTGCCTCTCTTGGTCATCCCCAAGCCAACGGGCAAGCAGAGGTCACCAACCGAACAATTCTTGATGCCCTCTAGAAAAGGTTGGAAGAAAACAAGGAAAAATGGGTTGAAGAACTCCCTGGAGTTCTCTGGGCCTACAGAACTACCAGAAGAACACCTACCTCTGAAACTCCCTTCTCACTTGCCTATGGTACTGAAGCAGCTGTGGAGATCGGTATGCCTACCCTAAGGACAAAAGATTTCAACCAAGAGAACAGTGATCAGCAGCTTGCAGAGAATTTGGACCTGCTTGAAGAAAAGAGAGAGCAAGCCAGGATCAGGATGGAAGCATATCAGCACAAGATGGCCAACAACTCTAAAATAAGACTAAAACCTGTCAGCTTTCAGATTGGGGATCTCGTCTTGAGAAAAGTATTTCCAAACACCAAGGATCCCATTATGGGAAAGTTATCACCCAACTGGGAAGGCCCTTACAAAGTAACAAAGATTATTAGACCTACCACCTATTGGTTAGAAGACATGGTTGGGAAGCCTGTTCCCATGCCTTGGAATATAAAACACTTACGGAAGTATTATCAATAAAGATTTCTTTTCCTTTCTTAAAATATCTTCCCGAAGTGTTCCCTCATAATGCACAGACCACCAGGTCTGGTCCATCTTAATGCATAGACCCTTAGGTCTGGTCCATCTTAATGCACAGACCCTTAGGTCTAGTCCATCTTAATGTACAGACCCTTAGGTCTGGTCCATCTCATTAAAAATGCTCGGTTACTTCCAAACTAAAGACAGAAAGTTTGATTCAATTGCTCAATTACATGATTATATGTATTTTTGCTTAGTCAAATATCAATTATGGCCCAACTATTATGAATCTTCCTGCTTCTGCCCTTATCATTATTTTCAGTCTGGTTATTAACACAAGTTTTTTGGCTCAGCGGTTAAGCCTTGGATGGTTTGCTTTCACAAAATCTGCGGCCCAAGTTATTCGGTACAAGTTTTGACGCCTCCAATTTTAGACTTAGGCTCAGTTATATACTTTGGTCTTCCTGTTTTGTTCTGACTTTGGGAGGCATAGTTACTACCACATTTTCTTAACAGATTTGTTCAAATTTTATCATAAGTTGCCTAGCTCGGAAAACAGCTTTGGGATCATGACTAGTCAAAGGAATGGTTTGAAGTGCAGTTAGCTCATGAACATTTTTGCTTATACAAAGTAAAGGACTGGAGCCTCAAGCTTACAGAGCAGCTATTACTTGAACAATATCAATTTTGCTTGGCACCTCCAACAGTTATTAAGATCATTAAGTGCTATTAGTTGGAAAAGATAAAATACAGAAATTAGCCAAGAAGAAGTTGGATTTCATTGATGAAATTCTATTACATCAGTAAAAAAAAAAAAAAAAAAAAAGGTGAACTACAAAAGTTTATCTCCTAAGCTAGAGGGCTGGCAAGATCATCATCATCTTCAATGCCCGATAGATCAAAGTCTGAAAATTTGGCAAGAAGCTTGGACTTGAAATCATCATAGCCATATTGAACAAACTCTTGACCCATCTCTTCGACCTCAGTTCTCATTTCAACTTCAGTCTCGGCCTTGGCTTCCTCGACCTTCAGAGCAATCGAGACTTGAAGTGTGTCCATTCTCCTTCCGCAGCACCTCTAGCTCCCGGAGAAGAGAATCTCTCTCGGACAGAAGGGAATCCCTCTCCGACTCCATAATGAAGAAGAAATTCCTCACTTCCTTAAGCTCCTCCTCAGCAGCAGTGGCTTTCGATTGTGCTGTGCCGAGCTGAAGCCTGGCCTCGTCCAAATTATCTTAAAGTTTTTCCACAGCCTCAAGATCTAGGGCAGAGTCCATCAAGGCAACCAGGCTATGCAAGGTCTGCAAAACACCAAAAGGGTAGATTAGAACAAGAAGTAAAACAAAACATAAAAAAAAAAAAAGACTGAACAGTTATTACCTTCAACTGAGCGCTCATCGCATCTGTGATGGTCTTCTGAGTGCTCTGCACCTTGTGCTTCCGAGGGGCATTCTCCCAAAAATTATCAATGGCCTCCTGTACGTCCTTGTACCCATCAGGTAGCAAATCCAAGTCAACTGCTATCCTCACTTTCCCCTTACTAGGGAATCTTTCGAGCAAGAATGGGAGCAGGCTCGGAAATCACCACACCCTTCCTGGGTGGTGTAGAGGTGAAAGGATCAGAAATCACCACACCCTTCCTAGGTGGTGCAGAGGTGGAAGGATCAGAAATTAGCACACCCTTCTTGGTTGGTGCAAGGTGGAAGGGTCAGTAGGGGTCCTCCTCTTCTTAGTCCGGGAAGAACCCACAAGGGGAGAGGGATCCGCCACCCTCTTCTTTATAGGGGCCCAACTATTGAACATAGTTTTCTTCACATCTTCAGCTCTAGTTTTTATTTTCTGGGGCCATCGGACTTTTCGGCTTAAGAATGACCCTAAAGTCCCTGTTACGGGTCTGAAGAAGCCTATTGTACTGGTCTTTAAGAACGGGCGTGAAGAATGGCCTCTTCTTGGCGCTTTTATCTGCACGAGAGATACAACAGCAACAGTTAATTAAACAATTCAAAAGTGGAGACATGAATAGAAGCAAAAATTACAAAAGAAGGGGGTCTCACCCATAAACCCCATGCTCCACGGGAATGAAGAGATCTAATCCTCAAGGTCTTCCATTTCCCATCCTCCACTAATGAAGAAATACCATTTTTTCCAAGTCTTTTTGGAAGTCGGTACAAAAGAAAGAGGTCTGAACCTCTTATCAAAAGACATATAATAGAGGCTCTCCGACCTCATATACTTAAGATCCATTTTGCTACGGATCAAGTCTAAGGAGACCTCAACATTGTTCAGACGACCTAAGGCTATAAACCCTAACAGGTGCCTCCAACTATTCAAGTTCAGGTCGGCAGGGCAGAGATTGAACTAATAGAAAAACCTCCTAATCAAGTCGGGAAGGGGAAGCCGTAACCCCATCTCGAACCAAGCAACATAGACACAAATTTCACCTTCCTTAATGTCGGAAGGATGATCTATAGAATCAGGGGCCCTAAGGGTGACAGTTTTTTGGAAAATCAAATTCCTCCCTCAGACCATCTAACAGGGAAGGAGTTATAGTGCTATGCCCTTCCTCCCTTTGGGAGAGTCTGCCAGGGACCTCCCCCTTCTGTTCCTAGGTTCTAAGAATGCATCTACAATCTTAACCTCGTCACTAGAACGGGGTCCTTCTGACCTATTCCCAGAGGAAACACTACCCTCAGTATAAGTATGGGATGACGAGGAACTTCCTGAACTACTACCGACACTGGAGGATGCAGTAGAGTCCGACATTTCCAAAAATAGCCAAAAGGAAGAAGAAGAAGAACAGTAAAAAGGTAAAAACAGGGGCTAAAATCAAACCTAAAAGGCGACAGGAAGAAAGCTTCAAGCAATAGGAACCCTTCAAAGGATCACTAGTCATTCTAATTCGACAATGGCGAAATCTCTCTCTTGGATATAGTAAAAATGGTGAAGGAAAGTCAAATATCAGTTGAAGAGGATTGATACAAATCATGTAATTTGAATCTCAAATGTGATTTGAATTTTAAATTAATGTAATCTGTATTTGAATTTCAAATATATTGTAATCTATATTTGAATTTCAAATGTAATTTGAAATTCAAATTTAATATAATCTCTACATCAATCATTATAAATTCAAGCAAAGCTCCCACATCAATTAAAGGGAAGCTAATTACATTCAAGATCTTTTATGGTATCAGAGCCCATAGACTCACGTCCAGTTATGGCAAACTCTTTCTCTTCTTCAACTATTGATTCATCCACTACCTTTCAATCCTCCTCAACTCTTACACCATCAAATCATCTTTAAGTCAAACTCACCGAAGACAATTATCTCTCTTGGAAAACCACCATTCTACCCTATATCAATAGAAATAAAATCCTACATCATGTTGATGGCAATACAACCCACCCTCATAAAACTATTCCCTCTTCATCCTCTTATCCTACCTTGATTTCCAATCCTGAATATGACTATTGGTTTGAACTTGATCAACTTTTTTTGAGTATTTTAGTCTCCACTATCTCTGAACCATTCTTACCGCATGTTGTTGGTTTAACCTATTTTCGTGAGGTTTGGCAGACTTTGGAAAAGATGTTTTCTTCCCAATCTCGTGCACATATCATTCAAACCTATTATTAGCTTGTTACTTTGAAGAAAGGCAATATCTCAATTCTAGATTATTTTCAAAAAGCTAAAAACTACGTTGATCTTCTTTCCTTGATTGGCCAGTTCTCTTGGTGAATCTCAAATTATCTCCTATATTCTAGCTGGCCTACCCTTAGAATATGATTAACTAGTGACCTCTGTCAATACTCGGATAGAATCCGTCTCTCTTGATGAACTATTTGGACATCTTCTTACATATAAATTATGTCTTAAGCAACAAGATGCATCTCATGAATTAGGTCTTCCTATTGTAAATTTTTCCTTTCGATCATTTCACTCTACAAACCGTAGTCACAATTCTTATGACCATCATTCACGTGGATTTTCATCTTCTCCTGGTGGTCGCATGCATGAAAGGGGAAACTCTTCACGTGAGCAACATATTGGTGTTCCAAACATTACTTTTTCTGGTCACACAATAAGCCCTTCACGTGTTTTTGTCAAATTTGTCAAATTTTTCTTCACCCAATCTTGTTGGCACAGGTTTAACCAAGATTTTCAAGTCTCACAAGATTAACCGAACCAAGCTTATGTTGCAGCTACCCCATCTGTGGACCTAGTGTGTTATCCTGATATATGGGCCAATAATCATGTAATCTCTAATTTGAGCAGTCTGAATATACCTAGTGAGGATTATACTGGACAGGACCAAATTCGAGTTGGCAATAGTAAAGGTTTATGCATTCATCATATTAGTTCTTTTATCATGTGTACTTTTTCTCAAAAAAATTTCCTGAATAATGTTCTTCATGTCCCCCACATTAGTAAAAATTTATTTCTAGTTTCTTAATTTGTAAAAGACAATCATGTCTTCTTTGAATTTCACCCATCTTTTTTTTTTGGTGTTAAGGATCTATCCTTAGGAGTCACCCTTCTTTGGGACAAGAGTAACAATGGTTTGTATCCCCTTATATTCTCTTCAGCAACTAGCCAAGAATCATGTTGCTTATTTGGGTGAACGTGTTTCCCTTGATCAGTGGCATTCCAAACTTGGTCATTTCGCCTTACATCATGTTCAATAAATTATTTTTAGAAATCATTTAGTAGTTGTTAACAATAAGTCTCATTGGTCTGTCAACTTGGCAAGAGTTATAGACTACCCTTTCATATGTCTCCCTCTAAGTCTCAATTCCATTAGATCTTATTTTTACTGATGTTTGGGGCCCCGCCCCTCAAATTTCAATAAATGGAAATCGTTATTATGTGTGTTTTATTGATGATTTTTCAAAATTTACTTAATTGTTTCCTATCTCTTCTAAATCGAACGTGTATAATGTTTTTCTCAAATTTCAAGCCTATGTTGAGCGTTATTTGAGAGAAAAATTAAATGCATTCAATCGACTGGGGCGATAAGTATCATAAATTGCACAATTTCTTTCAGTCTCTTGGCATATCCCACCATCTTACTTGTCCACATACACATTAATAAATGGTTCTGTTAAGCAGTAAACATCGTCACATTGTGGAAATCGAACTCACACTTCTTGCGTTTACTTATGTTCCTCAGTCCTTTTGGGATGAGGCTTTCCAAATTGCCTCATATCTTATAAATGAAGCTTCCCTCTCCTGTCACAAATCACAAATCCCCTCTTGAACTTCTCTATAATCAGTTACCTAATTATAATTTTCTCAAAAACTTTGGGTATGCTTGTTGGCCTCATCTTCGTCCATACAATAATCATAAACTTGATTATCGCTTCCAAAGAGTTTGTCTTTCTTGGCTATAGCCTCCATCATAAAGGCTACAAATGTTTAGATATCTCTACAAATCGTGTCTATATTACACATAATCTTATTTTTTTATGTGACTTCTTTCCCTTTTGCTGTTACTTCATCGTCAATCTCACAATTAAATCAAATTTCTTCAATTTCTTTACTTTATTTACCTTCATCACGTGTCCTCTCTCATACCTCAACAGCCATCTCCTAATGTTATGTTATCATCACCATCTGTTACATATTCTTGTGATTCCTCAAGTTCAAAAGAAGAACCCTTGTTTTTCACAACTTCTGTCAACCCATGTGCATCATCAAATTCTGTATCTTTTGCATCTTCTTGTGAGCAATCATCTACTGTAACCTCTCCCATGGCAGTCACTTGTCTAGTACAATAGTCAACATCACAACACCCTATACAAACTTGCGGCTGTAATAATATTGTCAAACCAAAGCAGCTATTTCCCGGTCTTGTGAGGTATCATTTGCCTAAAGCATTGCTCGTTACCATAGATTCATGTGCCACCGAACCTATATCCTTTACTAGTGCCTCTAAACATGCTGAATGACATCAAGCTATGAATGAATAGTTCACAGCTCTTATGTACAATAGAACTTGGTCTCTTATTCCACCCAAACCTCATATGAATCTTGTAGGTTGCAAATGGGTATTTCAAATTAAAAGAAAATCTGATGGGTCTGTTGAGCGCTACAAAGCCCGTCTTGTTTCCAAGGGCTTTCATCAACAACAAGGTATAGATTATGGTGAAACTTCCAGTTTAGTTGTCAAGCCAGTTACAATTTGTACAATACTTTTTATTGTCATCTCTTGCAATTGGGTTATATGTTAACTTGATGTTAAAAATGCATTTTTACATGGTATTATTGATGAAAATGTCTACATGACTCAACCCCCTAGGATTTGTCCATCCCTCATTTCCCAATCATGTTTGTCATTTACATAAAGCCCTTTATGGTCTTAAACAACCTCCACAAGCATGGTATTCCCGTTTGAGTTCTCATCTTCTTGAACTTAGCTTCACGGGTTGTAAGTGTAATACCCCAAAAATTTGACATGACCTAGATTGTACCCCGACCTGATAAAAGTAGATTATATGACATTAATAATTCAAAGTAGCTCAAAATACAGTAAGCCATAACAGGATTTAATAGCCACAGATATAAAATGGTATATGCTCAGAAAATAGATAACCCAGTCGACCGAATACCACGATGAATAAATGGGATCGATACAAAGACTTCGTTTTGAAAATAATATAATATAAGACACAAAGTTGATAAAATAAGTAATGATGACACCGAACCCTGACTTTACGCCAGACTTGTCGGCATCCTATAAGCTAATATTTTATAGAGTAAAATAATATATCTATTAAGACAAAAATAAATACCGGGAAATACCTTACGTGCACATGTATATGTATACCAAGTAATATGTCTAAAAGACATGATATGTATAAATATATATATATATATATTTATCTATAAATATATATATATATATAACAGACATAAAGTTTCCAAAGGAAACTTTTGGAAAGAGAAACAAGGGGCTGCTTGTTCATAATATATACATATATATATATATATATAAAATGCTATATATAATAATATAAACCAGAAGCTTCCAATGGAAGCTACTGATGAGTGGCCATATATAAGCAGCCAACGAAGCTACTGGAACTATCTATATGTATATATATATATATATATAGATATAGATATAGATATATCAGCTTCTGAACTAAATCAAAATCAAGAAGCTTCTAGCATGAAGCTTCTAGCAACCTCAGGAAGCTGCCAGTGACAAGGAAGGCTCTAGGTTGAGCCACACTTATATATATATATATATATATAGCTATCTCCGTTTAGGATGAAGCAACCCGCTCTTGAGATAGAGAGAGAGAGAGAGAGAGAGAGAGAGAGAGAGTGAGACAGAGACTGAAGAGAGAAAGAGGAAGTGAGAGAGAGAGAGAGAGAGAGGAAATCTGTAGTGGTTGTTGCAGTAGTGCAAGACTGCCATGGATAGAGGAGTAATGAGTTTTAGAAACCTAACCTGAGACCAAGGTATGTACTCAACTCCTTCCTCTTGTGTTCTACAGAACATTAGGAACTAAACTCAGTAAGAAAACTAAAAGAAAACTCAAGAAAATGACCTCTGTAACTCATGGCCAAAAACTCAGTAGAACCTTAAGTTGAACCAAACGTAATTTGGTGAATAGAGATTGATAGGACATCAGGACAGGATTCTAATACACTTGAAATGAAGTAAAATGGTCAAAAATTGACCATGATACAACAAAAAAACCAGAAATGGCACATGGCCAGAAAACTGAAATGGGTGTTGGGAAAAACTATAGTTTTCAGATTTAAATAGTCCAAAAAAAATTTCTTAATGTCTTAGGAATGGATCGGTGTAAAAACAGAGTAAATTGAACGTGAAAATCATGAGAAAAACAGAGAAAAATGGTTGTAGTTTCCAGTATCGACGTCGGAGACGACGTCAGAACAGTAACCGGAGTATCGCGAAAAAGACGGGTCAGTTTAAGCTTGATGGATCAGATCTGGGTCGGGTCGAGACCCAACCGACCACAGAACTGGTTATTAAAACTGTGTCGTTTTGAACCTATTTTTTTAAAAAAGGACTTTTGACTGTTTGGTTGCAGCAGTCATAAATTAGAATGGGAACTAGGGATATCCCATTCCAGTTCACAGTGTGACCTGAACCGGCTGGTTCACATGGTCTTTGGGTTGGTCTAGGGTTTTAACTCAAGAACCCAATGGTTCAAGGGTTTAAATGAAAAGAATTAAACCCTAACTTGGTAAATTTGCGGATTGGCCCCAAAAATTTTGAATATTCTGTTCTGGCCCAACATCTGGAATTTTCATGCAAATATACCACTGGGAAAATAATTTAATAATTAAATTATTTTATAAATAAGGTAAAATGACCATTTTACACTTGGGCCTTAAATAAATCAAATAAAATCCAAATTAAGATCCGGAAGAGGCTATCTTAACATTTTTGGACATTCCGGACACAATGAAAATATCATATTAGACATTCGGGGATTCTAGGGTGGTTCCACCATAAGATGAAAAATTACTAAAATGCCCCTAATATGTAGGAAGCCTAAATAAAGTCCAAATTGGATGAAATTGATACCAATGGAAGCCCAAATAATTATGAACTTATATATGTGACTAAATAATGATTCGAGGTCAGAATATCATCAAATATGAAATGACTAAAATACTCTTGAGCATAAAAAATATAAGTAAAGGCCAAATAAGGGCCAATCTGATATCATGAACTGTCATAAATGTAAATATGTGAATAAAAAGGCTAAATAAGATTCCGATACAGTTCAAGTATAAAATAAGAAATGATCAATGTGTTCCGATGATCAAAAGCAGATACCAAATGAAGTCCAAAAGACTTAGAACTTTACATATAAGCTATCTGAAATATTCTAAGGACCACGATAAGGTCCGAGGCAAGAATGACAAAATTACTATTTTACCCTAAGGTTAAATAAGTGCTTAATTGATAACGAATGGAGTCCAAATGAAATAAATTATAAGTTGAACGCTACGAAGCCTACTAAAGGAATTTAATAGCATAAGTTGAAACCTAATAAATGGGTAATAGACCAACAAACCTAATTAGGCTATCTAATAGATTCCTAAGATGAGGAATAAGATATAATTGGATGAATCCTTATATGTATGTGATTGATGATGATTATTCAGGATATACAAAGATGTGTCTAACGTATCTGGAGATTATTTGAGTATCTGTAGATGGAGATAAGCGTAATAGTTTAGTAAGCAAACCCGAACTCTATCATGTATTATTCCTAGCCATGTCACATTCCTTTCGTGATGCTGCCAGCTTATACTCTATACCTGCCTGATGATATTGATTTTCATGATTTGATACTTGTTTCTGTTGTTGATTCATTGAGATCATGATTCTTGACATCCTTGTTGATTATATGGCATTTTCATGCTAATTTGTATGTTCTCACAACACGTGCATCGCCTGTGAACATATGAGAATCATGATATTATTGAGTACCTGGAGTTGTGATCTGTCACAATGTCCAGTCTGATGATATTGATCTCTATGATTGATACGTACTCTTGTTGTTGACTCATTGAGATCTCGATTATTGATATCATTATTTGATTACCTGTATTCCATATCCTATGGAAACGTGATGATCATGATTTTATTGAGTACCTGGAGTTGTAATCTATCACAACGTCCAGTCTGATTCACAGATGCTTGAGGACCTATGGGTCGATGTTTGGGAGTGGCCTAATGTTGAGTCTATAAGGGACATGTTATATGTTCAGAGCTCTAGCGTTATTTATTGATTTGGGTTAGGCTAGTACGGGTGCGTGAGGGCGCTGTCAGACCAGTAGACCCTGGATACAGTGATGTGGACGAGGTAGACACAGGCGCATGAGGGTGCTATCAGACCTGCAGACCTGAGATAGGCACTTATGAGACATATGTATATCAAGCATCTATTCTGTTAGTATTTTCTTCATTGATACCTTGATTCATTGATATACTTGCTCACCCACGTTGATGATATACTTCTGATTCAGATATTTCTTGTGAGCTTGTTTATTGCTTATCTATTGATACGCTACTCATAGGATGACGTACTTGTTGATTCTTGAGTTCAGATTGCACACTTTACTACTATGGCGACTATATGATGTTCAGGTCATTCCTTATATTGTTCTGTTGATCTATCTTGGGATGTGCCTTTAAGATTTATCCATTTGTTAGTAACTAGCTACTGTGACATTCTTATTCTTTATATTCTGTTATGATACTATTCTTGTTCATTATTGTTCTTACCCATCCTTTGAGCTCACTTTGATCCATGGCAGAGTGTGGAGTTTACTTACTGAGCAAAATTAGCTCACTTTATATCTATATTTATTTTTCAGGCTTTATCTCCACTGGATTAGAAGGCACAAAGAAATGACACCAATAGACTAAGTAAGGATCTGATGATACTAATTTGTGGAGACTTAGATTTTGTGGACTGAATCAGACTATTTAGGTGAGTGAAATGATATGATTGAATTCATTGATACGTAATAGATGTGTTGATGACATGGCTCATGGTATTGGTACTCTGAAAATGTTTTATGTCTAGTCATAGACTTGCTTTGTGGTATATAGCTCTGTGGTATATAAATGAGTTGCATTCTCGAAATGAAAAGATTTTAATTTTCGCTGCTCTGACCCTATATTTGGAATGCAATTCTTCGTTAAGTTCAGAAGTTTGCCTTTGGTTGGTCGCATTGTCGGTAGGGAGACCAGCAAGGCGGCTAACTGGTATCACGTTTTTGGCATCCGTGTAGGGTGGGATGCGGATCGTGACAGTAAATCTAATACATCCAGTATTTATCTACTGTACCAACATTGAACTCATTTTATTCCTTATATATTTTGATGACATTATAGACACTGACCCAAGCCCCTCATCTATCTCTCGGCTGATAAAAAATCTCCAAGGTGACTTTGCTCTTAAAGAGCTCTGGCCACTGCACTTCTTCTTGGGGGTAAAAGCTATCAAGGATGAATATGGACTTTATTTCTCACAATGGCGGTATATAACTTGATTTGCTTCAAAAAGAAAACATTCATCAAGCCAAACCTGTCTCTTCTTCTATGGCTTCAAGCATTACACTAAGTCAATTTATGGGGGAATCATTCTCGGACCCCATTCTCTACTGCAGTATAGTGGGTTCCTTGTAGTGTCTTGCTTTAACCCGTCCTGATGTTGCCTTTGTAGTGAATAAATTCTATCAATATATGACTCGTCCTACTACAACCCATTGGAGTGCAGTCAAATAGATTTTAAGGTATTTGAAGCATACTATTGATTACTGTCTTCTTCTATAGTGTGACACTTCCTTTAATATTCAAGCATTCTCTAACGCTGATTGCACTAGTTGCCCTGATGATCGTCATTCTACAAGTAGATACTACATTTTTCTTGGTCGTAATTTAATTTCCACTACAACAAAATGCACTATTAGCGATGCGCGTGTGCGTCGCTAATAGTGCATTTGTGCGTCGCTAAAGGTCTTTAGCGACGCACAAACGTGCGTCGCTAAGGCGTCACAAAAAGTGCCGTCGCTAATACTATTAGCGACGCACAAAACCATTGGTGTCGCTAAAAGTGACTATTAGAGACGCACATGGGGCGTCGCTAATAATTGGACATGTCCGTCGCCAATAATTCCCAAGGGCGTAGTGTGCGTCGCTAAAAATCAGTATTAGCGACGCACACTGTGCATCTCTAATACTCACTATTAGCGACGCACAGTGTGCGTCGCTAATACTTATTTTTCAATTACATTCAGACTTTTAGCGACGCTATGGTGTGCGTCGCTAAAAGTGTTTTTTTTTTTTTTCAACCATATCTGCTTTGTTTTAATATTGTTTTGTTCCTATTTAAACCTGTATCAATCATCCATCCTGATATACAATAAAATCCAAGCATTCTGAAATGAATATTTTAAAGCAGAAAAATATATTCATATATATATATATATATATATTAAACTAATTATGTACAATTGTAACAGTACCATTCATCACTAAATAGAAAAATTAAAAATTGTCTCCAAAATGTTACTACAGATGTCCATGAAAATAAAAAAATAAAAATAACAAGTTCCGATGCAAAACATAAAGATGGCGGCGCGACAATAATCCCCGATCAATCTGAAATAAAGATCAAACGACATATATTAGAACAATTATTAAATATATATGAACATAGAATGTGAATAGTTTTTTTTTGCATGCATAAATAGTAAGAACGACATAAAGTAGCATAAGTCTATTTTATCATTTGTGAGGTGTGTGAGGTGGTTTCGGTGCAGTTAGGCCGATATCCGGCATTTTGGTCTGTCAAAACCCCAAAATGGGCCTTTTTGAGGCTGAAACTTGCATAAGTTTCAAACCGGGCATCGGAACCGAGTGTGGTAAGTTTGTGCAAGTCTATTTTATCATTGGTGAGGTGTGTGAGGTGGTTTCGGTGCAGTTAGGCCGATATCCGGCATTTTGGTCTGTCAAAACCCCAAAATGGGCCTTTTTGAGGTTGAAACTTGCATAAGTTTCAAACCGGGCATCAGAACCGAGTGTCGTAAGTTCGTGCAAGTCTATTTTATCATTGGTGAGGTGTGTGAGGTGGTTTCGGTGCAGTTAGGCCGATATCCGGCATTTTGGTTTGTCAAAACCCCAAAATGGGCCTTTTTGAGGCTAAAACTTGCATAAGTTTCAAACCGGGCATCGGAACCGAGTGTGGTAAGTTCATGCAAGTCTATTTTATCATTTGTGAGGTGTGTGAGGTGGTTTCAGTGCAGTTAGGCCGATATCCGGCATTTTGGTCTGTCAAAACCCCAAAATGGGCCTTTTTGAGGCTGAAACTTGCATAAGTTTCAAACTGGGCATTGGAACCGAGTGTGGTAAGTTCGTGCAAGTCTATTTTATCATTTGTGAGGTATGTGAGGTGGTTTCGGTGCAGTTAGGCCGATATCCGGCATTTTGGTCTGTCAAAACCCCAAAATGGGCCTTTTTGAGGCTGAAACTTGCATAAGTTTCAAACCGGGCATCGGAACCGAGTGTCGTCAGTTCGTGCAAGTCTATTTTATCATTTTTGAGGTGTGTGAGGTGGTTTCGGTGTAGTTAGGCCGATATCCGGCATTTTGGTCTGTCAAAACCCCAAAATGGGCCTTTTTGAGGCTGAAACTTACATAAGTTTCAAACGGGGCATCGAAACCGAGTGTGGTAAGTTCGTGCAAGTCTATTTTATCATTTGTGAGGTGTGTGATGGGGTTTTGGTGTAGTTAGACCGATATCCGGAATTTTGGTCTGTCAAAACCCCAAAATGGGCCTTTTTGGAGCTGAAACTTGCATAAGTTTCAAACCGGGCATCTGAATCGAGTGTCGTAAGTTCGTGCAAGTCTATTTTATCATTTGTGAGGTGTGTGATGGGTTTTCAGGGTCGGTAGGCCGATATCCGGCATTTTGGTCCATCAAAACCCCAAAATGGGCCTTTTTGGAGATGAAACTTGCATAATTTTCAAACCAAGCATCCGATTATGTTTTTGAAACAAGGGAACCCGATTCTAGCTTAGAAATGAAATGAAAGATTATCAATTTATCATGTTATTTGCAAAATCTCACCTGTTGATGTTGCAGAAGAGATTGTATAGTGTCCACTATAAGTGATCTATATGTCTTTGACAAAGCAACAGCCATATGATCAACCCTCACCTGTAACAAGTTCCAAAACTTGTAAGAATAAAGAAGATGAAAATTATATGAAGCAGACATGGAAACATAAACTGCATACAGAACTATCAATATTTGGCAAAGCTAACAATGAGTAACTCAGTGAATATCAAATTATAGATGCAAAATTAATTTCCCACTAAATTAATATATCACCAATGATAACTCTACAAATGTAGACAATTATTTTATAGTGTTGCAAGGTACAAATTTATAAGAGCAGACAATAGAAATGTTCCTACTTTCCTGAAACACATCCAATATTATTTTAACTGAATATTCATGTGACTCATTAGTGCTTAAATGATTAAATCCAGCAAAGGACTATTAGTCATGCACCATCAAATCTTAAATCTAATCATATGTTCCAATACATTATTGAGAATAAATGAAAGGCCAACAAAGCATAAGAACATGCTTACAATATTGCAATTGCTTTTAGCTTGGCTATTAACTGAATTGCTCAAAAATTTATATAGAGGGGTGCAATAAGCCAATATTTATGGATAAACATGATTGTGTATCATCAGTTTGACAATTTTAAGTCTAGAATAGATAAGAATGATGTCAATAAGGGGTGCTTACAATATTGCTTTCTCTCTTTGTTAAAATTTTAAGAGTTGGAGTAGTCTGTTGATCAGAAACTACATTCTCTACTGATGAAAAATTCAAATTGCAGGTAGATTCTCTCAGCTCTGCTTCTAGCATCTCAATTGCACTCCTGAAAAAGAATTAGGGAGGTGAAGTATCAATATTACAGTTTCTAGTTTGGTCAAACCAAGAAAAATGTTTTTTTCAAATTTATATTTTATACTACCTAGGTTCTTGGTTTTTATTCATGTCTCATATTAGAATTAGAACTTCAAAAAGCTATCACAGCTGGTTAACTAAATTGTGGTTAGAATCTATGTGAGAATAATGCAGGCATGCAAAGATTTAAAAGTCCTATGCTTGTCGTGAGATCCAATTTCTTGCAATAGTTATCCATTTGCATGAAAGCAAGGAAGTGCATCTTGGATGCACCTTTAAAGCCATGCCAAGACCCATCAGATTTGAAGTAAATAAGGTAGGAAAAAAGAAAGGAAAAAAAAGAGTAGAAAATGTGGCAACTTGATCTAACTTAGTTGCACAGGCACTTGCAAAAATGAGTGACTGCTCATTTTGGCCATCAACATTCAAGAACTTCCAGTGCTACCTTCATAAGTTTACTTTCTTAATCTACACGACATTAACTAATAAGCACACAAGTCCAACTCCGACTCTAGTGAACCCAAATTCAATATAGTTTACAACCAAAGTTTTGAACATTGCAATAAAACACTGACCTGCAAACACATAATGCTTTCCTCATATATCCAGATGCAGCTGCAACTTTCTGCCACATTTCAAATATTGTTAGGTTCTAATTCTTCTTGTGAGATAATTTTCAATATTTTGTTCAGGTGCCACAGATTAATAGGTGATTTGTAATTAATGTTTACATCCGTCATGCTTAACATCAAGAGTACATAGTTCAGTAATAGTACATATATGGATCCACCAACAATTTATTGCGACATGTCAAGCGAGGAGAAGTAAACATTATTTATCAAAACACATCAGAAAATTGACGGTGACTCACTCTGGCATAGAGTTCCGTCGCTTGTGGTTGGAAAACAGTATAAAATGCAATAGTGGACAATATATTAAGCAAAGGATAATCCCTTCGGTATTAGAAAAACTAGTTCATCAAACCAAACAAAGATAAAAATAAAAAATGCAATCCAATATACAACACCACCAAAAAGAATGCACATCATTTTCATCCAATTGGGAACTAAATTTTTTTATCCAAAACCTAATTGCAACTTTACACTAATCAAGAGTGTGCCTAAACCACCACATTCAAGTAACAAAATGAACTACATGTTTGCAATCCAAATTCTAACAAATTCCCCATAATAAAGGTGTAAAGTATAATTTTCAAAACATATGCCTACCCTTACCTCTTAGAGAAGTGAATATCAAGATAGACAAGATAGTCCCTTTTTAAATGAAATGTTAAAAACAGAAAGTGTGGCATGTACCTGAACGGCTCTTATAGACTCTTCCTAAACCTTATCACTCACCTGAAAATCAAGAGATAGAAACCAGCCAACTGAGAGCCAACTCAAACATTCAAAGGACAACGATAAAATGTAGGTAATTAAAATGAAAGATAAAAAAAATAAGTCAGCAAGATATTAAATACAAAATTCATGCAGATAATTAAGTCAGAAGACAAGAAAGCAAGTCTGAAATATATTAATAAATGGAATTCAAGACCCTTCTAGGAGAAGTAAATTTTACAACGATGGAACTCAGGATCAATGGACCAATTAAGAATGGACATGGCGTCAAATATGTTGTATTCTCAATTTCCATCCAGCATTAACAATTTTTGTATACAATATTGAGTTTCACAAATTTGTCACCATATAAAGCAATAAACAAACAGAGGTACCTATAAAAAAAAAAAAAAAAAAAAAAAAGAAACAAACAGAGGTAAATCAATCACAACTTTTTTTTTTTTGATCAAACTTTAGGTGAGGTATGTTTTGCAAAAGAAAACATAAAATGATTTCAATATCTTTTTCTAATGAACAAATGCATAACACACATATAGTACACACGTCTCTTCCCAACAGAAAGGGAGAGAAAAACACAACAGTAGCAGGCAGGAATTTTATTAATAAGTCTCCAAAAGCGGCTGATTACAACCTCAAACAAACCCTTGATGAGATACTATGGTTTCCCTAACAAAAGTTCAATATAAGCCCTTTATTTAAATCTCATATAAGGGCTACTAATCAGTCCTGCAAAACAAATATAAACTATTTTTTGATTAACAATTGATTATTAAGAAAACTCTAATTTTAACTATTTTTTGATTAAAAAAATTAATAACATTAAATAAAAGATAAACTCAATTGTCACTATGGGTCTGAAAAGAATTTGATATACTCAATTTTATGCTAGTCAAAGTAAATAGCATAAAAATTAAAGAGTAGTATTAGCAATTTTTAATTTATATTCTCAATTATATCTTCAACGTAAACATCACCAATTCAATGACTTGTGTATCTTTTATTCCATGCCAGGTTAGCATTATTATTTTTTCCATGCTATATTTTGAGTAAAAAAAAATGTCAATTTTTTATTTGAACCATTCTACAATATCATTCAAAAAAATATATTATGTATCTATTGTGTCCCAAGACCAACATATGGTTTGTCAAAATTTGACATATGCCAAATTTTATACCAATTGTAGTGCAACGTTTGACATTTCCAAATTATAACATTTCATGTAGTATACCTTTGCAACATAAAATACTGGTCCATAAATTTTAATATTTGCAACTCATTGGATTCTCGAATTCCTTTGGACAATCACATGTTAAATACTAGTTCAAATTCCTTTCCTCTCAAATTTAAAGAATACCATGGATATAATGGGTGATGAATACACACACACACACATGTACACACACACACACACACACACACACACACATATATATATATATATGATGTGAAGGTAGTGAATGCCGAACAACATGGAAAGGAAAAATTCATATTGATTTCAATTTTACCAAAACTACTTTTATATCAAAACTAGTTTTAATTAAATCTTGTTTTTAACTAGATTAGTCATTGTAGATGGAATTGCATAACAGATACAACCTCTACTAATTTCCAAAACATGATAGTTAGAAACCTTAACCTCTTATCAAGCAAAATTCGGGGTCCGCGGTGGCGGTTTTAGACAGTAGCGGTGGCGGTGGCTTTAGTCGGCAGCGGCGGTGGTGGCTTTAGTCGATCGGCAGCGGCGGTGGCGGTTTCTGAGCTATTTGAGATCGATATAGAGAGAGAAAGAGTATTAATGTAGATTACAGAGAGAGAGAGTGGAGAAAACTACAGAGAGAGAAAGAGTGTGCCCGAGAGAAATATATTATGACTTATTAGCGACGCATACTATGCGTCGCTAATAAGTTAGTGAGCGTCGCTAATAGTACATCAAACGACAGCGTTTTAATTAAGCAAACTATTTGCGACGCCCAAACTAGGCGTCGCTAAAAGTTTTAACTATTAGCGACGCACATGTGCGTCGCTAATGGCCACATGTGCATCGCTAATAGGTTCAGCGCCTATTATTTTTGGGCGGGAAAATAATTTTTTATTACATTTTTCATTTTTTTAGCGACGCTACACATGTGCGTCGCTAAAAGGCACTTTTAGCGACGCTTTTTGTGCGTCGCTAATAATGTGCGTCGCTAAAAGTGCCATTTTTTGTAGTGTTCCTAGAGCTTAAGAAAACTACGCATTGTCTCTCGATCTAGTACCGAATCGGAATATCGGGCTAGTGCTTATACTTCCACTGTGTTACTTTGGCTTCAGTCATTGTTACGAGAATTAGGGGTCATGTCCAAGGTAGCTCATATTCTATGGTGTGATAATATTGGTGCTACCTATCTTACTGCAAATCTGTTGTTTCATGCCCGTACTAAGCATAGAGATTAATTACCATTTTGTACATGATCTTGTCGCATCTTATTCTCTATTTGTGCACTTTATTTCTTCTAAGGATCAAGTGGCAAATACATTTACCAAACCTTTTCCAACCACCAAGTTCACTTATCTTAGAGCCAATCTCAATATTCGTAAACTCTCCTTTAGATTACGGGGGCATAATGAGACTACACCATTCTTGTCCTCTCATGCAGTTATAACTGAAGCACAAATCCAGGAAAAGCCAATTCAAACTTCACAAGAAAGTGATCATCAGCCAAATCAAATATCAATTGAAGAGGATTGATACAAATCATATAATTTAAATTTCAAATTAATATATTCTGTATTTGAATTTCAAATATAACGTAATCTATATTTGAATTTCAAATGCAATTTGAAATTCAAATTTAATATAGTCACCATATCAATCATTATAAATACAAACAAAGCTTCCACGTCAATAAAAGGGAATCTAATTAGATCTTTTAATCTGAATTATGGATCTCATTTATGTAATAATTGTCTTAGAAGCAGCAGTTCACCGGCTATGGTAAATCTGTTCACTAGTTTCATGCTAAGCTTGACATGATATAAAGTCCTTTATATATATTATATATACAATTAACAAGGCAATGACAATGGAGATTCTATGGAGATGTGTAAAGGTTTTGAAGAGACTAGCTCAATGTTTATTTTTCGGCTTATTAAAGAGGAGAAAAATTTAGTGAATTTCTTGTAAAATAAAGATTAATGAATCAATTAATTGTTTGAGACGAGAGAAGTAACATGATGATGTGGCTTGCCACTTCAAAAAGTCACATCATTAAAAGAAATTAAATTTTTTTTTTGAAATATTTAACATTATTCATTCATGTGTTATATCGATTAGTTGATGAAAAGAATTGTTCAAAAAAGTAAGTAAATTACATTGATCTGATCTCATATGAGATTCTTGACAATTACACTAATTTTTTTAAAAATTTTAAAATTACACAAACTTTTTTTATTTTTTCGAACAAATTACACTAACTTCTTCTTCATTCTAATTTTTTTTTTTAAATGACAAAATTACTCTCTCAAATTTTATTTTTTTGTATTTTTTAAATTTTGACCATTTTTTCTAACTTTTTTAAAAAAAATTTATTTTATATAAAATTAAATTTTAAAATAAATAATTTTTATTTTTTAGTCAAAGAAAATTCTAATTAATATTTATTTAAAAATGAAAAAATTTATTAAAAAAATTAGTCAAAATTTAAAAAAAAAAAAATCATAAAAGAGGAAATATTGTTATTTTAAAAAACTATTAGATCGAAGAGAATGACAATATAATTTTAAAAATTTTTGAAAAGATTAGTCTCACAAAATTTGATTGTAATCCAACTTGATTTAGATTTTATGGCTATAAGCATCTCTTAAAGAGATACATGGGCCTTAATTTTTAAGTTAAAAACGAATTCTTATTCGAGTAGAAGTCTAAATATTAACTAAGAAACTTCTTTTAAAGAGGCCTTTATATTCTTGTGAAAACTTTTTTTATTAAAAAAACACATCTCTTCAAGAAATGCTTTCCACAGTGACATGAATTCAGAAAATGAGAAAATACACGTGACTTTATAATTTTTTTATTCAAAAATCATCTCTTCAAGAAATGCTTTCCACAGTGACATGAATTCAGAAAATAAATATAAAAGTACATGAATTTAGAAGAATTGTAAAAGACAAATAAAAATCACGTGGCAAGGAATATAAAACTCTTTATCTCATTAAAATTTAATAAAATAAAATAAAAAAACTCCATCTCATTACCACCAGAGGCTCCAACATTCAAAGCAAAACCGAATCCCTCTCTCCATCCAAGACTTAATCTTAACTAGGAAAGAGCATGTGAGACACAGAGATAAGAAATTGAAGGAACAGAACAAATCTCTTATATCAAAACATATATGGAGTAAATATTGTAGGACTAAAATATACAAAAAGAACCCATCTTACATAACACTATTATGACAAATGCAACCAGGCAAGAAGAATATCAAACCATGTACAGCTTTTTAAACAAGATAAACATATTGAAAAAAAATCACAAATGTAGGTTTGAATGGGGTAGATAATGCTGAAACCAGGAACATGTTGTCAAGCCAGAGATAACCTCTTAACAACTGCAGCCATATACTTGCCCCGGTGCTCTTTAAGTGCCAGCTCCGTTTCACTTGCTTCTCTTGTGCCATCACTGGCGAAGACTCCGGCGCCATATGAAGAACCCCCTCGAATGGAGTCCATCTTGAATATACCAGCTCCAAAGGTGTACCCAATGGGAACAAACAGCATTCCATGATGAGCAAACTGGGTGATTGCTGTCCAACTGCAACACACAAAACAAGGGGAATCCTGGCATGGGGACTATTAATTTTCTGTTTCCCATGAAAAACAATTAATATCACCCTGTCAGTCTAAAAGATCGAAATAGTTTAAATCAGTCTTCATAAACAAGTATGCCATTTAGACTAATAGAAATTTTTGCTTAAGCAGCTCCTCATGTGAAGAATATTATCCAGTGTCCCAAAACTAGCAAGCGCCAATAAAAGGAAAAAAAAAAATGTATTAGATAAATTCAATGCAAGATTACTGTTTCAATCCAGTAACTGAAAGGGCAAAACGTCAGAAGCTTACCCTCAACAGAACCTTGAAACCTTGCTAACTGGGGCTGGCTACAAGAATCATTTTTTGTCATTTAGTTCTACATCATATTTTTCTTCAAATCACAGGCCGTAATGTCTTCACACGCCAACTCTACCTACTTTCTTTTGGCCATCCTCTTTTTCGCACGGTGCCTTCAATATTGAATCACTCCTCCTAACTGATGCATTCAACAGGTTCTGCTGCATATAAAATATCAATTAGACAACTTCTACTTGTGTTTTCTTCAATGGTTGCTACCTCCCACTTCTCAAAAGTGCACTTGTTCTATGTTCTCCTGCATTGCCACTCTTTCATCTTAACTTCCTCATTTCTCATTTCATTTACACATTACTTGGACATATTTCTCTATAACTGCCTAAACTTCCTCACCTTAAATCCAGTTTCTTCTGCACCTTAAATCCAGTTGACAACATTCTGTCTTGTCAATTTTTCTTCCATTGATATACATCCATTAGCCATACAATAATCCAAAAGCCTCTCCCTGCTTATTGATCCCATTCTAATTTTTTGGGCAGCATCCTCTTTTATTTACCCTTCCTTGCTAATGATTGATCCAATATAACAAAAAGAGTCACTTATGGATATCTCATGACCATCAAAGTTCACAAATAACAGTCACTTATTGAAGTTCTTCCATGAAGTATAGTATATGCATCATGTATCCCTCCACATGGCCCACACAAATCCACCTGAAGAAAGAGTTCTACCAACACATGAACACGCCATTGGCCTCCTTGTTATGGCTGAGCACTGAAAAATTGACATGCAGATAAAACCTACTATTCCTAGTCTTACATAGGAATATCCAAAGCAAGTAGACTCTGCAAACCCATTATTCCCAATCTTATTGAGAAATATCCAAATCAAGGAGACTACACACCTTAATAAAATAAAGAAAAAACAAAAACAAACAAAAACTTATCCAAACAAAAAACAAAACAAAACAAAACAAAAAAGCAAGGAGATCATGTGCTCCTACAAGTCAACCTGCATACCGGCAGAAGTCTAGAAGTGTTATCATATGAGTTCACAAGTTTAGATAAGCATGAGCATTTTTGCACTAAATTGCATGTTTGGAAAGGCAAAGTAAGGAAACATCATCTAGAGGAGAATCTATAACATATCTATGCATGTAAAGTTTCTTATTCCCAATATTATTGAAGAATACCCAAAGTAAGAAGACCACATGCAGGATACTATAATTCAGATTGCATACCAACAAAGGGAGAGAAGTATTGTCCTATGAGTTCACAAGTTAAGTTTGGATAAGCATGAAAGCTTGTGCACTTAAATTACATGCTTGAAAAGCCAAGGTAAGGAAATGTCACAATAGAATCCATGAAGTACCTGCGAGTTTTGGGAGAAGTTATAGTGCTTCACAAGTTTATGGTTTGGATGATTGTGAACAGATTATTGATTTAAACTACATCTATACTTCACCAACTATTTTTTGTCTTCTTTTTTACTTGTCAAGATTGGCATCAATTACATTCCACAATAGCATTAGTTTGAAATCTAAAATTTTTTAGAAGTTAGTCAATGTTGAGAGTTTGATATACATTGTTAACCCATTCTCTTACAGATTAAGCTTTTGAAACAACTGATTATTTAACATGGTATCAGAGCCTTGGTTATGAGAAGTCTTGAGTTCAAGTCTCTCCATTTGCATTTATTTCTCCTGTTTGTTTGTTTGTGCACAGTTGCACTCTGTTGTGCTCCATGTTTGTTGTTGTTTGTTTGCCTCTCCACGTGCAAATCTGGGGTCGTACGTGAGGGAGAGTGTTGAGAGCATGATATACACTATTGATCCATTCTCTAATAGTTCAAGCTCTTGGAGCAATTGGTTGCTTAACAATAAAAAATTCAAAACATCAAAAGTTTCAAATCAATTGAAATCAAAACAGTAGCCAGCAAAGAAAACATTAATTGTGGTACCCCACCAGCGAGGTGGCTCATGTTCATATTAATTTTAGAAGAAAAGGTCACCCAGGTGATTAAGACTATTATTTGTGTTGGTTCCACTAATGCGAGGTGTTATGAATGGTTAGATTGAAGAGAGATGGGACATTTGGCATTATTTTTCGAAGTGATTGCTCTAAAACTCAAACCTGCATTCTCATGCTCAGCAGTCGGAGCATTTTACTATCGCATCAAACAATGGTCACCCAGCTATTAATAAGTATAATTTAGGAACAATTTTTCTTTTAAAAGAAAATAGACAAATATCTTTTTTCTTGTAAAAGACATGCTAATAGCAATGAATTTTTAGTCCTTGTTTACATCTTATCAGGCTATAACTTGGATTTCTAAATGAAATATTGGGAGAACAAAAATTTTAACCAGCTCACTTTCTACGAAACCAGAAATTTGTTGATAGATTTTGAGAATTCACATTCATTAGTTAGCATAACCAACAAAAAAACATATATTTGTCAACATTCTAGGACAAAGGCTTCCAGGATTAGGTATTGGAGTCAATGCATGCTTTCTTTGAGATACTCATTAGCGGATTTAGGGGGAGGCTTGCAGGATTAAGTATTGCAGTCAATGCATGCTTTCTTTGAGATATTCATTGGTGGATTTAGGGGGTGGCAAAAGGGGGGCCATGCCCCCCCACCCCAAAAGAAAAATATTTGTAAAATTGAATTTTGTAGTGTTATTTTACTAATTTTTTTCCCAAAATTTGTTAAATTTTCATAAAATTCCCTCCCAAAAGTGTAATATATACCCCCTGCCCCCCAACAGAAAAAAAAACACACACAATTTCTGGATCCAATTTCTGGATCCACTATTGGAGATACTATATACACCTCATCAAACACAATTGTTTTATGAGGTGTTGAGGGGAGTTGGTGTTTCAGTGTTCTTGGAACAGCACTCGGAGAGATCAAAGTTCCTTCCAAGGATTCTTTCTTTGCATGAACAACAGTTTTGAAGATCAGTTTGAGTAAAGGTAATTTGAGGCACAAAGGTAAAATGTCCCTAACCGGTGCTGCATGTTTAGGGAACTAAAGGAGACACTGTACCACTTTCTCATCCATTGTAGGTTTGCTAGATATGTGCAGTGCTTGCTACGTTTCCTTTATGGCACTCCTTGGGTTATGCCATTCTCGTGCGTTGAGTTGTTAGGTTGTTAGGTTTCTAGGAAGGGGGAATGTCCTAGTAAAAGACTGAGACGAGCCTGGAATGCATCTATCTTGTGCCTTATGAGGTGTGTTTGGAAGGAGAGGAACAGGAGCACTTATGAGGATGTTGATTATCAGCTTGTAGGATGAAGCATTTGACATTAAATTCTCACAATTCTGGCTATCGGAGAAATTATAAGATTTTTTACATTCTTCTGCAGATTTTCCAGGAGATCTGGGTTTTGTAATGAGAGCTTAGCTTTAATATGAACCTATATACATTGTGTCTACAAGATGTGCACCCTCATGCATGTTAGTGTTATCTTTACCAATCAAAGAAAACAAACACACATTTATATATACACAACATAAATAGAAACATAAAATATATACATATATAGATATACATAAATTTGTATTTACATATATATACAAAGCCATGTATTTGGATTAAATATTTTGAAGTTATTTTTCACTATAAAAAATGTTTTCCTTTTCCATTGAATATTATGATTAACTGATACTAATTTTGGACAAATTAAATTCTAAGTCACATTACTTAAGCGAGTCAGATTATCCTTCTGAATCAGGAAGATAATGGGACCTCTTGAAATTTTTAACCTTCATGTTTAGTTTAACGAAATTGATTTTTTTCTATTCTTCTAATTCCATGATGTTTTCTTTACATATGTGTGTGTGTGTGTGTGTCTAATTCTGTTTGTACTTGTTGTTTAAAAATCTAGTGTTGGAACTCAGGTACTCTTCATAATTTTCAATGTACATAACAAATTAACAAGGTAAGTATAATTAGCAACCGCAGAGCAATGAATTCAATGTATGGCATGTTAATACAAAATTTACATTGAGCAACCACTTGAGTGCCCAATCAACTATTCCTCAAGCTCACCTAGGCATTTTGACAACCATGTGTACTACTATTAGTGCAGAGAGAGAGAGAGAGAGAGAGAGAGAGAGAAGATCTGTGTCACTTTATATCCTACACCTGAAGCCAAAACAATTTTCTTGAAATGTCATGAGGTGGTAATCAAGGACAGCTTTTATCTAGAATAGTGGACCAAAGCCCTACTTCTGCAATAGAGAACTTGATCAAGCTTTTATCCAAATCATGGACAGGCTGGATCAATAGTGGATACCAGTCAAACTTTGCTGAATCCTATATAATCACATTTGGGGGCTGATAATATATGTCACAAAAACAGGAAGTTCAGATGGATATTCTCTTACCAAGACACAGGTGGACTGATAAATATTAATACAACAAAAGAAGAAAATTAATTTCTAAAATGACGAACAAAAAAGAAATTTGAATATATACATTAGAGAAAGCAAACATGGACAAAAAAATTCTAGGATAACCCTCTGAACACAACATATCTAACAAAGCTGAATTTTCCCCTTACATAATGTAAAAAACTGTAAGGAATTGATTAAGATAAATGATAAAAACTTCATTGGTGCTGATTATGACCATTACACATGAATTAACCATGTCAATGACTCCCCCATGTTCTGTACATTTCTAACTTTGTTTTTAATAAGGATGTATTTGAACTTAACCATCAAAATAGATGTTATTTCCACGAGTGCAATGAATAGGAAAACAAATACACATCTTTCAAGAAGCAGACATCCACTCTTTTCTATTTGTGTGTGGTGATGCCAGGCTGCCAAACTACCCTAGAAATTGCATGCAATCACGCACCAAAATCATTCATCTGCTTGCATCACAAAACTTGTATCTCCACAACCGGCAACCTCCTAATACAACCAAAATCAATATGATTTAGCTAAAAGATACAAAATGTGGGCCAATTTTGCACATCAAAGACAAGGAACCACATTTCCAGCCCACAAAACCACAATAATAGCAAGTAAATTCACAAGCTTTGAGTACAAGATGATATATTCATAATTTCAAGGTAAGAAATACAATTCAACAAACTCTTATCCCACTGGGGTCGGTTATGAATCATTTCTCGACATTCTACTCTATTTAAGATCATTCCATCGATTAAACCACCTATTGACACCTCTCTAGGCCAGAGTATCAATGTAAGACACGCCTAGGGCATGGATATGTTTAAGACACGAACACACTTAGATGAGTGTCAAACACAGTTAAAACGAGTATCTGATTGAGGACATGCATAACACATTACTAGACATGTGGGACACACTAAGACACATTAGTGGTATTTTAACCTAACCCACCTCAAGTTTTGGCCCAACCCATTCTTTATTAGGTCTTCTTAAAGTTATCCTGTTTAGGCCCACTACCCATCTCTAAAGAGAAGCCAACCCACCAAATTTTAAGCCCTTAAACAATTCCTAAAGAAAGAGAAAGCATTAAACTAGGGTTTCAAATGGGGTTTTTTGGGTTGTTAGGGAAAGGGAGATCTTTTCTTTTTCATTATTAGGGTGCTTGAGATTGCAAATTTCTCACTTGATGATTCTTTTTATTTTTTGTATACTTAATTTGATTGAAATAACGTTAGAATTTGATTATACAATCATATATAAATATATATATGTATATATTATTCAGCATTTCCCTAACGTATCTATGTCTTTGATGTAGCGCATCATGTCGTAGCCATGTCCATGTCTGAATTTGTGTTTCCTAGGTGATCATATCATTTTTTACTATCTCAACTTAAATTAATTTTACTCTTCCCCTTCCTCTTCCCCCTGCATGTCCCTCAATCTAAACACTGTCACTTTTCTTTATTGGAGTAGTTACTGGTTTTCTTTGTTCGTGGCTAGTGATTCTAGGATTCATGTTCATAAAGAATCTAGCAAGTTTTACGCTAGCGCAAATTTCCTCTTCTTTTTTTTTTTTGGCTTGACACCGGCTATATAACAATATGACACTAAACATGACATAGGTAAGGAATCTATAACAACCCAACATTTCATTCTTTCAAATATCTAACTTCTCTTATTTCGTTTGGCAAACCATAAGCCAGCCATGCTCTCTTTAGTCCTATCAACCAGCACACTTCATTGAAAAACAACAAGCATGATGATATCTCCACCATATGTGGCACTTTTGTCCCATCCATAAGTAATATACCAAGAAGACATAAGATTACTAACTTTATTTAAGCGAGCAAAGGCCATCAAGAATTGATCTCAATGAAGTTATCACCATGTTATGTAGGGACATGCAGTTGGTGAATCACAAAGTGAAGCACAAATCTATACAACATGAGTTGCACGTCCACATAGTCAAGTTGCTTACAGTAGATGTTTTGCTGTAATGCTGCCCTTGGTACATCTCTTTCTAGAGTCTTGGAGATGAATCAATTGTATCCTTGTTGGCCTTGTTAATTATGCTTCCTGCACACATCCAGTCAGCTGATTCTGTCTGATCACTATTATTATTGCTGTCTAGAAATTTAGATATCATGTTAGAGTCATCTCAGGATTCTTAGCTTAAGAATCAAGAATCAAGCATGATGTTCGCTCAGATTGGGGGAAAATCCTTCGATGTTATTCATGAAGTGGAACCGTCGGGCAAGTTATTTCAAATAGTAGAAAGAGGCCTAGAAGTGGTACAAAGACTATGGGTGTTGAAGAGGGAGTTGGAATGGATCTGCAGCATCCTAGAGACTTGTTCGACAGGAAACCGAAGGTTGGTGTTCCCTCTCGGTCTACACGGGCGAAGCCAAAGCCTGTATCTGAGGAAAGGATCAAACTGGAGGGGAAGCTATATGCGAATAGAAAGTAGATTCTCAGAAGGGGATTAGGCTTTTATTTTTGCCGGAAGTTAATGCGAGCGGAGGATGGGCTACCTACGCCCAAGCCTTCAGATCGCTAGGGTTATCACATCCAAGATCTACATCGTCCCTGAAGGGCTCATACTTGGATATATGCAGAATCGGCGAATGGCCTTTGGATCCTGTGCTAGTGAAGTCGAAGCAGGAAAGTGTTCGTGAAAACATAGAAATTCACGTGAGTTCTTGCGCGAGTCGACTCAAACATCTTCGCCGATGCTTGACTGGCCGATTTGGGGACATGAACACACCGGTTCCGGATACCTTAAAGGTTCAAAAATGGGCTCTCAAGCATTGGGGAATCCAAGCTGAGCTGCAGGTTTTTGACTTGAATGGTGTTTGGTTTCTTTTTGAGTTGCCGTCAGAAGAGGTGGCCTCGACGATTCTCAGACGCCGAAACTGGATCTTCGAGGGGCTACCTCTGTATCTGCATCCTTGGTCTCCATCAAGATGTTGTTCAAGGACGAAAGAAGAAGGATCATTCTGGCTTATGTTTATGGGGTTACCAGCCTTCCTATGAATACGGAGGTCTTCCGGGAGATGGGAAATCACTACGGTCGCTTCGTGAAGGCTAACGAAGCCACTGTAGAGCGTCGTCACCTGAGATGGGCAAGAATCTTATTAAGAGGTAGACCAGAGAGGATTCCTGCCTCCATCAGTATAAAATGTGGATCATGGTCCTCGATCCCGGTGTGGTCGGAGGCTGGACCGATGTGCTCGGAGGTAGATACAAGCTAGTCGGAGGTTGCTGTGACCATCGGAGGAGTTGGAGGGGATGAAGTGGAAGTTCACGCGCCGGGGGCGCGTTCAATCGCGAATTTTGTCTCTGTCAGGAGAAATCAACGTGGCAACCAGCGAGGGGCTCCATCTTTTCAGAGTGCGGGAGTTTCAAATTTCAAATCCTGTAAGTCTGCGAGAGGCTTAAGGGGGGCACGAAGGTCACGTGAGGCGTGGAAGGATCCAGAAGGCCAGAGTAACAGGGGTCATGTGGGCTTCGGTCAATCTTTAACCAGCAGTGATGGGCTGATTGGGCTGGGTCATTACCAAAATAAAAGAAACACTAGACGAAGCCAGGGCCACCGTTCTAAGCATGGGGCCTTACAAGCTGGATTGGATAAGAGAGGCATGGACGCTCGGGCCCAAAGGCATAGAAGTCTTCATGGAGGGACTGGGCTGGCCCAGGATCAGGTTGGATGAGGCTCAGCCCAGGTCAGGGCGCACCACCTCTCTTGCTGGCTCCTTTAAACATCATTCAAGCCTTTGGACTTTCTACAGAGATAGTCGTTGCAGCTACGAAGGAAGTCTCACTGTACCTGGAAAGAAAGAGAGAAATGGAGGAAAAGGGAAGCAAACAGCGGCAACGCCAGACGACAACACTTCCGAGGGGCTCAGTTTCAGACAATAGCAGCATGCTTGATGAACGGGAGCCCCTCAAATACTTGGAAAACAGCCATTGCAAAGAGGTCAGGCAAAGTAACTGGTTTGCTAAATGCTCTCTCGCCGCAGAAGTGGAGGCAATTGTAGTCCAGGAATTGCAAACAGTCCTAATCGATCAGAGGGAAGAAGATACGACGCTAAGCCAGGAAAACATTGAGCATTTGGAGGACTACAATCCATTAGCTATGGTCCTGCCGGAAAAGTGTCCTTATAGTGTTATTCAAGAGCAGGAAGCTTATTCAGCAGAGATACTCTGTCACCAGCAGAATGTAACAGAGGGTTGGGTAATCCGAAAATTGGGGAAAGTGAGCAAATTGTTGGGAGTACCATGTGTAGGCTTCGAGGACCGCCTGATAGGATCTCTTCAGAGAAATCATATTGCGTAATTCTCTGTCAAAACCCTGTCCTGTGGAGAAAGACGGTAAGGAAAAATCAGCGAAAAGAATGCAACGGATTATGAAAGAATTGTCATGCTTCGGTTAATTACGATGGCAGTAAATCGACGGTGGCCTTAGTGAAAGGCAGTGAGAGGTTTTAACAGTCTTTGTTCCATGAATTTAAAAATTTTATCCTGGAATGTGAGAGGGTTAAATGACCCTAGACAAGCGAGCAGTCGTCAAAGGATTGCTTCAAGAATGGAGGCCTGATGTCATTTGTCTTCAGGAGACTAAGATGGAGAGTATGTCGCAGAGGGTTGTCCGCTCCATTTGGAGTTCTAGATGGGTCCAATGGGCTGCTCTAAATGCCCAGGGAACTACTGGAGGGATCCTTGTGGCATGGGACTCCCGCGCGGTCTAGTGTGAAGAGCATAAAGTTGGTGTGTTCTCTGTTTTGTGCAAGTTCAAGCTGGTTTCATCTTCCTTGATGTGGGGTTTTTGTGGCGTCTACGGTCCTCTTACTGATGGAGCTAGGAGGTTGTTTTGGGATGAGTTACAGTTGGCTCTTTCTTCTTGGCATATCCCTTGGTGCCTAGGGGGGGATTTTAATGTCGTGTGGAGCCCGAACGAGAGATTGGGGAGTGGAAGTCTTACCTCGACTATGAGAGACTTTAACGAGTTCATAAACTCTCAAAACTTGATGGATCTTCACTTGGAGGGAGGGCGATTCACTTAGACTCGTGGAGGTCACCAACCTGCTATGTCCCGGCTGGATAGATTTCTGGTGGCGCACAATTGGGAAGATGACTTTCTGGGTGTATCCCAAAAGTGCTTGCCAAGGCCTTGTTCTGATCATCATCCAGTCATGCTTTACTGTGGGGGTTTTAATGCAGGATGAAGCCCCTTTAGATTTGAAAACATGTGGCTTGATCACGAAGGCTTTGTGGATTTGGTGAGAAATTGGTGGGATTCTTATGTTGTGACAGGGACCCCAAGCTTTTGCATTGCTACAAAACTAAAACTCCTCAAGGATGACCTTAGAAAGTAGAATTGTGAAGTCTTCGGCTCAATTCAGGTTAGGAAGAAGTCCTTTTTGAATAACCTGTTGGAGTTAGGATGAGGAAGACCAGCGGACCCCTCTCACCGCTAATAGAAAGGAGTGAGAGAGATGGCCTGAAGGGTCAAATTGGGCAGATTCTAAAGATGGAGGAAGTCTCTTGAAGACAGAAGTCTCGAGCCATTTGGCTTAAAGAAGGTGACCGCAACACAAAATTCTTTCACAGAATGGCTTCTGTTCACTTTAGGAAGAATAAAATCTCATCTATTGCTATTAATGATCAAGTACTCTATGAGGAGGAGCCTATCAAAAGGGGCATTATCGATTTCTTCTCTAACCTTTACACAGAGACGCGTAGCTAGAGACCCGGGGTGGATGATATGCTTTTGAAAAGTTTGAACGGTGAGGAAGCTTCCAATCTGGAGTCCCCCTTCTCGAAAGAGGAAGTGGAGAAAGCTTTAGCGACGTGCAATGGGGATAAAGTCTTAAGGCCCGATGGGTTCACTATGGCCTTCTTTAAAAATGTTGGGATGTGTTGAAATTGGATGTGATGGCTGTTTTTGGGAGTTTTCATAGGGAGGGGGGCTTTGAGCGAAGCCTCAACGCTTCTTTTATTGCTTTCATTCCTAAGAAGGACGGAGCCAATTGCATAACGGACTTTCGTCCGATAAGTCTAGTAAGCAGTGTCTACAAGCTGATTGCAAAGGTTCTATCCTTAAGGATGAAGAAGATTATGGGTAGCATTATCTTTCCAAATGCTTTTGTGGAAGGCCGGCAAATTCTGGACGCATCCCTTATAGCAAATGAGTGCATTGATTCTAGGATGAAACAAAAAAGGAATGGGCTTGTGTGCAAACTAGATATGGAGAAGGCATTCGACCATGTTAATTGGGAATTCTTGTTGAGAATGTTAGCTAAGATGGGTTTTGGGGGTAAGTGGCGAAAGTGGATTCAGGCGTGCATATCCACAGTCTCATTTTCGGTCCTTGTTAACGGCTCTTCAGGCAGGTTTTTTCCGTTCCTCCCAAGGTTTGAGACAGGGGGATCCTCTTTCCCCTTTCCTCTTCGTGATTGCTATGGAGGCCCTGAGTTTATTTCATGAGTCGTGCTATGGATGTGGGCCTCATCAAAGGCTTTCATGTGGAGGGCAGAGGGGTTGGTGATGTCGCTATTTCCCATTTGTTGTTTGCTGACGATGCCATCATTTTTTGTGACCCTTCGGTGCGCCAGCTTCGTTTTATCAGATGTATTCTAGTGTGTTTTGAAGCTGTGTCAGGGTTGCGGATCAATCTTGCCAAAAGCAGCATCACCCCGATAGGGCCAATCCAGGAGATGGACTTTTTAGCCAGCACTCTGGGCTGTAGAGTGGACTGCCTCCCTTTGGTTTACTTGGGTCTTCCGTTAGGCGCTCCTTCGAGATCTATTGGGGTTTGAGATCCTGTGGTTGAAAGGTTCTTTAGTAAGCTGTCAGGATGGAAAGGTCAACTCTTCTCTAAAGGAGGCAGGCTCACTCTTCTAAAGAGTACTTTGTCATATCTCCCTACCTACTTCATGTCCCTCTTCTCTATGCCTAAGACAGTCAGCAGCAGGTTAGAAAAGATTCAAAGGGATTTCCTATGGGGCCATAGCAGCGATTGTAGGAAGATTCATTTAGTTGCTTGGGATCAAATCAAGAAGCCAGAGTCCGTTGGGGGTTAGGGGTGAAGGACTTGAGTCTTTTTAACACAACCCTTCTAGGGAAATGGTTATGGAATTTTGGCGAATGTGATAGGGAGCTTTGGAAAGAGATCATTGTTTCCAAGTATGGTTGTGATGTTGGGGGTTGGTGCTCGGGCAATGCTAAAGGCCCGAGGGGATGTGGTCTTTGGGGCAGCATTAGAGGTAATTGGCGGATCTTCAAGGATAGATGCACCTTTGATGTCGGGAATGGTGAGAGGGTAAAGTTCTGGGATGATGCCTAGGCTGGTGCCGAGTCTATAAGGGTGAAATTCCCTATGCTTTATAGTCTAGCTTACAACAAGGAGGCCTAGGTGAGCGAGTGCATGGAAAGAGTAGGGAATGAGCTTATATGGACCCCTCCGTTTCAAGAGAGATCTTTTTGATTGGGAGCTTGAAAAGGTGGGCTCTTTCCTTTGTCTCCTCAACAATTTTAGCGTCATGGAGGATAGGGAGGATAGGAGAATTTAGAGGCCGGACAAGAAGTCCTTTTCAGTCAGATCGTTCTACAAGAGCATGTTCAATTCGGATAATCCTCTTTTCCCTTGGAAGATCACTTAGCACCCTAAAGTCCCCCCAAAAGCTTCCTTCTTCGTCTGAGAAGCCTCTTGGAAGGCCATCTTAATTACGGAGAACTTGAAGAAAAGGGGCTTTCTTTTGGCGAGTAGATGCTACTTTTGCAAGAATAATGAGGAGAGGGTGGATCACGTCGTCATCCATTGTCATGTTTCTTAGAGCTGCTGGAACTTTGTTTTAGATTTGTTTGGCTTTTCCTGAGTTATGCCAGGCTCAGTCAAAGACCTCTTGCTGGCTTGGGAAGGGTGCAGACTGCCAATTGAGATTAAGAGGATTTGAAGACTGGCCCTAATTTGCCTCATGTGGTGTATTTGGATTGAAAGGAACAATCGAGTCTTCGAAAATCGGGAGCTCTCTGTTCCTTTCTTTAAAGATGCCTTTTTGCGTTTATTATTTTTTTGAGCCAAAGAGGTTTTTCCTGTAAATATCTCTTCTTTTGTAGATTTTTTGGGTTCTCTTAATCATACGTAATCCTTTGGGATTTTTGCCCTTGTAGCCCTCCTTGGGCTCATTTACATGATATACAATTCTTACTTATCAAAAAAAATATATATATATCCTTTCTTTTGAGCAATCAATATCTACAGGGTGTAGAGGAGAATAATGTAATCAGTTGATAATCAATAAGAACACTAGTACAAGTTGTGGATAGAGATATTGTTCCACTATTTCCCTTTTGGTGCTCAATTTAGAGTTCTTTAAATGAATTTGAACCTTAAAATTTCAAAGAGACTTCAGCTCTACTTGGTTCATGAGATGTAATAGTATAGATCTTGTGCTACAATCCTGGCATACTAACTACATTACATTTATCAGAGAAGGAAATAGTGTCAATTTGTTTTTAAGTTTAAAAGAAGAAAAAAACCTAGAGTGTTCTCAATCGCATCTTTCATGACAATATATTTACTTTTTTCCTTTTCTACAAAATCCCAGCAGCCATTTAACTCATTTCCTTAGAAAAATAAATATGGTTTACATTTTACCATAAGCTGATTCAAACACCTAGCTTGCAGCCATCCAGAACTTCAAATATACACCAGGACATGTTCAACAAATTTCTCAAGCTCATCATGTCATATTTCCAAATTTCTCATCAGTGGCTATAATTAATCAGTAAGGTAAAAGTCTAGGACTCCACAATCCCAAAGAGTCAAACTCAAGGAAAATTCTATGCAATTAGAGATTACGTGGGTGTGGGTGTGGGTGTGTGTGGGTGTTGGGGGGGGGGGGGGGGGGGGGGGGACTGAATTATTCTCTCTTGGTGTCATATTTAGTTATATATTTTGCGTAGCTTTCTAGTCAAATGCACCAAAAATATAGTCCCTAAAAAAGAATTCCATATTATATGTCCAAATGATGCAATTTGAAAGCTAGCTAAACAATAACACAAAGTTTGTTAAACAACATTCACACCATAAAAAGCATCTCTTGATTTTTTTTCCTTCTCCTTGCAGAGCTTTATAGTCAAATGAACAAGAATGGACAAGTACTTAAAAAATTATTTGTCATTATATTGCAAAATGTACTATTTCGAAACCGGGTAAACAACAATAATTTGTAAATTAGACAATGTTAATCATAGTCACAACATAAAATGAAAATGATTTGAGATTGAAAATTAGTGGTTACGCATTAGTCTCTTGCCCTCCTCCCTGCGCACCGGTACTCACGAAAAACCCAGCAAGCTTCTGTTCCTTCCACAAGTGCCCCGTCTAATCGAAAAACGCCTTCATCTGTGCCGCCACACACCCGTACCTCGTCGGAAACCCAAATAAAAACCCGTCCGAGGCCGCCAACTCCGCAACAGAAGGTATCTCCGGAATCTCATCGTCTTTGGGTGGCGCCCTCATTTGCTGCAAAACGCCATCTGGCAGCGTCTCGGGAACTCGGAAGAGAACCGCCTCGACTCCACCAACGCCGTCCACTCCTTTCTTCATCCTCCGGGCCAGTCCTCCCACGTGACCCCACATGGAGTAGAACACTATGAATATCTTCAGTTTCGCTATCGGTTGAAAAACTGCGGATTCTAATGCAGTATTGTCGTTGGCAACGCTTGTAGTGGCATTGTCAATTGAGAGCGGCGCGTCCCTTGGAGCGTTGTCTGCGACAGTGGATGGAAGTTTATAACTTAATTTGAGTTTAAGTTATTCCATTGAAAATTGAAATTTGAATTTTAGTTTGAATATGAATCATCACTAAAAACGACCTAGGTCACGACGCAAGTCTGTGAACGGTGATCACAAAAGAACAGGTAGTGTCAATGGTGTTTGGATGATTTCCAAATGTGGAGTTTCAAACCTAATCGTGAGATAGAGAAATCTGATGATATATATATATATATATATATATATGTGTGTGTGTGTGTGTGTGTGTGTGTGTGTATTTCGTATTCACCTAACCCCAACAGTTTTTCAAACTTTGGATTCGAAACATGTCATCCAAGTTCTTCTTGTTTTCGAGTGGGCGTAATATATATATCGTATACAAAATTGAAGGGGTGCCGCGATTTTTATTTTATTTTAATAAATTATACTAATTTCTTCTAATAATTAAGTTCTCATTAAATTTTTAAAATTATACTAACATTTTTTATTTTATTTAATAAATTTCTTCTTTAATCAATTTTTTTTTAAAATTACAAAACACCCCTTTTATATTCTTTTTTAATTTTTTCAATTTTAACCTTTTTTTATAATTTTAAAATAAATATTAAATTTATTTTTATATAAAATAGAAATAAATTATTTACCTTCAACTTATTTTTATATAAAATAAAAAAAAAAGTTCATTAAAAAGTTAGAAAAAATTAATCAAAATTTAAAAAATCCAAAAAAATAAAAATAAAAATAAAAAATGAAAGACACAATTTTATCATTTTGAAAAGAAAAAATATTTATAATTTATTACTAAAAAACAAATCAATGTAATTTCAAATCTTGACCTAATCCAAACTACAACCCACATCTTGGCCTATCCCAAACTATATTGAAAGCAAAGAGTTCTGCGTTTGGATAATGATTCAGATATAATTTTTTAAAAGATTTTTCTAAAAATCTTATAATTAATTTTTTAAAAACTATAAAAATATATTTGGATATGATAATTTAAATTATAAAAAATTAAAAAAAAAATTAAGATTAATAGCTTTCCAAACGCGTATCCCGAGCATATATATATATATATATATATAGCGAGAGAGAGAGTAATGTTTAAGTAACATATCAACCAAGATTTATTGGTAATTTCAAAATTAGATAAATTCTATACTAACCTAATGCTGGAATGTTATTCTCCTGAATTGGACTCCAAGTTGGTTCTGTTCTTTAGGTAAGTTAGGATTGTGCCTGAATGTTTATGTCACCGTCTATATGATAATAATTTATTTTATTTTTATTTTTATTTTTTGAAAAAATGGTTAGATCTCGGGGTCTACAGTTTGTGATTGCTAACCTCACCGTATATAACAACAATCTCAACATGTTTTTGGGCCAAACCTGGTGCTGGCGGGTTCAAATGGCCTAAAACCAACTTAAAGCACAATCCAAAACTTGATCGGGTCGATCAAATGGAGCGTGATCAGGACTGTGGGATTATAATTCAGCCCAGCGAAGCTTTAAAACTGAGCAAGCTGTGGGTCATTTGGCCCATGTTTTCTAAAGGGTGTCTGTGTCTGTGTCAGTGTAAAATAAAATTTCCTGAAACAATTGCTTCTTGGGTTCAGAAGATTCCTAATGAGGGAGGCCAAGGCCCCCAAAGTATTGAATTTTAAAAAGTGACATTGTTGATTTTGGGAATTTTAATTTACCCCATAAAGTATTGAAAAATCTTTAATATAGACTCTCCAATTTTTCTAAATTTCTCTAGATGCTATATATCATTGATTTTTCTCTTTGTTTATCAATTTTGTGTTTATATTGTGTAGATTGGCCTTAATTAGGAACAAAATCAGAGATGATCTTGAAATTTTAAGTCTTGAGATTTCATTTCATTGCTCCGTTTACCGTGAGTTCTATGACTACCAGCCATGAAATTTCACGGTTGTAGGAGAAGCAATTGAGAGTTGCTTCTGCTCCAACCGTGAATTTTCATGACTGGCAGCTGCAGTAAAAGGCTGTTTGAAAATCATATAAATGTAAAGAAAATTTTTTAATTAATGAAAGTATTAAAAAACTTAATAATTAATATAATTTCAATCTCTTATATTTATTAATTATAAGAGAGTCGATGGTATAGAATCTCCAATTTTTATAAGTTTCTTTAGATGCTATATAATTAAGAACAAAATTAGAGATAGGTCTTGAAATTTCAATACGTTATAGGTCTCATTTAGTGTGAATACTATGGCTTCTTGCCATGAAAATCCACGATTATTGGAGAAGTAACTGAGAGTTGCTTTTATTCTAATCGTAAATTTTCATAACTGGCAGTTGCAATAAGAGATTATTTGGTCTCTCAGTTGGTACTTTCAAATCACGACCAGAGACGGTGAAATAAAGAAACTGTTATTTAAAACTTTTATAAAACTCCAGTTGATCGCAATTTTGGCCGTAAAAAGTGGAGCCAAACACACAATTAATTCAGGTGAAATGAGCTCATGATAGTCCCAAACTAAAGCTTGAGAAGATACTAGAAGTCCCAAATGGTCGTTAAGTTGGCATATAGCATGGACCACCATAACCATTAGTCATTAGATGCAATGCTGTGCCCAAAAAAGCTTCCAAACAGCACTCTCTTCGGATCTAGGACACCTGAAAGAGCACTCTAGAATCTCCTTAAAGCTACGAAAATCCATATTATTTTGGGACAACAAATGGCAAAGCCAGTAGACCAACAACACGTGTTAATTTGAACAAAAAATCCATTTTAAGATACAATCAAAGAGAAATGGTATGATTAATTAAAACCCAAAACCAAAATTGTTAAGTGTTGATCATGTGCTAAAGCTGGAGCCAAGTTTACAAGAGGAAAGAAAAACAGCTTGCATTCTGTTAAAGAAAATGACAGATTGTGAAACGAAGGAACGTTGGAACGCCACATACCCACTTGTTGTCCATCCACATAATTAATCTTACAATTTATAATATTTAATTACAGGATTAATTAAGAGTTTAATTAAGTCTAGAATCCTTTGATAAATTATATTAAAATCCTCAACGATGCTAGTATTAGCTGTTTGGGAAGATTTCTTGCTTTTAAGTATGGGGAATAATCTTACTTTATGTTTGTGTGGACTTCTACCTTTAATAAAAGTGATAATCTTGGGGGGCTTGCCCTCCAATGACCAAGATATATGAAAGGCCATCTTTTTAAAGATTTGACTATCGTCTTTTTCACAAATTGCTAAGATGTGGATCTGATGTTGATTACTCTTCACCATTTTCCTCTAACCTCATGTGTCATAGGAGTAATTATCCTCACAACACTTTATAACTTTTTAAATTTTATGAGAAAGTTGTTTATAGTTGACACAACACAAAAATGTAAAAATAATCTAACACGTCTTGAGTTCAAATAACACGGGAATTACTCAATTAAGCTCATATTAGTAAATTAGAAAATTAAGAAAAGATAGCGACAAACAACACATCCTTGGTGCAGTCATTGACAATTTAAAACTTTTCATAAATAATAAAAATAGTTAATTAAAGGCATAAACTAAGGAATTTGGCCAAAAAACATCTGTCATGTCCATATAGCGATAGTTTGGTTTGTCTCGTTGTTTTTAATCAAGAGTAATGATATTATGCCACCAAAAATAGATTTGATAAAACTATGCGTACTAATATTTTGTCTTGGAATAGGATTTGTGACATTTCTATTATTTCAAGAGATCATCGGTCACTTATTTCACATCAATCGTGAATGTTGAAAATTTTTAAAAGTTTATTCAGAAGGTCACATCAGATCGAATAATGATTTTGCAATCTTAGTTAGGTTTTCAGGTGTCATAATCAGATTGGAACATGGGTAGTATGATACTTGAGCAATCAATACCATGTACCCTCTACCTTAAATATGTAGCTTTCTACATTCAAGTCATAACCTACCTAGATTATGGCCCAAATTACGGCATAGATTAAGGGTTGTTGAAATCTAAGTTTTTTTTTAAAAAATGGAATTCTTGTATAGGTGTCCTAAGACTCCCAACCATTCGCGAATTAGAATTTACAGTGTAAGAAAATGGGCTCGCACTCAGAGGAGAGAGCGTGAAGAATCAGTATGAGATTAGTATTGGAGGAGGGAAACATGGAAGGCCACTGTGTGTGGCTTATTCAACACAAAACAAATTTGACCATGTCCAAATATAAGGGACCTATGGTGACAATATATATATATATATATATATGACATTGATTAAGTATCACAAATCTAAAGGCACACACATCCCTATCCATGCAACTTTATAGTTAGTATATAGAAATAGAGAAAGCATAGGGCCTAGTTTAATTATTGTAAAGATGACATACATAAGAAAGGGACATTGATATTAATACTAAGGGTCTAGGCAAACAACAGTAGTGGGGGGCCATGAACACACAGTTATACAGTGCACAGGCTCCTAGAAAGCATCAATGATGTGAAATCGATTCGTACCCTAGCTATTGTTTCCAAATTATATATATAAGCCTCAAATATGTACTTATAGATTTTATTAATAATAAAAAATTAAAATGCCTCTATTGAAGACTTATGGTCGTGTATATAGACATTAAAAGTCCTGATCTTATTAAAATAAAAAATTTAACTTAAAATAGAAATCAATAATGATTATAAGAAATTATCAAAAATAACAAATTGGATATAAGTTCAAATTTGAAAATCAAAAACTCCTAAAACAATTTTGAAAGATTAGATGCATGATTTTAACAAATACCAAATTTGTCCTATACCGTATTAGAGTAAATGGTTTTGGATGTGTTAAATATGTAATTACTTCAACAAAATGTACTTTTTAGATGGAAAGGCTAACAAACTCAATAGGTAGGGGGGGCCACAGCACATCTTCCTCTAAAAGAGGACTGAATTAACAGGAGGTTTAAGGAATTGGTTAATTGAACATAATCAAGGCGTTAACTGTTATTAGCTAGCCAGATTGGAGGGAGGTGAAAATCAATCCTAATTAGCTGTTTAGCATCTAATCAGGAAGCTGGAAGATGGGAAACAAGAGGTAGAGTTGTCGGGCAAAACATGACACCCATTGGTTTAAGCTCTTCTTAGTTGTGATTTTTTAACTCAAAAGTAAGCTAATTAAGCCTCTAAGAAACTCTCAAAAGCATATGAGGGAATCCTCCCCATACCATGCGCATCTTCTTCATCCTATTTTAATTACAAAGCAAAGGACACAATCAACTAACATTGCCAGCTTAGAAGAATCTCTCTCTCTCTCTCTCTCTCTCTCTCTCTGTGTATATATATGTGTGTGTGTGTGTGTGTGTGTTCATCCTTATCCTTTCTTACCACCTTTGTCTTTTCTTTAATATGGTTAAACCAAGTAACTTAAGGCACGGGCTAATCCTTCTTCCTTAAGATAATACCCACTTGAAACAGAAATAACCCAACTGGGGATGGACCCTTCACCTACACAATGAACAAAGCTACCAATGCCATTCTACTATTGGCCAGATGAAAGTATATATAACGTACTATATAGTTTCATCTAGCCAATAGTACTATGTAACGTACTACATATACTACTATACTATTTGAACCTCTAAATAACGTACTATATAGTTTTGGATTGGGTGTTTGCCATTTTTTAAATGCAATTTTTGAAAAATACATTTTTAAAATCTTCTTTCAAAAAGATGTTTACATGGTCTTCTTAAATGAAATAGCTATTTTTAAATCATTTAATCTTATTGATGTAGTTTGTTCTCTATTTTTTGTACATTTTTCTACATTAATAAAATTCTCTTTTTTTATCGTTAAAAAATAAATAGATGTCTTTGAATAAAATTCTTATTTTAAAGGTCAATAAATACTTTTAAAAATTACATGGATCTAGAAAAAATGTACAGAAAATCCATAAATCAAAGAAATAATAAATATATATATGTATATATATACACATATATATATGAAAAAAAATATTGGATAATTCTAGTATGAGATCTACATGCATAAAAAAAAATACAACAATCTTACATATGCCTATTAATCTCACCGTTACGAGTCCAATCCTAAAGTACCCAATATTTACTGAGGTAGCAAACCCCCCAATATTTACTCCACACATATATACATATATCCATACATACATATAAAAGCAAACCCACGAATATATTATTTTTCTTAAAGGGTTTGCCCTCCATAAGGGGGAGCCCATCTCCTATGCAATGGCCCTCTCATCACACGAGGATTTAAAATGACAAAGATTCGTTGCCTGGAGACTTGTCATTTTAATCAACTGTGCTACGACCGGGTGTACACGTTTATGAATAGTTACTTCACACGTATACATACATACATACATACATACATAAAAAAGCAAAGCCAAGCCAACCAATCAGTTTCCCTCTGAGCCCTCTGACAATCATATGCTCTTTCTGTACTATGGGTACAACAGTGGGCGTCATTCATCCAAGGGGCCCAAATAGATTATTGGGCATCCTCCACGTGTCCTGATAGACTATACCTTGTATGAGAAAGGGTTGTATTTGTGCTATTTAATTTTATCCGATGTCAATATGCCTATATGGTAATGAGAGTAGCATATTAATGGGGTTTCAACAAGCTGTGAATCCTAACACTACACATCACGCAAGCTATCTATTCATCTATCCCAACTCGCTCTTCCTCTTAGAAAATGGCCACAACTTTAGTTGGTGAGAAGTTGAGATGAGTATATTTACATAAGAGAGAAAAATGAGAACGTGAGTCCATGAAGGAACCAATATCCACACCTAAAAAAAAATCCCAAATATAGAGAATAATGAGATTCTTCCACTATATTTAGCACCAACATGAATGGTGTTTTTCTCTCATCTTATCTTATACAATTACCATAACAACACCTTATGACGAAACAAAGGTTAACTTGTATTGTATCACGGGACCACTAGAATAGCATATCTATATATATATATATATATATGTGTGTGTGTGTGTGTGTGTAGTTAATTGAGATACTCCCTTATCTTTTGACACTTCAATTTCAAATTCCATTCAAACTAATATCGTTTAAATTGAAAAATTATTTAAGTAGAATGGCATATTATTATTTGATGTACTATGATAATTAATTTCTTACAAATTTTATCACTTATTTAAAATTACATAAAATATCAGTCCAACTAAATAGGTTGCCGTTTAGAGTAATACAATCCTTATTATATTTGTTTATCAAGAATAATTTACTTATTGATTTGATATTGTTATAGTAATTTAAAATTATATGATGTTAGTACTATGTTAGAGCTTATCAAATGCTAAATGTTATTTCTTCTATGCCAAATTTATATTTTGACATTGTAATAGTACAAAAATATCAAATTTTGGCCACTTTAATCCAATATTGAAATGTCTTTTTTAACATTTGCTTGAAAAAATAACGTGAATCTTACCTCCTTTTGGCATATGTTAATTGTAGTTTATGATATAACATAAACTGATACTAATTACTTTCAATGTCAATATGACATTAAAAATGATATTACTATTTTTTCTGCAAGCCAAATGACACTTTATTAGAATAGTAATTTTTACATCAATGTCAAATCTCCGGCCACAAGATAGATGAGAGTACTTCCCATTGGTCTTGGGTTCGATACTCCGTAGGCTCAAAAACTTTACTTGGGGCCACTCCAGGGCCTTACACCAAATGCCCGCTTTACCTGACGCGTGTAGTGGAGGTATGCACTACCCTGTGGGACTAGTCGGTCAACCTAGCACTCTGCGCAGAGATTGGATGCCCATAGTTATCCAAAAAAAAAAAAAAAATTAACATATCAAATAGATGAGTTATTAGACCATTTTCAAGAGATGAAGCAAATTAATCAAAAATTTAAATTTAATGGACCACATCACTTTTTAGAGCTCCGAGTTATGTAGCAATCCAACTTTTAAACTTGCTACTTTCTTTCAAAAGTAACAAATTGGTTAGTTGAAATGTAACAAATGTACTTTTTATATTAAAAAATTGTGAAACTCAATAAGTATAAAAGATTTTTTTATTTTTATATCAAAAAAATTATGAGACGCATTTGTTAATATAAAATAAAAAATCTTAAAATTTATTATTATTACTAGGGACTGTCAAATTTTAATATAAATAATAAATTTATATTAGAGTTTCGAATTTTAATATTAAATCTTTTGTTTTTTACATCATCCTTGAAGATGATCTTATAACACTGCCAAATCAACATTTAAATTACTTTTTTATAGGATTTGAAAGTTAGCTTGGTTGGTTTACATTGGCGGCTACCGTTAACTGGTTAACGGGAACTGGGGAGCACAGAGGACGGATTGGAAGGCAGGTGTTAGAGTGTCTAGATCTATGAGAAAGTTACACGTGGAGGATAGAATATGTGGTCCCCTCCAATAGTTGTGGGGTAATGACGCGTGTAAACTTTTTTGGTTGCCTCCCATGTGCCGTCTCTTGTTGCAGAAGTCTTTGTCTTTGTCCTTTTGGGTTGACTTGGCTCAAGCTTTAAATATGGCTATGTTGTAGGCTCCGGGGCTGGCTAAGAGCTTCTCCAATTAGCAAGAAGAATGCAAAAAAAGCTTCCCATCCACTGCGTTTTCTCACAACTCCAAATAATACTCCCTTCCTCCTATATTAAAAATCTTTTTTTTTAGAAAATTAATTTTTTTTAAAATTATGTATTTAATATTTTTACACTTAAATAAGTAGTATAATTTAACAATATTAACCTTCTTCACTCTGATTATTACAATACATCAAATTAGTAAGAATAATAATTTAAAAACTTCACAATAATTTTATGCATTGACTTTTTAAACGAGATTTTATTTTGAGACATAAAAAAATAGAATAAAGAATTCTTTAATTGGGACAGAAGGAGTATCATTCTTATTCTTGAAATTATACTCTACTAGTTTGAATTGTCGGACAATACCATTAACAAAAATTGTAAATGTACAATTTTAACCCCCCCCCCCCCCCTTTTTTAATGGGTGAAGAGTCAACATTTTACCATTTATCATAAGAAATATTTTGGCAATTGAAAAGGAATTTTTTGAAATATCATTAAAAATCATGATTATCAGTAAGGGCTTTTATTGGTAGGGAGAATTTATTATCAATATTGAAACGAGAATGAGTGTAATGCCATTTTAGAAATAAGACGAACATAGTATGCAATTATTAAAAACCTTGAGTGATGCGAGTCTGATTTGTCTTATTCCTTTTTGTGATTTCTCAAAATATAAGTCTAGTTTGAAAACTTAAAGTAAAAGTACAAGTAAAATCCTCAAATTAACTATTTTTTCTTAATTTAATGTAAATAAAGTAATTAATATAAAATAGATTAATTTTATAAACTTTTTACTGTTTAGTGAAGTGTTAAAATATTAAATAATTGTATCCTTACACTCTTAGAATGAGACAAGGAAGTATCTGAAGTTTCTTTTATCTTCCAAACCTAATTGGCTAATTGTAATTGTTATCTCTATTTATATGAACTTCAACATTAACATATTATATGAAAAGTAGTGAATAGAGTGATTCAAATTTGAGAGGACAAACAACAAAGAATAATGCTACTATCAATCTACTACTTCACACCAATACAATCTTTTTCTTTTCTTTTTTTATAGAAAGTATATTATACAATCATCAAACATTACTGTATAAGTTTAAATGAGTCTTTCAATTCTGAACTCTGAGAAATCAAATTCAATCCTGAAAAATCAAATACAATAGACTGTAACAAGTACAGAGATAAATTAATTTTAATTCAAAACTGAGAGGAAGAATAAATAACTACACATTTTTTCATAATAAAAAGATTGATAATAGAATTCATGACGTCCCATCCGCAATGATCATGAGTTATCAACCTAGATAATCTCAGTTAACACGTCAATACAATTGGATAAACACAATTCGATAAAGACAAACCTTATCTCAAATTGGAGAAGTTTAATTGACTGGTGATTTTGGTGGTATTCCAAATTTAAATTCCATTCTAGTGCTATTTCAATTTGAATACTTCAAATTAATTTCACATTAAAATGGGGGGTGTCTTTATACATCCAACCATTTGTTTTTATAAGACAAAATGATGAGTGTGCACTGGCCAACTTTTTTAACAGGGACTATGTTCGTGTAATGACTTGGACCATACATCTCTGGGTCTGAGGTCTAATGTACTCCTCCACTCGAGGTTGACTAGCTGTGCCAAACTTTCTCAAACCTAGAAACAACAATCTTGAAGCTGATTGGATATAGGAAGTTTTTTCTCAAAACCCCATTATTCTTTTATGTTGGAGATTCATAGCTCTTGTTTGGTTCATTTCACCAACTTCTTTTTCAATGACAGACAGAGCGGCCGTGCTTTTCCGGACCACACTCAAAATGTTCCTGGAGAAGAAAGTGAAGTCCGTCCACGTAATCCCACTTCCCTACTTCCAAACAGATCAGCTTAACTTGTTTCATTTAGAAACTACAAAAGTGGGGAGGGTGGAAGAGGGACAGGGACTCAATATATATATATATATATATATATATATATATATATATATATATTAAGTCACGTTATATATAACATATTCTTTTTTTCTTAGACACAAGATGATGAGATAGGAGTGTGAAAATAAAGTTAGAAAATTTATTATATTTAGCATTATAATATGAGAAAGTGACTTCTTGGTAGTGAATAAAATGAGTGACTTTTTTTAAAAAAAATTATTTGAAAATTTATCACTCTAAAAGAATATATATATATATATATATATATATATATATGAGAAAGTTATTTGTTGATGGTGAATAAAATGAGTGACATTTAAAAAAAAATTGTGAAAATTTATCACTCTAAAAGAAGAGTTTGAAGAGATTGACAAGATGAAACAAGTAGATATTTCCTAAAGCATGCTTCTTCCTATATTCAACTCTCCTGGCCTTCTTTAGACATACAATATTAAATTTATAGGGAATATGAAGGTTCAAGAACATGACTACCCAACACAATTCATACATAGCAATCCCTGTAAAAAAAAAAAAACTTAGTGCCAATGCTTAAGCAACACACACACACAAACACACCAATTGTACAAATTAAAATGAGGTGTTTAACTTGTAATAAAGATTAAGTCATTAAAGGATTGGAGTTGGAATAGCCATTAAAAAGAAAGGAAAGACCAATGAAAAAAATAGAATCCAAAACCTCAGGCATTGGAGATATGGTATGAATCATCTCTCCCAAAAGATGGGTGCAATATATTCTAGCATAAATAGAAATGAGAATCTTATATTACATAGATATGTTCTAAACAATTTTGGTATAAAACTCTCTCTCCATCTCTATGCAAAGATATAGATATACTTTATGATTTTTGTCTATCTCTCTGATGTAAGAGCTTAGGTAAGAGTTTGGGTTTGCTTTGTTGTCACATTGTCATTTATATAAACCAATCACACAGTGCTTAAAGCTAAACTTTTTAACCCATCTCGAGCCACGCATGTGCTAGCGATTTAAAGCCAAAGTAGCAAAGCTAACACCTAAAGGGAATGGCTTGGCTGGTATTAGCCATAGAAAGAGGAGAAATACCACCTAATTGGACAACAAAAGTGACTAAAATGTCCAAATCCAGAGGCCAAACGTACCCTTTGTTTAATGACTTCGAGGTGGTCAGGTTTGGGATCCCAACCTTACATAGTACTCCTCTACTACATACTTGTTTGTAGTCTCTCTTCACACCAAAATTGCCCCCTTCTCTCTTTATTATTTACCCAATTAGGAAAGCCAAACCTAACCTTACTTCCACTTAAGAGTGGAATATTACTATCCGGAGAAAAAATAAAAGAAAAAATGAAGGTAAAAAAAAAAATCAAGAACATTGTTTTATATGTTAAAAATTCATCAATGACCAAACATGGAAAGTCACTAAATGAGGTTCCTGAAAATCATGGGGCATAAATGTAAGATAAGTTCATATATTTTGAATTCTATCGACTAGGTCAACAAATGTAATAGTCGGTAGAGAAGTTATGCAAATAGTTATTCTTTGCATCTTATGTTGGTTTAGGGATATCAATGAGACGGGTTTTTGGGTAACCCGTCCTGCCCCATATCGTTTTCAATGAGATAAATTTTAGAAGTATATAAAGACAGGTTTGAGATAAAAATATTGAAACCCCATAGGGCTTGGAAAAGGAACATTTAAACCCAACTCCCTAATTATAGTATAAAATTATTTAAATATCCCTTATGTATTTTAAAATATCTAACTTGCCCATGAATATTCATGTGGTAAAAAATTGACCTAGTGTGGTCAATCTGCAACACCTACAAGATCAAAAGACAACCAACTATGCCATCGGAAGGACCCCGTCGATGCCCACTCGATAGTCAAGTTGGAAAAGTACTGAAATACAACGGCTTGCAAAGAGAGAATGCAGAATTTGGGTTTCAATGCCTACCTTCATTCTTTATATAGAGAATCATTCCAAGTGAGTCCTTCCTGAAATGAAATTTGAAACTGTCCATGTTGATATGATAAGCCTAAAGTGATAGTTTTCTTGATGAAGTCTATTCGTCTAACCTACAATTGTGGAAGGTCTGGAATTGATCAACGCATAACATATCACATCGAAAAATTAGTATAACAACAGTGTTTGAAATGTTTCCAAGCTCAGCTCCTTGATAGGATGGTGGTTAGCTTAGATAAAAAGATGAGACTCCATACAAAGCTGTCGATCTATTGTTGTTGCGTCTGAACTAAGTTCAATATTTATATCAATAGCCTTTTTTTAGATTTGGAAGAGTTGATCTTTTCATTTGAAAGTCACAATTTTAAGGGGTGAAAATCTATAGCCTAAGTCACATTCTGGCTACCACATGTCATGATTCTAATAATGATAACAATTTTAGTCATATCAAGTATATATATATACACACACACGTGTGTGTAAAAAAATAATTATTTGTTATTTATTTTTAAATAAAACATAAATTTTAGTATAGGCGAATTTGAGTTTATTATACCCAAGGGTGGATTTAAATTTATTATAATTTGAGTAGGTTTGAGTTTATTATAATAAGGGTAGAGTAGATATGAGATAACAAATTACGAGTAGTGGGTTCGAAAAAATGTTTCTTAATTAGAAAGAGTTTGAAATGAGGTATTTCGTTACATACTTATTATGTAGAAATCTCTGTATGCTGGTTTGTCTAGCACTAGGGTTATTTTTCATCACACACATACACACATGTTTATATATATATATATATATGTTTGTATGTATGTGCGTGTACATATAAAAAATTGGGAAAATTCTTTAACAGAATGACCATATCTTAATTTAAATTAGGTTCAAGTTACTTAGTAGTTCCCAAGTTATGAGGGTATTGTAGATGCGTTTGTTGCATGTCACAATCACGAACGAGCATCATGATTAATCAGATCGTGATCATCACATTCTAGGTAGATAAATGCGAACTTGTTTGATTGATCTGATCCTTATCGTGACGTCAATCCTGTGGGGGTCCCACAGTTGGTGAATGATGGCCATTAGTTAACTATGATTCATTTCGACACACCAAGTGTTTGAGGCACAGAAGAAATCGATGCACTCCAGTCCACCATATTAACTGAATCACGTTTCACCAAATCAGACAAGTTTTTATATCTACAAGTTCAGTGTCAATTTGACAAAATTCCATGGGTGGCATTCTCGATAATAAAACTGAAGACCAGGGTTCATTTTGTATTGCTAGCTTTATAAATAAAGTCTTCTATGGACTCCCCAGACTCCGAAGACAAACAGCTCCTTAGTCTTCACTTCAGCTTTATAAATAAAGTCCACTTGATTACTGGATAACAACATCAATTTAGAGAGAGAAACAGAGGAAGAGAGAGAGAGAGAGAGAGAGAGAGAGAGAGAGAGATGACAACCAGCATGAGTCATGGGGTTGATGATCAAATGGTAATCATCTCTCAGTACTATCCTGCAGGTGTTTACAACGAACTCATACCAGCAGAACAAGGTTAGTACATTAAGCACTATGTATATATATATATATATATATGTATGTCTGTATGTATATGTGTGTGTGTGTGTTTTTTTTAGCATGCATTTGATCGTGTTCTTATAAGATGAAATTGTGAATTTTGTTTATGAGAAGCGAAACCGAGACGTAGACGGAAGAAGGGCAAAGGAGAGGCGAGCAGTGGTGGCGCGAGGAAGAGGAAGCTGAGCGCAGAGCAAGTAAATCTTCTTGAGATGAACTTTGGGAATGAACATAAACTGGAGTCTGAGAGAAAGGACAGGATCGCTTCCGAGCTGGGCCTTGATCCCCGCCAAGTCGCCGTTTGGTTTCAGAACAGAAGGGCTCGATGGAAGAGTAAGAAGCTGGAAGACGAGTACTCCAAGTTAAAGATGGAACATGAAACCACTGTCGTCCAGAAATGCCAGCTTGAAACAGAGGTCCATCTCTCTCTCTCTCTCTCTCTCTCTCTCTCTCACACACACACACACACACACGCAGGCACGCAGAAGACTGTAAAGTTTATTATGTATATGTTACACGTCTCTAAGTTAACTCTCTAGTTACCTGTTTGGCTGCAGAGAAACCATGGGAAAAGAAATGTCAATTTTTTTTTTTTTTTTGCTGAAAATTAACTTGGAATCTGAAGATGAGTTGGGTTTGGGGTAGTGGCTTTTGTCAATTTCCAAGTTTTCTTTAGTTTTCCTACTAATTTTGAAGAACCAAACACGGTCATCAAAGGTATTATTTATGTAGGAAAAATTTATGTTTTTACTCTACTAGTATTATTTTTCGAAAATGTTTCTTTTTTACAAAAATTATATCTTAATTTTACTATATATAAAATTTTCCATTTATTATTTCTATTTTCATATCAACATTAACATCAAAATTTTTCTTTTTGGTCTTTTCCTCCAAGAAATTGAAGTTCAACTGAGATATTTTTATCCATCACATGGAACAAATGCTTAATTTTGGAACATGCACGGGCTCTAGGCACTAGGCTCGAGGAAAGCCATGCTAAGTAGTTTGTGTTTGATTCTGAAAAGATAAGGAAATAACCAAGTACTAGCAAAAAAATGAAATGACTTAGAAATGTGAGAGTGTCGAAAAGTTTTTCAAGTATAAATTGTATCAATTAAATTATTATATCATGTATACACTTATTTCATTTTAAAAAAAACTGGTCAGAAGCATTGATCAATGGACTCGGTTCCCTAAAAGTTTCTCTGTCACCCGGTTAGCTAGGCTGCAAAAGGTACAACATGTTACAATCCACCAGGGTCCGTACATAGTTGTCTACTTGGTGGAGCATGACATGGCATTTCATGCCCCCATCCCATGTACTAAATTTCAAGTTCCTAACATCCAATTAGTCACTAAGTGTCTCGATTTCGTCATCTAAAGTAGTTTACTGAATTACAGTTGATAAGGCTAAAGGAACAGTTGTCTGAAGCAGAGAAGGAAATACAAAGGCTATTGGAGCGATCTGACGGCGTTTCGAGCAACAGTCCAAGTTCTTCGTCGTTCTCGATGGAGCCACATTTTCTCGGGGAATTCGGGATGGAAGGGTTTGATCATGGTTTTTATGTGCCAGAAAACAATTATACTTATGCCATGGATTGGGTTAATCTATATGAAATGTAATGTAATTAAGGCAATTCTAGTGTTGTAGATAGTGACTATCTGATGGTGATGTACATCTCTTTCCCTTGCTTTCTGTTTAATTTTAGTGCTTCATCCCAATGGTATTGACTAGAAGATGGGATTGTCATTAACATAGTAATTAACTTGCTTTTTGACTAAGTACTAGTAGGTTCCTTGTCATATAGTGTGTTTTTTTTTCCCTTTTCATTTTATATTTAATACATAAATAATAGAATATTATAGATAAATGTCCACTTGGTCAATGCTAATCCTTCCATAAAAAAAAAAAAAAAATATTAAAAAGAGAAAAAATAAGAATAAAGCCAATCTGTACTTTTATCAGGATCTCAGTTATAACTTTAAGGTCACATGTTTAAGTTACGGAATTAAGTCTTATCTAATCTTTTTCGAACTCTGCAATTATGATTTTTAAAAGTTCAATCTTTTACAAATGATGTTATTTCTTTCCTTTTTTGTCTGGTGGAGGGGGAATTGGGGGTGGTTTAGTTAAGCCTCTCCTTGTAACTATTACATTTAATCCAATAACCTACAAGTAAGATGTTAAAGGGTCATATAATTGATAAACACAGGAGAAAAGGAGATTGATGAGGGCATTTTTATCTTTTCATCCCTTGAAAAGACATGCAAAAAAGAGGATTTATTTTATCCTAACGAGCAAACAGGAGGTTTTATCCTATCCAATTTTAGTATGCCACAATATACACACACACACGGTTAAGCTATTCCCACTTTTCTTCTCCACACTTGTACTCCAAAAGGCATAATTTTAGCTATTAAAAAATAATGTTTTAGAGCTCAACTACTGTATAATAGGAAGTGGGAATCGTTGTACCTTGTCTGTGTGTGAGTATATATATATCCTCAATGTTTTTCATAGATTGTACGATGACATTTATATACACATTACCTAAAAACACTGATAGCACCAAAATTAGTGGTGGGATGATTCATGATTAGGCTAAGCTATCAGAAAATTTATTATAGCCAATGGTGCCACCACTGAACAAGACCCTTTCATCTACCAGTCCATATGAAGGCTTAAGCTGACCGACAAAAGGTAGCGAAATCGGGAAATATTGAATGGATCGATTTTAACAATCTCAATGACTAAATGATAGATCACATGTGCATGTACAGTAAATTATAGACGTGTTTTTCAATCTAACCATTCGAACCATGATTACGAGGGACCATCGAATAATTGTTCAGTCAAAACCCTGACTGACCAATCATGTTTCCCATAATTTTCAGTCCGTTAAGAACCCTCTTGTTTCTTTTCGTGGCCTTAAAAACTTGTATAAAAATTTCAGGGGAAAATGGAAATGTTATTGTGAATTAGAGCTTAATTTTGAGTTTGAGATGTACAGTAGCATTATCTAGTGAATAGATTCACACCCCGCAAATACAAATCATTCAAAGATGAACACTAAGAATATATGATCTTCAAACTACATCAAGTGCTGGAACTTCTCTAGGATCGCATTCCTGCTATGAGAATATATCTTTAAAAGAGTTCAAGATTCCAAAAGCCAAATATGATGTTAGATAGACATAGGAACATAAAACATATATGCTACATCTTACAGCGGCAGTGTCTGCAGAGGTTAAACATTGTGTGAAGTATTATTCCTGGAGAATCTGTTTATTCATTTCATGTCTGGATTGTAGCTCTACAATCAAGGAGCGTATTGGCCTAGCTCCAGTGCCTGGCTCCACCATAAAATAGGTGAAACAATATCTTTAGGCCCTGCCTAAGAAGAAGGCATTTATAGTGTAATTAGAAGTCTAAGATTTATAAAAGTTTAAGTTCCACAAAGAAGATTTAAGCTCTAAGTTCAAGAAGAAAATTTCAAGTTAGACCAATCACATTTAATAAAATATATGAATAGTCTTTTTATATTGCCAACTTTTGCATTTCGTAAATTTTGGTAGTTGAGTCTTATTCCAAATTAATCACATTTTTACTATTTGTTACATAAAAAAGACATGAATGCTATTCATTTGTATTGGCTAGTCTATAGTTTTTATAATTAGAATTAATTGGCCTCTAGTCTCTAGTTTAGTAACTTTATTAGTAATTAATCCATGTTTTTGACCTTTTTAGTGTAAAGGACATATTTTTCAACTTTCTTATTGTGAAGTACATCATATATCATGTGGCATATTACATTCATATTTAAATGACGAATTTACCCTTTTCCTTTTATTATCCATGCGTTACTGAATTTACGTGATTGAAACATTTTTGAATTAGATTTTTGACTTGTTTTTTAATCTTTGACGCATTCCTTATCTATTTTTGGCAATATTAGTTTCGTATTTTTTTTTTTGAATTGGATCTTATCACATCAATTCTTCACCGCATATTCTTTTCTATAGCTTCACGAGTTTTTAACATTTTATTTCTTCGCTCCTTCTTTGAATTGGTCTTATCATATCTTTTTGGCTTCACAAGTTCATTACGTGTTGATTTTGTTCGAGTTTCTTCATTTGATTTTTTGATTTAGGATCAAAATTATTCTGCATCCCGATCATTTGCAGGTATGTGAGTATATTTTGCTTTTTTCTGTATTTCTCTCATTAGTTTTACTTTTGATAATGATTTCAATTTAACTTCATCAGCAGTTGTTAATCATAAAGTATTTATACTATAGAAATCCATATATTTTTATGTTTAATTTCTATTTTATCTTTTAGTTTTTTTATTATCTGTATATTTTTACAGTTTGTTAAGGAGGTAATATCATAGGAATGCATATGTTTATGTATAGTACACTATATCCTTTTGTTTTTTTTTTACTATTTGTATATTTTCACAATCTATTTTTACGAAGTAAGATAATAGGAATGCATATTTATATTAAATTTTATATTTATCTTTGTATTTTTTTATTATCTGTACAATTTCATAGTTTATTGGGGGAGTAATATCATTTGTGTGCACTGTGTTTTTTACAGAGTGATATGGATCATTCGTTACTGATGATGGTAAAGCATGAAAATTGTACAGCCGTTTCCATATGTTTTTATGTTTAATTTCTATTTTATCTTTTAGTTTTTTTATTATTTGTATATTTTCACAGTTTGTTTAGGAGGTAATATCATAAGAATGCATATGTTTAAGTATAACACATTATATCCTTTTGTGTTTTTTTTTTTTTTTTTGCTATTTGTATATTTTCACAGTCTATTTTACGAAGTAAGAAAATAGGAATGCATATTTTATATTTAATTTTTTGTTTATCTCTGTGTTTTTTTATTATTTGTACAATTTCATAGTTTATTGAGGGAGTAATATCAATTGTGTGCATTGTGTTTTTTACAAAGTGATATGGATCATTCGTTACTGATAATTGTAAAGCATGAAAATTGTATAGCTGTTTTTCACTGATGCGTGGGTTATAAGCTTGATAATTTCATCAAGTTTATTTCTGTACGTTGGAACAAGTTGTCTGTTGACAATTGCTTGGTTTATTACTCTACTAGAGGGCACTCGAGGTGTTTGTTGGATAACGACGATAATTTTGATAATATGTTGGTGTTATTGCACTCACTTGGCGAAGAAATTGTCGAGGTTTTTGTTGAAGTTTTGGATTCAACAAGTTCAATGTCACAAAATGACGATAACGAGTCTGATGGTTGGTTGTTTGACATTGGATGACATTGAGTATGATTTACTGCCCTCATTTTGTAGTTATGAGGAGAGGCTGCTTTTGTCATCCAGTTGGGGCAATGGTATACATGAAGTTGGTCAATGATTTAAGGACGACGTTATTGAGTTTCGCAATGTACTTTGCAAATACGCTATTAAGTGTGGATTTCAATTCAATTACATTTTGAATGACAAGGAAAGGTTCACTATTGAATGTTTCTTCCAAGTTTCAAAAGGTTGCATGTGGCGCATTCATGCGTCTATTGAGCGATGCAATGATTTTTTGTATATACAGAGTTTGAATAATTTCCACTCTTGTGGTGTTGCTGCTCGTATGTCAAAGAACACTCGCTTAAGTTCTAATTTGGTTAGTGATGTTATACTTGAGCAAGTAGAAGGTAAACCATTAACTCGCTTAATTGATGTTGTTTATTTTTTCAAAAAAAATTATAGTGTTGATTTAAGCTACCACAATGCATGGTTGGGTGTCGAGAAAGCCAAAGGCAATTTATATGGTGATGAGACGTTGTCATTTGATCATTGGAGTTGGTACATTGAAAAAGTTAGAAAGGTAAACCCCGGGAGCCATATTCAGATGGATTTTGATGAAGACACCAAGAGATTTAGAAAGCTATTTGTTGCATATGAAGCTTGTATTTCTAGTTTCAATTATTGTCGCCCAATGCTTTTTTTTGGATGGGACATTCCTAAAATGAAGATACAAAGGAAATTTGCTTGCTACGATTGCTAAAGATGGTAACCCAGGTACCTTTTCTATTTTGCTATATGATTAACATCGTGTCAATTGTGACATAAATAAATGATTGTCAAGTTTCTGATCAAGGACATCCATCACCTCTTTCTATGAACTGCTTGTGTGAAATTTTACAATTAATGTTCAGTTTCACATTTTGTAAGATACAACATTTTTTTTTAATTTAATTGATTAACATTCTTTTTAAATATTTATAATTTGAATATATAACGAATCAATGACATTTCTATATTTTGAATATCATCATTCTTTTCAAAATCATTTGTTTGTGAAATTTTACGAAAACTAATCAGTAACAGTAAATAGTTGTATTGTGTTAGAGTTTCAAACACACATTTACTTCAATTTTTTTATAGGCCTTTTTCCAGTTGCTATTACAATCGTGGATTCCAAGAATAAAGAGCACTGGTATTGGTTCTGTTTTCATTTGGCACAAATTGTTGGTGATGAAAGGAAAAATCACATTTATTTCAGATCGCAATGCAGACCTTCTTAAGCTTGTTTACAAACTTTTTCCAGATTGTTTTCATGGGTTTTGTTTGCACCACCTAAAGGCAAATTTAAGGGACAAGCTTGCAGGTGTGAAAAAATCATATAGAGATTTGATGATTTTTAAGTTCCGAGAGTATGCATATGCACCAACAACTTCCATATTCAATGAAAAGCTTGGTGAATTGATTAGTGTGGGTGGGAAAAGAGTTGAAAAATTTATTAATGATTTGTCATTCAAGAACTGGGCTAATGCGTATTTTGAAGGTGAACGTTATGGTGAGATGACTTCAAATGCTGTGGAGTAATTCAATTTTCAAATTTGAGAAACTAGGCAATTGCCTGTTACTAAAATGTTTGACACGATTCGTGTGAAAATAAAGAATAAGATGTACACTAGGAGAGAGAGTTGTAAGGCATGGGATGGTATGTTGTGCCCAAAAATATAATCAAAGATGGAGGATGCGGCAAATATTAGGAGATCATGGGTTGTTGGTCAGTCTTGTGATGATGTTTTAAAGTGCATTCATATCCTTCTATTGTTGTTGATCTAGCGAAGTATGTTTGTTCATGTCATCAATGACAAGTCAATGGTTTACTTTGTACTCATGTCGTCATTGATATCCAAAAATTTGGGAGAAATTTGGATTCCTTTGTTGATACATATTTTCACACAAACAATTACAAAGAATGTTATGCAGAATCCATTATACCGATTGCATCAGGTTGAAAAACCGGCCTTTTTGCTGATGAACCGTTCATTTTTCCTCCATTATCAAATAAGCAACCTGGTCACCCTAGAATTAAGAGAATATGTTCTAAGGGGGAGATGTTAAAAGAGATCAGATGTGGCAAGCTTGGTCACCACAATCGAAAGGGGTGTAAAAAAGCTTTGTGAAAGTTATTTTTTGTCATCGTTGCGCTACCAATATATTTTGTTTTGGGGGGTTTTATGAATTTTAAATGATTGTTATGACAAATGTTATTATTTTTGTCTTTTGAGTATGTAGTATTTAATACAGTACTACTGTTTGCTTTACTTCCATCGATGACAATCTGAAAAATTATGCACTTGTTAATACAGTCTGTATCATTATTCAATATGTAATTTTTATGATACACAATCATTTTATAATTGTACAGACCCCTAATGATAACATGTATTAGTAAATTTTCACAGTTACAGTACAAAATATTCGATACATTACTGTGCTTTAATTCCATTAATGTCAATATGTAAAGTTATACACTTGTTAATACAGTCAGTATCACTATTCAATATGTAATTTTTATAACACACAAGCATTTTATAGTGTTAGACTCCCAATCATAATATGTATTGTAGATTTTCATAATTACGGTACAAAATATTCAATACAATACTGTGCTTTAATTTCATCGATGTCAATATATAAAATTACACACCTGTTAATATAGTCAATATCAATATTCAATATGTAATTTTTACAACATAAGCATTTTATAGTTGTTAGACTTCCAATCATAATATGTACTGTAATTTTTCATAGTTCTAATACAAAAAAATAATATAAAAATAATATATCATGATGTTACACCTCATTCCATTGAACACGATGATTTATCCCAATTGCATCACATTCATTGATATTTCTATAAAAAAAAATACATTCATAAACCACTATTCATAATTTTTCTTTACATATTTCACAACCATTGAAATTGTCAAAAATCTTATATACTTAATCACATAATATCTATCACATATTGTTCACTACAATTCCATGTCAATTTTTAGCACACTATTCATTTGACTTTTTGTCTCCCCATAGCATTGGGTCCTTCTTCATTCCATGATATCTCTTGGTAAAAAACGAATGTGTTTGATAAGTTTTGTTTTCTTCATTCCATGATAACTATTGTACACTCCATTTTAAAAGTGATATCTTCAATTAAATTCTTGTCCAAAAGAGCTTTTTCAAGTCGACATTTTTCTGCTTTATCAAACTCTGATATTTGATAGATTAAAATGAGTTTGATAAGTTTTGTTTTTGTTTAAAAATTATAAAATTACAACAATACACTATATTATTTGTTTTTACTTACCAGACAGTAGTAGCTGAATACGAATGATGCCCTATGGTCATGTGTTTTTTTAATTGCTATCATTTTACATTGTTTCCTCATTAGAATTTTAGCATAATTGTCAATGACCTGGACAAAAGAAAATGCTTTTTTTTTTTCTTTTTCTTTTTTTTTTTCCTGTTACACAACATTCAATGTTCAGCTATTTTTTAGGGTAATTACGTATCGCACTTGATGTATCTTTTTCGTTAAAAGATTTTTGATGTCTTCAAAAATCACAAAATCCATCGCTCCATCAGACCACACAATCGTGCTTGTGTGTTTTTTCGCAGAAACACAAAGGTATATGTCAGTAAATACAATGTAAAATTATATAGTTGTTAAATTGGTTCCATTTATGTTACATAAAAGACGTCAATCAATTTGTGTAAGTTTTTACAGTATCTTCACATAGTAATAATTATATATTTTCCATTTAAACTTACTTTTTGCCATCAAGCTCAAGCATTCGTTTGATAATATCTAATGCCCTCTTGTCCAATATTTTTCTGACTTTAGATCTTTCCAACATTGTATTAATCAACTGCATCGATGTTTTTGCAAGCTTAGAGATTTTTTTTAAGAGAATTGTAGTCTCTTCGAATACATGCTCTTCAATATCAATTAGTTCTTGCACATCTCCTCTCTTCGTAGCCCTCTTTGGTTGTCTTCTTGTAGCTTTAACCCTCGTCTCTTATTGATTACCATTAAATGGTAACTTCATTCTCACTTTTGTCTGATCATATTCATAGTCAGGTAACTTCAATACTTTCCTTTACTTGCTTTTTAATCTTTTCACATATGAGTGTGTCTAATCACTTATCTTTTCTTCTTGAACTTGTTGGAAATGTTGTTGAGTGATTGCATGGGTTGTGAACTCCTCAATTTGTTCCAGCAACAACTTATTGTCATCTCGCAGCCTATCAAGTATTTGTTCAAGTGTCTCAATTTTCCCATTCTTCTCATTTATTTTTTTATCAAAACCAGCTGCTTGAAGAGTGTTTATGTTCCTCAATTTTTGGATCTGTAGTAAAATAGTGGTTGAATTCCAAATTAGTAATTATAATCTTACCTTTTTAACACTTTTAAAATGGAGTGTACAATAGTTTTCACTGACTTGATCTTTTGCTACCTCTAGTCCATTAATTTTTTCTTCTCCATCCAATTTGTTGTTGTGTAATGGCCTGTTCAAGTAGTTCGTTCTTCCAATGCATTTGCATTTTCATGTTTTTCGTTATAATCGTTCGTCAAGTCTAAATAGTCTTCTCTCAACTGCCTATATTCCCTCTCAGATTCTATAAAAATAGCTTGTAAAATTTCATTTTTATGACTTAGATGTTCTACATTTTTTTTGCTTGCTTATTCTCGAAAACAAGCTATTCTATGTCTCTTTTTAACAGTTATTCAACACTCATTCTAGCTTTTTGTGACTCTTGATCAGCTTGAGAGCTGTCAGACAACACTTTGTCTGTTTATCTATGCACAATCTCTTTTTTGTGTTACAAGGATTTGGTCACATCCTTTAACAATTCTTGCATTCCCTAATGTAATGACCTCAATATTTAGACCAATCGTGCACAGGGGTGTTTCTATGCCAACAAAATGACCACCTTCCTCTTCTTCAGGCATTGTTTGACGATCAACTTTCTCCCTTAATTGTTGCTTTAAAACTGGTGTCTTTAATAGTTTCTCCAAAATCATCTTTGTTATTCATCCATTCCATGTTTACCATCCTGTATATGCACATTCTATTCAAATAACTTTGCTTCACTACTCTCCCTACTGTCAATGTCCAAATTTGTCAATTCTTTCATTGTTTTGTTCAACTCAGCCCCATTGACCTGTCTATATGGCGCATATTTAAATTGCAAGGCACATACTTTTGAACATCTTTCAAATTTTAAAGACTATATTAATAGTTGATTACACACCAGAAAGATGCAGTGTAAAATTCTATAGTTGCCCATAGAATTATATTTTACATATCACAAGTTTTCACTAAGCGCAATTTAAAATGCAACAACAAGCAATACAATATCTTTTACATGACTTCCGATTATCAAATTTTTGAATACCTATCACATTCAAGACTGTTCAACATTGTGCCTGTAACCCTCTGTTGCATCTTAGTTAAGTCCCACTTCAACATTCTTAGGATTGCTTTTTTGGGGCAATGGTTTCAGCAAGGTAGTGTGCTCACACAACCAGTACTGCAACAAATTATGACACATTAAATTTAAAATGTTGCTAAGATTTACACACTATAGAATCTGTTAACGATAAACCATGCTACGTGTGTGAAATATATGCATTAATAGTATGTTACGTACCAGTAATGAAACAACACAACTAGTAACTTTTCCTAGGGTTTGGTGATATCTTTCCACTAATGACATCAACTGAGTTCTTATTGCAACCGCTTAAGTATACAATTTCATCATTTTTATATCTTCTATATATTGTACGTACTCCCAGCGCATTGTTACGCCTGTTATTGAAAAAAATAGTGTCAGGCACACAAACTAACATAAAAGTCTAGCTACATCCTACCTATGTGATTTCCCCTTCCTATTGATTGCTTCCAAAACCTTTTCTCTAATAACCTTGGCAACCAACCATTCTGAATTTCCAAATACCCTCTACAAAAATGGGTTGTCTAGTTTGGTCAAATAGGAAGGGGTCATTGGTTCATTTCTTGTATCAATCCCAAAAATAAGCTTAATATCAGAGTCGCGAAGAAAAATCATTTTTTTTGACAATGCAAAAGTCTTTGTGGTTGGTTGAAATCGTTTTATTATATCAAACACCAATTCATCCAACTTTCATATTTTTTTTACTGTCAACTTGTCATCTATTATCTTCTTAAAAAACTTACAGAACAGTATTTTCCTCAAAACCCTTTGATATTTCACTCCCAATTTCAGTTCTTTAATCAGTTTGATTATAGCCCCCATGTTAGATCTATAATGTGCACCATATTTCTTCCCTGTAATTCACAATATAATTTTCTCATGTTGTCATAATGTTATGTAAAAGTTCACAATACATTAAACTGTAACAATTGCACAATATATACAAAATGTCAATAATCTAGTATATTTTTCTCCTTGCTGTCATACTGTTATGTAATATTTCACAATAGATTAAACTGTAATAATTGTGCAATATATACAATATTTTTCTCCTTGCTGTCATACTGTTATATAATATTTCACAACAGATTGAACTGTAATAATTGTGCAACATTTTTTCATTGTGTCTGTCCAAAATTTAATGTCATATAACCCTTATTTACATTGTAATATTGATATGCTATAGCTATAAATTTTCACAAGACCTCATATGCGAAAAATTTACACTGTATTTTTGTTCTGCTACACTTGTAAATTTTCACAATACATCATGCAAAAAATTTCTCCTGTTGTCATATTGTTATTTAATATTTCACAATAGATTAAATTGTAATAATTGTGCAAGATATACATTATTGATATGCTACAGCTGTAAATTTTCACAATACCTCATATGCAAAACATTTACATTGCATTTTTGTTCTGCTACAGTTGTAAATTTTCGCAATACATCATATGCAAAAAAATTCTCCTGTTGTCATACTGTTATTTAATATTTCACAATAGATTGAACTGTAATAATTGTGTAATATATACAAAATTGTCCCAACCAAATGAATTTTTTAAATTTTTTCACTCAATCTATCCAAAATTTAAGGTCATATAAACCCTTGTTTACATTGCAATATTGATCTACTGCAACTGTAAATTTTCACAATACCTCATCTGCAAAAAATTTACACCGCATTTTTTATATCTAGTGTCATGGTATAGAAACCTATTTTTGTACAAATGTAAAGATAAAATCTGATACATGTGTAAAAATTTCACACATATTTAATATTCAAAACAAAATCACACCCTTATAAGAACTATTTAACCGAACAAAAATAAAAAAAAAAATTAAAAGACTTACTTTTGGCGCCATTTTTTACTGAACCTGTTCTTGTTTTGCCACTTTCGAAGAAATATAACACCTCATTGTTAGGTTTCTTGCTTTTTAGATTTCTAAAATCTACACTTAGCTGAGTTTTAATCCCACAATTTCACAGTTCATACTATGAAAAATCTGATTTTATGCTCCTATTTTCAAAACCCCAATGAATGTCGATAATACAGGAGTTTAGAATCCCCCTTTTTTGCTCCGATAATCAATGCTAAATAGATATAGAAGTGGGTTTGATCGTAGGTGAGATCGTGTTGCCTTCATGAGTAACAGGAATCAAGCTATTTTGTTTTGCGCGACCTCATTTTGGCGTATTTGTGCCAAACCTTTTTCATCTTTTAATAGTTTTGAGTTGGGGACTATATTGTCCATATAAATCTCTTGGACTTCTTAGGTTACAAGAGTTACAAGTAGACTCTATTGTAATTATAGTCTTAATAGAGGACCTGTAATTAAACGACCCTAAGTTTTATTAGTAGTATTTTATTTCAAATTTTGTTTACTCAACTTGTTGAATTATGTAAGAACTCTATTATTAGAGTTTTATTCAACATTTATATTTTTTTGTACTGGACACTATTACAATTTATATATTATAATATATATATATATATATATATATATAATTTGGTATTAAAAAAATAAAGCTTCATTTACGCTTTAGGCCTCAAATTGTATGGAGCTGACCCTGCCTAACTTGAGGAGTGGCACCTCAACGAACTCCCTGACAGTTCATGTCCAAACTTGTGACTGCAGCAAACTATACTTCCACAACTTGAAACCAATACATTGCATAAAATCTAAAAAGTGCCACTTTACAGGTATTCAAGGTCTCCCAAGGCATTTTATACACCATAAACTGCATAGATATAGGAAAATCTCATAAGATGGGGATAAAACTTAATGTTTTAACTAAACTACAGGTACATAAAGCTTCAACCAGAATAAGATCATGATTCATTAGATCTAGCAACACAAAATGGTTCAATTTTTTAAGTTACACCGAGGTAAACCCATTCCATTTTCAAGTTAAGACTAATTCGGCCCTATGGATAGATGCACTAAAACACTAGACGACTTAATTTTCAAGGAGAAGTGATGAGAAGGGATGATGGAATCCTAGCCACATACTGCAGTTGCTCTAAGCACTGAAAAGAGTAGCCACAGGAAGCTTCTTGTCCCAAGTAATGAAGCCCATTAAAGACCATGGTAGAAGGCATTAGGGGTTTATATTCCACCAAACAAAATGAAAGAAACAAATTAAGAATGAAAATTATAACCATTATTTTTAATTTTGATTAAATGCATCACTAATGTGCACCAAAAGAAATTCATAAAAATAAGCAATCATATTCTTTGCTCTTAATTTGAATAAATACATCACTAATGTGCACTAAAGGAAAGAACCTTTCAGTCTGATTGAACGGAACCTTTTTAGTGCACAGTTCAATAAGTGTATAACTACCATAACTTACTCTTCAACTTGAGGTAGGGTTGCACATATCAACTGCTTTGATAAGTAGACTTGTACCATCAATCTATCAGAACCACGGTGTCACGACCCGAAACCCACCCTGTGCGGATCTCGAGTTGGGACCGCCGCCCCAAGACCCGAAGGCCTCAGGACAAGGCTCGCACATGAGTGACGGTATCGAATAGATGTGCTTCATGTGGTTGCGGAAGCGTGAAAAACTTTTTCTTTTCTTTTCTCATTTTAAAATTTGCACATCCGTCCGATACTGCCGCTATTCACAATGGTACACATGATCATACATTCAGAGCATAACTAAAAACTTAAAGACTTTTATAATAGATACATGTTCAGCTGCCCCTTGGGGCTTAATAAATAACAGTTCACTGCCTTACTAAAACAAAGGTTACATCTTAAGTTCATGATACTTAACAAAAGAACTACTTAGATGTCCCTTCCAAAAACAACTAAGCTCATCCTCATCGTCTTCAAATCAGCCCTATTGTCAATCACCTGAAAGGGGGGTCCGAACAAAGTCCAGGTAAGCTAATCTAAACTTGTGAGCAATTCAAACATTCGTCATGGAGTTTCAATCAACAGTGGTTTTAGCTCATAAAGGTTTACAATCAATCACTGTCAATTGTTCGTATCTTTTGAACACAGAATATATGCATTCATAAAACTCATAACTTTGAAACATTTAAAATATTCAAGCTAACATATGTTTTTTCATATAAAACTTGTAACTCTGAATACATAATATATGCATTCCATAAAACTCATAGCTCTAAACATGTGAAATGCTCAAGCTAAAAATGTGTTCTTCTTTAAATAGAGTACGTATAAACTCAAACATGTAAATATGAAAATGAGGATTTAAAATCTGCTTTCATTTTCAAATATCTCTTCTTCTCACTTTAACTCTTGGAATCTGTTTCGAACCAGACTCCCGTTTTACTCCCGTCGAGATATCTCTTTGCCTGTAGGATTAGATCCTGCTACTAGGCATTTGACAATCCATTGAATTCCATAGAACCCAAAAGCTTGTCAGCTCCACAGGATAATGGAGTCTCTTGCAAACCCCAATACCCTGTCTCGTGCTTATGCACAGTTATCTTGTATTTCAAGAAACTACTTTTATCTCATGACTTCTTCTCATAAATACTATTCAAGAGTATTTAAACACAAAGTATATAACTGTATAATAGAACTTTCAATTCTCAGAATATACGAATTCAGAATATATCTTAGAGATTTTGCAATTTAAAAAAAACTTAAACATGCCAAGGCATATGTAAAGGAACTGTAAGTAAATCTATTATCTGAACAGAGTAATTTAAAACAGAAGGCATATGAAAACTGAATTCGATATTCAAATACTTTTCATGACTTGAACTCAAAACTTCTTTGAAATCTGTGGAATTAAATCTCCACTTCGAATGTAGGGTTACTCACCTTGGTCCTTTAGGGTTAGTGCTAATAATGCGCTTTCCCACTTCCTTTGTAGTTCCTAAGAACAATTCATAATAACCTCATTAAATTCACATTCACCATAATAACACCTATGGATGTTGCTTAACTTATGCTTAGTTCATATTAGATCCTAAAATGATCTCATAATTCATATGTACTTAATTTAACTCGTACTCTTAACCTATGACACAATTCAATGTGTTAGAAATTTAATTTATTTCAATTTATACTCTTCTGGTAGTTCCATTAACTTTAATTGAATTTACTTACTTACACTTATTTACGTGTCGTGTCTTTTCGTAATTCATGTCCTCGTATACGCCCTAGATTAGTACTTTGTCATTACTTTAATTTTTAGTCATCTGACAGATGTTATTCAACAAATTTTATGTCTTTATTTTTTTGACATCTCTTTTGGTCAAATAGACTCTATCATTAAGTCTGGAGCGTCGAAGAAAGTCGGTTTAGGCTTTCCTAGAATTTAATTCAGGACTTTTGTATTAAAGGGGCAAAATGGTCATTTACTGTTTTATGTGTCTCATTTTTCTGTACTTCGTTTCGTAATTTGGACTCCATTATTGAGTCCGGGATGTCAAAGAAAGTCAATTTAGACCTTCCCTGGTTTTAATTTGGCTTTTGAGGTAATAGGGGTAATTTGGTCATTTTACCTCCTTACGTGTCTTTATGTTCGGGACCCCATCTCGTGTCGTGAACCTCACCATTGGACTCAGAAGGTCCGAGATAGTAAGAATACATTAATAACTTGTTAATTTTGGATAAGGGGTATTTTGGTCATTTTACCCCTTTACGTGTCTTTATTTTTCGAGGTTCCGTCTCATAAAACGGACCCTACCATTAGTCTCAGAATATCCAAAATAGCAAAGATACACTATTCATATGTTTAATTTGGACTTTATTTACTCCATCTATGACCTAGGGGCAAAATAGTAATTTAACTTTATTTATTAAATAATTAAATTAATTATTTAATTATTTTTTCAGGGGTCTAATTGCATAAAATTTCCCTCAGTTGAGCCACAGTGTAAATCCGTAAAACAGTGGGGGTCAAAATCTAATTTTTATAAGTTTCGGTCTGAACCAGTTGGTTTAGTTAGGGTTTTAAGTGAACCGATTTAGGCTTTTATTGAACCAACCGGTTTGGGCCGGTTCAACACGTAATGCTGACGTCAGCCCTAAAATTTTAAATTTTAAATTTCTAACTTAAAACGTCGTAGTTTCGGTTAAAGGGTTTTAACCATTTCTCGGTTGGGTCAGGGCCCGACCTGATGCCCGGTCCAAGACTCGACCCATCACTGTAGATTGTCTTCCCCAACTTCATCGTTGTAACCCTATTTTTTCTGGTTTTCTTTTTCTTTAATTTCATAAATTTTGAGAGATCCATTCTCTCTGCTTCTAGTTCTAAAACATTTCTGGGAACTCTAGGAAGGACTTGGCATCCGTTTGAGAGCTTGAACCAAGCTCAATCGTTCGGTTAAAGGTTTGATAATCAAACCTGCACCTCGGTCGCATATGCTCATTTTTTAGCCAAATTTCATGAGGTTTCTTCTGGAATGATCCATTTTTCATGAGGTTCATGTTCTTATCCTTCAAAGTGGGTTTAAAGGTCTAAATCGAAGACTGGGTTGCATGAATGAAACCTGCAACTCGTGTTTTTGTATCCATTCCTACGGTTTTAAGGTCGCAGTCTTGGGTTTTTAAGACATGGGAATGGTCTAGTTTCGGTCCCTATAAGCCAAATACAGTTCGGTTACCATTGGTTCAGACCTACTATAAGCGAGGTCCTTCAATGGCTGCTTGGAGTACGGTCGAGGGTTTTTGATGCTTTCATAGCTTGATTTCATGCTTATACGAGTCTAAACATGTTCTACATATCACATATACAAAATAAAGGCTTAAAATAGTTTATACATAGATAAAATCTAGAGAGAGAAAAATGATAGTTTCATGTATTCTCACCTTTCTCCTTCGGTTTCTCTCTTCTTTTTCCTTTGCTATTCCACCTCTGAGTACCCCAGAACTCTCCCTCTCTTTCTTTCTCCCCTTTTCGTGTGTTGCAAATGAGGTGTGTATATAAAATGTATTTGAGTGTATATGTATAATTCTCTCACTCAATCCTGATTTGCCCCTTCTTAACTACCTCTGATTCACCTTTCATTTCACTCCCATACTCCTTTTCAAATCAAGCCTTACCCCCCCTTACTTCCTACCATACTTCCCCACCTACTTGATTATAATATACATATATAGGTAACTCCCACCTTACCTCCATGTCTCCATGTATATGTGTATATATATATATATATATATATATATATATATATTATACACAGCCATACCATGCATATATATATTTATATTATATTTATTTTATTTTATTTTTCCTATATTCAAATATTACATGTATATATATATATAATTATACATATATAAATACTTACACATGCTTGGTCACATAATACACTTTTATGTGTGTATTTTCTATTTATTTTAATTAATAATCAATTTCATAAACTTAATTAATTAATTATTTTAAATTAATTAATTGTTTTCTTTAAGTGTAGACATCTTTACACTTATTATTCATAACCTCGAAATGCGTGTCCTATGACCCGATATTTTGGGTCGGGGTATTACACACGGAAACCAAACAAAAGAATTATATCACACAAAATTGGTCATAGATCAAGCATTATTGGATCGTGTATCATTGATGATATACTAGCATGGTCCAATAGCATCAACAGAACTAGAGTGGTGAAGGAAAGTTTAAACTCTAAAACCAATCAGTCCTGGTTAAACATGAGTCACATTATTTTCAAGAAAAACACTTCGAAACAACAGCAAGAGATCAAGAACATGGCATCAAGATGAAAAGGTTAAGCTCAACATCTACAATGGAACAAGAAAATATAACATAACTTGCCAATATGTATAACCATTAATGAAAGTCAAGTTATAGATGGTGAGATGAATAAATGTATTGCTTGGACCATAACTGGCTGACTTTACTTTTGGGTAATTACTTGTATGAGTTGTTGTTGCCATTTGAAGAAAGGCACACGTCGCACATTCTGATAAGTCAAAAATTCATGATATTGTTGTATATTTTAGTTAAAATAAGACGTTACTATAATAAAAATAAAATTTGTATCGACGTAACTGTTGATGAAAGGGTGTCTCCCTAATAGTCACACTTATTGGCTGAAACGGTATTTCTAAAGTTATACGAATTCTAAAACATCCATCTCAAAAATACAATGAAAACTTCATCCTCAATTCTCTTCCCTCAAATTTTCTACAATACTATATATTCTATAATTTTATCTTTTTTTGGTAACGAGATCTAGGACTTGCAACTTTGCAATATATAGATGTGCCTTATAGATTGCCTCCTGTAAAGTATTCGAGTTGTATCTTAGAACTAGATGAATTCAATTTTAGTTGCAGGTGAGGAGGATCTTGAGTTGTAGAACCGCGCTGGTGACGTGCCTCATAAAAAACTCAAAGGCCAGATTTATTTAAATTTTTATATTTTGTTATTCTCTATATTCTTATATATCTATTGAAAGTTTTAATATAATTAGAAATCTAACACTTAAATAAGTAAAAAAAAAAACACAGCAAATATAAAATTAGTAAAGGACTAGCCCAGTGTGTATGAGGCTCTTGCGCCAAGACCCCAACGTCCTCTGTCTATAAAATTAGTAAAATCTATACAATAATGAAGTTCTAATTGAATTCAAATTACTAATGCAAAGTTAGAGTATGAACCGAATACGTTAACCCATAAAGAACACTCAAAACAAATTGAGGTTGTTTTCAGAACTAATTTAAGATAGAGAAACGAAAAGTTATTTTAACAAGTAATAAACTCTACATAACTGACATGGATACCAAGTCCATGTAACATAGCTTACCACAACCTTTAATAACTTTTAGCTTTTGCTACATGATCACCGCAGTCAACCTCAACCCCTTCCCCCGTCATTGCTATCACCATCATGGTCTATAGAAACCTACAACCAGTACCACTATCAATGCCCTTCCACCACTGTCGGTAATTCATCACTGCCGTTAGGTTATGCAAACTATAACCACTTAACCACCATCACTAATTTGTCATTAGGATTACTAATTAAATAAAAATGTAATTTGTGTCTAGCATTACTATTACATCCTCAACGGCCTCAAAACTAATGTACTACTGCCCTAACGACCATCACTACTCCCTCACACGCTAGTCATCACTAACGTTAACAACCTATCACCATTTGCAACATGTTGCCACCACCATTTCCAATAGCCAATGGTTAGATGTATGCAACCTTGTCCCAATAAACAAAGACTATTTTTTCTACTTAAACATGTGACGACCAAGTCCTAATGGAGCAATACGCCAAGGCTAGCCATATAACTTTGACCGATAGTCATTTAATATTACTTCACAATAATAATTACCATCACCATTTCCATACAAACACAACCACCACCTCCTCAAGAAAGTTATCACCACCACCACGATGCTTCAACTATTTTAAGTGACCTATCCTATCATAACCAACACCAGTTGGCCACGTAAAATTCAACCACCACCACCACCACTAATACCCAATCTATATAAACCAAGACCGACATGCATCAGTAACATCTAATTTCAAATTTAAATTTAACTCAAAATTAAAAAGGTATGGAATTCAAAGGATTTATGTAAATAGCTCTTCAAAGAATTTCAATTATTTTATTTGTAAATCCAAGCACAATTTCTAAATTCAAACCATATGCTCCGTAACTTTCAAGATAGCAACAAAAAATTAATTAAAAGGAATTAGGATTTTGGAATTGTCATAGATGGGAAAAAAAATAACAAGAATGGCAATCCATTGTCACAAGATTAATTTATAATTATACAATAGGTCTTGTAAGATGTTCCCATGTGTCACCTGTTGAATGCACTACAAAAGCAAATTAACACATTTTAGGATTTCATAAAATATCATTGTGCCTAAGACACATCTTAAACTATCACTATTTAAAGAGAAAATGATCAAATTTACTACCAATTACTAAGTGCATACACCATCATCTTTTACAAGATAAAATAACCCGAACACTCAATTTTTCTTTCCATCAATAGACCATTGCCCTAGAAAACAATCCATATCTTTCAAACTATTGTGACACCGGAAGAACTAATTTTATGAAGGTTAAAGATTGTAAATAAATTGATTTTCAATGTTGGTTTGTAGTTAATAAAGATAGTAATGTATGAAATTTAAAGGCCCAACAACATGCCACATAGCACCAAATCACCATGGTAACAAACTCAAGATTAGGTAACTACTTGTAGGTATGAAATCCACACCTAGCCATATAGACACCACATGGGTAACCATCCACCATGTCAAACCTTGTTACATCACTATTCACTCCATGGGGTTTCGAGGAGGTTGTGTTTTGTGCTTTCAAGGCTCCAATGCTTTACCACACTTTTTGGGCTCAAAGGCAGTCTAGTGCTCTATTAAGTTCTAACGCTTCACCATGCTCCATTCCTCCAATATGCTCTGGCACTTTGTTGCACCATTATGCTTTATGTGCTTTGCAATAATCTAGTGCTTCACTATCCTATGGCACTTTGTTGCTCCTCAAAATAGCTCGTTCTTTTTTGTCTCATGTTCAACTACACTTCAATGCTTTACTCCATATGCATGTGGCATCCTACCCCCTTGATCCTAATCTGCGATGAGTGCATCAATAAGTGCCTGAGTGTCCAAATTGAAAATTACACTTTATACCTAATACCACAATCTCTTTCTCACTCCTCACCCCCCTCTCTCAAGACTCATTCTCCTTGATTGTCCTCAGGATACATGTCATCTTAATTACTACTTCAACTCAAGCAAGCTAGGATGGCTACATTCACTTTTCTATCAGGCTTACGTCCTCATTATGAGCCAAAATGTGAGCATCATCTCACTACATTTAATAACAATAAAATTCAACTAAAAAAGTGTTGGCCATTACATTTTTTTTTTTATTGGCAACAAAATTCACCTAAGGGTGGGAAGTTACAACATCATATACTTTCCTTATATTTCTTATAACTGATAGATGGTTTCCTTATCTACAAGTCTTAATATTGGTAGCTACAATGGCATAAAACCTTCCATACTTCTATCAAAGTGTTGGACACTACCATTATTGATTGCAGCAAGTTGTGAGCAATTAAAATGATGCTTTCAAGGAGAGCCTATTACAATTAATTGTAGTAACACACCATTGACTACCAAGTGCTACAACAACATGTCTATTATACCCTTATCATACCCTAGAGTTTCTTGGTTTGACTTGCCAACTTTATCCTACCATTAGCCTTTGTGGTTTATCTCATCAACTTCCATGGCCTATTTCTGTCAACTTCCATGGCTTATCTCTATCAACTTTTATGGTTTCTCACCATCAGCCTTCACGATTTATCACAGTCAACATCTATGGATTCCATTGTCTACCATCTTTACCATTTGCCTATTAGTTCTGCAAGTTGCCTATTGCACTTTAAGTTACCCATTCCATGATGACTCGTCTATTTATACCATCCAAAGTTATTGCCAATAGAGCTTTCTTAGGGTTGTTGTCATAAGTTTTCTTTGATCATTTGCAGTTTGGGATCCGGTGAATGAGAGATTCTAACGGTGACTAGTGGGTTAGAAACTGAATTATCTTTTGAAGGGCATAGAATCACGTTGATCAAGAGCACCTTGTCTAACCTTCCTATATATTAGTGGACGATCTTTTGGTGGTTTGGTTAGGAATCATGATGAAAAAATCGGAAGGGTGCCAACATGGTGTGGAGGTTAGTGCTGAGTTGTCTTATGTGGAACAATTGGAAAGAGAGGAATAGACTTGTTTTTTACAGAGTGGAGCAACCTATCGCTTTGTTCAAAGATAGTTTTTTTGCATTTGTTAATTTTTTGGGCCAAAGAGGCATTTCCTATAAATGCTAGTTTTATAGTTAATTTTTTAGGGTCGTTAAAACCTATTTAGAGATAGTTTTTAGGTTATTTTCTGGTAGGCCCCCCTTGGGAACCATTTATAATACACTTATAAAAAAAAAAAATCCCTTTCCCTATGTTGCCTTTGGTGGAGAGAAAACTAGTAACTTCAAAGAGACTTCCTTTGTGAAGGGTAGAGGGAGAGGAAATTTCACTTAGTCCAATAGGAGAAGGCAAAGTTCCCAATTTCTATAGGAGGGTTGGGTATTAAAGATTTGCACTTGTTTAATAAGGCTTTGTTAAGAAAATGGTTATGGAGAATTGTGGTGGAGGATGGTATCTTGTGGAGGGACTTAGTTTCTATGAAGTTTAGTTGTGAGGATGGGGACTAGTTTGCAAGGAAAGTTTTTTAGGCTTTCAAGTGTGGGGTGTGGAAATCTATTAGGAAGGGTGCAAGGGGCTAGAACTTTGAAGATTCAGTCCCCTAACTTGTTTAACCTGGCAAGCTAGAAAGATGCATACAGTTTCTAATTGGGTTTCATCAGAGGGGAGTGTTTTTGTGTGGAATCCTCATTTTATAACGAATTTTCATGATTGGGAGTTGGAATAAGTAGCTGGCTTAATGAAGATGTTGAGTAAACTTAAAGGGCTTGAAGGAAGGGAGGATACCATAGTTTGGACGGTGAACAAACCTTGGCATTTTATAGTATGGCTCTACTATAAGGAGCTGATTAGGAATAGAAACGTGTATTTCCCATTGAAACTTATTTGGAGTTCTCGGGTGCTAATCAAGGTGGCTTTTTTCCTTGAACGACAGCATACACTTGAAAAAAATATCATTGAGTCATCAACTCTCACTAATGCACAATACACACTGAATAAAAAAAGAAGTATGCACACACTCTGGTGGCCTCACGATGGCTAACAAATGATTAACCATCATCTTGTGCTTTCCCGCCCATAAAACACGATATCGAAGATGTCTTCCCTGTCGACCCAACCAAGGTTATCAATAGTCAAAATCATTTATAACACAATAATATTAATAAAAAAATAAGAATAGAGAAAAAAAAAAAAAAATTCATAGGCACTTTGACCAGCCAAATGCATTTTTGAAGAAACCCAAAAACATATCCACCATAAAGAAACTTATGAAATGATCTAATCCCAAACTTTCCATTACCATTCAACATCCATATCAAGGCATCCTCCTTTCACCTACTCACCTAAGCCACAGAAAACTCAAAAAAACCCCAAAAGCCTCTAAACTCCTAATCCTATATGGCTTTATTAAACTAAGCCTCCTATACCACTTGTCTTTTTGAGAAACCACATATTTTGAGACAAAACATCTTTATTAGAGAATGAGGGGAAACAGTCTTTGAGGGGCTATCTTTGCACCTTACATCAAACCAAAACTGCACCTAAACACTGATTCCACACCTAATTTAAAGGGTATGCTTCTGCTACTCCTTGGAGTAACTTCAACTTGAAACAAATTAGTCCCCCATATAGGGTCATATCTTTTGTTAAAATATTAACTATCTTGCCTATAATTTCTATCCCAATAAATTAGGAAAAAAAACATGATATCCCATTGGTTTCTATTATTTTGTAGGACAGACACCAACAAGTTTTAGCTTCATTGATATCTCATCCACCTTCCCATATGGGAGGTTGAGGATTCAGGTCCCCTCAAGGGGCAAAATGTGTGTGTGTGATTTACCTATCAAATATATATATTGTAGGAGAGATTGCGAATGACCAAAAATTGGCCAACCTTGTGCTAAAATAATGTTCATTAATTATCACTTGAACAATATGAATAAATGTAGCTCTTTAATACCCCAAGTGCCATACAGGGTCTCACAAGTGCAAACCTATTAGATTGTGGCCCACATTAGAAGAGTTAAAAGCATATTAGAAAAAACAAGTTCTTTTACGGATTTTTATTATGTAGTTTCCTTATTTTGTTATGATTACTCTAGAGTAGCATATTTGTATGTATTTTTGTTTCTTATTTAGGTTAGCAGTAGTAGTAGTGTAGGCTTAAATTGTTGCCTATGTTCATCAATCGCCACCCATAAAGCCTCTGTCCCACAATAAATGTCAATGGAATTTGTATTCTCAACTCCGTTGTTTTCCATTTAGCTAGGAGAATCCTCGCTCTGATACCAACTAAGGCAACACAAAAATGTGAAGGAGAAGAAGAATCGAACATGTCGGAGTTCTTAGAAACCAAGTAACATGGGGACTCTTTATTTTTAGGGTATCATATTTGTCATATATCAACTCCATTATTATAACTCTATGAGCTTTTACTGAAGATACATAATTGCTCTTTTTCCCATTCTTTTCTTCAAGTTTATGGACCGACAACCATAAGGCCATAAATTTAAGTTGGCTCATATTTTTGTGTATCCTTAGCTTTCTCTTCTGCCACAGTCGCATCAACTCCAATTTTGACAGGTTTTTGTGAATCAAAGCTTGTTAGCTGTCAAGTAATCAAGGTATTAATCCAAAAAAAAAAAAAGTCAAATAATTGTTGGGGAATTTTAGGATAATCTCGTATATATTTGTTCTCTTAAATAATTTAACGACAATAAAATATTCAAACCATAAATCACCAATCCAATTGAAAAGTTAAACACAAATAATATAAAGATTTATATAGAAAATAGGATTGGAAAACTTAGTTGTGAGTTTGATAAAAGGCACGCTAGGCGTTGTCCTAAAGCCATAGTGTCTCCCCACGTACGGGTACTGTTAGTCACTGACGACTCCAAGCTCACAACGGTGCCATCTATAGGGCAAGTCCTCATAAGGCGGGGGGTCAGAATTTTTTATTGAGTTGCCCAAAAACAAGAAATTAGAATAAAGAATAGAAGAAAGAATCTCTTATGATTTTGATTTTTCACTAATTTGTTTCACTTCTCTGGTATATCTCACATGAGCCAAGACTCTCCATTTATAGGCTTAAGAAAAAAGGTAACAAAATGTTTTTTAAGACCCAATTCAATGTGTTGGTTGAATAGAAACGATGGACCTAATAAAATCACAATTAGTTGGGTAATCAAACATTTGTAACACTCAAAACAAAACATTTATATGACCCAATAACTATTTATTATTTTTATTTTTATTAAAATTCTCAACAATAATTAGGGTACAACATAGCAGACTCATATTGGTCCAATTAAGAATGTTTTGTTATGCAATAACCAAAAGTTGTCATATCACAAATCATCGCTCATTAGATTATCATACTAACAATCAAGATATGTAAATTCACATTCATAAAAAAAAAATCCATCATTAAATATTCATCAAAAATTGCAGTGTCATTACTGTGCTCACTGACAGATTGTCCCCCTCCTCCACCCTCCAAAAAAATGTTAAATTCTTATGAGAATCCCTTCCAAAAATTAATATTGCACAATTTCTGGGGTGCGCCACTGACTCTGGTTGAAATCAATAGATAACAGATAACAACAAAAAGAATTAGCCAGCGACAAAAAATACGACAAACATACATCAAACGCTTGTACACGACAAATAGATGTATACATCTACACATGAGCCAAAAATCAACTGGACCCATCACTGCTGTGAAAAGTTACAGACTCAAAATGATGAAGTTATTCAATGAATCAGTATGAAAAACAAACCTATTTGTCGTTAGTAGACATGAGCATCAGACCAGCAAATGCTCTAAAAAAATCATATTGGTTAAACTGGCTATTGCTCGTCGACCACGATCAACGAGCCGCCACCTAACCACACATCGTCGTATTGCAGATTAGAAGAACTGACGAAGCTATTTCGCCTTTTTAATCCCTTTTATATATATATATATATATATATATATATATATATATAAAAAAACAATGATTTGCACGCAGAAGCCCACGTCACAATATGAATAAGGGAAATGCTATATTTTTAAAATTTTTATTTTAAATAATATGACATTAATATGACTGAATCACATTAATTATATAATTTCAAATATTATTAGAAATAATGCATCATATCAATGTCACATTATTTATGATAAAAATTTGGAAGACAGTTTTGGGAAGTTTAACATTGTCAATAATCTATTATCATATATCTATGTCACATCATTTATGATAAAAATTTGGAAAATAATTTTGGGGAGTATAGCATTGCCAATAATCTAGTGTCATGTCAATGTCACATAATTTAAGATAAAAATTAAGAAGATAATTTTGGGAAGTGTAGCATTGCTCATACAAAGATTCGAATTTCTAGCAATCCAAACAATTATCAAACCCATGTTTCGTTTTGTTAGAAGGAACCAAATGTTAGAAAGCAAGCACGACATGATACACTACAAGAAATGAGGTCTTTAGCAGCATTTTTATGCCGCGCACATTTTTAGCGGCGTTCATAAAAATGCCACTAATTGTCACTATTAGTGACGCATATGGTTAGCATCACAGGAGGCCAAAAAATCAATTTCCCGAAGGTGTGAAGGTTTTAGCGACGCTCGTTTACTTATTAGTGACGCCTACGTGCGTCGCTAATAATGGAAACATATTTGCGATGCACAAGCGTACATGACTAATAACTTCACTTAATCAAACGGCGCCGTTTTAAGCACGGTGTCACTATTAGCAACGCACACATGTGCGCCACTAGTAAGTCTTTATATCTCTTCCAAACCAATAGCCCTCTCTTCTCTTGCAATCCTCTCTCTATAAACCCCCCTCTCTCTCTCCCTCTTCTCACACTGATAAGGCTTGTTATTTTATGCCGTCGTCGCCGCCACGCCATCGATGATAAAGCCCATCACCATCGACAAAGTTTGTAACCACCACCTCCACTGTTTGCCGCATTTTCGTGACCTATTGAAAGAGGTTAGGGTTTCATTTTGTGTCATGAAAAATTAGAAAAAATAAACTGTATAGGTGTATCTATATTTCACAAAACTTGTTTTTATCTTCATGGATATAATGGCTCTCATCCATTGTTGTGGTGTATGTATAATTTTGCAATGTATAAATTTTCCACCATGAAAGTTGTATAATATGCATATTTTTTTTACCATGAAAGTTCACAGCTTGAGTTATATAATATGCATATATGTTTTTTTAACTAATCAGTATCAGTGTGTGTGTGTTTATATAGAAATTTCCCATCAATGTGTGTGTTCTGTGATGCAGATACAATTTTGTTTATATAAATTTTGGATTTGAGTGGATATTTCTTTTTTCTTTTCTTTTTTGGATTATTTTCTCTTTTTTATTATATATATTTTTTATTTTTTTGGTGAATGACATAATGGAGTAATAAAAATTTTATGTATTTCTTCACATCAATCTCATATTTAATTTTCTTTTTTGAAATATTAAGATAAATTAATATAATTTTGAGTACTTAATACACTACAATGTCAAGAAAAAAATAGAATTTACTATTTAAATGTAACAATAGTCAAAAAATTCACTTAGGTTTGCCAACATCAAGGGGTAGTTCATTGGCAGAGAGTGATCAAGATAAGTGCATGCCTTATAAATATGAATCTCATATTCGATTCCTCCATTGGGTGCAAATTCCTTTTAGGACTATTTTAGGGTCAAGAAAATTTTCAGACGAGAGATCTGTGAAAATTTTGTAACTCTTTCAAACAAAACTTAGTCACGACCCATCTTTAGTTCCCTTATATTAATAAGGCATAAAATATTTGATGTTTAGTAAATGAGTAATCCATGATTAAGTTTAGCATTTGGAATCTAGTTAATTAGTTAAAGGTTTGGTAAATTGCATATGTATTATTTCTAACTAAATGATTAAGAAATCAAATATGTAATTGCATTCATATAACCTTAGTCCAGTTCGGGAATCATTTTCAGCACTCGTGAATCTTGTCACTTAATTAAGAGTGATTAGGCTTGTGTGTATGAAAATTGATTCTTGAATTGTCTAGAGTAGGACAGTTTGGGAATGCATAAATTTACATTGTAAGTAGTAGTGAATGTTTAACTCCAGTGGATGAAAATTTTGGCACAGTCTTCTGTTGTTCTCTGGGTACATATTTAGCGTGGTAACGTCTATTTTATGTACTTAGAGAACCGTGGGGAGATACTGCCGAGATTTTCTCAGAGTGGAATCGAGCATTTGAGTTGCTAGTTTCAGATTGTAATGTAAATTGTGCATTCTTGAATGAATTATGACCACCTTACCCTTCAGAGAGAATTTAGGATTGATGTTTCATATTTATAATGAGTAACGTGCTTAACTTGTGCTAGGAAAACGAAAATGGATAAGAGTTGGATGGACTTGAAAGGTAGACATTTGGTCGGGTACGTGAAAGGGATTAAGGCTTTCATTGAGTTTGCTCACGCATTTGTGGATAGGAGTAACAGGATAAGATGTCTGTATAGAAGGTGCAATAATAGGGATTATATGCACATTGATGAGGCTAGAGTGCACCTGCTTGAGTATGGCATGGACAAGACATATAGGTGTTGGGAATTTCACGGGGAACAACGTGAAGTACGAGTAATGAGTGAGGATGAAGATAAAACCCGGACCAGATCGGCTGGTTCAACCAGTTGAACCGTCGACCAATCCACAATACGGTCCAGTTTAACCCATAAACCCGTTTTAAATTCAAAACCGTTCTAAAAATAGAAAATTGGTAAAACCGGACGGTCCGACCGTTGAACCGGTTGACCTGGTACTGGGTCACCGGTTCAAACTAGTTTTTGGCTGCAATTTTTTTTTTTTTTTGGTATATTCAAAATCTTAAATTTCATGCACTTTTTTGACTGAATTTTGGCTGAACTTATTTTAGATTGTATTTAAAATTTTAAACTCTTAAAGTTTGAAACTTCAGTATTATATATTTATATCATGTGGTATTTTATTTTATTTTATGCATGATTATTAGTGTTTGTATCTCTTTTTTTTCATGTAGTTGAAGACAAAATTATTAGATTATGCTTGGATTAGATGTTAAAATAATTTTTGTTATGGTCCTTGCGCTTATGGAAGAATGGCAACGAAGTTTCAACTTTCAACATTGTAATAAGGTATGTCTACTATACTTTTTTCATTTTTTTTTTTTTTTTGAATTTTTACATATTAAGAAAATTCATATTTTGTAAATTTCTTTATATAATTTTTTAAATTTAAAATATCAATAATATGTATTATTAAATTTATTAATTACATAATTATGATGTCACGGTTTGATTTCGGTTGAACCGATAACCCGTAACCCAGACATTTTTCTGGTTCGATGAACGGGCTAGGTCTGAAAACATTGTTGTGGACTATAAACAACTTTCCCGCGTACGCCAACTTGTCTGGGTAGAGCATGAAGAGGTATTTGGCATGTCTTGTGTGTAATAAGGATAAATCTTCGCTACATTTGTCCAATGGAAAGAAGATATTCCACATGTGCCATCTTTATTTTCTACCGTCGTAACATGTATGGCGAATCAGCTAGAAGCATCTGTTTGATGGAAAACCTGAGCGTAGGTTAGCACCTCGTGAGTTGTCTAGGGAGTACTTATGGGTGCAATTGTTCGATATCGAACCAGTGAGGTTTGGGAAGATATCGGGTGCTAAAAAGATGAAGTGTACGATCATTAAGTATAATTGGATGAAGAAAAGCATATTTTTTAATTTTTCGTATTGAGAGACGTTGAAGTTGAGGTACAATTTGGATGTTATGCACATTGAGAAGAATATATGTGATAATGTGCTCGGATCCTTAATGAACATTGAAGGGAAGATGAAGGATATTGTTAAAGCTCGGATGGACTTGCAAGAGTTGGGCATAAGGAAGGAGTTGCACTTAGTACGTAGTGGAAATAAATTTGTCGTGTCTATTACATGTTATACGTTATCACCCAACAAGCAAATGAGGATTTGTGAGTGGTTTAAATCGGTGAAGTTCCCAAATGGATATGTATCAAATATATCTCGGTGAGTGAATGTTAAAGATGGGAAAATATATCGCTTAAAGAGCCATGATTGTCATGTACTTTTACAATGACTTTTTCTAGTTGTAATACGTGGATATCTCTCCAAGAGCGTATCAATGACATTGATCGAGTTGGGATGTTTTTTCAAAGAATTAGGTGGCAAGACGTTGAAGTTGGAAGTATTAGAGAAGCTCGAAAGGGACGTTGATGTAATCCTCTGCAAGTTAGAAATGATCTTTCCACCAGCTTTCTTTGATGTCATGGTTCACTTGGTTGTGCATTTGCCGCATGAGGCTAGAATTGGTGGACCAGTCCAACATCAATAGATATATCCAATTAAAAGGTACATAACTTAATATTTAATATGTCTTATATGTCTACAGATTTAATTAATTTGTTGAATTATTATTGCCACAGATTCTTATACACATTAAAGCAATATATGTGTAACAAAGCATGACCAAAAGATCAATTGTTGAGGTATACGTAGATACTGAATGTCTGACGTTCTGTGCCATGCATCTTGAAAATATTGAGACTAGGTTTAATCACGAAGAACGAAATTCTGATAGATGTCCACTGTAACCATGATCTAGCCTAGTAGTGTTTAGTCAAAATATACGAACATTAGGTGTTTTTTCGTATGAATGGTGTCCTCCTAAACACTTGGCAAAAGTACATTATACCGTACTCAATAATTTTGATGAGACATTACCATATTTTAAGTAAGTTTATCGTGCACCTTCCCAATGCTACCTTATTAGTGGAGTCTAAGTTACAAAAAATATATATTATTTTATGTAGTGAACATACAACTGAGCTTTAGAGAAAAAATGTTGCAAACGTAGAGCAAATACAACAGAAATTATTTCCTAATTGGTTCAAGGATTATGTAAGTATAACATATCTTATTTTGATATTAACTACTTAATTAGCATGTATTTATTTAAGTTTCTACTTTAAATCCTAATAGATAAAGCTCTTGCATAACCAAGGATTGTTTGATGCGTACGATCAACTATATGCCTTGGCATGTGGCCTGGAAGAAAGGATATTTTGATACACCGATTACATTGTTGATGGCGTTCGCTTTCACATAAAGAAACGTGAGGTGCACCGGCAAACACAAAATAGTGGTGTCATGATTGAGGAAGGTATGAAGTAGGACAAAGCCTAGACTTCTATGGTGTCATAGAAGCTATCATAGAGATACGTTACCTGCGTAACTCGGTGTATCTGTTCAAATGTAATTGGTGGGATTCCAGTAACAGAAATACCGGAATGCAGGCTATTAAACATTTCATAAGTGTTAATATGTCCTGGACAACATTTAAGGATGATCCTTATGTATTGGGTTCACACGACAAGCAAGTATTCTATTTAAAGGACACAAAAATAAGAGGTAAATGGCATGTTCTATAGAAAATACAGCCTAGCAATGTGTATGTTGTAGTTGAACTTTTGGACAGGAATAGAGATTTAGACCGGAATAAGGAGACACTACAAGAAGAGTTTCAATTAGCCTATGATGGTATTGTCCAGCATGATTAAGTGCAAGCGATGCCCATGTTCTAGCTGAATAGGATTGACATAAAACCCGGTCATATCATAACTATTGTATTCCAAAATACCGTGCATTTAAATTCGAGGGACGCAATATTCATCGATGATGATGACGACGATGATGATGATGATAATGATGAAAGTGATTTTGATGATGACACGTTATTGGAGTACTGTTCTGATAATGAAGAAATTACTGGAACAAGTGATGATACGGACTTTGATGAACAATTGCGTAAGTATTACGTGTTTAATTTCAGATATTAATTTATTCAGTTAATGTTTGACGTGTTTTCAACTATTTTTCTACTTGTAGATATGGCAAGTCCTAGCGCACACCGCCGACTACCCACCACCCTAAAGTTAGACCCATCGACCTTTGTACCGATGAGAAGTACTGGCTTTTCCTCATCAGGTTCGGCTACACCTGCTCCTACTCTTACTCCTATTTCTACTCCTAATAATGTTGATGCTACTGCTACTTGTATGTTATTATTTTTTAATTCATATTTATATACTTTTGGTACTAATTTTTTCTATAATATTTCTTCAAATAGCTTCCATCTCTATGCCTAGACGTGGGCGTAGAAGGTCGAAGAACAATAGATTACAATGACATAGAGATACGTCTGAGGGTGCCCACCTTCGTATCGAGATCTCGGAGGGATTGACCAGGCCCATTCGTGGGTGGGCTCAAGAGTTTGCCACCGAGATCAACATCATTTTCCGACTTCGTGCGCCACTTCATGTCAGCGACTGGTATGACGTCACCGAGGAGCAACGACAGGAGCTCCATGATCACATTTTAGTATGTACTTTATTATTTCATTCCATTTAATATTTACATATGTAATGAATCTATACTCTAATCTTAATGTGAAATGATTTTGTAGGAGAAATTTGATATTGACCTGCATCCACCGCATGTGCAGAAGGCGATGGATAGCTACCCTAGTGTTCGCTTTAGGGACTACTGCCATAAGATGTATATGCGTTATAAGAAGGAGGTAGATGCAGGTAGAGGCCCCAATAGGAAGCCTTACAGAAGGGTGTCGTACGAGGCCTGGGTTCTCCTTTGTAATCAGTGGGACACTGACGATTTCAAGGTAATCAGATTGCACAATTAATAGTTTTAGAAAAATTTATTACATATATATTAACAATGTTGAATTTAATGTACAACTAGTTAGTGCAAGAAATGCACAGAGTAAAAGCAAACAGATCATGAATCACTGCGATGGTTAACGTTCATTTGTACGTCACATGCACGATATGGTAATTATAATTGTTTATATTTTTTTATCTTGGAAATATGGCATTTCTAAATCTAACTTAATAGTGTTATTATTATTGCAGGGCGACCTGGACACCTATGCATTGCCCAGTCTCATTGATCTTTGGCACAGGATGCATTCCAACCCAAAGAAGGGTTGGGTGGACCTAGAGTCGTAGCGATTATACGTAATTTTTTACTATATACATACCACTATTAATAAATTTATATTTTTAAAAAATTTCTAATATATATAACATAACATTTATCATTTTGTAGGAGAAAATGTTCCAAAGGCATCTGTAGCCGACCCCCGAGGGAGAGACCCTGATGTTTGATGACTGGATACACGGGGCTGTTTTAGGCCGGAGGCACGAATGGGTATGTGGCTTAGGGGCCAGTGTTTGGCCTATACCTACATCGTCTTCTATACAAAGCGACGCGAGAGTCAAGGCAGCCACACAGAGGGCCGAGGCATCATAGCGCTACAACACAGAGTTGGAGTAGAGGTTGTACCATCTTGAAGAGATTGCACGGACACTCCTAAGGCAGCAATGTAGCCTTTCTCAATCTTGGGAAGTTTAAAATCTGTATCATTTTTTAAAACTAGTAAATAATTCATATAACTCTACTGCAATTTATGTGTCAAAAAGAGAGGACTTTAGTGTAGAAAATGGCTCGTTTTGAGCCTTCGACCACCCAAAATGCTCGAATTCACACACCTCTAACCTAGTAAAAATCATGTGCTAAGACTTACAAAACACAATTTGGATGCCTGATTTACAACTTATACAAAAAAAAATGACTAAAGTGTCGAAAATGTCCCATTTTGGGCTATCGACCGCCCAAAATGGCTGAAAATCGTCAAATCATCACCAAAATAGTTCAAACACCTGTAAACTAGTAGACTACGATTCTTAAACTTACAATATACAATTCAGATGCCTAGTTTACAACTTATGCAAAAAAAAAAGTAGCTTAAGAGTAAAAAATGGCCCTATTTTGGGCCATCGATCTCCAAAAATGCCCAAAAATTATCAAACCACCACCAAACCAGTTCACACACCTCTAAAATAGTAAACTACATGTGTTCAAAATTAAAAAACACAATTCAGATTCCCGATTTGCAACTTATGCATAAAAAATAGACTTAAGTGTTGAAAACGACCTGTTTTGGCTCTTTAACCGCCCAAAATGCCCGAACATTGTCAACCCACCACCAAGTCAATTCACACACCTCTAAAATAGTAAAATACATGTTCTAAAACTTACAAAACAAAATTCGGATGCTTTGTACGGAACTTATACAAAACAAAAATGACTTAAATGTCGAAAATGGCCCATTTTGGGCCTTCGACCACCTAAAATGCCCAAAAATCATCAAAACATCATCAAACCAGTTCACACGCCTTTAAAATAGTAAAATATACATTTTCAAACTTACAAAACATAATTCTGATGCTCGGTTTGCAACTTATGCACAAAAAAAGGCCTTTAGTGTTGAATAGGGCCCATTCTAGGCCTTCGACCACCCAAAATACCCCAAAAATCATCAAACCACCAAAAAAATCAGTTCAAACACCTAAAAATAGTAATATACATGTGGTCAAACTTACAAAACACAATTCAGATGTCCGGTTTGCAACTTATGCAAAACAAAAAAGTGACTTAAGTGTCGAAAACGACCCATTGTGCGCCTTCGACTATCCAAAATGTCCAAAAATTTTCAAACCAATACTAAACCAGTTCACATACCTCTAAAATAGTAAACTACATGTGATAAAACTTAAAAAACATAATTCATATGCCCAGTTTGCAACTTATACAAAAAAAAAATGATTTAAGTGTAAAAAATGACCTGTTTTGGGCCTTCGACCGCCCAAAATGCCTGAAAGCTGTCAAACCACCACCAAAACATTTCACACACCTCTAAACTAGTAACATACATGTGCTAAAACTTATAAAACACAATTCGGATGCCCGGTTCGCAACTTATGCAAAAGAAAAAGTGACTTAAGTGTCGTAAACGGCCCGTTTTGGGACTTCAACTTCCTAAAATGCGCGAAAATCATCAAAATACCACCAAAAAAGTTCACACACCTCTAAAATAGTAAAATACACGGGCTCAAACTTGCAAAACACAATTCGGATGCCCGGTTTGGAACTTATGCAAAAAAGGGACTTAATTGTCGAAAATGACCTGTCTTAGACTTTCGACAGCCCAAAATGCCCGAAAACCATCAAACCACCACCAAAACAATTCAAAAACCTCTAAAATAGTACAATACACGTGTTAAAACTTACAAAACCCAATTTGGATGCCCGGTTTGCAACTTATGCACAAAAAAATTACCTAAGTGTCGAAAATGACCTGTTTTGGGCCTTCGACCACCCAAAATGCCCGAAATGTCACGCCCCGAATTTCCAAAAATCCCGGGAGTGAGTGAAATGAATTAAGAAGAGGAAATAAAAGATAATTTAATGAATTTAGTTTATTATGCATTCATTCCCCCATGTTTCCCCAAAATTTTAAGTGAAAACTTTCCATTTAACTTAACCAAAATAGTCTCCTAATGTTACTTAAACATCCCTCCCAATTAATATTTAAAATAATTTAAGTCATGTTCAAAGATGATTTCCAAAATAGCCTCTAAATACCTCTAAAAATGCCTTGAAATAATGGCCCAAAAGGGGCCCAAATATCCTAGAACATAGTCCAAAAAGTCTACCAAAACTTGTCTAATGAAGTGGCCAAACGTGGCCCATGAGGGTAGCCAAACATAGCTAAGAAAATGGCCAAAGGGACAGGTGTCATAGAGGCAAGGGCTGGGTGCCCAAGGCTGTCAAGCAGCAGGCAGGAAGGTGCAGGTGCAGGGCAGTAGGCGCTGGCACGCGCAAGGGTAGGCTAGCGGCGTGCACGAGTGGTTTTCTAACATCAAATAAACACCCAAATCACTCAACCAACATATAGAAATGCAAATAAACTTAAATCTATTCCTAATTTAGCAATATATCATACCTAAAATAGTTTTTATCAACCCAAGGGAGTTGTGTTCACTGCACAGCCGAACTTATTAGTGAGAATATAGCCCTTGATGAGAGGAACAACTTCCTAAAAGGACGTCTTGCAAGAATCTTGGCCTAGGAGTGTGTTTTGGTGGCTTGAAGCTTGGAGAACCTAGGATTTTTCTTCACTTTTCTCCCATGCACTGAGTTCTGCTCTGTATCTCAGACCAAAATAATGAAATTTTAACTCTAAGGGCTGTATTTATACTAAAGGGGTAAAGGGGCAAAATGACATTTTTGCCCTTAATGAATCCGGGGTTCCGTTACACTACAACCCATCTCGAAACGCTCTAATTCGATATTTTGCTTTCACCAAAGTTTTTAAAATTATTTTTAATGAAAATTTTAAAAAAAAATTATTTTCGCCTACGACCGGGTTTGGCCAGTTCCACCCAGGCCACCTGGGATGCCCTTTCGGTCCCCTTTTTGAAACTATCTCTGAATAGGCTCCAATTTTTATAGGAGGTATATTTTAACATTATAAGCATATTTCCCTTCTATATAATACTCAAAATATTCTTCTAAACATGACTTATAGCTAAATGATGCATATGAAGTGTCCTACCGACAAATAGTGCATGAATAGTGCCCTACCGACAAAAACAAAAAATTTATCCTTATTTTTCAGATCTCTACATCCTTCCCCCCTTAAAGAAATTTCATCTCAAAATTTAGAAATCTACCTCTATGAATAAACAGCTCTAGATACCTACCGCAAACTTTAGCCTCACGCTCCCAAGTGGCCTCTTTAACCCCGTGATAGCTCCAAAGAACCTTGAACAAAGGGATGGTCTTGCCCCATAAAACCTAGTCCCTCAAGTCCAATATCTCCACAGGCTTCTCATCATAAGAAACATCACCCTCCACTTGAAGATCTACCCAATCTAGTAAATGTGAAGGGTCAGACTTGTACTTCCTCAACGTCGACACATGGAAGACATTATGAACCCCTGATAACTGTGGCGGTAATGCCAACTTATAGGCCACTTCACCAACCTTCCCAAGAATCTCAAATGGCCCTATAAACCGCGGTGACAGTTTCCCGCTACGCCTGAATCTCCTCAATCCCCGTCGTGGGGCTGCCTTAAGGAACACATGTTCCCCAACATCAAATGATAGAGGTTGCCGCCTCCTGTCTGCATAACTCTTCTGGTGGCTCTGTGCTGTCAATAGATGCTGTCTAATCACCTGTATCTTTTCCGTGGTCTCACGGACTATGTCAGGCCCTAAAGTAGTTGTCTTCCCTACCTAAGTCCAACATACCGGTGAACGACACGGTCTACCATACAATGCCTTAAAAGGTGATATCTCAATATTAGACTGATAGTTGTTGTTGTAGGCAAACTCTACCAAAGTAAGGTGATCTTCCCAACTACCCATAAAATTCATAATACAGGCTCTAAGCATATCCTCAAGGATTTGAATAGTACACTCTAACTGACCGTCAGTTTGAGAATGAAAAGCAGTACTAAACAGTAGCTGAGTCCCCAAGGCTATCTGAAGACTCTGCCAAAACCGTGCAGTGAAACGTGGGTCTCTGTCTGAAACAATGGAAACAGGAATCCCATGTAGTCGTACTATCTCTCAGATATACAACCTACTGAGGACATCCACTGAATCAGTCGCTCTAATCGGTAGGAAATGTGCAGACTTCGTCAACTTGTCCACAATAACCCAAACTGCATCGTGGCCTCTAAGTGACTTCAAAAGACCCATCACAAAATCCATAGTAACAAACTCCCACTTCCACCCGGCCACTAGCAATGGCTGTAATAAACCCCCAGGTCTCTGGTGCTCAGTCTTAACCTCTTGGCACGTGAGACATCTCGGCACAAACTGTACCACATCTTCCTTCATCCTCATCCACCAATACTGGCGGCGTAAATTATGGTACATCTCAGTGCCCCCTAGGTGCACTGCTAGACGTGAATGGTGGAAATCTCTAAGAACATCAGCCCTAAGAAACTCTAGAACAAAGACTCTACCCATATACCTTAGGCTAAGGTCAAAATGAACTGTCCATCCCTCAAAGCCCTCGGTACTAGTAACTCGTGCTCGAATCTGTTTTGCCTCTATGTCCTGTAACTGTGCCTCAATAACTCTGCTCAACAGCATAGGTTGTGCACACATACTGAACAGTGTGGCATGTCCCTCAGACTTGATAAAGTCTAAGTTAAACTCACCAATATCTCTCATCATCTCCCACCATCTCCCATTCCCTAATAGCAATGCTAGCAACTGTGCTCCTCGGTTTCCTACCTAAGTGCATCTGCTATGAAATTGGCTTTCCCAGGATGGTACTGAAGGTCAAAGTCATAGTCCTCCATATATTCCATCCATCTCCTCTGCCGAAGGTTCAAGTCCTTTTGCGTGAAAATGTATCTAAGGCTCTTGTGATCTTAAAACACCTCAAACCTCTTCCTATATAAGTAGTGCCGCCAACTTTTAAGTGCAAAAATGATGGCAGCTAACTCCAAATCATGTGTAGGATAGTTCTGCTCATGATTCTTCAACTGTCGAGAACCATAGGCTACCACCCTACCCTCTTGCATCAACACACAACCTAATCCCTCTCGTGAAGCATCATAATACACTGTATAGCCAATACTTCCCTCAGGTATAATCATGACAAGTGCTGAAGTCAACCTCCTCTTCAGCTCCTGAAATGATTGCTCACAGTCATCTGTCCACTCGAATCTAATGCCCTTGCGTGTCAAACGAGTCATCGGCGCGACAAGACGAGAAAATCCCTTTACAAATCGACGGTAGTATCCGGCCAATCCTAAGAAACTTCAAATCGCAAACACACTCTTCGACTTCTCCCAACTTATAACAACTTCAATCTTAGAAGGATCCACAGATACCCCACTACCTGACACAACATAGCCTAGAAATTACACCTTTTGAAGCCAAAACTCACACTTTGAAAACTTAGCAAACAAATTATACTCCCTCAAAATCTGTAACACAATCCGTAAGTGAAAGGCATGCTCATCCTCAGAAGGTGAATAAATCAAAATTTCATCAACAAATACCACGAAAAACTTATCTAAATAAGGACTAAAAATGCGATGCATCAAGTCCATGAATGCCACCGGGGCATTCGTCATACCGAATGGCATAACCACGAACTCATAATGGCCATAACGAGTGCAAAAAGCTATCTTCGCCACATCCTCCTCCCATACTCTCAACTAATGATACCCAGACCGAAGATCAATCTTCGAGAAACATCTCGAACCCCTAAGCTGATCAAACAAATCATCTATCCTCAGTAATGGGTACTTGTTCTTGATAGTGACCTGGTTCAACCTCCTATAATCTACACACAAACGTAATGTCCCATCCTTCTTCTTCGTAAATAGTGCTGTAGCACCCCACGGAGAAGTACTAAGACAAATAAAACCCTTACCCTGCAAATTAGTCAACTGCTCCTTCAGCTCCCTCAACTCAGCTGGAGCCATACGGTAAGGTGGAATGGAAATAGGCATAGTTGCTGGGATAAGCTCTATTGTGAACTCTATCTCTCGTCTCGGTGGTAGATTAGTCAAGTCATTGGGAAAGACATCTGGAAACTCATCTACTACAGATGGTAATACACTCTCCATAGTCCCACTCCCATTTGCTATTAAACTAGCCAACATGTAGCTATGACCTCCCTAACTCCTCGAGTCATAGAAGGGTGGAACTAAGAAATCCCCACGATCCCTTGTGAAATAGAAGCTATCTCCCGCAGGAGTACACACAGTCACTCTCCCTCTATAGCAGTCTATACTCGCTCGAAAAACAAATAACCAATCCATCCCCAATATAATATCAAAACTATACATGTCAAGTAGAATGAAGTCAAAATAAAGGATGCGGTCAGCTATTTTTATCGAGCAATCTCGACAGATCCTCGTCAAAGTTACACTACCCCCAACTGGGGTGTCAACATGTAATGGTGGATCTAGTCGATCTATGTCCAACCCCAATGTCATAGTAAGCATGGTAGATATGAATGAATGAGATGCACCTGAATCTATCAGTACGCTGGCCCATGAACTAAACACAAGGAAAGTACCTCGAACCATTGAAGGCCCAAAAGTAGATGCCTTTGGTGTGGTCACTGCATAAACACGACCCTGAGTGGTTTGGCCCTATCTTCCTCCCCATCTCTGTCCCTGCTGACCTCTTCCCCTCTGCCCGAGGGCTCTAACACTTTGTGCGAAGGGTGCAGGCTAGAAATATGGTGTTGGAGGTTTATGGCCTAACTGTGGCTGTGGTAGAGGCACCTGAGTATGCTGATAACAATAGGGTCTTTGCGAGCTCTGTGAAGTCTGCCCCTGAGGATAGTTGGCCCTAACATGGCCTATCTGGTGGCAGGTATAACAAAGCTGAGGAGCTCTCCACCTCTGGTCTTGTACCGGAGGCGGGAATGATCCCTAGCTCGATCCAGCTTCGTGTCCCTAATTGGGATCTCTCTAGGGGCAATTGGCCATTCTATGACCAGGCTGTCCACACCTATAACAAGTCAGGGGCCTCTGGGGTACTCCCCTTGGGAAGAAATAGGCATAATAGGTCAGGGGGCCGAAAATTGAATAGGTCTCTATGGTGTCTGTGCAAAAGAAGTAATAGCTCGGCTCCTCTTCGATGGTCCCCCATCAGTGTAAGTCGAGACAGGCATAGAGATCTGTGCTAGAACTACTCTGCCTTATGTCCGGGACTCCCTAATCCCCCTAAGGTCAGCCTGCTCCCTCTCTACTCTAGTGGCCCTGATCACTGCCTCATCGTAGGTCTCAATAATGTGGTCTGCCAGTCTATCCCTGATGGAGGTCTTCAACCCCCTGACAAAGTAAAGGACCTTCAATCGCTCATCTCGAATAACATGTAGGGTAAATCTCCCTAATACAATAAACCGGGACTCATACTGAGTCACTGTCATATCTCTCTAAAGAAGTGCCCCAAACTAGTCCAAAAAACCTATCCTAGCAGTCTCGGAAAAATAGTGGTCATTGAACATGGCCATGAATGCATTCCATGCCTCGCCAAAACTATTTAACCGGTCAGTAGTTCCTCGCCAGCACTGGTTGGCTAACTTTATAAACTGAAAAGTGGCACACCTGATCCACAAGTGTGGCTCAACAATCCGCTGGGAATCTAGGATCTTGGTGATCTGATCTAGCCACTCCTCTGCAACTAAGGGGTCAAGCTGCTCGGCAAATGTGGGGGGTCTCATCCTCTAGAACATCTTCATCATGAAGGTGTCCCTAGTCTTTCCACTAGTAGGCCTAGCCTCCTGAATAGTGTGAAAGAACTCCTGTAAAATGGTCGTCATATCTCTAGCGCCAATAGTCTGCTCCACCTCCTCTGCTGTGGCAAGTGTAGAAGCAAGTAGATGAGCAACAGCCTCCTTTGCCATGCTATGAGCAGGAGTAGCAACTTAGGGTCTACCAAGCCTAGATGGTGCTACAACTCTAGGCCTATTACACCTAGGTGCTGCTGGTTTCGCTGGGGATCTCTTTGGTGGCATGAGTCTACAAGTTCAGGAAAAAAAAATTCAGACCTCTTTTTCACATTTAGACATAGGCATTTAAAAATAACATTAAGCATATAAATGTCAACAAGTCACACTCCACAAACAACAATCATAACATGTCTTAATATACACATAACAAGTCATTACACTTTACACAATGTTTACCAAAAAAAAAAAGATTTCAAGTCATGTGTCATGGCCTCATGGTGTTCAACGACACCCCACGGTCCCTAAGTATTTGAACCTATGCTCTGATACCACGTTGTCATGCCTCGAATTTTCACAAACTCGGGGAGTGAGTGAAATGAATTAAGAAGAGGAAATAAAAGACAATTTAATGGATTTAGTTTATTATGCATTCATTCCCCCAGGTTTCCCCAAAATTTTAAGTGAAAGCTTTTCATTTAACTTAACCAAAATAGTCTCCTAATGTTACTCAAGCATCCCTCCTAATTAATATTTAAAATAGTTTAAGTCATGTTCAAAGATGATTTCCAAAATAGCCTCGAAACACCTCTAAAACTGCCTTGGAATAATGGCCCAAATAGGCCCCAAATATCCTAGAACATAGGCTAAAAATAGGCCAAAAAGTCTACCAAAACTTGTCTAATGAACTGGCCAAACGTGGCCCATGTGGGTGGCCAAACATAGCTAAGAAAATGGCCAAAGGGACAAGTGTCATAGAGGCAAGGGCTGGGTGCCCAAAGCTGTCAAGCAGCAAGCAACAAGGTGCAGGCGCAGGGTAGTAGGCGCTGGCATGCGCAGGACATGCTGGCAGCGCGCGCAGGGCTGGGCTGTTCCTCTAAGTTTTTACTATAGCGACAGAGACCTGTTTTCCCATTTTTTCTACAGAATCACTGTTCTAGACAGAGAGCAAATTTCTCTGTTTCTGTAGAAAATTTCTCTATTTTCTAAATTTTTTTCCAAAGTTTTTCGAGCTACCTTTCTTCCATTTTTAGCTTATTTCCTCAAGGTTTCTAAACCCCTCTTTTTTTACATCATTCCCACCTATTTAAAAGGTGTTTTATACACTTAACAAATCTTTGAATTTTCATAAAATTTTAACATAACCCCCTTTATTTTCCAACCCTTTTTTCCACCTAATGTTCACAATATTTCATGTAATTAAGGATTCATATATTCTATCCTCACTCGATGGCCACAATTTTATAGGAATAAAACATACATCTATTTAAAATATACATCTATCCAATACACACATGTACTTGAATTGCAAAACATCAAAATCTCATGCTCATTACAATATAGAGGACCTTGCCCTATTGTTTTCATAATATACAAGGTGTATTCAAATAAACACACATGGGCTCAAGGCTTATGCCCTTATACAATTCAAAAATAATGCCCCTAGGGCCGAAGCTTCTTCATTGTCCATTTTTCCTTCCTTTCTTCAAGACTTAAACAAGTTTCAAGTATTCGGAGCCTCATCTATAATATGATATCCAACAAGAGGTCAGCACAACCGCTGGTATGACATAATGCTAATGCTAGGAACAAATTTAAGGCATGGCATGTGCAAGTGTACATTTTCAAGCTATACATCCCCCTCATTCATCAATGCATTGCAAAGGTGATATGCATGACACATACATGCAAACTCTATGCCACACCCATGTCTAACTTCACAGCCCTTTCCCGTTGGAACGAGTACCAATTGTATGTCTCACTTCATAGTTCATCCCTGTTGGAATGAGTACCAATAGCCAATTTTGGGTTTTTTACTACAGGATCTACACCCTCATAATACATAGCATCAAAGTGCTCAATTCACGCTATGCTTCCAAGGATTTATACTATGCCAAGATGCCTTGACTTTGTTCTTATGCAATTCAATGAAACCTTTCATCAACACATGAAACATGACTTTGATAATTCATTAAACTTAAAGCAAAATAACCTTTGAATCATAAAGCTTTATCTACATGAGCCTAACATGCAATCCAATCAATTTCACATATAAACACATTACACATTTACAACCTTAAGAATTTCTCAAGGATCACAAAATACATAAAGTACCAACGCATGGAATAAATCATAACTCTTAAACCACAAGGGTTTTCTCTACATAAACATAAGCTAAAATATAATAATCCAACACATGCAAGGTACACCTTCATCATGGTAACAACTTGTCAAGAAACTCAAAGAACACAAAAGTACCTAAACTACCAACTCTAAGTTTTCAAAGCAACTATCACCTAAGTGATTTTCTAACATCAAGTAAACACCTAAATCACACAACCAACATATAGAAAGGCAAAGAAACTTAAATCTATTCCTAACTATATCATACCTAAAATTATTTTTCTCAACCTAAGGGAGTTGTGTTCGCTGCGCAACTGAACCGATCGGTGAGAATATAGCCCTTGATGAGAGGAACAACTTCCTAGAATAAAGTCTTGTAGGAATCTTGGCCTAGGAGTGTGTTTTGGTGGCTTGAAGCTTAGAGAACGTAGGGTTTTTCTTCACTTTTCTCCCATGCATGAGTTCTGCTATGTACCTCAGAGCAAAATAATGAAATTTTAACTCTAAGGGCTGTATTTATACCAAAGGGGCAAAATGACCTTTTTGCCCTTAATAAATCCAAGGCCCCCGTTACACTACAACCCGTCCCGAAACGCCTCAATTCGACATATTGCTTTAACCAAAGTTCTTAAAATTATTTTAGATGAAAATTCTTAAAAAAGATTATTTTCGCTTGCGGCCGGGTTTGGCTGGTTCCACCCAAGCCACCCGAGACGCCCTTTTGGTCTCGTTTTTGAAACTATCTCTGAATAGGTTCTAATTTTTACAAGAGGTTTATTTTAACATTCTAAGTATATTTCTCTTCTATGGTATACTCCAAATATTCTTCTAAATATGACGTATAGTTAAATGATGCATATGTAATGCCCTATCGACAAATGGTGCATGAATAGTGCTCTACCGACAAAAACGAAAAATTTATCCTCAGTTTTTCAAATCTGTACACGAAAACTATTAAACCACCACCAAAATAGTTCACACACCTCTAAACTAGTAAATTACATATGCTCAAATTACAAAACACAATTCAAATGCCCGATTTACAACTTATGCAAAAAAAAGTGACTTAAATGTCGAAAATAGCTCAGTTTTGTGGCTTCAACCGCCCAAAATTTTTGAAAATGGTCAAACCGCCACCAAACCTATTCACACACATCTATAATAATAAATTACATGTTCTCAAACTTATGGCACAAAATTCGGATGCCCGGTTTGCAACTTATGCACAAAAAATTGACTTAAGTGTTAAAAACGACCCATTTTGGACCTTTGACGGCCCAAAATGCCCAAAAATGGTCAAACCACCACCAAAACTGTTCACACACCTCTAAACTAATAAATTACATGTTCTCAAACTTACGATACATAATTCGGATGCCCGATTTGCAACTTATACAAAATAAATATGTAATTTTATAATTTTTCTTAATAATTGTTTTTTACTCAGTTAATAATTGTGAATTTCTTTACTTTTTATGGTGGGACATGTTTTTGTTTTTTTTTTTGATCTTTCTGTTTAATTTAATATATAGATGATTAGTTGAATAATCTTCTTGTTTTCCCTCTACAGTTTTGTTGTGTTTGATAACCTTGCCAATTCTAACAAAAAAGGGGAGAATCATTTAAATTTTGAATAGGGAGATTGTTCGTGTTATTTTATTTTTGTTTACTTAGTTCACCATATGATTATTTTTTTATCTTCCAGACATGAATTTAATGTCGTGTTTTGACTTTTTCTATGTAGGTATCTCTATAAGTGATCTAAGTTCTACAACTTTTATTTTGTTACTTTTGACTTGAAAAAATGTAATGGGTTTAAAATTTGTAATTTTCTTACTTATGTTTTGCCAAGAATTGCCAAAATGGGAGATTGTTAGAAAAATTATACAATTTTGTGTTGACAATTCTTTTTCAATAAGTGTGTTCCTTTAGACAGTAATTATTGAGTTATGATTGAGTCATGTGAATTATTGTAAGTCTTAAGGTGAAGACTCAAGAAGCCTCACAAATATATCAAAGTCTGAAGAAGTGTACAATTCAAGGTATGTGATCATGCATGTTATGCATTTCATTTAGACACAACACCTTGGAATTGAGTTTAAGTTTAGATATGAACTTTAGAGTGGTTAAAATGACCTTTAAGTACGACTTAGTTTTGACTATAGGCTAAATCTACTTATATGAGTATTTCTAAACTTATTTTAATATTAAATATATAGGTATTGGAAAATCAAAGAAATACTGTCGTAAAACTCAAAATATTCTTCTAATAGTTCAATCATCCGAACGGAACCTTGTACATATCCAAACAGAGCTGTTTGTCTAAACAAAGAAGCATTTTCCATTTGAACGTGTGTTATGAAAGTTGTGTCGATTGGGTTGTAACTTGCTAATTTTGATGTTTAAACCTATTCACACTAGGATTAGGAATTTTTCTGAGTTTTTTGTCATAAATAAGTTGTTTTGTGATACACAAAAAAAAAATAAAATAACTCTAGCCTCTATAAGCATAGAGTTACACTGAGAGAATTTTATCTTTAGTTTTTATTTAACATAGTTTCTCTACATAGTTCTACACCTTATGTGCTCAGCAGTATATGTAAGTTCATATAGCAAGGATAAGCAAGTACTTCTATTGCATACGGAGTTGCACACTGTTACGATAGTGAATCTATGGATTGTAAATGGTCTTGCGGCTGTAAAAGACTAATCAAGAAGAAGCAGATAACGAGAAGATTGATTCAAGTAAACTTGCGGTAATCCACTGGTTCATGGAAGGTTATTTTGTTTGAGGGTTATATTTTTGTGGAGTTGTACTGTGTTCATTTTTTATTAATGAATCTTTTGTAACTAAGTAGATTTTATTCCCTAGTAGGGTTTCCCACGTAAAAACCTTCATGTCTCTATTTATTTTGGATTCATGTATAATTATCATTAATCTAATTTTGGTGTTTCCATGAACTTAAGATCCTACTTATTTAACAAGTGAATATCTTCAATAGTAATTCGTCTTGTTCTGAACAAGTTTTGGAATTAAAATATGGAGGTTAGCATTATTTTTAGCAGGAAAACACATCAAAACTTGCTAGAACTTCATGAAGTTGAGATTCGTAACCCTACTTGCAAATGTTTTTTTCTCCCTTGTTTCTTGACTATTTCTAATTATTTTTCTTCTTGTTAGTTTGTATAGGCTAGGTGCCCCAAAAGTCACAAATGAGTTTGGTGGTCCTTTGGTAAAGACCTACTTTACTCATAGGTTTGATTTTTAATGTTTTTCTTTATGATTTGTACACCATTTAACCTCGTTGTTCTTCCTAAATGTTCCATAGTCAATGCTATATATAAAATAGTAAACTAATTCATCCTTAATGATCATTTTTACAAACCCATATTTTACCCATTCTTTCACTCTTGTCGTAATTCGTGGATATATAAGTATATGTGTGTATCTTTGTGTGAATGCATGAGAGTGCATATCAAGGTGTAAAATGGATGTGGTTTTCCTTCAACAATACTTTATTCAGCCCCATTCTCTCTTTTTCTCTCTGTCTACAAATCTCTCACTATATCTTACACTTTTCTATTCATTTGTGGGTAGTGGACTTGGTAGGCGGAATAGAGATTATGTAGACCAATGGGTCACTTGTAGGGGTTATATATATATATATATATATATATATATATATATATCTTTATGACACATTTATAGTCATACATTCATGTGAATGAAAAATATATTTATTTCATGCATATGTATATACACATTATTCCTCTTGGTCTTTTGCATATGAAATGCATTATATCTTATGTTCATTAATGTATAGGTTTTATATGTTTATGCACAATCATATATGAATATTATAGTTATACTCGTGTACCAGCAATACCTAATCTTAGCTAGTAGGGTAAGTATTTTATTTGTTTATATATATATATATATATATATTTGGGAGTTACATCTTCTCCTCCTTAAAAGAGTTTGGTCCTCAAAACTCGACGTACCTTAGCTAGTGAAAAATTTTGGATATTGTATTCACATTTCTACCTTACTTTTCTAGGTAACTTCTTAAACGATGTGATTTTGCCAAAGGACCTTCACTAATAGGATGATCATATTTCGTAAGACTTAGTTTTTGTAATCTAGGATCTGAACAGGTTGTTTAGAATAACTTAGATTCAACTGAATTTCTAGTGGCGCGTAGTTTATGATGTGAACCGAGTTGTGAAGGTACCATGTTAACATGGACACATGAAACACGTCATGGATATTTGCCAATTTGGGTGGTAATGCGAGACGATATGCTACAGATCCAATCCTTTCGAGTACTTCAAAAGGTACAACGTATCTTGGACTCAACTTTCCCTTCTTACCAAAACGAGTGATTCCTTTAATTGGGGATACCCTAAGGAATACGTGATCGCCTATAGAGAATCCCAAGTCCCTCATCTGGTTGTATACGTAACTTTTCTAACGACTCTATACATGTTATAAACGACGTCGAATTTGCTTTATTTTATCCGTAGTTATTTGGACTAATTCTGGACCTAGTATCTCTGCTTCAGTTCAACAAATTGGGGATTTGCATCGTATTCTGTACAATGGTTCATAAGGGGCCATATTAATGTTGGCATGATAACTATTATTGTAGGCAAATTCCATTGGAGGTAGGTGTTCTTTCGAATTACCCTTAAAATCAAAGACACAAATTTGAGGCATGTTTTCTAATGTTTGGATAGTCATTTCTAATTGCCCATCCATTTAGAGCTGATAAGTTGTACAAAATTTCAATTCAATACCCCTGGCCTTTGTAGACTTTTCTATAATCTTGACATGAATCATGGATCTCTGTTTGAAATAAATGAAACAAGGGCTCTATGTAGACTTTTTCGTGATGTCGATGTGGAAGGTGTACTGGTCCGAAACCTCTTCAATGGTCTCCCACCAGTGTGGGTCAAGGTAGGTATAGTAGGCCGAGCAGGCGTAGACACCTTTGCTGTGGCTGCCCTGCCTTGGGTCCAGGATTCCTTGATCCCCCTAATGTCAGCCAGCTCCCTCTCTACTCGGGTGGCCCTGGTCACTACCTCGTCATAGGTGTCAATAATGTGTCTAGCCAATCTGTCCCTAATGGAGGTCTTCAACCCCCTAACAAAATGAAGAACCCTCAATCGATCTTCCCGAGTAATATGTGGGCTAAATCTCCCCAATGCCAGAAATTGGGACTCATATTGAGTCACTGTCATATCCCTCTGGAGGAGTGCCCCAAATTCATCCATAAACCCTATCTTGGTAGCCTCGGGAAAATAATGGTCATTGAACATGGCCACAAATGCAACCCAACCCTCTCCAAAACTGTGTAGTCGGTCAGCAGATACTTGCCACCACTAGCTGGCCAACTCTGTAAACTGAAAGGTGGCATATTGAATCCTCAGGTGTGGCTCAATAATCCCCTAGGAGTCTAAAATCCTGGTGATCTAATTCAACCACTCCTCAGCAACCAAAGGGCCCCGCAAATGTAGGAGGTCTCATCCTCTAGAACACCTTCATCATGAAGGTATCTTTGGTCTCACCACCCGTAGTCCGGGTCCCTTTTATGGCTCGAAAACACTCCTGTATAATGGCCGCCATATCTCTGGCGCCAATGGTCTGCTCCACCTCCTCTACTGGAGCAAGTACAGGGGCAACAGCCTCCTTAGCTGCGCCATGGGCAGGTGCAGCAGCTCGGGGTCTATCATGCCGAGGTGGGGCAACAAGCCCTAGGCCTACCTTATCTAGGTGGTCCAGCTCTAGCAGGAACTCTCCTTGGTGGCATAAGTCTACAAGTCCAAGGAAAAAAAATATTAACACCTCCTTTCACATTACACATAGGCATTTAAACGAATACTAAGCATGTACTTGTCAACAACTCACACTTCACAAGTAACAAACATAACATGTTATGACACACTTGCCTATCAACACTTATATAACTAATGTCAACCATCCCCCCCCCGGTTGGTTACACTAAACAATTAACACCGAGTTCTAACACAGCCTTTCGTAAGGAAGGAATTCATTTAAACAATGCAGTATACGCATACTCAAGTCATGCTTGTATTCAACTAGCCTAGCAATACTCAACCCTAAGTGAATGCTATCCAAAAATAATACATCTTTTCACAAAAGATTTTAACACAAGAGTATCTCAAAATCTTAAGTACAAATACTCTGAGTATCCACCGTCCAGTCCATACACAAAAATCTCCACAAGTCTAAATTCTTATTTTAGCATTCCTGGGTCTTATGTGTCTTTTTATTTTATGGTTTTCTAACTCATTGGCATTTGTTCATTTAAGGTTTTATAATTCTTTCATTATTCCTTACTTTTATAGTTAGGTAATAACCTTTCATGGATCACAACTTCGTTTGTTACTAACTGATGGAGTGTCATCCATTAACTGTAACGCAAGACTTGAGACCAATCTAGTCTGTATAAATATCATAGTCATAATACTATAATCCATGAATATCGAGTACTAACCTAGCATACACACACACACACATACACACATATATATATATATGAGAACACAATCGGCTAGGTAGATTACTAGGTCCACAGTCTATCTCATAAATAACTAGGCATACCGCCTACCTTATAGATAACTAAGTGCACAGCCTATATCTCAAATAACTAGGCATATGGCCTATCCCATAAAATATACGATCTATCACATAGATATGAGTTTCTAATATTAGTCAACCATTATTTCAAACAATCACGTACTCTCAATCAATCGGGAAATCAAGTATAGTGTATACTCGTGCACACCAACGCAACAAGTGCACATAAAACATACCACCCAAACTAGCCCCAAATAACTTAAGGTCTAAACTTCTCCCACTGTCCCTAGGTATTTGAACATATGCTTTGATACCACGTTGTCACGCCCCGAATTTCCACAAACCTGGGGAGTGAGTGAAATGAATTAAGAAAAGAAAATAAAGATAATTTAATGGATTCAATTAAACGTACATTCATTCCTTCAACATATACTCACACAAGGCACATTCAATGAATATATCTTACATGTCATTTGGGCTTAAGCCCTTACATCACAAAATATGCCCTAATGGTCAATTATCCTTCTAAATTCATGTCTCCTCCACTCTGCAAGACTTCCTCAAGTCTTAAGTGCCGCGAGCATCATCTGTAATGTGATATCCCACGAATGGGTCAACGCAACTGCTGGTATGACACAATGCTAATGCAAGGAACAAAATTAAGGCGTAGCATGTGCAAGTGTACATTTATAATCTACATTCCATCCAATTCATCAACATAATGCAAAGGCGGTATACGTGACACACCCATGCAAACTCTATGCCACACCCATATCTCGTTTACGGATTCACTTCCGATGGATCTTGAGTACCAACACCCGTTCACAGATCACTTCCGTTGGATACTGGGTACCAATGCAATGGCCAATTTTGGGTTTTTCACCACAAGATCTACACCCTCATAATGCACAGCACCAAGTGCTCAACCCACACTATGTTTCAAGGAATTACACCATGCTTTAATTCCACCATGCCATAATGCAATCTCAATGAAACATTTTACCAACACATGAAGTATGTTGTAAATAATACATTATACTTAAAACAACAATGGCATTTGAATCACACAACTTCTTCCACATGTATGCATGTAATTCACAATCAATTTAAACACATGTTTAGTTATATATTCACAATCTTAACAATTCTCGAAAAACATAAATCACATACTGTACCAACACATGGAATATACACATAGTCATGGTTCACGTTTATCACTTTACCGAACTCCCAAATAGTAACAAGGAACACATAAGCATATAAACAATCAACATGGAAATTTTTTCTAAACTTAATCCTATTCCTTACTTAGCAAAATATCATACCTAGAAGGGTTTTTCTCAACCCAAGGAGTTGTGTTCGCTGTGTAGCCGAACCAACTAGTGAGAATGCAGTCCTCTTTATTGTATCTATCTAGAAGGTCAAAATTGCCTTCTTCTTGTCTCTTAGTGTTCCTAAGATTCACAAAGTATGTCTCAGTCTATCGTCACATGAATTTATGCTATTCATCAAATTTTATGTATCTATGTCATAAGTTTCTCTTTTATTAATTTAGACTCTATTATTGAATCTGAAACGTCAAACAAAATCGGTTTAGGCTTTCACGGAATTCAATTTGGACTTTTGTACTAAAAATGGCAAAACGGTCATTTTGCATTTTTACGGGTTCTTACTTCTCGAGACCTCTTTTCACAAATTAGACTTCACAGTTGAGTCTGGAATGCTCAAAATAATAAAAATTCACTATTCTTTTAATTTAATCGGAGTCCCTTTGACTACTTTTTGACTTAGGGTCATTTTGGTAATTTCTCTTTTAAATAATTATTTAATTAAATAATATTTTATTCACTTGGGGTCAAAATATAATTATTATAACTTTTGGGTAAAATTTATAATTTCACAAATTCTTATTCCAATTTGGAATAGCCAAACAATGGATTAAATCTAAACTTGGATAAGCTATCCTTATTCTCAATTTCAATTCAATTTGTATCTACTATTCTTGTATCCAAATAGCCTTAATTCCATATTTTTAAGCTTTTAAAAATTATAAAATACTTGGATCTAACCCATGGGTGGTTAGGCGGGTCAACTCGACCAGACTCATGGCCCAAAATCATAAAAACCCCAACAGGCACAGCGTTGGTACGCGTAACCCAACTATGCGCCGGTGGTCTTCTCTGGCCACGGCAGCCCTTTTCTGGCGACGTTTTGACGTCCGACCACCTGGGTCCTCTTCTACTCCTCATGGGCTTTTCATATCTACCCTCAGAATTCAGTTTACATCACCGAAAGGCCTCGAAAAATGGAGTTGCAGCCAACTCTGGCGAGCTGTCCCAATTTTCTGGCGAACTGAATTTTCACTTTTTCAGAACCTTTTAGCCATTGTTTTGAGCCCAAATTTTACCTACAAGTTTATGTACTTATGGGAAACAATTCCCAATTCATAGAACAATCTAAATCAATCAAAAACTCAATGACCCAGAATTTTTCTTCAAACTTTAAATGAGTTTTTCTCACTCATTTCTTAACCAAATGAGCTGTAGTTTCTTCCTAAATTCACCATTTTTCATGCTCTTTAAAACCATATAATTCTTTCTAAGCTTTAATTAATTCTAGAAAAAAATCCAGAAATCCAAAACTTGAAAATACAGTAAGTTTCTCACCTTTTTTCTTTCTATTTCTCCTTTTTTCTTCTTCCATTTCCTACTTCTGAATGGTTTAGGATCCTCCCAAAGAGCTAAGCTCCTTTTTTATTTTTTTCATTGTTCTCTCAATCTCAACCACTGTATGTACATAAATATATATCACTTTCTCTCTTTACATCAAACCTGTACACACTCAATACCTAGTCTGCTTTGTACACTCACACACTCTTTCAATTTCTGCACTCACACAATCACACGCAATATATGTATATATATATATATACATATATTATATTAAAACACACACACTATTACACACTTACACACACCTGCTGCACTTGCAGTTTCTCTTCTTTCATTTCCTTTTTCTTTTCTTTTTATTCTCCTTATACTTTACATTTAAATACTTGTATACATATAGCACATAATACCATGTACATATATTTACACATATACAATACATCATTTATACACATTTTATACATAAATATATATTCGTATATGTACGTATATACTAAATTCTGAGTATATACACATACACTGATATTTTACCGTTTATGCATGGGTATGTACGTACGCATGCATGGGAATACGTGCATGCATGCATTACGAGGCATGGTTCTGGGTTGCTCGAGTGTCACCCGTACTAACTACACAATTGAAACCGTTTTACATTCCTAAATCATTCTGTCTGTATGATATCACGATATAGAGCTTTAACAGCTCGGGTTACAAATGGTATTGTATTACTCGACCGGTCTACCTCGATTCACGTGCTATCCCGGGTCAGGGTATTTCAACTAGTACTTTACTGTTTTAAAAACGAAAAATTTATTCTCAATTTTTAGGTCTCTACAATATATATATATATATAAAACGAAAGAGTAAAAAAATAGTGCACGTGTGTGTGTGAGAAAGATATAAATATGTGATGTGTATGTATATTATTGAAAGGAAAGGAGGTTGTTGTGGGCTGCCTCTGTAGTCTTGAAGAAGAAGAAAGAAGAGAAGTGAGAAGACTGCAGTAGCCCTGCAGCTGCCACCCAGGAAAAGAAAAAGGATTAGAGGAAAATGAGGTTAAGAAAGAAGGGGTGTGAATTCCTACTATGTGTATATATGAACATAATGAAAACCTTAGAAGAAACCGGGTATGCGAGGATAAAGAACAGAAGGAGTTGCAACTAGAAGAGGGAAGAAGAGGAAATCGAAGAGAGAGAAAAAAACTCTCTTTAAAATAATTTCAATTTTCCCCTTAGTTTGAACAATTTAAACCTCATATATATGATCTTATGTCGATAAACAGTAGTTTAGAAGTTGAACCAAGGCTTGAAAGACTCGAGAATGTCAAGAAACAAATTGAACCACCGTGGCTGGACCTCAAAAAGGGGTCTATACTCACGGAAATTTAAACTAGAAGCTTCTAGGATTACAAATCCATAAAAATTAGGCCAAACAGATCAGAAACGAGGGAGATACTTGAAGTTACATGTCACAGGTTAAAAATTGAATTTCACTAACAAAGTTTTAAGCTTGAATTTTTGAATGAGGGATGAATCCATATGCCTTCACGGTCATGACAAGCCAAACCCCACCAAGTGTGGTGGAGAAACGAGCTAGAACTGAGCTTATTACAGTTTCATTATCGAACCTCCAATCAAGCAAAATAACTTGATTCAATCCATGAAAATGATTCCAACACATTTCTAATCATCTATGGAGATGAAATGTGCCAAAATTAGACTAAGAAAATGCCTAAAAAGGACACGAATTTAACTTTGAAAATTCGAAGGATTAGGGATACAGTGACATTCTCGTCAAGAATATGATGAACAGTGTCCCAGTTTGGGCCAGGCCGGTTCGAGTTTGGGTAAAAAACTGACCCAAGCGCTTAACGAATCCCTCAACGACGTTGTTTTGAATAAGCTTAAAACATTTTAAAGATTGAATCAGGAATATTTGGCTATGGGTTTAAGGGCTTGATTTAATAAACCTATGCGGGAGAGGGATATCTTATTCCTATTTTGGACCATTAACCACCGTTTAGATCATAAAAAAAAAAAATAAGGGGAGCCAAAGCTCCCCATAATCGGACACTACACCTCCCACTCCTTATCCACTGGGTTGACTTATACCTTGTAAATATATTTCACATAATATATATTTTATATATTAAATTAAATGCTACGTATATCCAAATAAAACAAAGAAGGTGTCTACCCTAACATTTTTCGATGTTTCAGACCCAATAGCAAGGTCCATTTTATGAAACGAAGTTTCAAAAATTTAGACACATAAAATGCAATAGTTACCATTATGCCCTTAGTGATGTCCAAAGCCAATTAAACGTTAGAGATAGCCTATTTTGAATTTTTTTGACATTCCGCATTCAACGGTGGAGTCCATTTTTGCAAACGAAGCACCAAAAAAGTGAACACATAAAATGTGAAATTATAAAAAATTTCCCTAAACTTAATATAAGCTATAGATAGGCGAGCTCAAATTTGAAAAAGCCCAAATTTATTATCTTCAATATTCTGGACTAAACGGTGACGTTCTTTTGAGAAAAATAAGATCCGATAACAAATTAAAAAATGACCAATACGTCTTTAAGACTTAATGAAGCTACTAGAAGAGTATAAATGGAATAAAAAGACCTATATCAATGTTTTAACGACTGTCTAAACTCAAAAATGAAGTTCGTTTAGGCAAATGACGAGCCAAATAATATAATACACAAAAGAAAATTGACCAAAATGCCCCTAAAGGGAAAAGTAAACCACACAATGATCTACGACATGTTAAGAACCCTAATTAAAGACTATGAGGGAATCCTAAACAATAAAATTAAGTCCAGATTAGATTAAGAACTCTAAGTAAGCAATGGATTAAGCTAAGATGTGCATTAATATAATATCAATGTATTAGGATCCATGATTTAGGATCACCGACAATGGAATAAGAATAAGACGAGTGTCAAGGCAAGGCAAGTAAGCAAGCAATGAAATGACTATGGACTCTGGGCCATAGGTGAGTAATCCTGCACTTTGAAGTTGGGAATTTAACTTCATGATTTATGAAACATTTTAATTCAAAGTCCTATTATTTACATAATTCATGTTTTAAGCATGCTTCTTGTTCTGTTTCAAAAGTGCTATCTTGAATTGAAAAATGTGCTAATTTAAATTCTAGTTGTTTATATGACTCTTATTTCAAACATGCCTATTAATAAATTTGATAAATATCTTCTTTTAAAATGAATGTTTCTCATTCGAGCTATGTTCAACTACTCTTGAAAGGTATCTACTTGAAAAGTAATGTTTTAAATGCTTTTTATTTTTACGAATCGGTAACGTAAGATAATTAGTGTATAAGCACTCCTGTTTAGTGTTTCCTTCGAGACTCACTCCTGTAATGCCTGTAAGACGGCTAGAGATCTATCTTGTTTAGGTCATGTATATATATATATATATATATATATATATATTATACTGACCTCTTGTTAAGCTTAGAGTCTAGATCGATATGGATTCTCGTGTAAAGTGAAAATTTGTAAAGTTATGAAATGGAAGAAGGTTTTCGAACCCCCATTTTTCTGAAAAGGATAATTTTATCCTCCTGATTTAAGATAAATGGTTTTACCCTCATGTTTAATGAAAATGATTTGTAATCCTTATGCTTTATAAGTGAAGTGTTTTACACTCCTGATCCGATAAAGGATTTATTTATTTTGTTTTAACTAAATGTCTACGTTTTGTGCCGCTAATGGAAATTTTACTATGTGTTTAAGAAATTATGTGATTTACTTGAATCATTCTAAAAATGTTTCTAGTTTTAAGTTATTGTTTCAAGTTTATGTGCTTAAATACTTTATGACTCAAGTAATCATGTTTTGTATTGAAAATGTTATCAGTCGATAACATATTTTTATCATGAAATGCTTTCTGCTTTAAAACACTATCGGTTGAAAAACCCATGATAAGGTACTAGAATTACTTACGATCTTCTCACAAAGCTCACATGGATATTACCCATGATAGTTTAGGTAAAGAAGTGAAAGTATGAAGTTTTGATAAGAAAGTAGGGTATGGAACCCACAACTACAGTGAAATGCAATGAATTGTAGTGAACGTGAGGTATGGGACTCACAGTTAGCGTAAGTATGAAGTTCAAATGTGTACAAGATATGAATGTGAGGTATGAGACTCACAGTTAGAATAAAGTATGAAGTTCAGATGTGTACAAGACATGAACGTGAGGTATGAGACCCACAGTTGATATGTTCGGGAACTAGTAAGGACAAATGTTATGATAAGTATTCAAACTTGATGCAAGTAATGTAATGTTGATGAATGTAATGCTTCAAAAAAAAATTAGCCTATCTAGATACATGATGGATGAATGTAACATGTGTGATTACTTCCGTTACAATATTTAAGCTTGATGTGATGTGTAATTGTTTGGATTTTGGTTAAGTACATTCACATTCCCTAATTCGCATATGGTGCGTTTTGGGATGTGACACTCCTTTTATTTGTAAATTATATATATATATATATATATATATTTGGGGTATTACACATGGTATTTTTCATGTCAACTTTTATAAATTAACATCATGTCTTGCGATGAGGCTAAAGTTACATTAACCTTTACAATCATAACACATGTTCAGTCATTATATGAGCAAGATATGAGTAAATTCACAATATCTTTTAACCCAGCTCAATTCAATTTTTCATATCAATTTGAAATCAAATCATGTTTATCCTTTTCTAGTTATATCAGCTCATAACGAATGGATCATATCAGTTTCTTAAAGGATGTTCATATTGGTATAAAAAGGTTAAACTGGCATAATAAGTCAGAAGATTATTAGATTGATATCATGTCTGTGACAAATCTCCAATACATACTCCTAATGGGATTTTGACATTGACTTTTAATAGACATTTGTCTTTATATCCAACTCAATCAAGAACTTTTTGCCTCGAATAGGCAAGAATCCTAATTTCATATCAATAAAGAAAAGCCCAAAGATGGTAACCTTGTCCCTTATAAATAAAAGGTCACTTTTAAAAAAAAAAATTAAGCCAATTCTTATCAATTCAACTCTATTTTTTTCCTGTTATTATTCTTCTGACTTAATTCTTAGAGTGACCTTGGTTAGTATCCCACTATTGCCCAAGTTTTGTTATATATCCAACAAGGGATTCAAGATGCAATATCATCAATGTTCATCAAAATTTGTTAAAGTTCACCAATCACCATTGATTAAGGTTCCTAATTTTTGTTACATCATCATTTTGCAACCTGATCACATAAGAATAAGGCCCACACACAAAAATCCACTACCATTTCACAAGGTTCCTTCTCTGTATGATGACGTGATAGACCCCACACACATAACAACACATATTGTTGCCTAGATATTTATCCTAAAGAGGGGGTGAATAGGGTATTTTGAAAATTTTGGTTTCTTTAAAGAACTTAAAAAATTAATGTTATAAATACATAAATAAATAAGCAATAGAGAGAGTAAACACAATCATTTTATGAGGTTCAAAAAACTTTCTATGTCCTCGACTCAACCATCCTCACTTGAGTTTTTAAACTATTATGACCTCTTTACAGGTGGAGACCAAACATTTACAATGCGAAAACTATAACTCTCTTATCCTAGCAAAATATACCATTTTGTCTCACTAGGTAACATATATCTACAACTCTCACCGCAATGAAATAATATAAAGATGTTTACCAAGTAGAACTCTCTTTGAGAGTAGTTTTGGCTCAATAAGATGCTCACTTTCTATAAATAGATCAGTTATAAGCTCAGAGTATTTAAAGATGACTATAACTTTCAAATCTAGATTTTCAATGCTTGGATCTAAAGTCAAAAGTAAAGATATAGAAGTGTAATCATCCAAGAGAACCTATATTTATATCCCTTAAAAGAATATGTCAGTTGCTTTTCAAAAAGAGTCACTTCTCCCATTTTTGTCTGTTTAAAATTTGAATTCACGATTATCAGATTGATAAATTTAGTCGACTGGATAGAGGATTGGTCGACTGATTAGGTTAACTGAATTGTCTAGAGGGTTTGAGGTTCAATTGTTCAAAAACAATCAGTTGACTGGTCTTTGGAATCAATCGATTGGTCTTTTGGATTAGTCAATTGGTTCTAATGTACACTATTTTCAGCTTTGAAAAATAGTCGACTAGTTCTCCTTAGAGGTCGACTGAATGAGATAGTGAGTCTTAGGTTGTTTTTTAAAAATGTTACTCAATCGACTGGTTCTTGGAACTGGTTTACTGCTTTGATTAGTATAAAAATAAGCCTTTAAGTGCATTTGTTTTGTTTTGAAAAATCATTTGAGATTAGCTCTTAAATGATCATTTTTAAATAGTAAGAATTACAAATGATGATCAATCTAATTCTAAATCACTCAAAATTCAAAATAAAAAAATAAAACTTTTCACTTGACTTGTCTAGAATCCTTGGGCTTGAGCGTGTCAATTTGCTGGATTCAACACGAGAGCATTTGACTTGTTTTTATTCTTGTCTTGAAGAATGTTCTTGAGTGGAACCATTTAGTTTGATGGACTTTTATCATTTTTTAGTTACCATTCTTCTTTGACTTAGAGACCTATTTGCATTGTCACTTGAATAAAACATTAGTCCATGAGGATAATATTTTGTTATCATCAAAATTACTAAGATGTAATTGGTTAAAAATCCTTAGGGCTAACATATATACATTTAATTATATATATTTTAAATTTCAAATATTTATTAAATACAAATTAATTTATAATATATATTATATATTTAATATATTATTACAAAAGGGTAAAAAATGAATTCACACTTCATAACCACTTCTCCACAAACCCAGAGGGGTGGCTAAATGGAGCAAAGATAGCTTGTAGAGGGCTTACCTCCCAAGCTTGTCGGTTTGACTCTCACCGTCATGTCCTTGGGGCCAACTACCAATCATGATTAGTAGTTCGGACGTTTAACAACCCTACGAGGCGATGATCTTACATAAGAAAATGAAAATTAGTTAGACTCTGACTACTTGAATACCTTATTTGCTTGAAAAAAAAAAAACTATATTTCAATAGTTTTTTCCCAAATACCTAGTTAATAAATAAATCTTGTTAGAGTCAATTCTTCAAAATGAATTCTTTAAAATCAATTGTCCATAATTTCAAACTCCTAAAATAGGTATTAATGAGTCATTATTTTTATTTTTTGCATAAAAAATGTTGGAGATACGGATACGGTAATTACAAGACTTGTTTAAGAAATGCATGGGTTTTGAAAGGCCTTATTGGCAAGGAAATCTATGTAAATATTAGCTTGGAAGCAATGCCATTCATTCTAAAAAGAAATTCCAAAAGTAAAATATAAAATAATATAGTACTATCATATTAACTGAAAATCACATCATAACACTATTGAGAACTTGTTCGGTGAAAAATGACCGTGTGTTTGTTTGGCAGGACGTTTCCCAGCCTAAAACGCCGTTGGGTTCCACTAATTCACGGATTGAGATCGTTTGGCGCAGCTTATCGGCCTGAAGCGTTCGCGAATCTGGTCCATAACTCCGTTGGAGAGACGCTGGGTTGCGCAGCGTCCTGAGGGCGTTTGATTTTAGCCTTACGTCCTTACCCCGAGCTATTGTTATAATTACAAATAAACCTGCCCAATTTTTTTTTGTCTTTTCCTAAGCATCTGCTTTCTTCACGTGCTTTCATTTTTTGTCTTTTCCCAAGGGTACCACTTTTCAGTTTCCGTCATCTATTATAATGTATCTTTTCCCATGTCACTCCTTATAAATATATATTAATTTATTGTGTGTATAGAAAAATTATATTTTATTTATATTATAATATATTTAATAGTATATTATGTAATTAATTAATTAATTATCATAAATAATATATTTAATTATATATATATATATTTAATTCTATCATATATTAAATAAGTATAATAATAATAATTATTATTATGTATTATATAAACTAAGTATTTATATGTAAGGTATTTAAATTTTATATCATGTTACAAAAATAAATAAATATTATCTAATAAATTATAAAAAATAAAATAAATTTTGATGTACTGTAATTATTTTTAAATAATTTTTATCAAACACGTAATAAGTTATTATATCATCATAAATTACTATCATCTAAATATTCAAAATTCATTATACAAAAACTATTTTATCAAAATTTATTTTTTATAATCTGAAGATTCCACAAATTGACTCTAACTCATTTGATAAGTTTTTTTTTTGATAATAACCAAAAGCATATTACTACTTTTTAACCAAAATGAATATCAAATCATGACAATATATATATATATATATATTATTTGTATTGAATGCAAAAATTGTATTGATTAACTAACCAAAACATATTACAACTTTTACCCCAAAATGACTCCTTTAACCTCTTAACTTAAATGCAATTTACTTACCTCTTCTCACTCCTACAACTGTCATTCATGTAAATTGTTCCTTTTTTTTACAGCCTACAGTATAGATAAAATGAATCTTATATTTGATTAAGAACAAAGAATATAACAAAATAAAAATAATAAAAAATTAAGGAAATTAAGGTTAAAATGAATAATTTTTTTAAAAAAATCAAAAATAAAAATATACATAAAATCTAATTCTTTTATGTTTTAATAGTTATAATTTCTTTTACGTAATTTTAATTTCTTGTTAATTAATAATAGTCTTAGTATGCGAGAATGTAATAATAAAAAAGTTATTTTTATGACTCAATCTTACAATTTTGAGTTACAATACAATAATTTTATCATTGCACCAAAAAATCGTCTTTCATTTATTGCTAATCAAACTCTTAAGGCTTTTTTTGATTGGGAAGAAGAAATATTACAAAGTAAAAGTATTAAAAAAGTAAATTAAAGGAAAGGAAAGTGAAAAGAAAATTATTTTTCCTATATCCGTTTGGTCATGAATGAACAATTATTAAGAAAATTACAAGAAAATTAAATTTTATTTAAACTACTTCTATTCATTTATTTTTAAATTTGTAGTATTTGTGTGCTATATTTCTTTTATTGCACATTACCATCTAGCTAACCAAGTAAAGCTTAGAAGATAAAAATATTTTTTCCTACACTTTCTATTAGTCTCACTTGATTAAACATTACTCTAAAAAAGATATAGTTAGAAACTATATCCGTTTAATAACATTGTAGTTTTTAGCTTTCGTTTTTATCTTTTGACTACAGAAAACATGTTCGATTTTTAGTTTTTTTTTCCTAAAAATGTTTACAAATTTGGCTAACAACTAAAAACGAAAAAACAAAAATTGTTTAGTAGATTTTTAAAAGTAGAAACCAAGTATGCACAATTATAAAGGTTTAACGAGGTTTGGATTTTAATTCTTATTTATTACAACAATATCGTTTTTATAAAATATCTTCAATTTCTCTCTCTATCTCTTTTCTTTTTTTAATGTTCAACCCTGACTTTCCTACGATGCAAGTAGTCATCATCTTTGATTTTCTTTTCCTTAGTTTATTGTTATTCTATTTTTCTTCATTTGCACATAAATTTATAAATTGTGAAAAAACTCTTATGTCTCTCTCTCTTTCTCTCACACACACATACACACATATTTATTTATATATACGTGTGCGGGTTACATAATTGATCTCATATTATAGTAAATTTAACCATTTAAATTTTTTTATTAACAATTTGCAGACTCCAAAGTACTTAACTAACATTCAATTCTATTGACAACTTAGGCACACGAAACATCTATTGAGTGAGATGTGATCTTAGACTAAAACCAAGCAATTACTTCAAACATGTTGCTTGTTTTTGTTTTTATCTTTCTTTAAACCATGTTATTGTATCAAATGTAATTTTTATTTTCATTTTTATAAAAAATAAACAAATACTAGTTTCCCTTTTCAAAAAATTGAAAATAGGAAACGTTAGGATTAACGAAATTAAATAATTTACTAAATTTGAAAAACCTTCCATGTTTTCCCTCTCGTTTGCTGAACCTCTCGTTCAAACATACTCCGCTCCCTCTCTCCTTCGTACATACATATATATATATATATATACACACACACACACACACACAGTATGTATACTCTCTTGTAATGCAACAGTACTCTATACAAATGGCGGCGCATTTGGTATCAGATGGCAATCTCTTCGAGCGCTCTCTCTCTCGTCCCTTCAGAACCATCGAGTGTGGTGTTCGTGGGCTCAGGTACGATGATTTGGCTGTACCTAACGTTGACAAGATCGATAAGAAATTGCTGATCAATCCTCACCACCTCTCTATTGGGCACATGATCAGCGAAGGCCCGTATTCCATTGTCTATGAAGGATTGTGGGTTCCATTTCCTCTCCGTAACTTATCTTGATAGCTGCTTTTTCTTGATGATTCCGACTTCATTTCATCACATTTGGTTAATATTCTTGAATTTTCACGAATTAGAATCGTACTCCTGATTCAATTTATTTTTGTTATGATTCTATTTGATTTTATTTTTTCGAATAAGCGATTGATTTAGTTCAGTGGTAAACCCTTTTTATGGTAATTATTATTGGGTTCTTTGTGTTTAGGTCTCTAGAGGGCTATTCATCTTCAAAAATGACGTCCTCTTGTTTGTGGTTTGTTCCTTTTAATTTAAATAAGTGGACTAGCAATTGCTTGTCATTTGATCTAGATTATTAAAAAACGTTCTTAGGGTTTCTATGAAAAAAGAAAGGCAAAAAAGTCTGTCTTGTATGGGAGAAGTCTACTAGTAGACGAGGGACTGTTGGAATTTTGCTTTGTGTTATGAAAAAACAATTTTAGGGTTGATGGCACATAGACAAGAAAAACAATACTATGTTCTGTGTATGTTATGTGGTTCTACATTCTTCAGTCACACAATCACACCATGTCACTATCCCATATGGTGTGACGTTGTCTCTCAATTTTTTTGAATTTTACTTGATTCATGGACACTAACCTCCCCCAAAATTTAGGCATTTTGTAGAGTTTGTGAGACACCGTCACACAATGACTTAGTGTGACGTTCTCACCGAATAATTACTTGAGGAATTTTCTCAAGCATTGATCATATTATAAGCATGCATGTTTTTTGAGTGGACGTACATGGGAACACTTGTGATATTACATTAATGAACTATTTGGGCTTGGTGCGACTCTGGCTGTCGTGCAAGATGCATACAAATAGATATAATATATTGTTATCAATATATCAATCAAATTATCCAATGGGAAGAATGTTTGAGAAAATAATAACACTTCCATATGTACATTTTAGGTTTATGTTCCTTTTAGCCATATTTACCTTTCCTTTTTACAAATTACCAAAATTTATACCTTAACATGAAGATAGGTTCAACAAAAGTAAACTAATTTCAACCAGTTAAGATTAAAAATTACAAAACAGAGTACAATTCAACGGTTCTAGCAGCTACTTGTCTCATGTTTTAAACCTAAATCAAGTTAACAAAAACAGCCATCCTAATTGGCCCACGCTGATTGATTTACCAGGCAAATTTTACATACAGAATCTTATGATTTTCATGTGAAAACTACCAGATTCTTCAATTTTCTAAGTGCGGTCCCATCATTTGTTTGAGGATGGGTTAGGTGATTTTTTTTTTTTTGGGGTGGGGGGTGAATTTAAAGTAAATAGCATGTGTTCTAGGGACTCCACCGTACTGGCAATGTTTGCAGGGCTACACAGCTGTGAGATATCTGTCAAGACAGAATAGATCAATGTAGTCTAGGTTTCATAGCATGAAATGCTTTTCTATGAATTATGTATGTCCTTTCAGTTTAATTGAATTTAATAGACATTTTAGGAAGAAATTCCATTGTATATCTTATCTTTTATTTTAAAAAAGACGTTTAAGCTGAAGAACAAGGAGCAATAAATGTCAAATCAGAAATATGGATCTGTTAGAATCAGAAGGTTCTGGAATTAGCCTGCCTAAAGCTTTATATGAAATGTTGAATTGGCATTAAGTGGGGGATACTAAACGTAGAAGGAAAGTGATTGGTTTGTCACATTGGATCAATCATCCATTGGGATGAGAAGAATTGGAGATCCCATTGTTCATAGAATTTTAGTTAAATTGAATTCTTTTTGGATGCTGTGGGATGGGCATACCCCATAAGATTAAGCAGAAAATACATGTGATGGTGACGACACTGGTCAGGCCTCGTAAAACTTAATGTTATGCAATCAAAATACAACTTGCTCATCAAATGAGTAGAGATAATTTTAGGATGTTAATGGATATGTGGATGTTGAATGCTACAGTAATTGAAGACAATATAAGATAAATTTTGCTGAGATCTGCATATGAGCAACAAAATTTGACTACATTGCTATGGAGTAATATGATTTTGGTTCAAGGCACTGCCAAGTTCAAGGGGAAGGCCAAAAGTAATGTTTCTCACTTCTCAGGGCCATGAGAAAAGACATGGTAGCCTATGACTTAATGGATCTCATTTTAGAGTAGAACAGGAAAAAAATTATGGGTACCTGACACCAAGAAGTGTTTTAAGTTTTAATTGATTTGAGTTTTCTTTGAATTTTGAACAGATGGACAAATAATAGCGGTCATTAAAGATGTCACTGAGAGAGAAAATTAAGACCTTTTATTGGACTGTGCATTGCAGCATTTATAACAAATGACAAAAGATGAGGAGCTGTGTCTGTAATTCTCTCCTACTCAAACGTTGAAGCTGAAAGAGTAAAATAATGGAGAGAAGTAGTGAGTTTAATATAATTTCCATCATTAACAAGCATGCAACACTTGTTCTGCTGTTCACTCTTCTGTTAATTGTCCAAATTATTGTCAAAAACTATACAGACGTTGTCTCCAAAATTATCAAAAACAATAATCATTGACTGTTAGAAGTGCCTGACAAATTATATCTAAAATTTAACAGTTACCGGGAATACATAAATTGTCAATTTGAACATGTTTTTAAGGTCAGTTTATTTATTTATGTGAATGTTACTTTGTGATACTGTTGAACATGTTTATTTTCCGAATATTCTAACATTAATGTTTATTGGATGACATTTTCCAGGTATAAATCCAAGCCTGTTGCTATAAAAGTAATACAGCCCGAAAAAACGTCAGCTGTGAGTCCTGAACGCAGAGAGAAATTTGAGAGGGAGGCTGCAATGCTATCTAGAGTGAAACATGATAATATTGTGAAGGTACACTGAATGCCATATAAGAATGTAGTTGAAATGAAAATGTCATGCAAGTAGTTTACTTTGTTTTCTCATACATATGTATACACATACACAAATATGTGCATTAACAGTTAATATATGTTTTTATTTTTCCATTTTTTCTTTCAAATTTTTTGTTTTATAATTCATTTAGATTTTGGCAATGGGGATCTTATAGGATTGATCAATTAGTTAATTATTCTAATTTTTTGAAATATGTTCAATGATTTAATTGAATGCTTTTGTGCATATGGGAAAGGTATAGCCTATTCTTAGCGAAGGCAGCCTAACACTAATGATTACCCAAATAGCAAGCAAAAGGCACTCTTGTGAACCCAAATCCCCTATTGTTGGGTTGCCTTTATTGTTAACTTCTAATAGTACTAACAACTCTCCACTTGACGAGGCCATAAGCCCAACTACTAAGAGTGGGTTAATTCACTTCTAATGATAACCACCCCAAATTCCCTATTACGTGATGGCATGACAGCATTTATAGTCTTTTCTGTTGTGCTCATGGACCTTGTTATTTTAAGCCTTTGTTCTTATAGATCTAAGATTAGGTTGGGTCATTACTTGTCCAAATGTTGTGTTTGTAGCTTATCTTCTTTAGCTCTCCTACAAGACATGGGCACATGCATCGCTACTTTTGCAAGGGGTTCTTTATTTATATATTTGCATTACTATATCTTATACATTTCCATGTGGATTTTTCCATGATATATATTGTGATAATAATGTTTATTGATGCTTGTTACAGACTGTGAACTAAACTTGGCGTTGATATCATCGTAATGCTTATACCCTAGACAAATAAATGGAGAAATAACTCCAATTATCATTATCTTATTGATTTAAAATAAATTATTACTTTGTAGTTTAGTGTCATGAGAATGAGTCTCCTTAATTTTATAATGCCTTTCATATGCTCAAAGAGCAAAATTTCGTTTTTTCCCATTGAAACAGCTGAAACAAAATATTAGTGGAATACCGAAATTTACATGTTTCTATAGAAACAAAGTTGTTTATGTGGAACATTCTGAAACTAGTGGAAACATTTATTTTGTATCAATAATAATTTTAATATCTATTTGTTTTTCAAATGAAGGAAGAGATTGAAGGATTAAGACAAAAAATTACAAGATATTTCTATTTACTTTTTATCCAAAAAAATAGACAAGGCAAAGTAGAAGTAGTGAAAATAAGATGTAGATAAACAATTTGTTTTAATACTTACTAATTATAATAGGTTTGAATTTCTATTTGTTTTACTTATTATTTTATATGTAACTTGTGTCAAACTGTCTAATTCGTGAATATTACACAATATATATCTTTTATATTATGGTATTGTATTTAATTATAATTAATTTATATATTTTATAACAAATATATAATAATTTCATATTACATAAAAGTTTAGCTCTAAATTTTTTATATTAGTAAAGAGTTATTTGGTATTATTGATTAATTTACATTTATGTTTTTCTTCTTTTTTTTTCACTTTCCTCTTAGTATCTTCTTGTGTGGAAGGATATGAATCCTAAAATATTTTCAATTTTAATATTTATCTTTCCAAGTGTTTATACATAATTTAATTTTTTCATCGTTTTTACTATATTTTTGAAATGTTTTCGTTTTCTGGGTGACCGAAATAACACTAGAAACGAAATTTGATCCTTGCATATGCTAATTAGTGATTACTCATTATATATGTAAAACTAATTCTAAGTGTTTAATGTGTCAGACGTGTAGTGTGTGTCTTTTTTTTTTTTTTTAATTAGTTGTGTATGTGTCTTATTATTGTTGTTGTTATTATTATTATTCTTAGAAGTTTAATCTGATAGATGGCTTGAGCTTCCATCATTGTGTCTATGTCATTGATGTTACCACTACCTGCAAGCATGACATGCATATCCGACGTGTTAATGTGAGGTGTGTGCTTGGGTTCCTATCTTAGTTTCAGAATTCATCAACTAAGGAGCACGAATACAGACATGAGATATGAATACGACACGACACGTACACGCAAACACGGTATTTTAAAAAAAAGTAGGATATGTTGAATATATATTTATATGATAAAAATTTAATATTATTTCAATCAAAATTGACATAAAAATACACAAATCACGGCAATATTATTAATATATCAAAATAAAAAAGCTATTAAATAAAAATTTAAGAACTTCATTTAATCATCAACATTTAAGATTTAAGTTTTAAAACAAATTTGTTAACTATTATATATTTATATGTGTGTGTATGTGTGCGGGCACGCGCACGTGGAGAAAAGGAGGGGAAAAAGAGAAAAATTAAAAAAAAAAGATCCAAAATATAAAAAAAAATTCAAAAACGTGTCCCCAACTAGTCCGGGACGTATCCGTAACGTGTCCAAAACTCAGAAAAATTAAATACTTTTTTTCCATGTGTCTGTGTCCGACATTGATACATGAGGCAAAATAGAATATCAGTGCTTCATAGGTCATCAAGATACTTTGACATGTGACTTCAGGTTATTGAAACCTAACAACACGAGATATTTATTGATGTTCCTGGATTGATTGTAGGCATTGTGAATCAGCTGTTGTAAGTGATGAACGTTAAGTTGTTTAGCGAGTGACGTTGCTGAGTACTACTTCTTTACAAGTTACTGCTATCACATCCATCAATCCAATGTGAACTTACAATCAGCCTCATTGCATTGTTTCAGATTGTTTCTTTTTCATCCAATAACTATATTCTTTCTGTTCTAGCAGTAACGGAAAAAATGACTGCAAACTGAAATTAAACTTGCCCAAAAATTTGAAGATTGAAAAGGCCAGATCTGTATGGCCAACCCCAGAATAGCTTAATTAAGGTTTGGGTTATTATAATGATGAAAACTAGATACGGGAGCAGTATTCAGAATGAGATGGTGCCCTTTTGGCGTTCATAGTCACTCATTTTGATGATATATTATTCTGTTATTTGTTCCTAAACTGCATTTTCTTAATCTATGTTTGGGTAGATAGACACGATTCTTGTTCTATTTGTTAATATATACATATTTCCAACTTTTTAGCTCTTTACTGTTCTCTTTAACTTAGCACATGGAATATCTTGTCCAAAAGCATCTATGCTCCTTCCATTTAGTTGGTAAGATGAGACGTTTTGCTGAAACAGTTCATTGGCGCCCATACGGAACCAACCATGATGATAATAACGGAGCTTTTGAGAGGTGGTACACTTCAGAAGTACTTATGGAGTACCCGTCCAAATTCTCCTGATCTAAAGCTCTCCATAAGTTTCGCATTGGGAATTTCTCGAGCAATGGAATATTTGCATGCAAATGGCATCATTCACCGCGACTTGAAGCCCAGTAATCTATTCTATTTTTCATCTCTGCATTGCTTCATTCTGTAATCTGTAGGTTGTAGAGCAGTCAATCATCCAGGCCATCTTACCTAGGTTTTCTGACTAGGATCAATAAAATTTAGGCACAGAAAGAAATTGCTTGGTCTTCCTTGTCCATAAGTTTATAATGGCAAATGATTTTCAGTCCGACACATCAAAACTGAAGTGATAAGCTAACTTGACACATGGAAAAATCACCCATAAACTCATAATAAATTGCATGATGTGCCATTGTGTCTAGTTAGCTTGCCTAGCCAATTCATACTATATAGCACTATTCTTTTATAATTTATTTGGTTCACCAACCAGCTCTAAGTTGGTTCGTACTTCCTCCACCTTCTCATATGGGAGGTTGAGGGTTCAAGTCTCCTTAAGAGGCAAAGTGTGTGTGTGTGTGTGATTTACCTATCAAAATAATAATAACAATGCATTTGGTTTGCATTTGGAGCAGCATGCTAGGAAGAGGCATGCCGCATGCTCGTCATTTTGCAACCTACACATGCACAAACACTAACAAACAAACAATTTTTTCCCAAAAATCCCTTTCTTTTGGGTGACATGCAGCTATGCACATCCTCTGAGTGTGAGTCAAAGTAGCTGTAATATTGTGAACCAAAGGGGGTATATATTCTTTAATCCATGGAAATGAGCTTATGTTTTTAAGCAGATTTGTGTCAGCTGTGAACATGTATCAGGGACATTTTATATTTTGTTCCTCTGATTCTTGAATGAATACCTCAATTTTAATATTTCTTTTTTAAGAATCACTGATGTGGTTGGAAGTTGAATCCTTATCTATTGCAGATAATCTGCTTCTGAAAGAAAACTCCCCATGTTTATTATAGGCAATTTACTTCTAACAGAAGACAAGAAGAAAATCAAGCTAGCGGACTTTGGGTTAGCTAGGGAGGAGACAATGGATGAAATGACTACTGAGGCTGGTACTTACAGGTGGATGGCTCCTGAGGTACTCACTCACTCCTCTGGTACAAAAAATTTAATTGCCCTAATTTTAGTATAAGCCTCATTCTTTACCTAAATCAGCTGTTCAGTGTAGACCCAATGAAATTGGGAGTGAAGAAACACTATGATCATAAGGTGGATGTCTACAGCTTCTCAATAATTCTGTGGGAGCTGCTCACAAACATCACTCCATTCAAGGGGAGAAACAACATAATGGTGGCATATGCTGCAGCTACAGTAAGTCCTTGGATTTTTGTTTTGTTTTTCTCTTCTAAAGATAAACTTGCAGTGCTTATAGATGGATCCATCTAACCATTATATATAAGCTCTGCATTGTCATGAAATTGCTTTCTTCATATCGTGCATAATGCCATAAACATTTTCATGCCCAAATTAAACTAAAAGTCAAAACATTGCAACATTGAAGTTGAAAAGTTGGGTCAGCTTCTATAAACTTCTGTGATTTGTTTCTATTTCCACACCACAGTACATAAATCTATCATGTGTTTTTAGTGTTAACCTTATTCTTTTGTAAGTTTCCATTGTATAAAACATATTTTTAGTGTTGGCTGTCTGTTGTTAATTTTGCACTGGGTTTCACTTTTGCTTCCAGAACCTAAGGCCTAGCATGGATAGCATTCCAAAGGATCTTGCTTCGCTCCTGCAGTCCTGTTGGGCGGAGGACCCAGCAGACCGACCCGAATTCATGCAAATCACAGACTTTCTGGCAAACTTCCTCGGCAACATCTGCTCAACACAGATCACACCACCAAAGGTATTTGAGATTGAACATCTGAAAATAAAAATGACTGCAGATTCTCCAGGCACCAATTATCAAACGAGCAAGTCCGAAGAGGAAGATCAGAAGGGCAGGAGTCCATCCCTTGCTTGCCCGAGTTGCTTTGATCACTGTTTCTCTGATGGGTTGAGGGACTCTTCTTAGGTTTGAAACCCATTGCAGATCATTGATTATACATTTTTTTTAGGTTCCCTCCCTTCTCCTACATATAGAATATTGGGCGAATTACATTATCGTTATAAGCATTGTACAAAATTTTTGAGAATGAAATAGAATTATAAGAGCATCTCCGGTGGTGACTCAAATCCTTACTCAAATTTAAATTTGAGTCAAAATTTATAAAAAAACATCTCTAATGGTTGTTCAAACCCAAACTCAAATAGGGTTTTACTCAAATCAGTGCACTACTGTTCATAGATGCAAATTTAAGTGACCATTAGAGAGCATGAGACTCAAATTCAACTTTCACTCAAATTCTAACTTAAATTTGGGTAAAAATTTGAGTCACCAGTCGAGATGCTCTAATAAAATAAATAGGAAAGAAATATAAAGCTTTTATCAAGTTGATGTCATTCCTTTGCCCAGTTAATTTTTTCCCTTTCTTGATTCAAACTGAGTTATATTTCTTCGTTTTTCTGTTACCTGATTGGAGATCATGGAAATCGTGAAGCATTAAATTGTTTCTGACATTCTTGGAAAAAGACTCTTAATAATGATTGAGAGGGTGATATATGATCCCCATGCGAGTGCGTAGTGAATACCATGCTGCATGTTAAGACTTTTACTTGCAAAGCATTTTTGTATACAAAATGAGGAGTTTATTTGGCTGGAAGAGTTGCCGGCTGTTTTTCTTTGGGATAGACTGATAGCTTTGTCTTGTGCTTTCGCATTTGTAACCCCTTTTCATCTATATATATATATATATATATTTTGGCTATGTAAATAATAGTTGTGTTTTGAATGATGGAAATAATAATGTTGCTATATATACCACAGCAACATTGAATGAAGCATGCAAGAATAGAATAGCATCGAATGAAGTGAGTAAGAAAGTCCTTCATTTAATGCTTGGCTGGTTGGGTTTAAAAAACTTAAATCTTACCTATCTCTATAGATATAGGTGAGTGGACTTACGAGTCTAAAGTCGAAAAATATTTTTGTTTGTTTACATTTTTAATTTTTAATTTCAAAACGTGAGATATGCGTTTGGCAAGTTATTTATTTTAATTTTATAAAACTTAGACTATCATATCTAAATGCATTTTCACAATTTTTTAAAAATTAATTAAAAAATTTTTATAAATATTTTTTAAAAAATTATATCTAAATCACTATCCAAGCGTTAACCATTATATTCCCATCATCAGCAAACATCTATATGTGGATGCAAGTGATGAAGAAGAGAACAACACAATGAACAATGAGGAAAAATAAAATAAAATCATTCAAATTGTAGGGAGTGTGTAGCCAACCTCTTTTTGTATTTTCTTTTCCATAGCGAAGTTTTTTTCCCTTTTGCTTGTGAACGTAGACTTAAAGTCAAACAATGTAATATCTTTATGTATTTATGTGATTTCTCTGTGTTCATATATTCTCTTATTTTACCACATATTATCAATACAAGGCTTGAATCGACTGAGAAGTTCCAAAGGTATAAAAATTGTTCTTATTATCTTATCTTATATAAACTGTTGGAAGAATATGTGTTCAGGAAAGGCATATGATAAGTGGTTAGTGCACACAATTTTTTTTAGGTTGAAATAGTTGAATTTGTTGGTTGTAAAGTTTGTTTTATGATATTAGACATGTATTTACTATTATTGTGTTAAAGTCTTGAATATGAGAGGAAGTAAAAGGAAAAAAGGGATAAATAATGCTTGACAATGCCCATTACCTCCCATTCTTGTCAGTATGTTGCAGTAAGTACACACACTAGGTGACATAATAATTTCAGCCACATGCACAAATTGATGGCAACAATATATTTTCATTGAATTCATCATAAATGTTCCATTTCTCTTATTTTGACTGTGATACCTATGTGATATATAATATAGTTTGAAAAAAGTAGAATATCACCAAATCAGAGTTTTTTGCCTTGAGTATTTTGATATCTTGGGTTTTTAGTATTGAAATTCATCTTGAAGTTATGAATCTTGGACGGAAACCAAGCGTATCAGTAGGACCTTATGAAGGTAATGATTTTCTTTTGCTATCATATCAAAGAAGGATTGAAAATATAATATATTATGGTAAATGACCCTTCAACACTTACAAATAATTTGAAGGAAAGATATGACTACCAAAAAATTATAATTTGTCTAAAAACTCAATGCGATTGGCTGAAATTCCACAATGACTTCTTTAGGTTCATTAAGCACACTTCTCTGTAATGATCAAAACACTCATTCGAATGAGTGCACCATGTTGGTTCAAAAATTAAAATTTTGTGCTTTTGGTAACAAGCTACCAAGTCTTGTTAGTGTGAGATCTTGGATTTTGTACTTAAACTGCCATTTTAATGGATTATAGCTTGGCGTATTGGTTTGGTATACCGAATGATGTGTCAATAGGGTTTTTTTTTTTTTTTGTAATTAATGGATGTGTTGTTTTTTTATTTAAATTTTAAAGAAGAGTTATGATAAATGATGTTATTCGGTAAACCAAACCGGTGTACCTAGCATTACTCTTATTATAATTGTTAACTTCATTTGATGATTAAATGCTTAATGTTCTTGTGGGGGTAAATTCCTCCACAAGTAATTATCCTCTTACAAAAAAGGAATAAAGATTATCGGAAGAAACTAGGAACGCTAGTGTGGTGCCGGTCGAGGACTCTTTGACGGTCAAGTTAACACTGAACTAGTTTGGAATATAAAGATATGCAAGAAGTGTTATATCAAATGTGACGTCCCTTTTCTTTGGAGGTTCTAGTGTTTAAATAGTGGATGAATGGTTGGGGATGTCTTTCTTGATCTTAGCTGATTCCCCGATCATGGTCGGTTTGTGCATGATCATGCATTCTGTTATCAAATTTATCGAAGATCATAATCCCACTTAATTAGTCTTGGTAGGTTTAAATGGGTTAACAATGCTTGGATGAGCTGGCTAGTTGACCTAACGTAGTTTGGATGTTGTTATGGCTTGAATGGCTCTTCCCGGGCTTGTTATTAAGCGAGTGCACTTCGGTTTATTTTCGTTATCCCCATCCCAGGTGTCTCTTGATGTATTGAGGGGTGATTTTATACCTGTACATATACCCTTCTTCCCTTGTTATCTATGTTTGTGGTGAGAAGGGAAGTAGCCTTGCTGACGTCGGTTTGCATAGGTAATAATTGCGTGGGAATTCGATTGCTCAGTAATAAGAAAATGGGAAAGGCTTTGCTCAGATTTTCAAGTCCTAAGGGACGTCCCTTGGTTTGATGAGACCCACGTGTCAGTGTGGGGATTTTTTTTTTATGATATGGCTTTATTAAATGAGACGTGTTTGCTAGTTGCCATCTCTTCAGGCATGTCTTTTCATGCTTTGTCTGCATGTGTCGTTTTTCTTGCTTTTTCTTCTTTATAAGTCGCGAAGGCTTTATTCTTTATCTCTAGGTTTATGCTTTCTTCTTTTTCTTCTGTTAGAGATTTTCCAACAGAGATTATCATGTCTGGTGAATCTCTTGCAAGGAATAAAAAGGGAGGCAATGAGGGTAGCGATGTTCGTTCTGTCGATGTTCCCGCTTCTAGGACTAATGTCTCTTTTCTTGATCCGTCTTGCTTTAATTCGTCTTTGCCTTGGATTAAAGATGATGGGGATTTGACGACTTTTATTGCCAAGTATCAAGATGCGTTCCCAGAGAATGTGATCATCAGCCTTGGTGGCGAAGAGTTGTTTGGTGTCTCGTGCAGCCGTGAAGGTTTTATTAAATTTCATCCTCAAGTAATTGCTTTAGGATTTAAGTTCCCCATTGCTAGTTTTTATCGACAATTCTTCAAGTTTTTTCGTATTGCTTCCAAGTCAATTGACTCCCAGCGGTTATCGGATTCTGATGGATTTCCAAGCACTTACTCGTTTTTATAATTTGCAGCTAGGGTTTAGTGAGTTTTCGGGTTTCCCATATAGTTAAACGAATGGGGAATGGTTGTTACTACATTTCTTCTCGTAATGTCATCTTGATTCAGCATTTGCCTTAAGGTGAAAAAGGTTAGGATAAATGCACCTTGGAGATTAGGTGGTGCATGGCATTTTCCTCCTGATGAGATTACTTACGTTGTCCTTGACTATTTGGGGCAGAGTTCGTGACAAGGCTATTGCGAAGCCTTTGCTTAATAAGTATAATGAAGTTGAATTATCTCATGCTTTCGCTATTAAAGATTGGGACTGGAGCAGTCTTTTGGACCCGTCTAGGCAAGTGGTGGAATTGCCTACCATTGATATTTTGGAGCCGGGTCTCTTTGGGATTCTCGTTGGAATTCTTTTTAGGAAGTCATGGGTAGAACCCGGGGTATAGTATAGACAAGGGAAGGTTCACCACGAGTGCCTTTGAAGAAACGGATATTTGGTATGGATGGCTAAATGAGAGAAGTCATAGTAATGGTTCGTCCTAAGGAGACTCTTCCTAATTCAATGATCTCCATTGTTGATCGCTTCTTAAGCTTCGTTCCTCTTTTTACTGGGGTTACCAAGAAGCGTGCAGCGCAAGGTTCTGATGATTCGAAGGGTAAAAAGATTCAAACAGAGGGCATTCCTTGTCCTTCGGAGGCTCCCCAGGCTGATAATCTGAGCGCCTGAGTCTAACCCTTCTGCACTTTTTCCTGATTCGGCTTCTTTGTTTGTTCGCCTTTCTTCTCGTGGTCCTACTTATGGCAACCAGGCACTTCTGGTTCTTCTTCTAAAGAGCTTCCCTCTCTTTTATTTGACCAGAGGGCTGCAATGGCTACTGTCAAGTTGTTTTGGACCCTTGTTAATATGGCCAAATTGGCTGAGATCAGGATCCCCTTCTTTAGAGCATTAAGTTTGCTTTAACTTTATAGGGGCCATGGTGGGTTTATCTGATTGGCTTTCTCGTTCTGAGGGCCATACGCGTCTGGTGAATGGTTTATAAGAGGATTTGGCTCCCTTCCGATAAGAAATTGATTCTTTGAACGTTCAAAACTCAAGTTTAGATGATGCTCACGAGTCTATGAAGGATGACTTGTTTAAGGCTCGCGTAGATCCCTAGGAGCGTTGGAAGGAGCTTGTTTATACTTGTACTTTGCTCTGTCATTCTCGTGAGGAAACTTTCTTTGAGAGGGATAATGCTGTCAGGCTAGCCCGAGAAAGAGATGCTTTGAGAGTTTCTCTAAGAGAGGAGTTGGAGCATGTGACCTCCTGTAATGCTTAGGTGAGCAGAGTCCAGAGAGAGTATCAGGATCAAGTCTTTAAGTTTTAGGAGGAGGCTTGTCGAATGGGCTACGAAGATGCCTAAGTTGGGCATCCTCTTACTTTCCATTTGATTGAGGTAGAAGTGGTTGTGGTAGGAGGGGAGGCTAAACAGTAGGTCCTTCTTGGTAGAAGAGCCTCGACCATTCTTCGATCTTGCTGTTGACGCTATTGCTGTTGATGAGCAAGAAACAATAAATATTGGTACTAATACCGAACCGGTTTTCCACTCAGCTAAGGGTGCCGATGATTAGGTTACTTATTTTTTTGTATGTCCCTTTTTTTTTGTAATTGGAGAAAATTTGTATACACGCATTTTTTGGATCCTGAAGTTTTCAAATTTAATCACTAATGCTTCTTGGAAATGCTTGATGTCTGTTAAGTAGACTTATAGTATTACATTTTGTCTATCAGGATTTTTTTAAAGATTTTTGGTGTTTAGGTTCCTTGCCTTCCAAAACCTTGCTTCTTTCAGACTTTAGAACTATCTTATATTTACTATCGAGGTAGTAAATATATCTGTACCCGTAGTTTTTATGGGGTATGGTGGTTAGAGCGGATTCTAGCAGTTTGCGAGGACTGGGCCCTTCCAATTTTTGAAATTCCTTTATAGGGTAAACCCTGTATGTGCTTAAGGACAGACCCTAATCACACCATTTTTTGTGAGTAAAGTACTCGTTGCCCGAGAGGACTCATGGCGAGGCTAAAAAAATGATCTTTTTAGTAATACGTTCCAGGCCGGAACCTGTGTCCCTTTCCTCTGGGCTAGGGCTTGAGGGGATTACTCTAGGCTGGAGCCTATTTTAATTATTTTCCCATACTAGGACTTTGATTTTTTCTTTTGTTAGAGCCCGGAGAGCTCTACGTGTTGTGCGGAACTATTGCTTCCTTTGCTCAAGGGCTTTTGACGAGGTAGTTCATCATAAATTTTTTTATTGGGAAATTTTTTCAAGAAAAAATTTATTAGTTTATAGATTGCTACGACACTTAAATGCTAATTGATTTAGTCTTGTTGGCAATGACGGTTGGTATGTATGCCCCTATATTTTCCAAGATGGTAATAACATGTGTAGGGAATGTACCTTTTGCTGAATTGTCGCATATTTATTGCTTTGACATTGATTGATGCATTTTTGGAATTCCAAATGACATGACTTTTACAGCTTCTAGTTGTTGATTGCTTCCATGAGTGGACGACTTGGATTAAGTGCATTTTAATATAAATATGGGATGGCTATCTTTTCATTCTCAATTAGAGTCTTTTATGTTCTTCTTCTATTTCCATGAGTGGTGACTTCTGGTGTCCCTATTTAGCGGCTGGGTTTGTTGTCGAGTCTTTCTCATGTTTGCGTCCAAGTGTGATGCCTAACATGGGAAACTCGTAGTAGGCTTTAAGCAACTAACATGAGGAAGACTCGACATAGGGCAACCAGGGTAGAGATGCATGGAGGACTGGTCAGTCGGTTCCTTATGCACATGGCTCATCCCATGGCCATTGTCTCCTACCTTTGAAGGTTGTCATTTTTCTTAAGGCGAAGCTTAAGTTTGAGAAGCACACTCAACAATCATGATGTCCATTTCTTCATGTTTAGTTGGAGAAGAGATGCTACTTGAGAGTTAAAGGCTAAAGCTACCACCGGTTGAATTTTGAAGCGATGACATTTCTATGCATATATATATATATATTTATATAATTTTTTTTAAGGTTGAAAGGGTGATTATACACCTATTTTCAATGAAGTAATAAATCAAATTTATTTCGAGTTTCTATGGCAATTTGTAAGGAAATTTAGAACGATGCATTTGGTCGGAACCATTGTATGGCTTAAACAAAGTATTTCTTCAAATGTGTTGCATTCCATGGCTTCGGTAGCTCTTGCTTGACCATGGTTTACAATTGGTAAGAGCTTCCACCCCCAACTCTTGTTACCCTGTAAGGACTTTCCTAATTTGGGTTTAGCTTTTCGGCCTCCAATGGTTACGTGTTTGGGAAGAATTTTTGTAAAACTAAGTCTCCAACTTGAAAAGCTCTTATCTTTACTTTTCTATTGAAGTAACTGCTTAGTTTTTACTAGTAGTGGGATAGTCAAACTTGGGCTTGTTCTCTTCTCTATTCTTGTAAGTCCAAATTGAGACCAAACATTTCGTCATTTAATTTTGGGATAGTTGTTTTCTGATTGGAGAGTCTTTACAACCACTTTGGGGGGGTATCATAGCTTTATTGTTGTATGTAAGGGAAAATGGTATTTCTCTAGTTGGTTGTCGCTTTATAGTTCTGTAGGTCCAGAGTACTCCGAGAAGTATTTCTGCCCATTTCCCTTTAGCTTTTCCAAGTTTCTTCTTCAAATTTGTCAAGACAATTGTATTGGAGGCTTCTGCTCGTTCGTTTACTTGAGGGTAGCACGGAGTGGAGAGGTGGTTCTCTATTTTGAGTTCAACACAAAAATTTCTTACCAAGCTTCCTATGAATTGTAGACCATTGTCTAAGACCAGAGTTTTTGGGATCCCAAATATGCAAATGATGTCTGTCCATACGAAATCTTTGATTTAGGATTCTCCAATTTTTGCGAGTGGTTTTGCTTCGATCCATTTTGTAATGTAATCTGTCACAACAAGAAGGAATTTTCTTTGCCCGGAGGCTGTTGGTAATGACCTTATGATGTCCAGACGCCATTGCATGAATGGCCAATGATTATTTAAAGGGGAAAGTTTTGATGTCGGTTGTCTGTGGACAGGTGTGAACCATTGACATTGGTCACATCTTTTTACCAACTCTTTAATGTCTTCATATATTGAAGGCCAGTAATACCCTTCATTTATTGCCTTCTAGGCCAATGATCTACCTTCTGAATGATTTTCGCAGATCCTTTCGTGAATTTTCCTCATAACTTGTTGGGCTTGTTTTGGTGTTAAGCATTTTAGGTATGGCCTGGAGTAAGACTTTTTGTAGAGGTTGTCATTAATCAGGGCATATTGAGTGGCTTTACTTTGAAACTTTCGAGCATCTAACTTGTTTGGGGGGTAGGGAGCTATCTCTTAAAGTAAGAGATGATTGGAGTCTGCCTACTTGAGAGTTGGTTGATCTAGGTTATCATTTGCTCTTCTTCGTCTAAGTTGGACTTTGGTATGAACTCTACTAGAATTGTTTGTCCAAAATGAAAATTAGCTGTTGACCTAAGATTAGCATGGGACTCAGCATGAGAGTTTTCTTCTTTAGGAAGCTGTTAGATTGTGTGCTCATGGATGAACTTAAGTTGTTCTTGTATCTTTTTTTTGTATGTTGCCATCCTGGCATCTTTGGTTTCATATTCTCCGTTTATCTGGTTGGCTATGAGTTGGGAATCACAAAAAACTTGTAATTTTTTTATCCCTAATTCATTAGCCAGTTTCAAATCGGATAGTAAGGCTTCGTATTCTGCCTCATTGTTTGAGGCCTGGAAACAGAGCGAGATGGCTTGCTCCATCATTATTCTTTCAGGGGTGAATAGAACCAGCCCAGCTCCTGAACTTATCTTTCAATATGAACTATCTACGAAAAGTTTCCAATGTTGGGTAGGATCTGTATTTTCACTATGTGGGTTGGTTCCTTACGATGTGAATTCGGCTTAGAAAATCTGCCAAGAACTGTCGTTTAATGGTTGTTCGGGGGCAGTATTGAATGTCAAATTGCCTTAACTCCACCATCCATTTTGATACCTGTTCGGAGGCTTCCGAGCTATGTAGGATAGCTCTAAGCGGGTATTCCGTGATGATATTAACAGTGAATGCTTGAAAGTAAGGACATAGCTTTCTTGAGGCTACCACCAATGCTAGCAAGAGTTTTTCTAGCTTTAGTTATCGTGTCTGGGCATCTTGTAATGCTTGGATGACATAATACACTGGTTTTTGGATTTTTCCATCTTCTTGAACTAGTGCTACGCTTACAGCAAAAATAAAAACTGCTAGGTATAAGTAGAGTTCTTCCCCTACGCTCGGTTTCGACAACAATGAGGGAATAAGTCAAGTGCTGCTTCAGCTCCTAAAATGTTTTTTCGCATTCTTCTGTCCATTCGAATTTTTTGTTTTTTTTTTTAATATCTAGAAGAAAGGCTGACATTTGTTCGACGCTCGGGACAAAAATCTATTAAGGGCTATCGCTCGTCCAGTTAGTCTCTAGACATTCTTTACCGTTTTGGGAGATTCCATTTCCAAAATTGTCCTTATTTTGACTGGATTGGTCTCTATTCCTCGTCTGGTAACTAGGTGCTCGAGGAATTTTCTCGATGCCACCCCGAAGGTACATTTTTCTGGATTCAACTTCATTCTATATTTGCAGAGCTAATCAAATGCTTTAGACAAGTGGTTTAGGTGATCTTCCCTAACCATGCTTTTTACCAGCATATCATCCATGTAAAATTTCATGGTTTTTCCGATATGTGGCTCCAACATTTTTTAGTCTGAAAGGCATGACTCGATAACAGAAAGTTTCGCATTTTGTTATGAAAGATGTTTTCTCTTGATCGGAGACATGCATATGGATTTGGTGGTATCTTGAATAAGCATCCATGAAATTAAGGAGTTCATGTCCCCGAAGTGGCGTCCACCATTTGGTTAATTTTGGGGAGTGGATAACTGTCATTCGGACATGCTTTATTGATGTTTGTGAAATTGACACAGACCCTCCACTTTCTGGTTTTCTTTGGTACTACAACAACATTGGAAAGCCAGTCTAGAAAATCAACATCTCTGATAAATTCAGCTTTGAGTAGTTTCCTTAGTTCATCTTTTATAACTTGGTTTCACACGGGAGCGAAAGATCTCTTCTTTTGAAGGATGGGTTTCCGCTCCGGGTTTACAAATAACTTGTGACAGATGACCCGAGGGTTAATTCTGGGCATGTCTTGGGTTGACTAGGTAAATACATCCCAATTTTGTTAAAGGAATTGGGTAAGATTGTTTCTTCCTGTTTTGCTAAGTTTGGTCCTAATTCGGGTCATTCTTTTTGGTATAGATAGATCTAATTGGATTAATTCCACCTTTTCTTCTATCGAACTCGTACGAGCTTCTGAAGAGTCATTTTTTTATGAACCCTGGCTCTATTGTTGCTATTCTGTCTTCATCACATCTTTTATCTCTTTGATGGGAGTCGTCGTAAGATTCTTTTTCTTGCAGTCCTTTTGCTTAATGATGGCGCAGCTTCTAGCGGACACTTGATCACCTTTGATGGTATGTTTTTTTTGTGGGCTACCCTTTTTGTTTTGCTAAGTTCGATCCCAATTCGGGTCATTCTTTTTGGTATAGATATATCTACTTGGATTAATTCCACCTCTTTTTCTATCGAACTCGTACAAGTTTTTGAAGAGTCATTTTTTTTTTTCTGACCCCTGGCTCTGTTGTTGCTATTCTGTCTTCATCACATCTTTTATCTCTTTGATGGGAGTCGTCGTAAGATTCATCTTCCTGCAGTCCTTTTGCCTAATGATGGTGCAGCTTCTGGTGGACACCTGATCACCTTTGATGGTATGTTTTTTTGAGGGCTGCCCTTTCCCTAATAGAGCGAGAAATTTGAGGGTTTGATGTAGAGTTGAGGGCATTGCGCCCATTTGGCGGATCCAAGGCCACCTTAAGATGACGTTATATGGGGATGACACGTTGACCACCAAAAAGTCTATCATATAGTTGATCGGACCAGCTACCATGGGTAGTGTCACGGGGTTAATTTTTGCTTCGCAACAATGTCGCCCTAATGATGGCGTTGCCTCTACAACCAGTCCTTAACTCGTTAGGCAGCCCACAAACACACATAGGGTAAACATAATGCAACTACACATGTTTACAGGAAAAACACTCCCAAACCTTTATATTGACTATCAATCAGATTACAAAGGAATACTAATCCGACCAAAGGCTCTCTGACTCCATTGTAGGGCCTTGGTGTGTTTAAATACACAGAGAAAATGACGGTTGACACCCCCAACCACCCAAGTTACTGGACTAGTCTAGATGCACCACCTGTGGCATAACAGTTATTTAAAACTGCTCTTACCTTGTTGCACGCCCTCAAGGCTACCTACCTGTGTGGTGCAGTTGAAACTACTGCAGACCACTACCTTCATGGAGGAGAGTTGCTTGCCATTTGCTTGCAACTGTTGTGTCCAGCACATTGCACCCATATGTGTGATATATATTCACATGTCTTTTATATATATATATATATATATATATATACACATGTCTGATGTGCACAGAGGTAACCGACTTGTCCACGTGTCCAATAGCTACACATAGAGCAAACCACCCTTATGCATGATGGGCTGCACCCATGCCATGCATTTAACTACTTGCATGCTGGGATGTACCCATGCCATGATGTCAAGTCATGTGTCCCGCATATGCCATGGCACTCCTTCAGTCCAACCTTCAAGTTGCCATAGTCATTCCCATGTTGTCAATGTAATTAAACCACTGAGTCATACTGAATTCAGCCGCAATGCCACCGAGTCATGTTCCTATGCTCCTACCCCAATCCAAGTAGCCAACACCGAAGTGTCCATAGGGCTTGGGCAAGCCATGTCGTGCCAAGGCTTGCTTGGACATGCTGCTCTCATGCCTTGGGGTGGTAGGGAGGAAGACTCCCCCTATATATGTCTTAGGAATAATTGCCGATTCGACGAGAAGAGACACAATCCCTTGTAACACCATAACTTAGTGGGAGAGACCAACTTCCCCCATATATATGCTAAAGTACAATTCCTTGGCCTGACAGGAATAACCATGATCTCTTGCTTAAGGTCATCACCACCTTGCTTGCCTTGACTTGGATCATGACTTGGTGCAAGGTGCCACTATATATGTCCATGATAACTAAGCTTACTTAAGGTCTGACAGGTAACATAATGCTACTTGTCGAGTACGTTACACTGCCATTGAAACTCACTAGTGGTTCCTCTCTAGGGGTGAGTCGGTCCATTTTTAGACCCATCTTCTCTAGCATGTGGTTGATTATAAGGTTTGTCGCGCTCCCTATTGTCTACTAATGCTTGGCAGACCAAGCAATTAGCTATTTGAACTGAAATGACTAAAGCGTCATAATGAGGGAGGTGTATCTGTTGTAGATCCCTGATGGAGAAAGTCTAGTCGAGGTTGTTGGGTTTCATTGAAAACTTTGTAGAGGCCACCTCTCTAGCCTTCTTGCAGTAGATCCATTTCTCTTTATTTATCGTTCTCGTGGATAGCGTTGCTGCTAGGATAGTGTTAACTACCCTAAGGTCCTTGCATAGGGAAGATGGGGAACGTTGATTTTCCTTGTGTCGGTATTCTTGCCTTTCTTTGTTTGGCTATTGGGGTGGTGGTGTCCGAACATCTTTCTAAATGAATTCTCCCAAGTATCCTTGTGAGATTAGCTCTTCAATGTGTTCTCGCAAAGCTTTACAGTCCTACATGTTGGTCCTTTAATCACGGTGAAATGAGCAATATTTGTTTAGATTTCTCTTTATTTGGTCAGTTTTCATTGGGGGAGGCTTTTTGACCCAAGGTTGGTTTTTTACCTGGTGCAAAACTTGGTTGATAGGAAGAGTGAGAGGAGTATAGCCTTTTTTGTGGACTGATCCTCTCTCTTCCCTTTTGATGACTAGGCCCGTTGTCTTGTTGCCCTTCTAGTTTTCGGGTGGTCTTTATTTTCTTTAGCATGACATTTGTTCGGGGACTACTGTGCTAAGATTTTCTTCTCTTCTTTAAGTGTGATGTGTCTCTGTGCACAAATTAGTAATTTCTCAATATTATCTAGTTTCTTTATTGCTAGTGAGTCAAAAAGTGGGTGTGTAGCTAACATTCATCTTCTGAAAGCTAACATGGCCAGTTTGTCATTGCACAGATCGATGTTGGACATCTCTAGCTTGAATCTCTTTACGTAGTCTCGTAGAGACTCGTGTCTCATTCGTATAGTGAAAAGGTGTTCTGCATCTTTTCTAATTTCCTGGCAAGTTCAATATTGTGTCAAGAAAGTCGTGCACAAATCAAAGAAACTCTGGATGGGCTTTGGTGTCAGGCTTGTGGTACCAGTTTAGTGCCATGCCTTCTTAGCTAGAAGGGAAAACTCTGCAGAAGAGGAAATCCTCTCCTTCGTAAAAGGTCATGACCTTTCAGAAGTGGCAGATATGATTGACTGGATCAGCGGTGCCCCTTGTAATACTTGAATCGAAGGTAGTGCGAACTTCTTGCAGGGTTGTTTTTCCAAGATTTTTTTGAAAAAGCGGGCTCTCCTGTTGAGTTGAGTATGTCTTGCTCGAGTTGTCCTATAGGTCTGGAGCCCGTTTCTTTCTTTAATCTTTCGATTAAGAGTGCTTTCAATTTCCTTCTCTAATAGGGGTAATGTGTTGTTGGGCAATTGAGGCCTTGTTACGGTGGTTTCTCCTCTGGGGGGAGTTCCTCCATTGTTGTTGATCTTCACCCTAAGGGGGTTGTTGTGCCTGACGTTGTTTGATTGTTGTGGGTTGTGATCGTTTTAATTTGTTGTGTTATGTCATTGCTTACGCGTTCATTGGTAACAGTTTTCTCCCATCAGTCTTTAACTGGTTGTTGATAGCGAACCTCACCTACACAATTGTTAGTAGCAGTTTGCTCCCGTTGATCTTCGATCGGTTGTTGGTGACGAACCTCATTGATTTGTTGCTAAAGCGATTGCATGAAAGCTTCTATTTATTTGAAGTGAGCAATGAAGTATGCGGCCAAATCATGCTGGGGTTCAGCAGGAGGTGGTTGATTTTGAGGATCGTTCTGTCGTTTTTGATTGTCTGGCACCTTCGGTTGTTCAGATACCTCAGTTCTTGAGGCTTGGTTGGATGCCTCACCTCGTCCTCGTCCTCTTTTTCGATTATTTTCGGCCATGGTTGGTTTCGATTGAAGGTGAAAGGATACATGTATGGGAGTGGTTCTTGAGCTTTAGACTCGAGAACTCTTAACGAAAGCACCAATTTGTGGGGGGTAAATTCCCCCACAAATAATTATCCTCGTGCAAAAAGGGAATAAAGATCATCGGAGGAAACTAGGGACACGGGTAATGGTGTCGGCCGAGGAATCTCCAACAGTTAAGTTAGTAATGAGCTAGTTTAGAAGATAAAGATATGCAAGAAGTGTTATACCAAATGTGACGTACCTTCTATTTGGAGGTTCTAGTGTTTAAATAATGGATGAATGGTTAGGGATGTCTCCCTTGATCTTAGTTGATTCCTCGATCATGGTTGGTTTGTGCATGATCGTGCGTTCCGTTATCAAATTTATCAGAGATCATAACCCTACTTAATTAGTCTTGGTAGGTTGAGACAGATGTTATTCCAGCTAGAATGGCTCTCCCCGGGCCTGTTATTAAGCGGGGGATACTTCGGTCTATTTTCCCTGGCCAATAATTGTACAAAGTCTCATTTTTAAGTGTGATGGCAAACTTAGCAAGTATATAAGTTAGAGCAACTCCAACTATAAAAGTCATTTTTAGACCCAAAAAAATTAGGTTGTATATTGTTAGAGTATTTATGCTTAAACCATTGTATATTACTCAAATAATGGTATTCAAAAAAAGTATTCTTTTTATATTTTAATATATATTTATCTCTACTTTCTCTCTCTTTCTACTAACCTATGTCTTTCTCTCTCTTTCAATGTAACTTTATCACCAATTTCAACTCATCTCTCTCTTTTCATTGGATCCATATTTGCATTCCGGCTAGTCACTGTTCATAAGTTGTATCCATTTTAGGTCAAGTGATGAGTCTTATGTTAGAGGTCAAAAAGTGTTTTATTGAGAGCCGAAGTAGTAGTAAGGGTGGATGAACCTCTTTCTTACATCCAATCTTTGAATTGCTCTTAGTGACTTTTATTAAAGTAATTGTTGTTATAAACTGCTTGTATCAACAGTTTCAACACTTGTACTAGTACTCGAATAAAAGTCAATTTTGGTCTAATTTATATTACTCGAATAAAAGTTGTCTAGTAAATAGCAATAAAACCACTGAAAGTATATTCTAATTTTTGGGATCAGAAGATGGTACATCAAAATAAATAATTGTCTTTTTTTGTCAATCATGAAATAATAAATTTACAATTATATTGTATTTTATTCACACACATTTTATAAAGAAACATATATATATATATATATATCCTATTAAATTTTTATGTTTTACCATGTTCTAAGTGTTGATTGATAGCACTTTGTTTGTTGTCGTGCGAGTCATAACTTTGTCATGAAAAAAGTTGGTATTGGTAGTGTTGATGGTGGTATAGTGACAATGGTGATGATAGTGCGGTGGCGGTGGTAATGGTGGTGTGTTCACAGTGGTAGTGGTGTTGCGGTGGTGGTAGTGCAGTTGTGCTACGGTGGTAGCAGCAATAGTGGTTCAGTGGCAGTGGTATACAAATTATAACAATGGTTGTGATGATACATTAGTCTTAATATTTATTTTATCTTTTAAGAATGGTTTTAATAGGTATACTAAACATATTAATATTAGTATAAAAATTATTTTTGAGAAATAATTATCAAAGGTATTTTTAATTTTTATGTAAACAACGATAATTGTAAAAATTATTTTTTAATTTAAAAAAAAATACTTAAGAAAGTGTCACCAAAGAGACACTAAATCTGAAGAAGTTATTTTTTTTAACTTAATAAAAATATAGCTTACTTATTTAAATAATGTTGGCCAATTAAACTAAACTCATAAATTTTAGGAATTTTTTTAATTTGGTTTATTGAGTCTTAATAATATTTGGAGTTTTTTTGGGTAGTCTTAATTGTAATTAGACTAATATTTTAATGAGAGTTAGTTTTCTGAATATAGTTAAATAAGATATAGTAGTTTGTATGGTATTAGATATCTTAATCAATATAGGACTTAGAGTCAATGCTATATATATATATATATATATATATATATATATATATATATATATGTGGGTCTCGCTACAAAAATAATAAGTGGTGGTTGGGAAAAGAGGCCGTGAGCCGAGAGTCTGCACCGTGAGAGTGTGTGTTTATGTAGCAAGCTGAATTGTGGTTGTTATAATTGTGTGTGTCTATAGATCCGAGAGTAATGAGATGTTATACTAATATATTTGTGAGTGTGAGATTTTATGCTGCTTAAATAAAATAATAGAAATTTACTTTGTGGTTGAAGAACGAAACAATTCTACCTTCTTGTCTTTTTTGATTTTTCTTACTTTGTTTCTTTTTACTTTTATAATTAGGTGTCGGAGCGATTTTAAATTTTACATTTGATATCAGAGTAATTTTTGAATCCTACCAATAATAGCTTTATCACTTTTATTCAATGCAATGCATAAACTAAAAGACTATCAAGGCATTATAACTTGTAAGAACACAGACTAAGTTTGTTAGCTAAAGTAGTGTATAATTCAGAAAATCGAGTTCCAATAAATTAGATATCAAGCTAGCCATTTTAAAGGGTAGCTATCTCCCTTGCTAGAAATAACGATTGTTTTTGCTTCTACAAATTTTAGTTTCTTCCTCTTCTTTCACTTTATTCTCTCTCTCTCTCTCTCTCGTTTCTTTCATTTGGGCCGCACACAAATCAAGTTGAAACCTCTTTTTAGAGGTTTAATCCCCTTTATTTTCGTAATAATAGTTCCCATTGTAATTGTAATAGTATGATATTTATTCGGAATAATCTCCACAGTTCAAATTGGAGAGGGGAGAGAGGAGAGAGGGGGGAAGAAGTAGATCGAGAATGGGGCTGTGGTGTTTTTTGGGTAAAATTTTTTTGGTAGAGTGAAACAAATTTGTTACGGATAAATGAATAAATGTGAGATGCCAATATGACCTTTTTATTGTCTAGGGTTAAATGCGACACTATAAAACTAATTAAAATGGAGAGTGCTATCAGAATTTTCCTTATAAACATGATTAGTTAAAATAGACGTGAGAGTGTTGTAGCCAAAATTTGACTAGTAGTATTATATATGCTCTAAGAGTTGGCTTCAACTTTCTAAAAAAAAACAAAATCTTTAAGCTTTTAAAACCGGCCGGATGGTCAACATTTTGAATCCAACGCCAGAAGTGAGAGGGGAACTAAAAATAGTTGAATGGAAAAGAAAATATAGTTGAATGATAATAAGGTAATATGAAAAAATTTCGAATTCATGCATATCAAATACACATATTTATTATTAGAGTATGATGATGAAATCATTTATGTTATATATACACATTAATATATACTTTTTACTTCACTCATATTTTTTAAAAATTTTCAGGAATCTTATTTTTTTTTCTTTTTTTTTTTTGGGAACATTTTTTGAAGAAACGTCTTTAATCTAAATTTTTTATTTAAAGACGATTTTTGTGAAATGCTTTTATCTTTTGAAAAGACATTTGTAAAATATTTTAACTAGTAATAAATTATTCAACATTTAAAATTTATTTAATAAAAAAATATCTTTTAAAAAGACGTCACTCAAAAGACACTTTTATTTAAAAATATTTTAAAAAAAGTATCTTCAAAAATTAGATAAGTCAAAAATAAAATCAAAAAAAATTAAAAACACAAGTATACAACTATTTATTCAAATTATAATTTAATTCAAATAATATTTTTTTTAATCTCATTTATAGGATGACTCCACACTAACTTTCAATTTTAAATTAAACACCTGTGGTTCGTCAAACCTACCAGTCATACTTTGACAGCTGTAACTCTCTCTCCCCTCTCGTGTCACCCTGCTGCCTCCGCCCCAATCATGGAACAGGCCACACCAGACCCAACGTATTGCGGCAAGAGGCCAAGACATCCACGAAAAAGAAGTAACTAGGAACGCTTCTCTCTCCTTCTCCTTGGTCGTGAGTGCTGTCGTGTGTGGATACACTCAGTCCGACTTGGACTACCACCTCAGTCGCCCTTCGAAACGCGCTGAAACCAGGTCAGCTCTCTCTCTCTCTCCTCTATTTGTACCTCCTCTCTCTCTCTCTATATATATATATATGCGCATATATAATAGCAATTACGGGACAAATGTTTGGCCTAGTTGTTTTGGATTTTATCCCAAGAATTAAGCTCTGGATGTTTCATATCTCAGTTGTAGTTTCAATTATGATGTTAAGAACCTGTTGTTGCTCGTCACCTGTTTTTATTCTGTTCAGGTCAGAACTTGTTTTTGGAAATTGGAACCTGCACTTTTGCCATAAGATGGGTTTATGTTTGAATTATGAACGTGTTAATGCGAAACAATATATCAGGGTATTTAAAGTTAATACAACACAATTCCAAATTTGTTAAGATTTGTGTTCAAACTTCAAACCCATTGGCTACACTGCTCCTGCATCAGTTGTTTTTGACTCTATACACTTTGATTTGCCTTATTATTGTTTGAGATTTCCTCAATTTAATTGGGATTTCGATTTTCATATAACTTTTCTGACGACCTAACAACTACATCATTACGTCTAAATTCTTGGTGCATCATTAATATATGCAAATCTCCCACTTTTTTAGTTTTTATGGACAAACTATATGAATCAATTCCTAAACTTGCGTCTCCCCTTTGATGCCATGCCAGTACTTTCCCCCCTAACATTGGCTGGGCTACACAGTGAGGGGCTTCACTGGCTACCCTAGCTGGCACCTTTGGTTTTGGGAACTATTCAGCTTAAATATTAGGGTAAATTATACTGATCTCTCCTAAGATTTAGTCACATTATACAAGGACTTCCTTGCGTTTAAAAAATTATACTGACCTCCCCTCTGGTTTAATTGTCGACAAAGATTTCCCCCTGTGCTCTTACCCAACCATTAGTGTGTTGAACAAAAGTTTATTTTGTAAAATTTTCCTTCCCAAATGCCCTTATTGTTGGAAAAAGACTAAAATGCCAGTAAAACTCTTACAAAAGGACATTTTTGCCCTACCCTAAAAGGACTGTTCTGCCCGTTATACCCTTATAAAGGCTCCTTATATCTCACACTCTCAAAAGCCTCTCAAACACACACAAACTCCCTCTGTATTCATTTCCAAGCCAGAGTTACTGTTGACATTATATATATATATATATATATAATTTTCATTGTAATTTTCTATTCTATATATTTCATTTTATTATTCATACATTGCCCATAAGAATGGCACCATTATTTGGATAGATACATTTTAAAAAACATTCATAAACTAAAACAACTTCAAATAAGGAACAATTAATTTGGTTCATTTATTTGCAACATTTATTTTTTATTTCACTTTTATATCTTTTATATCATTATCAATATTACCACAAGCCACCACCACCCACGATTAATTCTTTGAATTTGACAAAATTGATTTCCTTAAATCCTCCATGAAAAGTACTCTTTAATAAAAAACAAAAGAGATAACATAGACAGAAACACACTTCATCTATTTCAAAGAAGGTAAAAGAATTAAATCCTAGCTTTTTGCATGTAACAAAGGCAAGAGTAGTTGCCTTGTTTGCATGAAAAATCAAAACGCACGTTCATCTTGATTAGAAGAAAACATCTTCAAGAGCCCATTTAAATCAAATAGATCGACCGAACTTGTGCTCATCATTCTCGCATGGCATTACTATTCTTCCGTTGACCTTGAATAAGAAACAATTACATCAACACTACAATAAACGCTCAAAAAGCGAAACAGTCAAATTATCAAGCACATAAAAGGCATCACCAAAAAAATTCAAATTCAAGTGCTTTAGTTTAGTGTATGTGTAATTATTTGTTTTGTAACAGAGACAAGAGTAACTGCCTTGCTTGCATGAAGAATCAAAACCCACAAGCATCTTGATAAGAAGAAAACATCTTCAAGAGCCCATTTAAATCAAATAGATCGACCGAACTTGTGCTCGTCATTCTCGCATGGCAATACTATTCCTTTGTTGAACTTGAATAAGGAAAAATTACATCAACACTACAGTAAACACTCAAAAAGCAAAACAATCAAATTATCAAGCATATAAAAGGCATCACCAAAAAAATTCAAATTCAAGTGCTTCAGTTTAGTGCATGCGTAATTATTTGTTTTGTAAACAAATTCAACTCAGTTTATCAAAAAATTCAACGAAAAATTGAACAAATCTCTAAACCCAAACAAACCATAAAGTGAAAAGAACATAGTATAACCACACAGAGGCAATTCCACATGTCTTGATCATTGTTGGATGTCCGCTTCAATTCTGCCATGCAATTTCTTCAAGCTCTCCGTACCATTGCGTTTGATCACTTCATTTCAACAAGACTTGTAAAAATTAACCATTGTACAACCAAACAGAGGCAATTCACTTAACATCAAGATCAACTCAAAATACACACCATTATCACATAAATCATAATAAATCACAAGTGTATACAAACCATTAAATTGCCTTGCTGTGGATTGCTGAGCTATGGGCCCCCAAGAATGGTTTGCTTGTTGCCTAGTTTGGCTCATAATTGCATAACATTGAAACTCTTCTATTGTCTTGTTCGATTTTCTGATTTCAATGATTTGGTGTTTCAAATGAGCATAATTTAGGGCATGAGGCCTCTTATCTCTTCGTAATAAAAAGGGACACTCCATAGTCTTTAATTAGCATCAAAAGACAACTAAAATTGCGTCTAAACTATGTGAAGCATTAAAGCAAAAATCAAATAAATCACGATCAATTGCTTTGGTAAAAATACAATCATCCTCAAATATAATGCTATTTCTTCAACCATGTCAAACCAAGACAAAAACACAAGAAAAACCCCTAATTTTTCAACACAACTCAATCTATAAAAAAACCTTAATTGTATTCCAAGAGAGAAAAAAATCCTAATTCTTACCTTAGTTTTGATGAGAGGGAGTGTGTAGAAGCTTTGACAAACTGAATAGGCCTTTGGTGAGCTTTGAATAAATGGTGAGACCTTGAGAGATATGGCGTTGGCTAACTTTCATAGAAAGAGTGAGAGAGACGAGAGACCAAAGAGAGCCAAGAGAGACCGTAGAGAACTGAGAGAGAATGGCAAGACCTTGAGAGACCATCGATCCTTGAGAGAGACAATAGAGCCGGTAGAGCTGAGAGATATAGAGAGCTTCCATGGAATTTGGGTTGGACAGGATTTAACATTAAGGGTAATTTCGATATTCTGTTCATTCTGTCTACCGACAAACTCGAAAGGGGTACTAAGTGTAATTTTTGAAAGTAGGGGAGTATATGTGTTTTTTCACTAAACCTCAGGGAAGGTCAATATAATTTACCCTAAATATTATACTTTATGAAATGTGAATGTTAGTAAACTAAGTAGAGGGCACTCATTTTAAATTGTTGATTAGCCGTATACAAAGAAATGCTCGTGTATTTTAGCCTAGGGTATGACATGTTTTATCAGATTGATAGTTCTAATTGATAAAAGAAGAATTCAAAAGCCTTGACCTATGGATGCAAAAAGTGTTGTAAGCATGCATGATGGATCTAAGTATACCATTACTTGGGAGAGAAGCTGATCCAAGTTTCACAGCTTACTAGCCACTCAAAACTTAGTTAACCATCTTTAAAGTTACGTAAGTTATAACAAATTTGCATAAGTTATTCAATGTACTGGTTACCTCCAGAATTTGAAAAATGGTTTTAAAAAAAAGAGTAAATTACATTGACCTCCCTTGAAGTTTGCATTTCAATAATAAATTCTTTCTTCCATTGGTCAACTGATATGGTTAGTAATGAAATTGATGACATCATCTGATAATCTTTATCAAATATCCATTTTCCCTTACTAAGTCAACATGTTAACCTATATAGGTTGACCACTTGACCATCATTCAAATTTTTTTTTTTTAATCAGATCATTCAAATTTGTCTATAAGACTTCCATCCCAAAACCTGTTGAACAATAGTAATATGGCTCAACAACCACCACAACCAGTGGAGCTTGGCACTAACACACCACTCCTAAAAACATTAAAAGATTGATTTATTCGAAATGAGAAACAATCACCATCATCTAAGCATCAAAATTTATTTGTTTCCAATTAAATAAAATGCTAATTTTTTGATTTGGAGAGAGGCTTTAGAATTAAGAGTTTTGAAGATAAGCATGATAAAAATCAAATATATGGAATGTAACTTTAGCAAAATTAAGAACACAAGTGGGGTATAGTGAATATTGCAAATCAAATTATAATGAAAAGTGAACAATTTTGTTATTCAGGTTTGCTTATCCATAAGAGGGGGAAATTGAAGATGATGTTACTTATAGAATTAAAGTAGGATGCGTTAAGTGCAATACTTTTGGCATATTATGTGATTGGTGTATGTTTCTAAAATTGAAATGTAAATATTATAAAATAACTACTAGACCGCCATAAGGTATGGAAACAATGTTGGGCAATTAATAAACATCATGTTTATAAAATGAATATGGCTAAACTTATCAAAAATAAAATAAAATGAGTATGGCTAAACTGAGTATGTTTAGATGGATTTGTGGTAAGATAAGGAAAGATTAAATTAAAAATGAATATGTTCTTGAGATGGTGAAAGTAACACCTAGGAGATATACCAACTATGGTGGTTTGGTTATGTACACCGAAGTCCATTAATTGAATTAATGAGGAAGAACCACATGGTTCGCATTAAAGGTCATGTTAGGGGAGCAGATATACCAATTAATGTGGTTTGATTATGTATAACGAAGTCCATTAAATGTATTAATAAGGAAGAACCGCATGGTTCACATTGAAGGTCATGTTAGGAGAAGGGGGAAACCAAAATTATATTTGGGTTGAGATAGTAAAGAAAGATATGAGCGCGCCGTTTAACTGAAGGGATGTCCTTAGATAGAGAAGAATGATGGGATTCATGTAACCGAGCCTAAATAGTTAGAGCTAGTTAGGATGAGCTTCAACTTATGAAGAATAGATTCTGAAAAATAGATTGTAGAAAATAGATTCTGAGTGTTTAGATAAGATTAGCTTATGATAGTAGATTAGCTTATGATTGTAGATTAGCTTATTGAGTGTTTGGTTAAAATTATTGGAAGTGATTCTAATGCATGAAAGGTTGTTTTGTCCTTTATAGCTTATAGGGTAGCATTGGTTTTTTTTTTAAGAATATAATAAATAAAATTTAATAACCTAAAGAATTTTAAATATATTAAACTAATGAATAATATTAATTAAAATTAATAATTTTGTAATTAAAAATACTTTATATAAATATTAAATACATAAAATAAGTATTAATATTAAATGTTTATAACATTTAAAAGGTGTAACAGTGATTGGAGGAGGAAAAGGTGTTGATAGTCTTGTGTGGTGACATTGGTCAGTTTCTCCCAGGCTGGTATTTTGGTAAATAAACTAAAGATCATGGATGCACCTGTAAAAACATCACCAGCTTTTTTGTAAATAAATTGAACTAGAGGGGCAATGGTCAAATTGACCTCAGTGACTTGGGCTCAATGCTGGTCTGGGGAGCGTTGCCCAAACTGGATTCCAAACTCCATTCTAGCGCCATTTTGGAACACAATGGCCCACCAAACAGAGGCATGACGCGAATCTGTTGGGAGAATCTTGTTTTGGGCTTCTCTAACGCCAACCCAAACGGCCTCTTAGAACAAGTCACTTATCAAAAAAAAAATACTAATAAATAAAATAGTTGGACAAGTTTTTGTTGAGTTTAGTTATTGATAATAATAGCCTAACTTGATATTTGTTCTACTTGAGTTGTATTTTATGGGTAAATTGTATTATAATGTCTACTTTATGTATATCATATATTACATACATATTATGTTATACCATGGTATTTAATTATAATAATTTCATATTACATGAGAAAATTAGTTTTAAAATTATTTATTTATATATTTATATATATATATACATGGTTGTTAGTATTGTACGATACGCGATACGTATCGTACAATACGTTTCGATACAACAAGAAATCGATACGTAACGTAAAAATGTATCATTTTACACTGTATCGTTCAATACAGTGAGTGTATCGCACGATTCGTTACGTATCGTATGTCTTGGTCAATATGTGCAGTTCAATTTTTTTGCAGATTGAACACCTCTGCTTCATATGCAAGGGATTGAGAAATCAGCTATAGAGAGAAAGGAGGAGAATTGAGAGATCTGGCCCATCAAGTGAAGGAGAGAGAGAACAGTGAACAAAAACATACCTGTATTGCGTACTAATGCCGACGGAGAGTGCTGGCTAGCCGACCGCTGGATCTTTGAGAACAGTGAACAGAACCCTCTTCTGTTCGAATCTTTGAGAAAACCAGAAGTCAGTCTTCTGTTTTGACTCTTCGTGTTCGACTCTTCATTTCTCTCAACCAACGGCTATTTTTTTTTTTTTTTAAGTTCCCCTCTTTCTTTTTAAATGATGACTTGCTGTGTTTATTGGGACTTTAAGTGTCGCGTGTAGGATTTAATTGGGCTTCTATTTGAATAGTGATAATTGGGCTTCTATTTAATTGAGGTGAGGTTGGGCTAGGTTGGGCAAATATAAATCTATTTGTAAATCCTTTAGGCTTTAATAACATTGGTTTTACCAAATATTTAAACTTTTATTATTAAAAAATCTAAAAAATAAATATATTTATATGTATATATATATATATTTTAAAAAAATTACGTGTATCTACGATATACAATACGATACACATTTTTTGAAAAACAATACCCCCTCTGATACACGTTTTGACAACTATGTGTGTGTGTATTTTACGAGTAATGAATTGCTTAATATTATTTAATGACGTATTTATATTTACATATACTCCTCAATTTTACCTTAATATCTTCTTGAGTGGATGGATGTGTATGGGGTGCAGATCAGTAGGAATAAAGGGGTGAGAAAAAGAGAGATGGCTTGCACCCTGGGTGGTGTGATTGAGCCATTGAAAGAGAAGAAGAGAGAACAGAAACTAGAGAGGAGAGAGAAGCTTCAATAATTAGCAATATTCAATTCATCAAAGTCTCCTAAAAAAATTCTATTACAATTAGCATATACTTATAACAAACCCTAAAATACCAAAAATTACTAAAATAGCCTTAAAAATAAGAAAATATAAAATAACTACTGTTAAATCCTAAAATTTAATTTTCAATCTTAAATTAGTCATCCAATGCCTTTGCATTCCCCGTCATTTCTCGCCGGCTAGAAAGAACTCGACTCTAATGAATTGTGGTGGTGGAAGTGCTCCAAAAGATGTGAATTATCAAGGTGGAACACAAAGACTAGAACCTAACAAGGGGAAGCAGGCTTAACACAAGATTTGACATAAGAGCGGAAACAAGCAAATTATTGCAGATAGACTCTTGGGTTGGCAACTGTGACATTGGAGGTGTGACAACTTTAGGTTTAGACAACTCATTAGAAATGTTCTTAGTTTCCACATGTGTTATTGGACTAAATTTCATTTTCTCACTCATGGGATTAAATGCCTTTTTTGGATGTTCACACTCAGTTTGATTTAACATAGAAAATATTTGCTCATTTGGAGTATGAGAAATTGACCTAAGAACTTCACAGCTAGATTTGAGGTTACAAGGAACTGGAGGAGAAGGGTTAGGTTTTTCTACCTTGTCATTCTCTTTGGGTACAAGTGATTTTAACATGATGGTCTTACACTTATACCTAAAAACACCTATGTTGTCTTTTAGATTGTGAGTCACACCAAGGTTGTCTATCCCAGTAGCGCATATCATAGGAACTTCATCATGCCAAGTTTCTCCCTAATAACAATCACTTAAGGAAATTGGAACTAGACACATTTCTGATACTAGTATAGATGTAATATCAACCCACGATACTGTAAATGGTTGAGGATGAGGCTCATGCTGAGTTGCATTCAAGTAAGAGTTGATTTTGAGATCATATTAAAGCAACTACAACCATCAATGATGAGCATGCAAATCTTTTTCCCCATATTTAATACCACTGTGATAGAAATTCATGTGTGACCAGACATTCTTATCTTCAGAATTAGGCAAATTGCACCGTATATCATTAATTCGGGATTAACCGAAATGAGAATGTTGAGATGGATGTGTGGTAAGGCAAGAAAAGATTAAATAAAAAATGAACACAATTGTGAGATAGTAGGAATAAAGAGTACCACTTATAGGAAATAAAATGAGAAAAAATTGGTTATGGTGGTACGGCCATGTACAATGAAGACCACTAATGTCGGTAAACCTAAAACATTTCCAGTTTTATTATTTTTCTTATTTTCACACATTCACTTATTTTTCTTTTTCTTTACAATTGTTTTCATGCATTTTCAGTTTTTTTCCCATCATTTTCACTGTATTTATGAAATAACAATATTCTGAAGCAAAATTTGATTCTTGCCATCATCTCTTCCAATGACACACCCTGCCGGCAACCAGGGCCATTATCACCATCCACCCGCCTCTCTCCCTCCCTCTCATCCAATTGAAGCACTCCAATCCTGTTCCTATCAAGCCCCCCATCAATCCCAAACAACACCTTTAATATCAATTCAAATTAGGTACTTCACACACAAACTCAAAAATTCAAACACAGCATTCCAAGTACCAATCTAACTTAATATTCACCTTCTTGAATCATCATTTAATGAGTTGAAATTGACTTCAAGTAGGAAAAGTTTGAAAGGGATATTATGGGTGCTGAAATGAATTTCAGATTACAGAGGAACATTAATGGAAATGGATTTCAAACAAGAATAAAAGGACATAAGTTGCAGTGACTCCTTCATTACCATCAATTGTAGGGCATTGACAATTGAAAAATCAAGTACGGGTTACCAACACACGATTACATGCTAAAAGGAAACTCATTGAATGATCTACCATCACCTGGTGACTTACTAGTTATATACAGACACTCACACAACACACGCACATATCACACACCTGAATTCCTTTCCTCCCTCTAATTCACAAGACAACGTCCACCATCACACATCATAACAAATTATCAGATTTGTAGAAGTCAGGATGTTACATCAAACTTGCAGCCATGTCTTGGTCACATATTAAACTTAAGGAAAAGAATTGGAAAAAAGTACATTGAAATGCAATCATATTATGAACAGTTGAGGAAACCCACTACTATTAGCCAACCCTATGTGATGGGGAACACAAAGGAATTTGGCGACTAATTTGGAATGAAAATTCGGGTTTAGAATTTATATTTAGTTATTTAATACTTTTTTATTTTTAAGATTTTAAAACAATTTTGGTAGTTTAGGGTATATTTACGTATTTAGAAAGTTTTTATTTTTGCCAAGTTTAATTAGGATTTGCTTATATGAAGGCCTTTGATGTAATAGAATAGGCAGATTTGAATTATTGAATATTGATATTGAGATTGTGATCTCGCTGGTTCTCTTCTTTTTTGATTTCTTCTCTCTCAAGTTTCTCTCATTTTTCCTCCTCTCTCTTTCGATTCCCTATTCACTATATTGGTCCTGCACCATTTGGTATCAGAGCCTAAATTTGATCCATTGCCCCTCATCGTTGATTTAAAAAAAAAACCAGGTTGTTCATCATTGTCACAGATTTTCAGAGGTTCCAATAGCTGAAAATTCTGAAAATTCAGCCCGTCTTCTTTTGTTCATCTCTATAAGCTTTTGTCACAGATCCATCTACTGTCATCATACCCACAATCGTTACCATCAGCTCTTTGTTGAAGCATCAAAGGAAAAGCATACCAAAAAAAAAAAAGAGAAGGGGGAAACAAATTGAATCAGCCTTTCAACCCAGCAGACCACCATTGCTGCAGCACACAAGATCAGCTAGCACCTTCGAAAAACTTTAATTGTCGGAATCAGCCACCAACGGTGTCGTCATCATCTACTATCACTGCCACCACAGATCGTATCTACAGCCCAATCTTCATCACAGAACTTCGACGACTTCAAACAGCAACCCAGCACTGCTGCAACCATCATCAAAGGCCTTTGGAGCCTTGCGTCATTCTTGATGGTCTTCTTGCAGGTGGAGTTACTATTTTTCCAATATCAGATCCGATGTCTATCCTACTTCTACAACATACCATTGATCATGTGGAGTTTAGTATTGCAAACCAAGCCCAACACTTTGCAGGCTCCGACAGACATTCTTTGCTTGAGGATTTTCTTTGTTTCTGCGGTTGGAGATGTTGTTCAATCTCTACTTGTTGGGTTCCAGTTTGTGATTGGGTGACCAATTTAGAATTTATATTTAGTTATTTAATACTTTTTTATTTTTAGGATTTTAAAACAATTTTGGTAATTGTTATTTTGGTATTTTAGGGTTTATTTAGGTATTTAGAAAGTTTTTATTTTGCCAAGTTTAATTAGGGTTTGCTTATATAAAGGCCTTTGATATAATAGAATATGCAGATTTGAATTATTGAATATTGAATATTGATATTGAGATTGTGATATCTTTGGTTCTCTTCTTTTTTGATTTCTTCTCTCTTAAGTTTCTCTTATCTTTCCTCCTCTCTCTTTCTATTCTCTGTTCACTCTATTGGTCCTGCACCACTACGATTATATCACCCAGCCACCATTATCACCATTTATAATTTCTTTGTTTTCTCTCTAAACCAAAGTCACCACTATTCACCACCTATCTCTCTCTACTTTCTCTGTTTATATCTGCAACCATCAGCAGATGGTGTTGATAAAAAATATTGACATCAATCACTTTAGCAATTGTGGCAAACAGCAGCAATGGAGACTTCGTAGTGGATATAGGTACTTTGGGAGGTTTGCCTAAGTTAATGTAGTAGGTTGTGGTGACTAGGCTTTTGAACAGTTGTGATGAGAGTTTAGTGAGTGAGTGATGGTGTTTTGGTGGCATTGCGTCTACTGTCAATGGTGGTAGAAATGCCAGTGGATTAGTTGGTGGGGGCTGCATTTTGGAGAGAGAGAGAGAGAGAGTTATTTTATTTTGATTTTTATTTCTTTTGAAAAGAATTATTGTTATCTAAAGGAAGAAGGCCAATGATACTATTTATCCAAAAAAAAAAGAAGTAATTTAATTCCAGTGTAGTCAACGGTGAAAGGCGCCCTTAAGACGCTAAGATCTCACATTGCCGAAAAAGTGAGGCGACAAAAAAATGTTAGCCTGAATGAAGTAAGGCGCTAACAAATATAATAATAAAAAAATATATATGTTACACATTAAAAATTAGTTCATTCTAAGTTAAACAATATTTTATCACTAAAATAATTATCACATAACACCAAAAAGTTCAATCTAAATGTTACATATAACGTATTTAAGTGATATAATCATTTTAAGTGTTAGTGATTTTTTTGTAAATTAATATTCAAAATTTTGTTATCTATCTAAGTCTTATATAGAATAAATTCTTATAAATTTGCTAATTCTAATAATATAGAAGGTCAATCTCGCAGACATCTAAACTAATTCTAAAAAATCAGGCTTATGTTGGAAAGACTTCCCATATAGGTGATCAATTTGGCTGATAAAAGTAAAATGTTTTATTGTGAGCTGTCGCAAATTTTGTGAAAAATGATAATAGTTTGTTGGTTATAGAAGATGAAATATCAATCCCTACTTAAATTTATTTTTATGTTGAAAGAAGTACTCTATCTAAAACTTTGAATTTTTGGCAACATTTCAAATATTTAAATGTTCATTAGCCCAATTTTGTGCTAATGTTTGATAAGAATACTTAATATAATAGATTGGACAATAATTCTTCTAGACTATATAACTATATTCTTTTATATTGATAGGCCTCTTATAGATTTATTAAATAAGTGCATAGAACACTATAAACATAAGGACATACAAGTAAAAGATGTTACAATTAAAAAGACTATTACCTAGTCGCCTCTCGGCTTGCTTAAGGCGATTGCTTCTTTGAAGACACCTGGCCCAGAATATGTTTAAGCGATAAAACTGAAAATAGCCTCGCCCGATTGCCTAGGTGACAAGGCGATAGCCTTTGACAACATTGTTTAATTCCTACTGTTACTACTGTCAGCTGGGTGTAGTTTGCTGAATTTTTTTTCAGGAGGTCAGAATTATCTACGAGACTCTAGCTTGCCAGATTTTTGTTACATTCATAACAAAACTATTATTAGCTGAATTAAATAAGTCAAGTAATGATTTTTCATTTTTTTTGTAATATAGCATATCATAAACAAGTAATGATTTTTCATTATTTGGTACTGGCTATATGTTAAACCATGATTCGTAGTCCTAAAAATTGTCTCATTTTCAAATGGAAGGCACTGATCCTCCCTCACTAGGATGTAGCCAGTAACAAAATAACTCTACGTCGTCTACGATCAAGTCACTAAAGGAATTACTACCAGCCGTTAGTATGAGTGGTATCTCCTGTCATTCCCAAAGGGAGAGGTGCTGTGTTTAAGTCCCAGTTGGGACATGGGCGTGTGTATTACTTAGTAAAAAAAGGAATTCATCATTGGTCCTCCCTAACATTGAAGGATGTAACCAACATTTCCATGACACCAATCTTTTTTATTCCTTCATTTATCCATATAAATGATGAAATTTATATGTTGTGGATTGTGAATCTATAAAAAATGTCAAATCAGGTGTGACATTGTTTTAGTATGTTAAATCATGACAATAAATATTAGAGTGACTCATTATGATTCTTTATTGTCAATGCTCTTTTAGTTTGAGAGAGATTTACATCCTGAATTTTACAGAGTAAAATGCCACTGGAGATGCATCTGTTACCATGAGGGTTTTGAATGAGAAATGGGCATCTTGGTATTATAATCATTCCAGAGAAATTCCAGTTAACATGTACTACAAATAAGTATTGAGGAATGAAAAAACAACAGAAATGTTATAATTATGTAAAAATTAAGTGGTAAGAAAATAATAACTTTCTTAGATAAGTAGTATCTGTTGCACATTAGGAGGTTCATCAATCCTATCGCAAGTAATTTGAGGTACTGAAAATTTCCATAAAATGGTTGGAGTTCTAGATAGATAACTTTAATTAAAGAATGTGCTGATTCTAATGTCTTGTAACCACCAAGCATTAGCTTCAGCGGTATCTCCTCCACCTCCCAAATAGGAGGTTGAAGGTTCCTTCCCTGTCCTTGGGACACAGTTTGTGTGTCTTATCAAAATATAATTTCTAATATGTATTTTAATTAGAATTGATGTTGCAGGAACCTCATAAAATTTAATTGGGCTATACAAGATATCGGGACAATCAGTTGAAGTTAAGGGGAGATTGTTTTATTGAATTCAATGGGGGCTGGCGAAGAGAGCACGCCTGCTAAGCCTTCCAAACCTACTTCTTCAACTCAGGTTCTCTCTCTCTCTCTCACCCCCCCCCCCCCCCCCCCCCCACCCAAAACACACCCACACCCACACGAATACATTCTTTCTCATTATTCTCCTTTGTATTTGCAGGAAACACCATCAATGCCTTCATATGCTGATTGGTCAAGCTCAATGCAGGTTCATGATGAAATTGTTAAATGTATTGATAGATATGTTTTCAGAATACCTGGGCATATTTTTTTAATAGCTTAAAGCTCTTTTTATTTTTTAGGCTTATTATATTGCTGGAGCTACTCCCTTTTTTTCCTCGACTGTTGCTTTGCCTACTCCCCATCCCTATCTGTGGGGAAGTCAAGTGATTATCTCTCTCTCTCTCTCTCATATTCTCTCTCATGGACATGTGCCTTGTTTGATAATAATATTGCGGTCTGACTATACCGAAGGAGGAAGTTCATATTTTTCTTTTCTGTTGATACTTTTTCAGCATCCTTTGATGCCATCTTATGGGATGCCAGTTCCATACCCAGTATCCTCCTGGGCGAGTTTATGCTCATCCTAATATGGCCATGGTAATCCTAATTTCGTTTTGTATCATTTGGTATATTGTTTGTCACTTCAGGTTCCATTCTAACACCAGGCTTCCTCTATATTACTTGCTTAGTTGAATCAAGATTTTTCGGTTGGAGGTGTTGAAAAGGATGCTTTGTTTTTATTCTTTGCCATTAAACATAACTCTAGCTAGTGGGAAACCTTCAAAGTGGTCCTTTGATTTTTACTATGTGTTCTTTCCTAGACTCCAAGCACAGGTCTAGCAAATGCGGAGTTGGAAGGGAAGGCCTATGATGAAAAGGGCCGGGCTTCAACAAAAAATTCTAAGGGAACTTGAGGAAATGATGGTGTCACACAAAGGTGTTTTACCTAAGTTTATTGTTGGAAACTTCTTCTTTTTCTTTTCATCTTTTTTCTACATGAGTTTTTATATTAGTTTTGTTCCTAATGATTGATTGTGATTTGGGACATTCCCTTTATTTTTTTCTTTCTTCTTTTTTTTTTATTTAAATTTTCTGTTTTCCTTTTTCTGATTGTGAAAATTGCTCATAAACAGTGCTGAAAGTGGAAGTGAGGGTTCATCAGATGCAAATAATGAGAATACTAACCAACATGTATGTGTTTCAATTTTACTAATTATTATGGACATGCCATCTTACTTTATTCCAGTGCTAATTTGAATCTCATCAATTCATCCTAGTCTAAGAAGCACAAATACGAACATGGATATTGATACGACACGACACGACACGACACGGACACGCAAGCACGCTATTTCTCAAAGAAGTAGGACACGGACAAGTTAGAGACATGTTGAATATATATAATTTTTTTATATAATTATATAATAAAAACTAAGGTTCCGTTTGGATTGTGATTCAGAAACAATTTTTTAAATTTTTTTTTAAAATATATTCAAAATTTTGTAATTAATTTTTAAAAATTGTGAAAATATATTTGAATATGATAATCTAAATTTTAAAAAATTAAAAAAAATATATTTTGAAATACGTATTCTGCGTTTTAAAATTAAAAAATTGTTTTTGAAAACTAAAACAAACAGAGCCTTAACGTTATTTTAATTAAAATAACAAAGTCATTAAATAAAAATTCAAGAATTTCTTTATTTAATCATCAACATTCATAATTGAAGTTCCAAAACAAATTTACTAACTACTACATAAAACATTTGTGCGTGTGTGTGTATTACCAAAATAGAACTAAGGAGAAGAGGAGAAAATCCAAAAAAAAAGAAGGAAAAAATAGAAAATGGTGTCCCAACCGTGTCCAATACATGTCTATAATGTGTCCGGAACGTGTCCAAAATTTAGAAAAAATACAAAAATTTGGACACTCTTTTTTCTCGTGTCCGAGAGGTGTCCGGACAGTGTCTGTGAATGTCGGTGCCCGACATGGATACATGAGCCAAAATAGAGTGTCCGTGCTTCATAGAATCCTAGTGAACTAAGCCTGGCATAAGCTTGCTATTCCTCAACTCAAATCCTCAAAAGTGGAGTGTTAATAGTTTTTGTTAACTGAGCCCAGGCAGAAGTCTGTTAATATTAATTTTTTTTTTCTAATTAAAAGAAATCCATTTTGATCTTTTAGGACTCTGCTGCAGGTAAGAAAGGAAACTTTGACCAGATGCTTGCAGATGGTACTGTTCACACTGCCAGTTGATAGTTATTGCCTTTGGTTGATTTGATGTAATGATTCATACTTCCATTAACTTGTTCAGGAGCCAATGCACAGAACAATGCTGCTGGCACAGTGCCTGGGAATGCTGTTGTCTGTATGCCTGCAACTAATCTGAACAGTGGGATGGACTTGGGGAATGTGACCCCTGCTGGTGCTGGAGGTGTAAAGATGAGGTCTAATCCATCCGGCGTCTCACCTGTTGTTGCTCCAGCAACAATGGTTGGACATGAAGGCATTATGCCTGACCAATGGATTCAAGTAAGAGGCCTGCTGTTATTTTTTGAGATACTCCTAATCTCATGGTTTGTTTTATTTTTCATTTAGTAAAGACAAACTTCTTTTAGTTGATGGTTATTTGGCGTGGCTATCCTACTTTTCCTTGGCACAAGCCACATGAAATGGAGTCATGGACACAAACTAGTCCACTGGCATGGATGATCACTTCTAATTACCTGTAAGATAATTGCTTCTTAGAGCCATGGCAGGATACCATGTGGCCGAATATCCTCTCCTTATGTGGCAAAAAAAAACCCAATGACTGTTCTAGAAATCTATCTTGATGATGTATTGGGGGAGGGGGTTGGGGGAAGTAGGAGTTCATATAATATCTGGCAGAATGACACTGCTTCAGGCCGCTTTTCATTAAAACAACAGATGGTAAGAGGCTTACAAGTCACAATTAAAATAGGTGTATGGTTTTATTGGCTTGATGTTAAATTATCAATCTTCTGTGGTAGCAAGTTGGCTAAAAGAGGAAGAGGGAGTGAGTTGGTCATGAAATTAGTTAATAAAAAGGTAAGAGTTAATTGTCCTTTGGCCTGATTAGTAAGCTGATAAGCACAATACATTTGGCAATAGGATATAGAACTGCCTCTTGCCATGAAAGTACTTTGAGATAAGTAGGCCTTGCCTAAGTTACCGTAATTTTTATCCTTCTCTCTCTTCTAAGATAATGCTGGCCCCTCCTCCAGATGAAGTCAAAAGCTGACTTACTGCTGCATCTGATCAACTAATGATGTAAAGCATGCCAAAAAAAAGGAGGGGCAATTTGAGAATTTACATGAAGCAAGGTTGAGGCCTTATGTGATAATGTTTTAAGTTGATTCAAGTCTTATTTTATGTTTATTTTAAATTAATGTGCTCATGGTGTAGATTCCTTTATGTTGTCTTCATGCTTTAGGAGTTGAGGGCATTTTGGTAATACAAGTCATTTTTAGATTTTCTCGACACGGGTTGTAGTAGTGGTCTAGGGCACTTGTTTGGTTAATGTTACTGGGTCTTTATATATGGTCTTTAAAATGTTAGAATGCTCTTGGTAGTCAAAGCTGCAAGACTTCCTATTTTGGTTTCCTTGTGGATAGGACTAATAGAAGTAGAATTCTAGCACTCTATATCAAGGGGTTGACTGTTAAAGATTGTTTAATACAACCTAGCCTTAGGGGATGAAGCCTAAGGATTTGTAGGTGAGGATCCTAAAAGATTTTGTTTCTTCCTCTTCTCAATTTTCTGCAATCATATATTGTTTTTGTAATATAAACAGCATTTCATTTAGTTTCTTTGTCAAGAAGTCCTAATTCCATACATAGTTGTCGAAATGTGTATCAGAAGGCATATTTTTTTTTTTGATGAGTAAGGCGTATCATTTTTTAAAAACTGCGTATTGTATCGTGTATCGTAATATGTGTAATTTGTTTTAAAATATATTTATAAATATGTATATACATAAATAATTCTAGTTTAAAATGATATAAATAACATTTTAATTCATTTGTCATATAAATTGTTGCTATTTATTGAACAATTAAAAATCAAAGTAATATCAAACATAGTTGTCTCATTTCTCAAAAATATTATATCGTGTATCGTTAAATATACTCAATTTTTTTGCATATATATATATATATAGTGTATAAAATGATAAAAATAATATTTCAATTCACTAATAAAAAAATCAACTTAAATTCCATACAAAATTTATAAATTTTACAAGTTTTAAATCAAAATTTAATATTCCAAGTTTTTAATATAGTTCATCAATATCAAAATTTAAAGACAAAATCTAAAATTATTCATTTCTATAATCTATCCCTTTTTTTATCTCAATATCCAATTTCAATGTCATCGATATCTCAATATCCAATTTATTATTATTATTATTATTTTTTATCTCAATATCGTCATTATTATCGGATGCCAACGACTTTTCACTTTTTTTTTATTCTTCAACTTCTTGCATGTGCTCATACCTCGTCCTCATTTTCTCAAAGTACTTCCTTTCCTTCTTTCGTGTCGAGAAAAGATCTTTAGGCATTACAAAGAGGTAATATAAAATCAAACAAAACAAAAAAACGTTTCCATGTATGTTACAAAACAACAACAAAAATGCCAAAATGATGTTGTTTGGCCTGAGTACGCTGTATCGCATGTATCGGGCATTTTAAAAGATATCGTAAGACACATATGGTGTATCGTGCAATACGGTGCAAAAAAATACAATTATAAGATACATATCGTTTTATATTTATATTGAAACGTATCATAAGATATTTATTACGTATCGTAAAATACAAACAACTATGATTCCATAACCTTAACCCTTTCCATTAACTTTGGGTCTTTATTTTATGAATCCAAAAGCTTTAATTAGTTCATATCCAGAATTTCCAGCAACTAATTCCTTGCTAGTGAACCCAATCACTTTGAAAACAAAGCCAATTATGACCAGATTTCTTTTTTTACAAACTGTACAAGCTTTCTTCCACCCTCATAAACAGATCCCACAAATTCTCCACTATTTAGTTTACCTCAAAGTCATCCTAGGCAGTAATATTGAGTCCTCAAGTGCTGCCCTACATGACTAATTTTTCTCTTTGATGAGCTCTTAATGAAAATAACAGATTTCATTGAATTATAACAAGAATAAATTGTAATTAAACCGCAACTTTCACTCTAGCAGCTTTTAGCCTGAGGCAGAATTATTAAGCTTTGGGGAATAGCCATCTGTAGTTATGTGAGACAAAAAAGGGGTATTTTTTTTTTTGGGTAATGAGTTGAATGACAGACCTGATGTTCAGGATCTTAGAATGTGGCCTTTTTTCCCCTTGCTCACAAGTTTCCCATAAAGCAATTACAAACATGCACATTCACTCATGGATCTTTGACATTTAGCCCTTCTTTATTTAATTTGAGTATACATGTGTAATTGTCATATTATATAATAATATGTGCCTCCCTAGGAGGGGTAGCAATTTCTTTCTCCCTATCAATAAACTATAAAAGATACAGAAGTTTAAAGTTATGTATCTTGTGTTGTGGGATAGATTTCATCTTCTTGCATTAATTGTGAGACTATATAAACACATCCAGACACATGTACATTGAATGAATACTTATTGTAACTATTGAACTTGATAGGATGAACGTGAATTGAAACGACAAAAGAGGAAACTATCTAATAGGGAGTCAGCTAGGCGTTCAAGATTGACCTGCACTTTACACATCCAGACACATGTAAATTGAATGAATACTTATTGTTTTCCCCACTTTACTTAAACAGGTATAGATGTACTTTGTGCACTATCTGTTGACCCTTTCTGTTTCTTGACCTGCACTGTCTGTTGACCCTTTCTGTTTCTTGACCAATGTTGTATTCAATATGGATCCACATAATGCATCAGTTCTGATCATGTTCTTATAATCCATCAATGTGTCTGCATTCTTTGATACAATAATCCAACCACTATACTACATTTTGTTGAGTTGTTCTTATTATATCATAATGGCTGAAGATGTTTCTTCAAGATTCATTACAAAGCAAGAATGCTAAAGCAGAATGAAGATGCATGTTATGACCTGAACCTGAATTTTTAGGGCTTTGCTTGCATGTTATTACTTTCTATCAATCCAATTCTTTCTTGTCATGGTAAATTATTTTCTCTTCTAGGAACACTAAAATATAATAAAATGGAAGTTATTTTGATAATGGGTAACACCTTATCAAACATATTATTCTAGTCACTTACCAATATCATTCTAGCGCAATCATTTTGTGTAATATCAGCCACATTCTATGCAAGAGATTGTTAAGTCAAATCTAGGACAGATAAGGTGCAAGTCTCGATGATGGAACCATGGAAGCCAACCCCAAACAATCGGTACTAAGGCTGTGTTGAGTTGAGTGTAGTGGAATGTGCAAGTTGATATCCTCTAAAATCTCAAAATGATTTTTGATATGTTTTGAAAAACATGGTTATTGGTTACCTAAAAGTGAACTTCTTAAAAAAAATATGGCAGCTAGATGAAAGCTCCGAAATGATGTACAATCAGGCAGTGAGAAAAGACTGTAAGTCTTTTGATTTGACAGGAGATAGGCCTGCATAGCTGCACTGGAATGAGGATTCATGTGCCTGATGCCAATACATTGAGACATGGCTATAATGAGTGCTTTGCTAAGGAAAAGGCCTAGCTTTAATGATGAGTGCATTACTTGGGAGAAAGTTCTGGCTTTGATTGTGAGGGCCCAAATGGTGTTAAAATTTCTAATACTCTGATACTATGTTGAATTTTTTGATGTGTTATGATATCATTGTTGAGTTTTTGATCACTATCAAATATATTGATTCATAACCAATAGATAAATTTCATTTCATATTTTGGGACTCTTACAATTGGCTTCTATGAGCTTTTGGGGCTGCTTACATAAACATGATGGACTTCATATTATATAGAAATATATAGATTATTCTAGAATTTCTTTGGAACACTAACCATCTCCTAGAAATGCTAATAGACACTTGATGAGAACTTTTGGTTTTTAGTAAACAACGCAACTCCATTAATTGCCTGCTTGATGATACAACTTGTCTTCACTTCCTGTTTGTCTGAGGGAGGTAGAATGACTTTAAATAAAGAAGAATGGCAAGATAGGATTCATTTATCCAAATAATTGGGATAAGGCTTGATGAGTTGAATTGAGCAGTGTCATAGGAGGTGTTCATTATGAGATCTGAATTCACTTATGTATTAACTTATCAAATAAAATATATATTAACTATTGGACATTTTTTAGATGATATTGAGAGCTAGTTTCCTGTTTAGAGATTTTGTTGGAAGGTCAAGGCTTTATATATTGGGATCTTGGTGCCCTTTGAGCTTGTTAGATGAATCACTTACTATTTAAGTTTCATGTTAAAATTCATTGAAGTGCAAAATTGATGAATGAAATGTAGGAAAGTTTGATAGGTTGAAAAGTCGGGAGATGGGTCGCAACATTGAAACAATGGTAGAGGCATTCATCTAGTTTTAAAAATGGAGCTTTCATGATGATAACTATAGGATATTGATAATGATGAATGATATTGATGATTATGAAAGACTCTAGAGGCATTCATAAGTGGAAATGTTTTAGGATACATCCACTTACAAGAGGATAATAGGATGAAATTGAGAAGTAAATGTAAATCAGTCTCTAATACTAAATAAGTTTTTACTAGTTATAAACAAGTATTAAAAAATTTAGAGCTATTTTTTTTTATGTAAAATGAAATTATTATAATCTTTTTTTAAAATATGTGAGATAATTATAATTAAATGCTACAACTTGACTCAACTCAATTAAGTCTTCTCCCAACTATTTTGGGTTGCCTTACATGGATCTTATTGCGTCATTCCATTTAGGACCATTTCCTTAGTGAGACCACTCATTATTATATCTTTTTTCACTAACTCGACCAAAGTTAATTTTGGCCGTCACCGCCTCGTAACACAATCCTTGAAATTAAATACAACACTATAACAAACATAATAGATATGTATTACGTAATAGACCCAAATTATACAATTTAATTTACACAAGCTACACATAAAATAACAATTTCAGTAAAACAAATAGCAAGTTAAGCCTATTATAATTAATAACAAAATATTAAAATAAGTTGTTCACCTACCTTTCCATTTCCACTAATTCTAGTTTTTCTTATCTACTGTCTTTCAGGGAAAAAATTAGAGGTGTCTTCTTATAATTTTAAGTTTTAATCCTTTAATCTCGTCATTCATTTGAGAAAAAAAATAGATATTACTTTTTACTAACTTTTAGAATTAGTTTTGATATGAAAGAACAGTTTCAATCATTTTAGTATGTTTGGACTGAAATAAAGTATGCTTCAATGGAAACAAAGGAAATATGTGACTTTTTGTATTCCACTTGTGTTTTGTTTCAATTCCTTGGTCAAATAAATACATATTGCTACTAAAAAGGTAGATTGTAGAAAATATTTGGAGACATAAAGCAAGGTTCAATCCAACAAAAAAAAAAGTGATAAGAACATATACTATTGTTTACCCCGTGCTCGTACCAGAAGAATGCATCGAGTCAAACAAAGGGGTGTTGAAATTTTGACATGGTTGAACAAATATTCCCAGATTTTCTGGCCCCAACAGTTAAGATTTATATAAAATTCATTTTAAAGAGAAATTGGTGCATTTTTGGTGATTATTGAAAGCATATCGTCTTTCACATATTCAAGTTTGTTATAATGTTGGAACAATGTAATTATTTAACAATGACCCGCATTTCTTGTTCTCACCGGGCCAAGTGTGAAGAACTACAAGCAAGGGTGGAGACTCTGAGCAATGAGAATCACACACTCAGAGACGAGCTGCAGAGGCTTTCTGAAGAATGCGAGAAACTTACATCTGAAAATAACTCCATAAAGGTTTACCGCAGCCCCCTTTTAACTTCTGCTATTCATTTTGTTTTATTTATGCTTTTTCAAGACATCTTTAGTGTCCTTACTGTAGTTTATTTTAAAATTTGTTATTCCTGTGCTGAAATGGGAAAACATAGGAAAGAATTGTGCTGACTGTGAATCTTAGTGTCCCCCCTCCCCACCCAAAAAAAAAAAAAAAAGAAGGAAAAGGAAAATCTTTAGTTTTCATTTGGATTAATGGATTTCAAATAAATGGATATGAGATCAATTATTTAAGGAACATAATTTAGATTTACATATAGTTTATATTAAGGTTTTAACAAGATGCATGAATTGATGTGAGAGCTTTACATGTGTGTTTCAAATGAAAAGATGAAAGTAGTTATTTTCAATCTAAACTATGAAGGATTCTAGTTGCAAATTGATCCTAATAAAATACTTCTCCTCTACTTCTATTCTAATATTTCCTTGGGTTTCTCATGACAATAAATCTTTGACAAATTTATGAATTTAACCCTCAAATCCCTTCATTTGAAATCCCTTTGTCCAAATGTACGATTAGTGTTAAAAATAAGCATGTTATCTTTTTAATTTCATGTTAATTCTACAATCAAACTAATGTCATAATTTTGTTTATGTAAATAAACATAATGACAAAAGGGTTGGCATCTAGTTATTCCTTCTTTTCCCCACTTTCTGGAATGTATCTATAGATACATAAAATGGTAATGAAGACAAACTACGCTGGCATTATATATTCTTTGTTTGCATATTTCATTTTCTAATCTAAAAATCTGACCTTTTAACGGTGAAAATGATTTTGCTACTGAAGCAGGAAGAATTAACTAGGTTGTGTGGACCGGACGTGGTATCTAAACTCAAGAATAACAGTAGCTCACTTCAATCTCAGGGTGATGAAGGGAACAGTTAAGGAGACATTTGAAGAGGAAATACGTACTGTGCAGTTGGAACAAAAATTTATTGAAGTCCAGAAATCTGGAACTCTAGTCTTAAATAAGCAATGTTTTCACCCTTACTAATCTATACCCTTAACCCTTTCTTTTTCAATGTAACAGAACATTCATATATATGATTCTAAACTGAGTCAGAGATATGATTGATCTAGCATGTTTTTGTAATATTAATCAATCAAGCAGAGAGGAAAAAGGAAGAAAAAAAGAAAAAGACAAGAATTCTTGAAAAGATTGTCTTTAGCTATTTATACACGGTTTGTCTTGGTGACATTCTTGCTGTGCGATTTTTTAGGAGTTTCGCTGGCTTGTTTTCTCTTCAATGTATTCTTCCATATATTTCTCACTTGGAGTGTTAGGAAAGTCGTTATTTTCACAATTGGTTTTCTGAACCACAAACTGGTTATACAATGCTTTAGTAGAGTGTGGACGGCCTTGATGCCGTGAAAGCTAAGTGGGTTAGAGGTGCGAGTTGTGTGGTGAGTACAATTTGTGTCAGATGCCGAGTGGATCCTCATAGTAGAGTGACAAGGAGAAAGTAATGCGATTTAGAACCCGAATGAGAGAATTCTGAGAGAGTGGGACGAGACTTAAAATATTTCACGAGATTCCTAGTACAGGGAGTCCAAGTTTGATAGGATTTCCAATACAAGGTATGAATGTGGTACATGATTCTAGAGAGTCAATTCTCTCAAGTGGTTGATAGGAATTTATTACTTCTTTACTGTGATAGTTGAGAAGTATTTATAATGGTCAATCATGTGCTAATCACAAGTCTCCACGTGAGTGCCTTGAGTTTCATAAGTGTCCCATTAATGTCCAAAATAAGAGCTAGCTGGGGAAATCTCTTGGTTCTAAAAAGTTCAGAAATCTCTTGGTTCTAAAAAGTTCAGAAAAAAGTTTCACGAATAAGATGAGCGAGATTATCTGGAGAGCTCGTTAACTATCATGCCACAAGACTTAGGTATCCCAAATGGGAGAGAGCATGGCATGAGAACTACACCATGTCCTCACAGTAGGCTTCAAGAGCCTCCTGAGACTTGCCCCCAAGTTTGTGGGCATCCGGTTTAGGACAGGTAAGTTGGACACACTTCATGAGACTTCATAGAGTTTCACGAGTTTTTATCGTTCATGAGGGAGCCATTAATATGGTTTTTCTCTCTTGAACATATGATAGTTGGGAGAGCGTTACATTTTCTTGAGGTCCTTGCGTTCTTGTAAATTTATTGTCTTTTGAAACCTTCGCTTTATTACAAGTGGCAGTTACTAATCGTTTAACTTTTCGCGTGGGCCAAGTTGGGCAGCTTTCATGTGAAGAGAGGAAGTTGAATGATCATTTTCACGTGAGCCAGTTGAACGACTTCTGCATAGGAGAGGAAGTTGAACTCTTAGTCTCACGTGAACCAAAGTTGAACGTCTTTCATGTGGGAGAATAAGCTGAACGGCCATTTTTATGTGAGCCAAGTTGAACAGTCTCCACGTAGGAGAGGAAGCTGAATGACTTCCATGTGGGAGAGGAAGTTGAATGGTCATTCCCACGCGAGTCAAGTTGAACGATTTCTCCATGGGAAAGGAAGTTGAATGCTTATTAGTCTCACGCGAGCTAAGTTGAACGTCTTTTAAGTGGGAGAGTAAGCTGAACGGTTGTTTTCATGTGAGCCAAGTCGAATGGTCTACACGTAGGAGAGGAAGCTAAACTACTATTGTCACGTGAGCTAAGTTGAATAGTCTTCACTTGGGAGAGGAAATTATTGTCACATGAGCTAAGTCGCGTGGACCAAGTTGAACGATTTCCACATGAGAGATGAAGTTGAACGATTATTGTCTCGTGAGTTAAGTTGAACGGTCTACACGTGGGAGAGGAAGTTGAACAATCATTGCTACGTGAGTTATGTTGAACGGTTTCTATGTAGGAGAAGAAGCTGAACGGTGATTGTCACGTGAGCTAAGTTGAGAGACTTTCATGTGAGAGAGGAAGTTGAATGATCATTACCATGTGAGCTAAGTTGAACAGCTTTCATGTGGGAGGGGAAGTTGACGTGGGACCTAATACCCCCTCTAAATACCAAACAAAAAAGAATTAGCCGTAATAACGAACTTGAAAAAATTAGATCTGTTTATCATAAAGTGATTTGTCATTCCTGATCTAGTTTCAATTGTTTTTTTTTTTTTTATAAAGGAAATAGGATTGATATTGATGTGATTTGATCCATTTTCAAAGATCAATCCTGATAGAAGAAGAATAAATTATAAAAACAGATGGAAAAATTGGATCAAGCTGTGAATTTTATGGTGTTGATTGAGGTCTTAGAATGATCAATTACGGGCTGCCGCAGCTAGACTAGAATGGTTTCGAAATAATTTGACTACAAAATTATTCCGTTCCAAACAGAGGAATGGGGCAAACTAGGAATCAAACACCCATGCCTACTCTCTTTGGCTCAAATGACAGCCCTCAGTCAGAGTTTTGCGGAACCTTCAAATGGTTCCGTTGACAAGATCACGGCTTCCAGCCGTGAATTTGGCTCGGGCGTCAAACAGGCACTAAGACCTACAGGAAAAAAAAAACCACCCCATATATATATATATATATATATGTCAAGATTTATTATTATTTTTATTTTTTAAATAAATATTGATAAAAATTTTAAGTTTATTTTTATATAAAATAAAATAAAATAATTTATTTTAAAGAATCTTTTAAAAAAAATTAGAATAAATTGGTCAAAATTAGGAAAATGTCAAAATAAAAGGGACAGTTTTGTCATTTTTTTAAAAAAAATTGATAGAAGGGGAATATTTGTATATTATATTTGCAAAGTATGAGAGGTTAGTATAATTTTAGAAACATTAACTTCAGAAACTTTAAGGGAGATCAGTATAATTTATCCCATTCATTATGCTTGTTTTAAAGAAAAATAATTCAGGATAAATTATACTGATCTATCTTAAAGTTTTTGACAATTATACTGACTTCCCCTCCAATCCAATTTTTTTTTTAAATGATAATATTGCCCTTTTTTTGTTTTTTATTGTATTTTTTGAAAAAATTTGACCAATGTTTTTTAACTATTTTTTTATTTTTAAATAAATATTAATTAGAATATTCTTTAGCTAAAAAATATAAATTATTTATTTAAAATTTAATTTTATATAAAATTAAAAAAAAATCCTTAAAAAAAGTTTAAAAATTTTCAAAATTTAAAAAAAATGTAAAAATTTTTGAAAGGGATAATTTTGTCATTTTTAAAAAGAAAAATTAGACTGAACTTTAGGTTAATGTAGTTTGTCAGAAAAAGTAAGAAATTTGTGTAATTTTAAAAATTTAAGAGAAATTAATGTAATTATCAAGAATTTCAAAAGAGGTGGGTGTAATTTACTCAATAATTCATTTTAGTGTTTGTTTTTTTTTTTGTTGAAAATTAGAAGACAAAAGAGAGGTCATTTACTTTTATAGTAAATAGTAGAATTTCTAAACATTTTTGTTTGGAGACAACGCTAAATTCCATATGTAAGAGAAAGAGAGAAACCTAAAACCCCCTCCCAAGTCCCAACTAAACATACAAACATAAATACATTACTACAAAAAAAACACAAAACACATCCCCCAACCCTAACATATATGTTTATATATATATATATATATATATATATATATATATGTGTGTGTGTAAACAAGCTACCACCTCCATGCTGACGTGGAAACCAAGGGCCTCTCGTGCCAGCACAGCACCATCTCCGGCTGCCGCTTTACCACGTGGAATCCCCTCACTTGGACTCCCCTCAGCGAGAAATTATCCAGCAAACACTCAGCTTGAATGTCTGCAAACTGACTCAACGCCACCGGTCTCATCCCCGCGCAGGCAAATGCCTCCCTCCATGCCCACGGTGTAGAATGCCGTCCGGCTGCCTCCACCACTGCAAAAATCTTCGGACGTAGCACGAACATCTCAATCCTATGAATCCAATCTTCACCCCCGCCGATAATCGCCGCTTCCAGCGATTCCAAAACCGTTGAGTAGAATTCAAGCCCATCGATAACACTCCGACGGAAGGACGATGTTCCCCCATCTATCAATCCTTCGCTGTCGACGTACACAACCACGTGTGGTGAAATTCGCTCGAGATCTGTTAACAATCCGGTACCAATACGTCGGAAGATAGCCGGAGACAAAAGAACGGCGGTCTTCTCTCCTTCGACGAACTTGATTGCTTTGAACGATAAGAATTCAAAAGTGCGAATCAACACAAACTCAATATCGAATCCGATTTTCAATTCAGCAGCGAACTGACTCAAATTCTCTCTGATCAGCCTCGATTCGACTTCGTACTCTTCCGGAACAACAGCTGTGATTCGGAGAACCAATGGATTAGGTTTGCGAGAATCGGCTCTGCCTGCAATCCCTCTCATGAACGAAGCCCAGTGTCCACCGAGTCCGATGTCAAAGTCGATGACGTGGACGAGCGTAGCCCCGTCCATGGCTTCCAGAATTGCTTGATTGGAAGTGAAATTAGAGAACATGACGATCGGAGAGACGTTGGAGAATGTTTTGTAAGCTTTGATTGTTTGAACAACTTCTGAAGAAGAGGAAGGACGAGTTGGCCTGTTCGATCCGGTGAGCAGAGATTGAAGAGCTTCTTTGAAGTAGAACGCAGCTCTTTGGAGGGGTTTTCCCACTGGAGATTGCAACTGTTGATTGAGCCGCGCCAATATCACGTGGGCAAGTTGCAGGTCGTTGGTTTCGAAGCACTCGGCGACTTGAATAAGCTCGTCTACAAAGTCCAAGCCCACGGTCAAGTGGTTTATTTGATGAAAACCGTTGCTGAGGCCGAGGGACTCTAAATTGTGATTCAAATTTTGATTGGAAGTGATTTGAGAGAAAGTGAAATCGGAGGGAACGAACTGAGCGGGATTGAACGAGTGATGTGGTGGAAACTCAGGGAGAGATGGGAATTGAGGAAGAGATTTCAAAGCAGTTGCAGAATCATCATGCAATCCCAGTTCTCTGATCAAAGAATCCCAATCCTCAGAGTTGTTCAGTATGTGGTCGACCAACTGCAAAGAAGGGTCGTGTTGAGACTGTAATACCACATCAGAAAAGGCCAAAATATCGGTGTCAGTGGCCGGCTTATCGGCGACTGGTCTAGGGCTAGGGCTTCGGCGGCCGAGGTCAAGAACCGATTTAGGTTCGTAGTTGGTAGAGCCGTGTGGAGCAGTAGTAGTCCGGAAAGGTTTCAGGTTGGATGACTGATGATTTTTGGGCGAGGTAGAGGGAACTTTCATCGCTCAACGGGGAGGAGAAGGAAAACTGAGCAAGAGGCAGCACAAAACGCTGTCTCTGTCTCTCCCTCTATGTATATGTGTGTGTATATATATATATATATATATCGCCCTCGGTTCTTCGATTCTTGTGTGTTTATGCCTATAGCAGTACAATTGAAAGATGGAAATGGTGGGAGGGGTTTCTGGATGTTAGGATTGGTGGCTGTTTTATCTTCGCGTGCGTGCATGGTGCGTATGGCGATGTAACATATGGGTCATGACATGCATGTATGGACAATAAGCCATGCTCCAGCACGTGTCAGAAGATTGATTTATTTATTTATCTCTTGGAAAGCTTGTTGTTGAAGGCTTAAAAGCCATACTTTGCGTGATTCGCAACGCTGTGATGCTGACGTATGAGTTTTGGAGCAATGCAAATACAAGAACTTCAAATTAAAGATAAATTATTTTGTGAAAGTCGCAAGATGGTTCATCTTAATATGTACATACATGAAATTCATATATTTTAATTTTGGACGATTAATTAATCAAATCATTGTGTTTGACCATGATTTATGGTCAATTTTAATAAAACTCACTTGTTTAGGTCTATAATTATATTTTCTTATTCTTATTTTGTTTATTTTTTAATTTTACAATTTGATTTATTCATTTCTTAATTCTATTATGAACTAATATAGAAAGTATATAAATTATTAGTTTTCTATTCGAATTAGTAGTCTTCTAATTATATAAATATGATATAATAAAATCTTATTATACAATTTTTATCAATAATATACAGATTTTAAATTTAAAAAATTGTTCTCTTCTTAGGTGAGTAATCCTCATGTCTGATTCAATCCAAGCATGTTTCGTGCTACATCACATTGCTTCTTGGCTCTTCTTCTGAGTTGTCTGAGCATAATTGAACTTACTTCTTGTTCTCACTATTTGGTGTTGTGAAGATGAATAATGTTCGTAAATTTAGAAAATATATAAAAAATGATAAAATAAAGGGTGATATTAAATTTTTGCATGATTATAATAACCACAAACATATGAGAAGGTGTAAAAACTTTAATAATGTAAAATGTGATACATGTGTATGTGTTTGAGGAGTTAGTATTTCAATCTAAGCTTGGGTACTTGAACTTTTAGAAGTGTTATTGAGCGATTTCTTTGTTGTTATTGATGTTGTTGAAGTGTGGAGAATGAATATGATGTGATTAGAAAAATATGCATGAAGTATGGAAGTTGTATGAGTGAAATGTATGAGATTTTTGGATAAAAAACACAGGTTCTCGGGTGGTTGTTTGATACTAAGAAAGGCTCGTTCGAATGATTTTCAGTGAGTGTTCGTTTGTTGCTCGTTTAATATTGTTCAGGACTCGTTCGAACGAAAGTGTCCTTGTTCAAATAAAGGCCTTTGTGTTTACTTTGCGTAAGTGACAGAAAGCTCTTAAAAAAAGCACTTTCTTCAATGTTTTCGTTTCCTGTCTTCTCCAAACACTTTCCAAGCTAAGAAAAGAATTAAGGCTTTGAAATTTCTTAGTTTTCATAGGATTCTAAGCTATAGAAATACCTTGGAGTTCAAAGATTCATCCTTAAGAAATTTTCCACCGATTGGAAGCTAGGATTTTCAAGAAATTCATCGAGAACAAGAGGCAAATTTAGGGCTTTCCATTTTTTCTTATAGTTCTTCAATTTTTTTATGGGTCGATTGAATGAAGTAAACAATGTATTCCTTTGCTTAGAGTGTGGAGCAAGGATTAAGGCTCGGGTTTGGAATCTCTCTCTCTCTTTCTCTCTCTCTATAACACAAATCAATACTTCATCTCAAGGTTTCGAGGTAGGGCTTCTAACTTAGGTGAAGAATGAATGTCTAGAGAGGAAACATGCATCTCATGACATTTTCATATACTATTTTGTATGAAAAATGTGTATAGAATGGTATGAATTGCTAGTTAGACTAGTAGATAAATATTACATGCTTAACCATTGATAATTTTTTGTTCAAAATGATGATATATGTATTCGGTGCATGGTCCCCCCTTAAAATTCTTTTATTTGAATATTCAAGAACTATTTACTTGTTATTCATGAACTTATAGGAAGTTGATATGCCTATTAAGTGTTATATAGAAAATTTTATGATTGCGATGAGGTTATGTTGTGAAATTATTGGTTGTATTGTATATGTGATGCTTCTTACTCAATATGAATGTTATTATTCCTTTGGATACTCTTGGTTTGAATGAAAGATTGACCAAATACATTGTGAGGAATCAGTAGGAATTAAGATAGTTAAAGAGTTGAGAAAGGGGAAGAAATGAATAAAGTAACTATAAGTTGTGATGGGGATTATGTTTACCTTTGGTTACGAACTGTAACCTCGCGTGGGTGGTTATATGTTTTCATCGGGTTAGTAGCCTGAAAAGTACTCAGGCTTAACCGGGAGCTGTTAGGTCATCTTGAAGGATTACGAAATAAGTGGAAGTAAAAAGTAGTACCGTTGAGATGAGTGAGATGATGATAATCTAAGAAACATCTTTTTGTGTTACATCCTTACTTCTATTGGATTATATGATGAATACTTATTGAAACGTTTGGTGACACTTCCTTGACATTACACTTGGCACATGCCTACACTTTTCATCTTTTATTCTTCCCTGTGTTTAGTTGCTCTATTGAGGTTGATGTTTTGACCTCTACCAGATGCAAGTAACAACAAAGAGTTGGAACCTTGATGACATAGATTAGAGGAAAATCTTCTTCTTTTTTTGTCTTTTTGCTCATTGTGGATGTATTTAGCCTTATGAATTCAGTGATGTAAATGTTAAGGTTATGGAGGCCAAAACTTATATTTTTTTGTATGTGTACAAGGATGTACCAAAAAGCTAATGATGTTACATTCTCTTGACTTATGGTAAATTGATATAGAAAGTATTACTCCTTAATTTATGAATGTTGGTAAACTCTTAGAATTGATGAATGGGATTATGTGGAATGAATATATGTGTTTTGAAAATTCAAGTGATAATATGTTAATTATAGGGTGGTTGAGAAGTACAAGAACTATTATATGGATTAACCTTGTTTTACAGGATCACTCTATGGTATTTGGGGCCTGGGGCGTGACAAATAAGAGTAATTATGACATTATATGTGTTGTGAACGAAGTCAATTGGTGGATCCAAGAAAAGGAAAATGACCGAGGTGAGTACTATTTTAGGAACAAGAAAAAAGGTCCAGTGCCTAAAGTAGCATTGAAAAACTAATATATTTTAAATTTGAGCATCATCATGACATCATTCATGTCACATGTTTAAAACTAATTTGTATTATAATTGAATTTTTTCATGCTACTATACCATTGAACTTTTTTTCCGGGAACAAAAGTCCTAATGCTTACGTCAATTTGGGGCAGCAACTCTGGCTCTTTTTCTCAGCTACTCGAGCATAATTGAACTTACATGATTACCATTGATCCCTTGTGCTCACCATTTGGTGTTGTGAAGTAGAATGGTGAGGGGGCTAATTATGACATTATATGTGCTTCACAAAGTCAAATATTGGAATTAGAAGCAAAAAGAACGAGCTGAGCTTAGGGTTGGAAGTCTGACAAGCCAATCGAAGCTCAGACAAAAAAATTACGAGTTTGGGTAACATTTTATAAAAATCAGGATAGGCCTGGGCTCAAAATTACAAAGCCGAGTTAAATTAAAGCTAGGTCTGGGCCTGAGCTTTGACAACCCGAGCCTGAACCTATATATTAATATATATTTTTTTATCATTTGTTAGATGAAATATGAAACTAAGCTAAATCGCTTATTCAATTTCATATATTTTAGTTACATTCTTAACTCATGCTTTGAACCCTACCTGTTGCACGCTACATCCCAACATAATGAAGAACGATCTTCAGCCTTCTCCAGCCCTAGACCACTATAGTCCTAGATTATCTCTGGCCTTCTTTAGTTCACCGATCTCTCAAATCTCTAGACATTTTCGAGCGAAGATCAACCAGTTGCTCTCATTTCTCAACTCCAAAACCAACCACGATCTCAACTCATTCTCTTTCATAAAAGTCATGTTATCACATCAATTGTTGACACATGTTCAATCATACAATGACACATATCTTGCCTTAGAAGACACTCTTGTTGGCTCCATATAATGACAACTATGCATAGTGAACTAGTTTTGTTGACACACTATTCAATCTTACAACGACATGCATCTTACCTCAGAAGTCGCTCTTGTTGGCTCTACATGACGACTATTGTATATAGTGCATTGGTCTTGAGCCTTAGACATTTCCAACACTCCCAAGACTATCGTTCCACTTTGTAACAAGACAATTCTCTATAATAGATTGAGTTCACTTTAGATTCTTAAATATACTTGGCTCTTTAGCCCTTTAGTCCAAATGTCACACACAATCAGACTTTCACACATTGCTTTCGACATGTATACATAAAGTAGTTCTTTCTAGTAGGCCCAGTTACTCCAGTGCACTAGACTTGGTCAAGCCAATAATTGACTCTTAGACATAGTACAGCCCACTCAAACTCTCTTCAAGCTCTTTATGGTTGCCTAAGGATTCAGGGTAATCTTGGGAAGGTCCTATAGCTTGGTGCATGGTACCTATCGTGGGAAATTTAAGATTATGCAAGTGGGATGGTGGTTAAATTAATACGGTACCTCACAGCTCCACTTTATGCATAACATATCTTGAGAATGAGAGAAATTCCACAATCTTTTATATGGACATGTGGAAAACTGACAGCAGCACATGTTAATCCTAGCGATTAACACATATCCCTACTATTATAAATATCATGTCCCATTTTTCAAATTGCATCATCAGTTAATGTCATTCAATCATTAGGTTAAAACATTTTAAGTAACATGTTGCCTCAATCTTATCTTCTATAAATTTCTCAATATATTCATACCAATGCCACACTCTCTCCTGAATATCCTTCTCTAAATTTTTAATACTATCTCTCTACCATTTCATGTCTGGTTCATTCTGCCATCTACCCTAAAATATCCACTTATATATGAACACACCATCAACACTTTTTTTCTTAAACTTTCTTAAGAGAGTATCTCATATGATTTGTGATTTATGTCCCGAAAAAATATATAAAGAAAATAACATGCGATTATTTTATTAATAATTCTAAGTTTTTCAAAAAAAAAAAAAAAAATTATCCCATTTTGACACAATATTAAATAGGGGCAATTTATATTTTTATAAGTTAGAGGCACTTGTATATTTGTGGACTGCTAATATTTTTAGCCTAGAATTTTATTATTATTATTTTGAAATCAATCCATCCCTCTGTTCATCGTCCATTGCCCATGCCTACACTTAATTTGATATCATAACTTTTTTTTTTTTTTGGGTTGCAAAAGGACACTAGATGTTACTCTGCTGTTTGGCATTAGCTTAGAATTTGGAGGAGTTCTATTATAAAATAAAGTTTTAGTACAAGTCTCACAATAAAATTATAGTTCAAATTTAAGTATTCATGTGAAGTTTAAATTATTGTTCAAATTTAATTATTCATGTATAGTCAACCCTTTTATGATTAATAGACATGGAATTTTAAAAATTTATTAATTATTTAATTTTTTCAAACTTTCACTAATTAATTAGTATTTCTTACATGTAAATTCTTTTTGGTACAAAATAAGACTTTAAAGGAAACGTTTTAACAATATTTTGATTTTTCATAAAAAATACATATAATGTTCAACTTAAAATATAAAAAAAATTTAATTTCCTTTTCAAGTAAAAAAAAAAAAAGAGAGAGAAAATAGTTTGGCCAAAACTACACAAAAGAAATGAGAATTATCACCAAGTACACTCCCAAACATATTAACCCCACAAGTCCTTTAATTTTTTTATGACTAAAATACCCCTTCAGTGTTTTTTTCCAAAAATAGTCTAACCGATTCCGTGAAATGCACTATCATGGAGAATTTTCAAAATTCAGTAACTCATAATATATAAATTCATTTTTAATAAAATTATATATTTAAACTCTAAAAACTGAGATCTATCAAGCAATATTCATATTGCATATGAAATTTGAAAAAAAATTATTTCTAAAACTGTAAAATTTACTTGTCCCTAAAAGAAACAAGCTGTAAACTTTTACAGTTTAAAGAAGATGGTGAAATTCAAGTTTTATTGTGAATTTATTTGTTGTTATTATTTTTATTCAATTTTTGAGTTGCATCTTTGATGTTAAAAGAGTTTCAAGGTAGTGAAATCTATATCTATATATATATATATATATATATATATATATATATATATAAAAAAAAAATAAGTACTTGAAGAAAGTGGATAGTAAAATTTTACAGTCACGATCATAAAATTTTACTGTTTAACTACTTTATTATTTTTGTACAACCTCCGATAAAGGTTTTAAAGATTGGCTTTACATCAACAAGAGTGGAGTTATCTAAAGGGAGGGCTTACAACTGTTGATCGTGAGCCTAATTTATTATCTCAAAGACAAATATCAAAAGTTGGGGTGAGAGGTGTTGTAAAAGGGGTAAGAGTTGAGAAGGGGTGGCTTACATGGGAATTGGGGATGTGGGTCTGATGTGATTGGTTGAGAGTTGGAGGGAATGACTCTAAGAAGGTAGTGAGGAAGAAGAGGAATCTCCATTAGCCAGACATCTGGTAGGTTTGATTTATGAGGTTTGGAGAGTTTGTTAGAATGTCTTTTTGTTGTTGAAGTAGTGGGTTTTACTTTTTCTATATACATTGTTAGAGAATTGATGACGACAACGAGAGTTCCAAGTGGCAATCTTGTCACTGATGATCTCTTGCACTTCTTTAGATTTGCAATAGGTGAAGATTTGTTTGTCTCAAACTCTACAGTCGTCACATAACAGGACTGTAGTCGATCTTTGTTGTCTCTAAATTTCTTTCGAGTGAATCAAATCTTCGGTGAAAGTTTGTCTTGGACTGTAATTCGATGACCTCCTAGATAAATCGTTGTTTATCCCAAACGATGACGAACACAGTATCGACGACTTGCAACTTGCACCTTTTTGGAGGAAAACCTGTGAACATGATAAATGAACAAAGGATAAAAAATTCATATACAAAAATTAGTTGGTGTGAGCTCATAAACATGGAACTTGGGTCAAAAAATAAAATAACTGAGTGAACTCTACACTAAAAAAGATCAAGCATGACCTCTACGATAATTAAGCATCTTTTTTTTCAGGATTTAACATTGATTAACTCTAAAAAATATTGTGTTTTCTTATACCAATTTTTTTTTTACTTACAATATTTTTGACTTCAATTATGTTAAATTAATAAATATAATTAAAAAAATATGTCATAAACTATATATATATATATATAACTATTTTATCTTTTTAATAACTAATATTATAAAGATTTTTTTAAAAAAATATTAATTATTTATCATAAAAACAAATTGGTACTTTAAAAATTTATTAATTATTAAAAATTATTAATTTATTAAATATTAATTATAAGAAAATTGACAGTAAAATTCACATAAATCCCGCCAAATTTAAGTAAAAAAATTCAGCTGTCAAACCTTCAGTTAAATCCCATTATGCGAAGCTTTTGTCAACGGACCAACACTACTTGAAGGACTCGTCAACCGAAAACGCAAGCAAGTCAGCTTGTGGAGGGTGAAGTTTCACAATTCTTATGCCTCATCTCCCTTGATTTGAGTGAAACTGGTTGTTAATATATTTTTTTAATAATTGTTTATATATTATATCCTATTAAAAAAATAATTATATCATACCATTAAAAAGACATAATGCGACATCACTCTATCAGTCAATTCAAAAAAAATTCCTCCAAGAAAGGCCAAGGGACCAAATACAGACACCCCCACCTAATTTACCAACTCAGCAAAGCAGGGCTTGCCAATTGGACTAGTTTGGCTAAGATCCAAAGTTAATGCCCTTTCTATGCCTTTATTTGCTGCCAAAATGCCTTAGCAATAATGCTTCTGTTTCAAGTCAAAATGTCATAAGTAAAGCATTTCTAATTATTAAGCTGCTAATAAACTACTCACTTCGCAAGTGAGTAAAAATGTAGGAAATAACTTGATTGGGACTTTCTCATGAAATGATCTTTTTCGATTTATTTGATAATTATATAATTTTTTTTTTCTAAAATTATACGGATCATACTGACAATAATTAAATTTTATCTTCTATACAAAATTCGTCATTAACGATATTAGGGTTTTAATCAAATTTTTTATATGACAAAATCTTTGTATATTACACTTACCTCTAATATTCATTTTTTTCCAGAGATCACAGGGAAGGTCCTATAATTACCTTATATTTTAGGGGAGATTAGTGTAATCTCTAAGGATAAAATAGTAAATTCATACTATCCGTTAATGTCGATATTTTTGGCAAAAGAGATCGGTGCAATATCAGATATTACAAAAAAAGTCTCTATAATTTTCATATATCACATGAGAGATAAGTATAATTATTCCAAAATAAATTATTCTAAAAGTTTGAGTTATTAAAAAAATGGGTCAATAATGTATATCAATTTAATAAGAATGATAAAATAAGTAATAAAAATTTTGAAGAAATTCTCATAAAAGTAGGAAAAAAATGCCCGGGGGGGGGGGGAGGGAGAAAGTTTTCATTTTCATTAATTATTTTTTAATAAAATATAAAATACCAATAGAAAAGGAGGATTTATCATTTTTTTTTCTGGAAACAAGATGACCCCTAGCCTCCATTATATTGAGAAGCTATTCAGTAGCATTGTCACTCCACAATATTATTTAATAAATTTTTATTATTTTTATTGCTACGCAATTTTATTTTTTTTAAAACAAGTTTATATACTTATCTTACAAGCTAATGTAACACTGTTGTGATTGATTTTTGAGTATCTAATAATTAAATGTGAATAACAATTTCAATCCGTAAATTAAAGCATGGATTCCAAGTAGGGCCTTCAAATACAAGAGGGCAACCTGAGTGGCCGGAGCTGACCTATCAAAGGACCCACGTGGTGGCTTTTGTCTGAAATGCATGGATGCATTCTATGTGTAGTGTAGTATGATAGATATATATATATATATATATGTATGGAAAGCCACTAACTTTGGCGGCAATGAGAAAGAGGAATATGTTCCTCTGTGATAGTGCATTATCAATCGATCAATCCGTCCGTCCATTTACGTACCAGAAAGTCACTAAATATCTGCTCCTTTTATCTTTGCTGTTAACTTTAGTTGAAAATATGCCACCTTCAAAAAGATGTTTTTTAAGTCCTTATATGTGTGTGTGTGTGTATATATATATATATATATATATAGCACTCATGTCTTAATCAAACTTATCTGTTTCATTAACATTTCTTGTCATCTCCCATCACACAACACTAAATTATTATATATGGCGTGAACACTAAATGGGATCCAATGCAAATGATATGCAACCTTCTATGTTATCATTATGTTTATTTGAATTAATTTTAAAATTGTGTTGCACAATGAATGTTCACAGTTGCACTTATTTTATTTGAATGTGAACAATTCTATTTATTTGTATAAACGATGAGTGGCAAATTTGGATAAGATTTGTGAAAAGAGAGAATTTTTTAATCTGGGATGAGATCTTAGTCCTTTCAAACTTGCATTTGTAAACACTTAACAAACAATATAGAATGCTAGTGTTTTTCAACATTATGTTTTCTTTTAAAAAAATGAAAATGAGTAAACATGGGTTTAATATTGTAAGTAAGAATATTATGCGAGAATATTTTAAGTCAAGTACTTAAGAGTTAAGGTTCTAAGTACACGGAACACACACGGTGGGATGGGATGGGATGGAGGGAGAGAGAGAGCTTGTAGAATACAAAAGATGGAAATTAAAGGGTTAAGATTCTGATAGAAATCAGTCATAATAAAGATTTGAGTGATGAAACAAGGCAACTCCAAAAGGAAAGGCAAAGGTTAGGGGAAGTGGTGTGGAGGTGATTTGGCCATGATAGTCCCCGTATCTTCCATCTTCTTTCCAATTAGACAAGCAACCAATAGTGGTCCTTTCTCAACAAGAGGGCGATCCCTTGGATATGTTGTATTTGCTTTCAAAAGTACCCACTCGTGATTCAATTGGTTTTCTTTATGCCTACCATCCTTTCTAATTTCATCTCTCTCTCTCTCTCTCTCTCTCTCTCTCTCTCTCTCTCTCTCTCTCTCTCTCTATTCATCTCTTCTTTCTCTCTCCTTATTGTTTGTTAAATTGATACTTCATATACACTAGGAAAATGTTAAATAGAACGATTTTCTCACTTCTAAAAACGAGATAAGTTGATGCGATAATCATCTTATATTTAAAAGTGAGAAAATATATTATATATAACATTACTATATACATTATTAGTTTTATTTTATAAAAATTTAAGTTTTTAAAACAACTGAAGATCTGAAACGATATCAAAATTCCAGTTATGAAAAGTCTGAGACTCAAGTCTCACTTTCCATTCATTCAATACTGTATGAATATTTGCACTCCTTCACCCTCTTAGCTAGGTCATGATTCACTCTCGCACACTATCATCATTTTCATTCCCGCATCCCCCCCCAAAATTCCATCCTGTCATGTCTCATCTTTCATTGTGTTTTTCCTACCCCGCCCCTACTCTCCTCAATTATCCTTCTTATCCCTTAATTCAATACCATTGTTACGGTATGGCCAACTTTACCACAAGGTGAAAAAAAAAAAAGCAATAACTTTAGATTCCACTTATAAAGAATACCCTAATATTTAATTGTCTATAGTATAATTCAAATAAAAGTTTATTCTACAAATAAGATTTCATAAATAATCTAGAAAAAAGGTTATATTATATTAATAAAGTCATATTTCAAAATATTCTCATTTTCTACTAATATATCCTTACATAAAAAATGTAAATATTTTTTGTATTGCATAATTTATAATTTTGTAAATTCCTTTCCTTGAGTTCTATTTCAAATTTTCTTTTGCGCAATATTATTTAATTGTGTAAAATCTCTATTAATAATTTGCATCTTTATCTTTTTTTAATTGAAATATTATTACAATTTAATATTTAAAAAATATATATCGGAAACAAAAAAAATGAAAATGATTTTATATCTTTATTAGAGGTTTATTGATAATTATATAAATAAAAACTCTTATAGTATAAATTATTTTAAAAATAACTTTAAATCAATATGTATTTTATTTAAAATTAATTATTCTTCCTGCATCTCAAAAATAAGAAGGAATTTCTTTTTAAAAAAATTAAACATTATTTATAATTGTCACTTTATACTTCAAATTGGCTTAAGCTGGTATTGTTGTTGCCGATATTCGTACTATTGATCACTGGCCATCTTAAACTAATATAGTAGGTACTGGAACTTGAAGATGGCCAAACAATGGGTGAATCAATTGTTAGATCTAGAACGATTCATCATGCGGAATAAACAAAACTGAAATGAATCGTAGAACCAAAAATATACAATAAGGCATACCTCCGGCCATTGATGTTATCTCTGTATTCACTGGTTCTCCGTTTGGCACTTCCAAGCTCTGCTCACTCCAAATTAGATGGTGTAAACTGAAGATGATTGAGTCAGCGAGTTTGGGGACCAAACGATGGTATTTATAGCCAAAGCTTCCATCAAGCTTTGGCAATACGTGTCCCACGATCTCAGATTATCATGGAGGCAGTTCAGAACGGTTTCAATGTGGAGTGGACCACTTCAAGGCTCCTGAGATGAAGAGGCACAGGAGACCCGTTCTCTTCTCTCAACCACTTCCGAGAGAAACGGCCAACATTCTCCCACTTGGTCCACACTTCACATCTTAAACCCATCGATAATCTGTATTAAGTAATAAGTACATGAATCATGGTGATAAGTCCTCTTATGACAAGTATTATCTTCCATGTATTACCATGTATTTATTTCTTAAAATTTATGTGGCAACAACTTCTGAATGAATAAACCCTATGTTTATTCTTGGTCCAACACATATAAATTTTTCTCAAATTAAATTAAGGTGCACATGAATATGAGAAAAATTACTTCATTTAGGGTGATAATTTTAAAATGTGGAAAGAGAGGGTCTTACTTCATTTAGGGTGGATGGACATTGATTATGCTATAAGGAAAGATGAACCACCTGCAGTTACCAATCTCAGCTTCAGTGCTGGTGTTGGTAACTGCAGGTGGTTCATCTTTCCTTATAGCATAATCAATGTCCATCCACCCTAAATGAAGTAAGACCCTCTCTTTCCACATTTTAAAATTATCACCCTTAAGTTCGGGAATATCACAACCGACATCAGAAAATTTAACAGGTTGACTAGCTGCATAAATTAAACATACATGCTTACATTAAAATGAGGCATAAACAAAATTTCATGGTTTACCAATGTAAATCATGCTTAAAAATTTGAACCTAATGACATAAAAATTGCCTGTGAGCTAAATTTTTAATTCAAGCAGATTCAATTATTCTTTATGATAGAATTTATCAAATTATTTCCTCAATAATCATGTATAAGGTTTATTTTACCGCAAAAACAAATAGTACTACTAAGTAAGTTCCCAGGAAAGATTTTTCTTTCCTAGACAGAACTTCAAGATTCCCAGGAAAGATTGGAGGGGTCACAATGGTCCCACTTAAAATCCAGTCTCCTAGACAGAACCTCCTTAGACGTACACATTCATACTCTCACAGCAAATAGTCCATTAATGATTATAATTTGATATATAGTCTATCTAATATTAAACTTTATGATAAAACTATCAAATTATTAAATTGATTCATAATTCCTGTGGGTAAATTATGAATAATTTGATATTTTATCCTAATTAATCATATAATAAAAATTCCTGTGGGATAAAATTTATTTTATTGAGTATGATTAATTACAATTAATGTCTAAATATTATTTATGTGATCCTAATCAATCATAATATATGATTTTTATTTAATTAGAGATGCTGTGGCTATTCGCTAATTAACCAAAAATCATATTGATCACTCGACATTATATATTTATACATAAGGATTAACAACATATGAGAATAATTATAAATTGCATAATTTTAACTAAAACTAACATGTTATTATTATGCACAGAATATTCTCATAAATTTAGCATAAACATTGCATAATTAAAACTATAATATTATGCATAACATTTAATTTCATGCCTTTAACTATATATATACATATACTCATCCAAAAATTGCATGTTTAATTTAGCGAATAAATAATCAATTCATGCAAACTAAATATGAGCATAATTATTAAATCTGCACAACAATCATTTAAATTACACACAATTAAATCATATAAAAACTATATGCAAAATGGAGCAAAAATTTGTCAAGGTTCAAGTCAGTGCCTAAACCTTTATGCAAAATTTTGTTTCCTGTTATTTTTCATTTCCAGTGAATGTAAGCCAATCATTGGATAGCTTCTCCTTTCTAATCAAACGCCTCCCAAACTCAGATTTAAAAATTTACCCATAGAGTAACAGTGTTGGGCAACCATTTGAATGGGTGGGCCGGGTCGAACCCAACCCTGTTTGGTCCAAATAAAATCACAAAAATCCCAGCCGTCAGAAAAAATCCCAGAAAAATCCCAGTGCTGGTTGGTCATCTTCTCCGTCAACGGCGACTTGCCGGCGACGGATTTTCTCACGGTTTTCACTGGGTCCGAACCTATAGGTTATGGGCAACTCAAATCTACCCTCAGTTTTCCGATCGGATAGCCGGATCTCCCCAAAATGTCCAGAAATCACGGCCAAAAAAAAAAACAGAGAGAATTTTCGGCCAAAAAACAGAGATAAACAGAGATAGCACCAAGGCAGAGATGTAAACCATGCTCTGATACCAAATGTTAGATCTAGAACGATTCATCATGCGGAATAAACAAAACTGAAATGAATCGTAGAACCAAAAATATACAATAAGGCATACCTCCGGCCATTGATGTTATCTCTGTATTCACTGGTTCTCCGTTTGGCACTTCCAAGCTCTGCTCACTCCAAATTAGATGGTGTAAACTGAAGATGATTGAGTCAGCGAGTTTGGGGACCAAACGATGGTATTTATAGCCAAAGCTTCCATCAAGCTTTGGCAATATGTGTCCCACGATCTCAGATTATCATGGAGGCAGTTCAGAACGGTTTCAATGTGGAGTGGACCACTTCAAGGCTCCTGAGATGAAGAGGCACAGGAGACCCGTTCTCTTCTCTCAACCACTTCCGAGAGAAACGGCCAACATCAATATCTTGTTTTCCACCACTAATGCAAGAAAATGTGAAAATACAAAAATAAAGTAATTGTAAAGAGGGTAAATTATACTGATTTTTCTTGAAATTTTTGACAACTACATTGATTTTATCTGAAATTTTTGAAATTACATTAACTTCTCGTACTTTTATTGATAAACTATAAATAACCCTTCCAATCATTTTTTTTTTTTGTGAAAATAACAAAATTCTCCCCTTTTAATAAAATTTTTTGACAATATTTTTCAATTTTGACCAATTTTTCAAACTTTTTTTAAAGATTTTTTTTATATCAAAATAAATTTAAGGTAAATAAATTGTTTTTATTTTATATAAAAAAATATCAAGGTTTTAATTGATATTTATTTGAAAAAAAATATGAAATAGATAATTTTGTCATTTTGTTACAAAATTTGATTAGATGAGAGTATTTATAGTTTGTCATGTAAAATATAATTTCAAAAATATCAAAAGAAATCAGTGTAACTGACAAAAACTTCAAAAAGGAAGAGTATAATTTATCCTACTAAATAACATTGAAAAAAATGACTATAAGGACTCCGCAAATTGTGTAATTTTAGATTGAAAAACTAGCAAAACTTCATAGAACCCACAAGGACCACATATAATAAACTGCCCAAATATTCAAGAATATCTCTCTGCAGCAAAGTATACAATGGCTTGTGGGCTTCTCTAAATACATGAGTAATAACATGGTTAGCCTCGTTGAACAACACTAACAATACCTATAACAAACTGCCTAAAATAAAATCATAATAATATCACAATTACATCAAATGATATCCCTCATTAGAACATAAAACAATAGTAAATAACTATAAATTCAACAAGAGCAAAAGCATAATTCCATAAAGTTCTACCAACATCATCAAAAGTCAAAGGAACAAAATACTAACATCAAATGACATCCTCAAAAGTCAGAAGAACAAAAGTATAAACAACAAGAAGTCCCACCCATCTTGCATTCTCTACTCATCATCTTCAAGCTCGAAGTCCCACCACATCATCATCACCCCTCATCACAAATTATGGACAAGGACATCTTCACAATCACCATCCGCACCACAGAATTTAGAGGCACAAGAAGATGAATATGCTATTGAACAGGTAGCTAGAAACATATGAAATAGTTACAATTAGATGACTACTAAACTGCGCCAGTAATGCTATTACGTGTGACATGGCTAAGATTTGTTCTTGCATCTGGTCAATTTGTTGTTGCATTCGAGATGGGGCCCATCCTCTTCCCCTTTCAACGGGAGTTTGGTTTTGAGGATTTGGAGGGTTTCTGTCGGAATGGAGATTTGGTGCCATTGATGAGGAACAAGTAGTAAAAAAGTTAGGATTTTGTGTATTTTTTGAATAGGAATTTCATTCGTTCTCATAGATGACGTCAAACTGATATTACCAGTTTCTGATTAGAGGTATGTTCCATTCAATTCCCTTCCAAAAGGGTCATCAAAAAGGCTCTGGTGGTTGTCGCTTCGATGATTAAGTTAGAGATGAATAAAGACAGTAATTGAGCATAAAAAAAGAGTGTATCTTGTAGCTTTATTTATAGGTTGCTTAGAAGTCTGAATTAGAGTAGGATTAGGAACCATAAAAATCAAGATTTGTAAATATCCATAGATAAAAATTACCATGTTGAACATTGTTTCCTTATTCTGAGATCGGTAGTTTATGGAAGACGGTGACTTGTTCAGAACCTTCTTTTGTTCGTGTTCTATCATTTGGAGCTCGGCAAGTCTCCAAGGATGTTTAGTCTTTGTGGTTCAGAGTATAATGGACACGTTTCATGTTATTGAGCCAATATCTATTTATGGCGTATCAAAAATCATGGCACAAAATCTCTAAACTTCTTACTATACACATGTCAATATATATATATATATATATATATATATGTTAGAATTCTTTTGACTTGTTTACAAGTACATGGTAAGGGAATTAACACATGGGCCAATTCAAGCCCATTATTTTTTTATACATATTTTTTTACTTCAATGATAAGAGATGAGAAAATTTTATTTAAGTGTGTGTATGTATACACCGAGTCTCAAACCTAAGTCATGTTTATAGAAAAAAATTTAATATTTTATTATCTCAGATGAGACCTCAATCCCAAACAAAGCCCAATATTGACCAACATTAAACAGTACAAGTTCCTCATCAAATAACAAAAGAGCTTCCTAATGAAGCAAAATATGCATAGAGGTTACTTCTTAATTATGTAAGTCAGCAGGGTGGTGGAATATGGGTGGTGGTGTGAGAATGATCATTTTAACTACAAAATTGGATCATACTCCATCATTGATCTCTCTCACTGAAAATAATTCTTCTTTTGGTATTGAAGTAGTGGAAGTTTGTTCAAGCCAGCTTTATCCTGGACAGTTGCTGATACGCCGAAAAATATCCCAACCAATCAGTATATGACACGTGTCTAGTCTTGTTTTATAAAGCTTGTAAGATGATCAGGTATACCGATATGACATCGGTAAGGGAGATAAGGAATTGTAACCACCTGGTATACCGGTCTCGCTCCCATCACCTCGGTCTACCGACCTCATGGTGATGGGACGGATATGAACAAGAAGTGATAATGCGAGCAATTATGATAAAATTGCCGCCTTCTGACACACGGCATACCCTAGTCCTGCAAAAAGACGAAAAAGGTTCCTAGCCCTACAGGAGTAGCATGGCCGGTGGCAACTATGACGTATGTAATCATGATGAAATAACTCCACCGCTTGACACTGGATTTGATATTCACTGCAGCGTATAAATAAAAGGGGAGAGGTACGTAAAAAGAAGAGCTTTATCACTCTTTTGATAATTATCATCTAAAAATACACATTTCTATCTCCTTTAATCAACCATCGGAGTGGCTACCACCGAAGCCCTCCCCGGTGGCAATCTAACTTTATTTTTTCAGGAATTACATCAAGTAAGGATGTGAGCTTTGACGAACTCGAAAAGTGTAGCATCAGCTTGGCGCCGTCTGTGGGAAACGATTTCAATCGTTCCTATTCATTTCTTGATTTCCAACTCTAGTCCTTCATCATGGCTCCAAATCGCCGTTCCAAACAAGTAACTCAAAGCCAACCATTAGCCAGTGACGAAGAAGGCGAAACTTCCAATCCTGTACAACAGTAACTAGACCAAATTAGGGATCAGATGCGGAGGCACTTCGATCAAATGTGAGGACAACTTTCGGCCATATCCCAGGTCCTGGCTTCTTTAACCCAGAACCTGCCGCGTATCCCCGTATCTCCTCCACTAGGCATCCCTACCGGAGGAAATCTAATCCCTCCTACCACTGGCGAAAGACCTTATAAAGAGGGAGGTCCCAGCGCCCGTCCATTCGAGCCCCAAGACGCGGCTCAAGCCAGAGATGAACCTCACCAATCCCATGTTATAGGAAGAGAGGTGCCAAATATTCATCCGAATGTACACCATCACAGCAGAAATAGAATTTTGAGTCTTGTGAATTCAGGAGCCAACCCGATACAGTCAAGCTCCCGGCCTCAACAAGCATCAATCCCAGCTCCAAAGACCATCAGGACATGCCATTCCTAGTCAGGAGCATCCCTTACATACCAGACACGAGGTTGGCGTGCCCGGACTACAGTACTCTGCCCCATCCAGAGTACTACCAAGAATGGAAAAAGTGGCCGATTTCGTAGGACAGGCAGCCCATGCCAGAGAAGGATACGTTCCCCCCAAACAAGATGAAATAGCACGACTACTCGGTAGGTTTACCACCCCGTTCACGGTAGCCATATTGTCCGAGGAACGTCCCCAGTAGTTTATTGTTCCAAAATTTACTCCATATGACAGGTCGGAAGACCCTGGAGACCACCTCTCCAACTATCAACATACGATGGCCCTGCATGGGTCCACCGATCCTTTCCTGTGCCGTACATTAGTTACAAGTCTTAAAGGTGCAGCCCTACGATGGTTCCATAACCTCCCCTAAGAGTCGGTCCCGAGCTTTTATGAGCTCTGTAGACGTTTCCTCGATCGATTTTTAACCAGCCGGAGGCTTAGAAAGGGACTAGAGTTTCTCCTGACAATAAAATAACAGAAGGGAGAATCACTTAAAGAATACATTGCTCGGTTCAATTCTGAACTCACCAAAATTACGGACTGCGGTCCTGGGCTTTTTGGTGGCAGCACTTCATGCGGGACTGTGGCCGGGACGGTTCCACGATTCCCTGACCAAGAATCCTCCGGCGGACATGGCATCACTAATAGAGCGAGCCAAAAAGCACATAAATTTGGAAGATACCAGGGCATCTCTTCGCAAAGCTAAAGAGCAGACGCAACAAAATGATAATACTCAAAAGCAAAGCCCTGGAAGTACCAACAAAAGGCAAAGGAGCCCAGAAAAAAGGACTACCTCCCGAACTCAAAACCAGCCAATATTAGGGAAGTTCAAGTCATATGCGCCTCTGAATACACCACTGACACCCCTAAATGCATCTCTTACACAAGTATATCATTAAGTCCGGACACGCGAAAACCTGAAGGCCACAGAACCTTTGTACGGCCATCCAGATTCCTGAGATCGAAACAAGTACTGTGAGTTCCATAAGGATCATGGGCATACAACAGAGATGTGTAGGAATCTCTAACAAGAGATCGAGCAATTGATCCGGAGGGGACGTCTGAAAGAGTTTGTTCAGCGTGATGGAGGACAGAATAATCAAAATCAAAGGCCTCAGCAGCCTAGGCCGGACCAAAGGCCCCAGCGGCAACGACAGGGTCAAGGGCTTGGATCGAATGAATCTCAGAACGAACAACCCCGTCAGAATAATCAAGTCATCCTTGTCCTCCATGCCGATAATTCATTAACCGGTATGTCCAACCGGGCAAAGAAACGGTACGTTAGGGAAGCAAGGACAGAAACAGGCCCTCTTCAGGTCTCAACAATTAATAAAAGACTGAAGCCACTACCGCAAATCCAGTTCTCAGAACTGGACCTTGTTGGCATACACTGTCCTCACAGTGATGCACTCATCATCTCTTGCAGGGTGGCGAAACTTTGACATCAGAAGAGTATTGGTGGTTACAGGATATTCCACCAATATCCTATTTTACGAACCTTTCAAAAACATGAAGCTCGATACTACCGACCTTAAAGCCACCACTACTGTAATAGCAGGATTCGATGGTAACTTAAGCTCACCAATAGGGGGGATCGAACTACCAACTACTGTGGGCGATGAGGAGGACCAGAAGACCCTCATCTTTGAGTATATGATCATAGATTCTCGGTCTCCTTACAATATCATCATCGGACGATCATGGCTCCATCAAATGGGGGCAGTTACGTCCACCCTTTATCAATGCCTAAAATACATTCATAACGATCAAGTATGCACCATCAGAGGCTCCTAGCTGACATCTCGAGAGTGCCACGTCATGGCGTTAAAAGGAAAAATTCTCAAATAACAGTTACAAACACCTCGGGAGCCCTTTGATTCAGAAGAAGGTGCAGAATGCCCCACCAAAATCGATGAGCCAATGAGCCTTAGAGGAAGAGATAGTGTGGCAAAACCGGTCCAGAAGCCCATCAAAGTATTGGTGAGCTCTAACGAAGAAGATCGCTATTTACAGCTCGGTATGGATCTATCCAAATTAAAGTAAGAGGAGATGATTGATTTCTTAAAATAGAATTTATCAGTCTTCGCTTGGGAAACCAAAGACGTGGAAGGGATAGACCCCTCTCTTATTTGCTATAAGTTAATGACCGACCCATGCCACCTCCCAGTCCGATAAAAGCGGCGGACCTTTGTCCCGGAAAGGCACAAGATAATTAATGACGAAGTCCGACGACTGTTGGACGCACATATGATCAGGGAAGTGTTTTATCTAGACTGGCTTGCTAACATTATCCTTGTTACAAAGAAGAATGGTAAGTGGCGAGTTTGCGTTGATTATACTGATCTTAACAAAGCATGCCCCAAGGACAGCTTCCCCCTCTCGAGAATAGATCAGTTGGTTGACGCAACCGTTGGCCATGAATTGATGAGTTTCGTGGACGCATACTCGGGATATAATCAGATACAGATGTACCATCCAAACCAAGAAAAGACATCCTTCATCTCAGAAAGAGGTTTATATTGTTATAGGGTAATGCCATTTAGATTAAAAAATACTAGAGCTACCTACCAGCGACTGGTCAACAAAATGTTTGAACCTCTGATTGGCTGCACAATGAAGGTTTATATCAATGATATACTGGTCAAAAGTCGGAAGAAACACGACCATATTGAACACTTAAGGCAAACCTTCCACATACCTAAAGCAGTACAAAATAAAGTTAAACCCTTCAAAATGTACTATTGGAGTCAGCAAAGGCAAATTTCTCGATTTTCTGATCTCACAAAGGGGGATAGAAGCAGACCCTTTACAAATTAAAGCATTAACAGAACTGGAACCTCCAAGATCCAGAAAGGATATACAAGCACTTAACGGTAGGATCGCAGCTCTGAATAGGTTCATCTCCAGATCCACCGATCAATGCCTCCTCTTCTTCAAAGCCCTGAGGGGGAATAAGGCCCCTGAATGTGACAGAGCCTTTGAAGAACTAAAACAATACATGGCATCCCCAGAACTCCTTTCCAAGCCAATAAAAGGGGAGAAGCTCTTCCTGTATCTCGCAGTATCCAAAAACGCGATAAGTTCTGCACTCATCCATGAAGAAAAGGGATGTTAGAAACCCGTATTCTATGTCAGCAAGGCACTCCTCAGTTAAGAAAAGAGATACCTTAAGGTAGAAAAATTGGCATTCGCTGTGATAATTTCTGCGCGAAAACTTCGGCCTTATTTTCAAGCTCACTCGATTGTAATCCCAACATCTTATCACTTAAAAGCAATTTTACACAAACCAAATACCTTGGGACACCTGATAAAATGGTCGGTAGAGTTAGGGGGAGTTTGATATAACTTATATACCTCGGACCGCCATTAAAGCCCAGGCTTTGGCAGATTTTGTTGCAGAATTCACCCCAGCCTTGGGAGGAAACCTCGGGGCAAACACAAATATGACAACATGACAGCTCCACGTCGATGGTTCTTCCACTAATAAAGGCTCTGGAGTCAGTATTGTACTCCACTCTCCAGATAGAATCAAAATTGAGAAAGCCATTGCCTTGGGCTTCAGAGCTTCCAATAATGAAGCTGAATATGAAGCACTAATCCTCGGTATGAGGCTGGCCATAGAATGTGAAACTCGTAACCTCGAAGCATTCTCTGACTCACAACTAGTAGTAGGTTAGGTCTTGGGTGAATTTCTAGCCAAAGATGACCGAATGATCAGGTATGCAGAAATGGTGAACTCTCTGAAAAAGTCATTTGCCAATTTTAATATCCACAAAATTGAAAGGAACCAGAATACACAAGCCGATGCCCTTGCAAATATGGCCTATCACTTAAAGCTTACCAAAGATTTAGAAATCAGCATTTCTTGCCACATTAAACCAAGGATCTTGGAGGTCCAATCCATTTACGCTACAAAACAGCCTCAGGATTGGAGGACTCCTATCATTCGTTACTACGCTACGAAACAGCCTCAGGATTGGAGGACTTCTATCATTCGTTACTTGGAAGAAGGAGAACCACCCGAGGAAAAGAATCAAGCTCAGCGTATATGGATCAAAGCATCACGATACCTCATTATAAACAAAAAACTCTACCGAAGGTCCTACACCCAACCACTTCTAAGATGCTTATCCCCAACAGAGTCTGAATATGTCTTGGCTGAAATTCATGAAGGAATATGCGGGAATCATAACGGTGGAAGAACCATCTCCCACCAAGCTCTAACTTAGGGGTATTATTGGCTCGGTATGCTCAACGATGCGAAAAAATATGTAAGAAAATGTGATAAATGTCAACGCTTCGCCTCATACCAACATCAGCCGCATCAAAAGCTCACCTCTATCTCAAATCCATAGCCTTTTGTCCAATGGGGGATGGATATTGTGGGTCCATTACCAAAGGCCCCCTAGAACAGAAAATATCTGCTAGTCGCTATTGATTACTTCTCGAAATGGGCAGAAACAGAACCATTAACTCACATTACCAAGGCGGAGGTAAAAAATTTTACATGGAAAAATATTGTTTGCAAGTTCGGTATACCTTGCATCATCATCTTAGACAACGGTACCCAGTTTGCTGGAAAACTATAAGGAAAGTTCTGTACCGATCTACATATCAGCTATCATTTCTCCTCACCAGGACACCCCCAAGCTAATAGACAAGCCGAGGTCAACAATCGTACGATCCTCGACGCCATCAAGAAGAGATTAGAAAAGGCTAAAGGAAGATGGGTCGAGGAGCTCCCTGGAGTGCTCTGGGCATACCGAATCACAAGAAGAACGTCAACGTCCGAAACACCATTTTCACTCGCTTATGGTACCGAGGTAGTAATTCTAGTAGAGATAGGTATGCCAACTCTAAGGACGAAAACCTTCGACCAAAAGGCCAATGATCTTCAAATGGTAGAAAGCCTCGACTTATTCGAAGGAAAAAGAGAACAGGCTACAATTATGGCTAAAGAATATCAACGACGGGTGGCCAAAAGTTTCAATCAAAGGATAAAGCCCGTAACTCTACAACTCGACGACTTTGTTCTCAGAAGGATATTTCCTGATACCAAAGATCCCACTATGGGAAAGCTTTTCCCAAACTGGGAGGGGCCCTATAAAATCATTAAGATTATCAGGCCTATGACTTATTAGTTGGACGATATGTCGAGAAAACCCGTTCCTCAACCGTGGAATATCGAGCATTTAAGGAAGTATTATTAATAAAACTTCTCACCATTGTAAAATCCACTCTTCCATGTATACAGATCTTCAGACCTGGTCTATCTAAAACAAAAGGCCCCTATGAGCAAGAATGTTGTAGGCAAGGTCCCAAGTGCGATACACCAGTCTTCGGAACTGGTCTATCCAAACAAAAGGCCCCTATGAGCAAGAGTGCTATAGGAATGGTCCCAAAAATCGATATTCAGGTCATCAGACCTATTCTATCTAAGAAGGCCTCTACGAGCAAGCGCGCTGTAGATCTAAAAACCGATTCATTATCCAGATCTCAAAAGATCTAGAGCCATACCAGTTATCAAATAAAGTACTAAAACAACTAGTTCATAAAACCAGCTCTCAGTTCAGAATATCAATTGAAATATCTTGTCTTATTACATGAATTGTGACCACCTCGGTATACCGTTAACAAGTCGGAAAGTCTATTTTTCTTGAAGATTATCACCTCGGTACCCAGGTTAGTCCAGCATTTTCGTTTCGCAAAACTTATTTTTATCACAAGTATTTCACCTCTGATTATGTTCCCTCTTCGAGAAATTTGATATGTCACTAACGATTGAGACTGAAGTCTTGGCAAAATTCTCAATTTTGACGATTGAGAATTTAAAAAATATGTTCATAAAAATCTCATCCATATTTTGACATATCATTAAAGGGCACAAATGTGATTATCAAAACATTATAAGTATTTCAAGTTTGCACAGTAGAATATCAATAAATCAAATGTTGATATTTAAATAAAGCCCTAAAGGGGACGAAGTTTACACTTAAAAAAAGGTACGAAATAAAAACATAAGCTACTTTGGATTTACTAGGGGAATGGAAGAGATGGGCACCGCATCCTCGACCACTTGATCTTGGGCTGGTTGCTCGGGTGAGTTCGGTACAGATTCCTCTACCACTACCTCCTCCAGTTTAGAGATATCCAGAGCTAGGTATAGCTTTTGGATCTTCTTTCTGCATAAGAGGTAGCCAGAGTCTACAAGCTCCCTTCTGATAGAGTTAACCAGCCCCATCATCCCAGCCTTGGTTGCTGCCTTAGTAGCCCCCTTAACTTCTTCGATTTTCTTAGCCTCGGCTTCCTTGAATTTTTTCTTTAAATCATTCAAACTCTGGCAGTATTTGTCCCTCTGCGTAAACATAACATCTCTAGTTTGTGACACCTCTATGTGCTTCGCTTGAAGGGCTTTATATTTCGTTTCTAGAGCATGGACTTTGCTTTGGGATATCGCCAGATCAGAATGCGCTACAGTTAGTTCGGACCGAGCTGCCTTTACGTCCGACTGGGCCATTTTCAGTTCGGACTGGGTCTTCTTCAATTCTGCCTGAAGATTGCTTACCTTCTCGGCTTGGTCGTATCAGTCCATAAGGACGCCCATAGCTCGGAGGCCCTATAAACAAAAAACAAACACAATTTAATACGAACATCATATAAAAGGTAACAACGAAGCCTTTATCTAAAAAGGAAAGAAAGAGAATCTTACCCTAACATGACCCAACATCAGCTCTCTAATAACCTGCCTCAAATTCTTACCCTGAAAACCAGGAGGAAGGGCCGCTTTAAGGGCTAACTTCATCGCCTCGGAACCCAAAGGTGCTTCAGCCGGATTGATCGAAGCTGAGCTTGATCCTTCTTGGGGAACAGTCGGGGCTGGAGGGTCAATATTCTGAGCTGTTGAGCCAGCCCCCACCTCGGCCGACGAGGGAGCTTCAGGTCGGTTGACCTCGGTGGTCTCCGTCGTGGGGATCTCGGAAGTAGGGACCTCGGAAGCTCCACGAGAAGCTCTTGATATCACCCTCCTCTTCTTCCGGGCCAGTTGGGTCGGTTGGGGAGCTGTTGAAGACAGGTCTCTCGGTTGGTGTGGGTGCCATCGAAGAGGCCGATTCTCTAGTTTTTGCTTTGATAGGGGCAGGAGGAGCGTATCCCGACAATATCGACTTCTTCACTGCTACAGCGTCCTCTTTTGTTAAATTGGCCGCCATCAAATTCTTTGAGGAAAAGATTTTATAATGAGGTCGGAGGGTGGGCTGCAGAAGTCAGCGATACTTATCTCGATCTCAGGAGTGAAAGGCGCCCTTTTCCACTTCCTTTTACCTACAAATCAAACATAAGGAAAATATGTTCAAATGATCGGAATAGTGTGAAGATAAAACAAAAATTAACGTATACAGATCTGAGGTCTGTAGGCTTACCCCTTGGACCGGTGTGCCGAGGAAAAAGACTCATATGGTTTTCGTAATCTTCTCGTTCCCAGCCTCCCCCCACAAAGAAGTACCACTTCTTCCAAGTCTTGTTGGAAGAAGGTACCGAAGTCAGAGGTCTAAACCTTTGATCAAAGGATATGTAATACAGTTCTTCAGAACTGAGATATTTCATATCCATTTGACTACGCACCAGGTCCAGATCTACCTAGACCCCGTTGAGGTGACCTAGGACTATGAAAGCCAAGAGTTGCCTCCAATTGTTCACATTCAGCTCGGCAGGGCATATGTTAAACCATGTGAAAAATTCAACAAAAAGAGGGTGGAAGGGAAATTGTACACCTAAATCAAACCACTCAAAATAAGCACAAATTTCACACCGTCTTATATCAGAGGGGCGATCTGATGACTTGGGGACCCTACACGTAACATTCTTTGAAAATTTATATTGTTTCCTAACGAATTTTAAAATTTCCTTTGTCATAGCACTTTCTCCCTCCTCTCTTTGAGACGTGCTAGCCTCCCTATTGCTAGACCCTGAAATAGACTCAAAAAAGGAAGAAGATGAAGTAGAAGTAGAAGAGGAAGGACCATCTTCACCGATTGTTTTTGATTCAACCCTAACTTCCCCCCTGTCGGAACTAGACATGGTTGACAAATGGGTTTTTGGGAAAATATGTAAAGGAAAAAGAAGAAGAAGAATCAAACAAACAAGAATAGAGAGAAACTAGAAATTACTAGAAAGAGGAGGCTAAAACCCAGGTTACGATGGCCGGAATTCGTTCAAATGTTGCCTGAAATCGCACTTCTTGCCAAGGAAAACGCTCGAGCAAAACCTTGAAAAGTATTTTGAAATAAGTAAACAGATTTCAAAACGCATCCCTCCACTATTTATACAGAACCGACATTTAATACCTTGATAGATGAAACGGCCTTATTTAAATGCCTCGAGAAACCAAAAAACGACTGTAGTAATCATGGTCTCGATCACCTAAAACAAATAACACGCGTGGTGATAAATATGACGGCTGTCGTCCCCTCGGAATATGGAACCACACATTAAATTGGTAAAAGCACGTGACCCTGTGGAAACCTTAGCCTAAGTTCTGTACGTATGCTCGGAACTAAGGCTTGGGGGGGAATAGTTGATACGCCGAAAAATATCCCAACCAATCAGTATATGACACGTGTCTAGTCTTGTTCTATAAAGCTTGTAAGATGATCAGGTATACCAATATGACATCGGTAAGGGAGATCAGGAATTGTAACCACCTGGTATACCGGTCTCGCTCCTATCACCTCGGTCTACCGACCTCATGGTGATGAGACGGATATGGACAAGAAGTGATGACGTGAGCAATTATGATATAATTGCCGCCTTTTGACACACGGCATACCCTAGTCCTGCAAAAAGACGGAAAGGGTTCCTAGCCCTGTAGGAGCAGCTTGGCCGATGGCAACTATGACGTATGTAATCATGATGAAATAACTCCACCGCTTGACACTAGATTTGATATTCGCTATAGCGTATAAATACAAGGGGAGAGGTACGTAAAAAGGAGAGCTTTATCACTCTTTTGATAATTATCATCTGAAAATACACATGTCTATCTCCTTCAATTTAACCATCAGAATGGCTACCACCGGAGCCCTCCCCAGTGGCAATCTAACTTTATTTTTTCAGGAATTACATCAAGTAAGGATGTGAGTTTTGACGAAGTCGAAAAGTGTAGCATCAGTTGCTCATGTCCATGTTTGGAAATTGGTTTTAACCAAAAACAAAATAGGGATAACTTTTTTGCCTTTGACCTGTGCAGATATTGCTGAGTATGGGTTGGAATGGTCCTATTCCAAATCTGCCCCCATTTAACAAAAATTCTTTACAAATCTATCTCATCGTCACATATGATTCCATACCTGGTTAACCTCCTATTATAATAAACTCAAACACATCCCATTTCATCCCCGATTACATTAAAATTTACTAATTTTATTTTAAAAGTAATTAATAAAATAAAATGAAAAATCTGGTTTGTTGACATCCCTTCATGGGCTCAGTCCAACTTGTTCACCACAAGACTCCTGCTGCCACCCAAAAATGAGTTGGTCCGGCCCAGACTAAAGCTAAAATCTGGAGGCCCAAAGTTATGGTCCACCATAAGAATAGCCTTTAATCCTTGCTGTTTTATATGGCTAACTAAATATCGTGATAACCGCCAAAAATATGAGAGAGAGACAGAGAGAGAGAGAGAGAGAGTGAAATTGCCAGGAACCCCCACTACATGCCCGATCAAAAGGATCTGAGCAGATTAGACTCATGCAGCTACCACGTGTCACGTTGAACGTTCACGTGTCCATAAAGAAAGCCACGTAGCTCATCATGATCTTTCCCTATTAAAACCAACCATCCCCTCCGCCATTCCTCACTGTCAAAAAGCTTTCATCTCTCTCTTTGTCTCTCTGGAAATTAAAGCAATGTTGAAGAAGAAGGCTGTGCTCTTTTCATTTCCATTTCTCTTTCTGATTATTTGCGTCAGTAATGTGCATGCAACAGCCTTATTGAATGAGGATGTCCCGATTGATCAGGGGCCTCTTGTGAAGAAAGATGAGAGGAGGTCACTTGTTTCAACAGAGTATGGAGAGATCTCAGCCGTTGATATCAGTGATGGAGAAAGAGGGTCCTACCATCTTCAGTTCATCACATTGGAGCCAAACTCCCTATTTCTTCCTGTGCTACTCCATGCAGATATGGTGTTCTATGTCCACACAGGTACGTGCATGCTATAGTTATCTTCTTCACGCACCTACTGATATGATATGTTAAGGGTATTTTTGAAACTAATGAATCAAGTTTGTTTTTTTTTCATTGTAATTTATGTCTAGCATTACTGCATTTTCATATATTCATTCATTCGTATGATATTCGCTTAAAATTGAACCCACGTTAATTCAGTAGATCCATTGCAAGTTAGTTTAAAGTAAAATGACTCCTAAAAGAGAATTTACCACATGATCACAATTAGTAGAAAGGGTACGATCTTGTTGAGATCTCAACTAAATTAGGTGTTCAGAGACATTTTTCTTTTCCTTATTTTACCAGTGACAGTGATAGTACAATTGTAAAGTATGAAAAGTAAGTTACCAGATTGATGATGAAGTGATAGTCTGATTCAAACCCACATCCCTTCTCTTATTCTTTTTAGATTTTATTGGGTGTTGCCAGTGTTTTTTTAAATCAAATATATTGTATTTCTTCAATGTGGATTTCATTTCATATCTTAAATATTAAGACTAAACACCTTATATTTATACCTGCATATATTATTCTAAACTCATCCTTAATTAACTCTTGTTTAAGAATACTAACAACCACTTTAGTACTTGGACAACTTCAAATGATGAATTAGACAACTACTTGAAAATTTCAAAACAGGGAGTGGAAGGTTGACTTGGGCCGATGAAGAAGAGAAAAGGCGCCTTAATTTACGACGAGGAGATGTCTACAGACTCAAGACTGGCACTGTTTTCTCTCTACAAAGTGATTTACAGCCAGAGCGACAAAAGCTTAGAATTTATGCCATCTTTGCTAACTCTGCTGATGACTTGCATGTATGAGATTTTTGCACATCAATAATCAATCTTTGCTTCATTCCCCTATTTTTCCCATATAATTAGCTGGTGTTTATGCTTCCAAAATTGCACTGACGTACTGTAAATAAAACTTAATGCAGCAACCATCAATTGGAGTGTACTCGAGCATCCGCGACATGTTGATTGGCTTTGACAAGAGAGTCCTCCAAGCTGCTTTCCAGGTATAACTCCAGCACCAGAATTTACATATATATATACATATATGTCAATGTAATTAAACCATATAAACAAGCATGGGTCATTGGGAAAAATGACATCATTATAGTTCATGTTGCTATTTAAAGCCTTGTTTAACTACATGCAATCAATACGATAGTTTTTTGTTTTCCACTCATTAACATAAAATTAATTTTAAGCTACTTACTTGGTGACGAAGAGTCACTTCATTTAAACAAGATTTTAAAAAGTAAGTTACCAAAAAAAATTTGTAAGGTAGCCATTTGAGGGCTATGCTTTTAATTCTAAATCTCATAAATGTTTTGCAAATTGTTTTAAAGGTCCCTGAGGAGATGATAGAAGAAATAATAAATGGAACACAACAACCAGCAATTGTGCACGGAGTGCCAGAGAAAGAAAGAACATTGTGGGAGTGGAAATTAGTTCAGCTCATGAAAGGCATTCTAGGAAGCAAAGGGTACAGCTTGTTTGATGTCAACAACAAAAAGGAGAAAACCAGAACATTCAACATTTTGAATGCAAATCCGGATTTTGAGAATTGTAATGGGTGGAGTCTGACAGTAACCAAGAAAAACTTGAAGGCTTTAAAGGGTTCCAAATTTGGTCTTTTCATGGTGAACTTGACCAAGGTCAGTTATATTTTCAGCTTTCAGCTTTCTTGCAGAGAAGATCCGTTATGTTTAGTATTTTCCTGTACTTTTGATTAAGTTAGAAGATACAAAATTGTTAGGTTTGAATTCTAATATTGTTTCATTAATGTGTTGCTAAAGGGATCAATGATGGGGCCGCACTGGAATCCAATGGCTACTGAGATAACGATAGTAGTACAAGGGCAAGGAATGGTTTAGGGTGGTTTGTTCTAGCACGGCGAAAGAATCAGAGTGCAAAAACATGAGGTTTAGGGTTGAAGAAGGTGACGTATTTGTGGTGCCAAGGTTCCATCCTATGGCTCAAATGGCCTTCAATAATGACTCATTTGTTTTCATGGGATTTAGCACGGCGACGAAGAAAAATCATCCTCAGTTCCTGGCAGGAAAAGCCTCGGTCTTCCATACTTTGGATAAAGAAATCCTGGCAGCGTCCTTCAATGTCACTAACACAACAATTGATCAGCTTTTGGCTCCTGCAGTTGAATCAATCATATTAGAATGCACATCTTGTGCGGAAGAAGAAGAGAGGATAATGGAGGAAGAAATTGAGAGGGAAAGGCAGGAAGCTAGGGAGAGAGAGGAAGAGGAGGCAAGGAAAAGAGAGGAAGAGAAGAGGAGAGAGGAGGAGGAAGCCAGGAAAAGGGAGGAGGAGGAAGCTAGAAAGAGGGAGGAAGAGAAGAAGAGAGAAGAGGAGGAAGAGGAAGCCAGGAGGAAGGAAGAGGAAGAGGAGGCAAGGAAAAGGGAAGAGGAGGAAGCTAGAAAGAGGGAGGAAGAGAAGAAGAGAGAAGAGGAGGAAGAGGAAGCCAGGAGGAAGGAAGAGGAAGAGGAGGCAAGGAAAAGGGAAGATTATAATCTATAAATATTATTAATATTAAATTATTCAATTAAAATTTAATATTTTTAATCTATAATATGTTATTAATATAATAATATATAAGATTAGTAATATTAATCCATTATTATTAAGATTAATATTAGATTATTCTATAATAAGATAATATTATTAATCCAAAATTTATTATATTAATCCATTCATTAATATTATAATATTAATCCATTCTTATTAATATTATTATCTATTATTATATATTAATATTATTATCTATTATATATATATATTATTCCATTAAATATAATACAAATATAACAATTAATATCATTAAGATATAATAATCATCTCATATATATTATAGTATCCCGACTAACTAAGATCATCACCATAATAATATAATAATAATCATCATCATCCATAATAATATCAATAATTTTAAATTATTTAATATAATATATTATTATTCCATATATTAAAACTTATAAATAAGATCTCGAAAATTTTCAATTTTATCTATGGAGAAGGAAGAGTTTTGAAGAAAATATGGAAGGTTTGATAAATGTTCCTCACATGAATCCACTTAATCAGCTGGTGGTCTACCCATGTACGAAGATGAATAAATTAAGACCTTGCTTTGTGTTCGTTGTGTGTTTAGATCTTAAATGTTTATTCATGTAATAAAGCTTTGTGATCCATGTTTATGGCGACTCTGGTTTTATATAATTTTTCTGTGTTCACTGATGTGGTCTGATGATTCAGTGTTCGATGTTAAATTTGTGTCAATTTATCCTTCAAGGTGGTTTTACTTTTTAATTAACGTGCCTACTGAATTGCTCATCAAGCTCCTCAGAATTACACACACAGGAAGAAAAAAAACGATCGGTGGGCAATGGTTAATATGGCATGGCAAGTTTTGCTTAAGAAGGAATGGATATTTTAATAATATTTATTTTAAATTTTTTATGCATTATTTTTATTTCGTATAATTAAAAATATTTATTTTATAAAATAAAAATTATTTCAAGTATTTTTTTTTGATTCAATTGAGTAATTTTTATTTTTATTTCATCTTTTTTTATTTATTTATAAAATAATTATTTTATTTTTATGTACTAAACATAGTGTGATTGATCTAGTTTGATTAGAACATTGAAAGTATAATAAAGCATTATCAATAAAAAAAGAAGCTAATGTTCAAGGGTTTTGAGTATTCCTCATCAGTTTCAACAATAGTCATGAGGTGGTTAGCCACTCCAAAAAAAGTGTTCCATGTTAAGAGCTGCATTGATGATTTTGAGAAGAGATGTCTTTCCTTTTGTCACATTTATATTTGGTGTATGTATACATCTGCATAAATTAAATGAAACTATTTTAAAGCAATAGTTTAGAAATGGATTAAGTTTAGAAAAGCAAGTTCATGAAGACAAGGTCACAAGAGTGACGACTGACAATGTAGGTGTCAGAACCTGGTGGACCTGCCCCTGTTTCTTTCACTTACCTTTCAAGATCTTGATGTCTTGAAGCCAATCCTCCTGTCAAAAATAGGAAGAGGACTAGAAGGTGTTCTTAAAAGAACCATCCATTCACTTCAATTAGATTTCAATTACATGTTTTTTCAGTGCTAATTGTTTAATTAAATGTGACATAGAAAAGTAGACGGCGAAAAATCCACGAGAGATTGCTTGAACAAAATTTTCAATAGAACATTAATATCATATTTGATATGGTAGAATGAGTATTTCAGAAATATTCATTATAATTTTTTAATATTTATTCTTGTTTGGTGCGATACGAAATACTTATATCATAAAATAAATATTCTTTTAAAAATCATTCTAAACATTCTTTTAATTAGATGAATAATCTATATTTTATTTCATGTCATTTTTATTACATTCCCTATTTCATACTACAGAATAATCATTTTATTTTTGTTTACCAAACATGACTTAAGTATAACACAGAGTTCACTGTGTTCTTTGCGCAAGAGCTCGAACGGATAGCTAACTCCTTGCTTGAGCCCAGGGGCGGAGGGAGGGGGCCGGTAGAGGCCGTATCTCCTGCAATGTTGAGAATAAATTTCAATTATATTTAAATATTTCTTCAAACATGCATTAGTACCATCGGGGTAGATGTTACTCTTGAGTCATGAAATCGTGTGGGCATGCTAGAAGAGTTGAGTTTTGTGGATAGGGCCATCGATAGGGATGCTAAAAAGGCTCGCGGGTTGGGTTGGGCTTGACAAAGAGGTAGGCCGGACCAAATCAAGTTGGACTAAGTTCAGAGAATAAGGTCTTAGGCCCTATTTCTTAATACGAATTTAGCGAATTTGCAGGTCATTTGCAAGTCAAAAAAATAATTTATTATAAAATTATAATTAAGTCATAGATAATTACATCAATAAATAATTAAAAAATAAAATGTTAATGTATAATAGATTAAAAATTACAAAAATTAGAATTGATGAATAATTTTTTTTTTTTGTGCAATTGGCAAATGATTTAATAATTTGAATAGAAAGTATGAAGACAAGTATTTGATATATAGAATGAACTAATATTCTTTAATAGTTACATGTATGGTAATGGTGTGAAGTTTGAATTTAGATGTAAATAATAAAAATGTGAAGTAAAAAGTAAGGAAATTAAATAGATATTAATTTGTCAAATTGAAAATAAATCAAAGAATAATAAGTAATGAGAATTATTTGAAGTGGAAACTAGTAAATAATTATTTTATACTTTAAAGGGTTGAATTTATGATTTTTAAGTATTTTGGTTATGTGAGTTGGGCCGAACTTGGCTTTGGGCCAGGTCACAGGCCATTTTTACACCCTTAGCCATCAAACCAGCAAGTCAGCCTTTGACTAGCTTATGTATATATTAATAAACTTAGAATACTAACTGGTTAATTAGTACTAATTAAGATAGGGATGATTTTGAAAAAAAAAAAATGAAAGAATAGTTCCCCCAATTTCTTATATACCAATGGATTGAAATATTGTAGGATGTGAGATTAATGGTGACTTTGAGACACAAAACTCTCGTCATCTTACATCCTCTCAAGCATAGCATAGTACAGCAGGATATATATCATTTACGGTGAAGCAATTATTTATTGATATTTGAATTAATAAATATTTGATATATTAATTGATGATGCTCCATTTGTCCGCACACAATAGGCCCCTGTGTGGGGATATTGTCTGCTTTGCCCGCCCATAGGTCTTACGGCTCATGGCTTTGTTCTTGGGCCTTAGCCCAAAACGCGTCTTACACAGAAGAAGAAGCAAGGGGCTTATAAGCAACCTTATGTCCCGACTCCTATTCAATGTAAGAGAAAGTGGTAACATCAGCTGCTCCCCCAGTCGGGACTAAGGGAGCGTGAGAAGCTGGACGGGACACGGCCTCGTTCCCACAGACGGCGCCAAACTAATGATGCTCCATTTGTCCGTACACAGTAGGCACCTGTGCAAGATATTGTCCGCTTTGCCAGCCCATAGGTCTTACTACTCACGGCTTTGTTCTTGGGTCTTAACTCAAAAGACGTCTTACACAGAAGAGGAAGCAAGGGGCTTATAAGGGATCTTATGTCCCGACTCCTATTCGATGTAGGAGAAAGTGGTAACATTATTAATAAAAATAAAAAATAATAATATGATTTACATATTTTACTGACCTAACCCAGATGCATAAAGTGGACAAATGATTGGATTGGACCAATAAACAAATTTTCTTTACACAATTTTGTTATGATAGATAATTCCAGCTGAAATACAACTCTCATTCACAGGGGAAAAAAATAATAATAAGAATGTAAAAAGAAAGAGGGGAAAATGATATTATGCAATCTGAGTCTCCCATTTCAACTGATGTATCGTCACTCTTGAGGTAATGAGAGATTGGTGGCATTTGAAATGGCCCTCTTATATCATTGGAGGACCAGGACTGAATACTCAAAACAGATTGTGTTATGCTCCTATATATATATATATATATATATATATATATATATATATATATCATGCACAAATATGCAAAAATCATAAAGGGCCAAGCCTTCTTGAATTTCTTTCGTGTATTTACAGAAACACAAGAATAGCCCATTTCATAAAGATTAAAAACTCTACATGGGAACCAATTTAAGTGGCGTTTGCCCTGTTCAAAATGGGATTCCGAGAACAAAACATGGTTTTACTCGAAATAATAGGTGTTTGACTTTTTTCTTAAAATGTGGTTTTGGTTGTAGGACTCACAAAGTTTCATTGGCAAAAGAGGGCTTTGAAAATGCTAGAGAAATCTGATTTTCCCTTACAAAATACCTATTATATAAAATAAAATAAAAAAAGGAAAAATTTATGGTGCAAAATCAATTTTATACAATTTTTATCCAAACATCCAAATAATAAATTAATTGTCCCATAATCAATTCTTCCCAATCTAATTTTTTATAATAAATTATTTAAAATCAATTTTTTACCATATGAAACTCTCCCAAACAAGCAATAAACTAAAGATTAGAGATTAATAATCATGCAAAAAGGTAAGCAAGAGCATGAATGCCTCACTTATTTGAAGAAATAGAGAAAAGAAAAGAATGTGAAAATATTTGTATATATTTCTGTGTCTCTAAAACTGTACAATATAGGACCTATTTATAGGTAGAAGGAGACCAAGCACAAAAGGAAAGACAATAAATACAAAGAATCAGAAGAGAGCATAAAATCAAAATATGCTAGAATGTGTTATATTGCTATATTCTATATTCTAACAATGCCCCTCAAACTCGAGATGATGAAGTCAACTGGAGTTTGGAAACAAGATCACGTAGCCGACCGGGAGGATGAAACTTAGTGAAAATATCGACAAGTTGATCTTCAGAAGAGACAGATCGAAGATGCAAAGTGCCCTGTTGAAGGTGGTGCTGAATGAAGTGACAATCAATTTCAATATACTTGGTGCGCTCATGAAAGACATCATTGTGAGCAATATGGATGGCACTCTGATTATCACAATAAAGAGGAGAACTAGTCGTCTGAGGAGCACCCATGTCTGTCAAAGGCCATCATAACCACAAAAGTTCAGCTATAGCATCAGCAAGTGCACGGTACTCAGCCTCAATACTGGAACAAGCAACAACAGTCTGCTTCTTACTACGCCAAGAAATGAGAGAGGTGCCGAGTAAGAAACAATATCCCATGGTAGAGCAACGATTGGTAGGATCACCAGCCCAGTCAGCGTTAGAGTAGGAGTGGAGCTCAAGAGATGAGCGAGAAGAAAAGCAAAGGCCATGAAATAAAGTTCCCTTGACATACCTTAAGATGCGAAGAACAGCAGCATAGTGCGTAGAGCGAGGGGCACTCAAACTGGCTAACCAGATGAATTGCATAGGAAATGTCTGGTCGGGTAACAGTGAGATAGATGAGACTACTAACCAAGTGTCGATACCAAGTAGCATCAGAAAGAGATTCATCATCAGTAGCAAGTAACCGAACATTAGGATCAAGTGGAGAAGTGCATGTTTTGCTATCAGTCAAACCTGCTTTAGAAAGCAAGTCATATGCATACTTAGCTTGAAAGAGATAATAACCATCTGAACCCGATGTAACCTCAAGACCTAGAAAGTAGTTAAGCTGCCCTAAGTCCTTCATCTCAAAATTCTGACTCAAAAAGTGCTAAAGATCTCGAATACCAGAGAGATCATCCTCTGTAATGATCATGTTATTAACATAAAGAAGAATAAGAATAATACCAGCACCAGTAGTCCGAAGCAAAAGAGCTAAGTCATAGGCACTAGGGGTAAATCCCTGTTGAGCAACAACACAACTGAATTTAGCAAACCAGGCTCGAGGAGCTTGTTTGAGACCGTAGAGACCACGCTGAAGAAGAAAAACTGTGTGAGGAAGATGGCCATAACCAGGTGGAGGATGCATATAAACTTCCTCGGCAAGATCACCATTCAAGAATGCATTTTTGACATCTATCTGAAACAGTTTCCAATGACGCACAGCATCAACGGCAAGCAAAGATCGAATAGAGGTAAGACGAGCAACAGGGGCAAAAGTCTCCTCATAATTAATTAATACCATACTTCTGAGAGAAACCTTTGGCAACAAGATAAGCTTTGTATCGTTCCACTTGATCCATCTGACCGAGTCTTGATTTTGTAGACTCATTTATATCTAACTGCAGACTTGCTACAAGGTAAATGCACCAGGTCCCAAGTATGAGTTTTAGTGAGAGCTTCTAGTTCATCAGACATAACTTTTTGCCAAAGAGGGTCAACACTAGCCTCACGATAACTGTGAGGGTCGTGAAGAGTAGCAAGGGCATAATAACAATGAAAATCTTGAAGATGAGAGGGAGGAGCTCTTACTCTAGTGGATTGACGGAGTACAGATACCTGGACTGGCTCAGAGACAGTTGATGGATCAAGAATATCAGCAGACGTGTCAGATGACTCCGAAACAGGTGAAGAAGGAACATCTGAGGAGTTTGGCATCTCTGCAGAGGAGTCAAGGATTAAAGCAATAAATGGGTCAGTAAAGATAGGAACATAGCTGGTAAAGGACTGCGAAAAATGAGAAATACTCGTAAACATCTTACGTTTGGCTATGGTATCATAGCAACGATAACCTTTCTGAGTAAGACCATAACCAAGAAGACAATAGAGTTTGGATCGTGGCTCAAGTTTGGTGCGTTCGTGTGAAGGAAGAGTGACAAAACAAACAAAACCAAAAACTCAAAGTAAGGAGTAGTTAAGGACCGTACCATGGAGAAGCTCAAACGGAGTTTTATTGTGTATAGTGGGTGAGGGAACACGATTGATGGTGTAGACAGTAGTGAGGGCAGCTTCTCTCTAAAAACGTTCTAGAAGAGAGGCAGATACGAGAAGTGCTCTTACTGTCTCCAAAATGTGCCAATATTTACGTTCTGCTTGACCATTTTGTTGTGAGGTGTATGGACAAGAATGGTGAGAGACTGTCCCATTGTGCTGTAAAAGGGTAAGAAACGACTTATCCTTGTATTCCATTGCATTATCTGAACGAAAAGTTTTAATGGTACAAGAAAATTTAGTTTGCACCATTTTGTGAAAATTCTGGTAAATAGTGGTGTAAAAGGGTAAGAAACGACTTATCCTTGTATTCTATTGCATTATCTGAATGAAAAGTTTTAATGGTACAAGAAAATTGAGTTTGCGCCATTTTGTGAAAATTCTAGTAAATAGTGGTGAGTTCAAACCTATGCTGCAAAAGATAAATCCAAGTATAGTGACTGTAATCATCCACAAAGATAAAAAAAAAAATATTCCCCCCTCAGTCAAAGTCGGGGCAGGGCCCAAATATCATAATGAATTGAGTCAAAAGGTGCAGCGAAAAAAGAGTCACTTTTATTAAAGGATAAATGTGTTTGTTTTCCAAGATGACATGACACACAATCAAAAGACTGATTTTAACTGAACCTAAATGACCCTGAGAAGCCAAGAACTGGATACGTGGAAGTGAGGCATGACCCAACCAGGGAGTGCCACAAACTAGAAGTAACTATGATGGCAGTCATGGAAGTGGTTGTTGAAGAAGGAATCTGCAGAGATGTGAGCTCGAAAAGACGTCCAACTTTACAGCCTGTCCCAAGAAGCTGACCCGTCTGTGAATCCTGTATATCAACACCCTTGTTAGAAAATTTCAGGTCAAGACCTAACTCACAAAGTTGTCCAATAGAAAGAAGATTTAAGGATAACTTAGACACAAGGTAAGTATCACTAACAGATAAATTAGAGGTAGAAATAGACCCTATGTGACTAGCAGACATATGAGAACCATTAGCAGTGTATATGGCAGGATTGGGAGAAAGAGCAGTTTTATGAGAGAAGATGGTGGAATCAGATGTCATATGGTTACAACAAGCAGAGTTTATAAACCACTGAGATTTACCTGGGGTGACGGACAAGACAGTGGAGGATTGGGACAAAACCTTGTGAATTAAGTCCTTTACATCAGCTGCAGTGAGAGGAGTAGACTGAGATGAAGACTCAGGTGCAAAGGAAGTAGAGGAAGCGACCGCAGTTGTCTGTTGGGAGGCTTGTCACTGCTTGTAGTACTTAAACTTGCGACATTCATCGATGATGTGACCAGGTAGTTTACACCACCTGCAATAAGCAGTCTTGGAGTTGGATTGAGATGATGAACGCCCAATAGAAGATAGTGAAGGACCACGAGAAGTAGTGGTGAGAACCATATCAAATGATTGCATCTTCATAGTGGAACGACGAGTTTCTTTAGAGATGAGTTCAGAAACCGCAACATCTAAAGTTGGAAGTGGTTGACAATGAAGAAAAGAGGCTCGAGTAGATTCAAAATCATCATGAAGAGCCATCATTAAGTGCATCAACTTCCGTCGATCAAGCCAGGCAATAAATGCTTGAATGTTTTTAGCACATGCTAACTCCGGATCTACGGCAGATTATTGTTCCCAAAGATGATTAGTCTGAGAATAAAAATTAACAATAGACTGACCTAGTTCTTGACACATTTGATAAAGTTTAGCTTCTAATTGAAACTCCAAGGAAGCATCATAGGTGCAGTTGTATCTTTTGGCTAGAAAATCCCAGACAGCCTTAGCATTCCCAAGTTTTGGAAGAAGACTATTGATAGATGGAATAGAGGTGTTAATAAACCAAGACAGAATCTTGTAGTGAGTATTGTCCCATTCTTCCAAATGAGATGCAAACGCCTCTTCTTTCTCACTTTCCTTCTGTGTTGCAATGTTTTAAAACCCGGACTGGACCGGCCAGTTCAACTGATTGAACTATCAACCGATTCATAAAACGGTCCGGTTTAACCCATAAAACCGTTTATAGTTAAAACCGTTCTAAAAATACAAAATCGTTAAAACCGGCCAGTCAGACCGTCGAACCGGGTGACCCGGTACTAGGTCACCGGTTCACACCCAGTGAAAATGCATTTGGGACAATAACGCAAGTTTCTTTTTTGCAATTAAATTTTATGCATTTTGAAAATAAAACTATAGTGAAAATAATTTAACCAAATGGTTAAACATATTTTTCAAAATAATTTTTCAAATTAATTTAAAAATAAATTAATTATACTGACCTTTTCTGAAATTTCTAACAATTAGAACAATATTTTTTGAAATTTTTAAAATTAAAATATCATTTTCTATTTTTACTGACAAATTACACATATTTTCCCTTCTATCTAATTTTTTTAAAAAAAATGACAAAAATATCCCTTTGAATTTTATTTTAATTTCTTCAACTTTAAGTAAATTCTTCTAATTTTTTTAAAGAGTTTTTTATTTTTATATACAAATAAATTTAAAGTAAATAACTTATATTTTTTAGTAATTTTTGTATAATTTTTAAAATTTAAAATATCAATAATATGTATTATTAAATTTATTAATTACATAATTATGACATCACAGTTTGATTCCGGTTGACTCAACGGTTGAACTAATAACCTATAACCCAGACATTTTTTCGGTTCGATAAACGGGCTGGGTCTAAAACATTATTGTGTTGGTTCAGAAATCGCTCCAGTCACATAACGCCATAATCGGCGTCCTTTCAAGAAAACCTTCATATTCTGAGCCCACATACTATAATTGGATCCATCCAACATTACGTCAATAGGACAGACAATTGAATCGAGATTCGATACAGATTGAGACATATCGAAGCTTCAAATGCACAAACAGATTGCAAAAATGAAATCAGGTCGAAAAATTGAGCAGAAAGCACTTGATTTGTAAAAAGTCAATGGTCAATGGGTCAATGGTCAACGATGAAGTGGCAGCGGAAGTTGAAGTAGAGCTAAGGCTGATGTGGCGATGACGTGGACTAGGGTTGACGTGGCGTCGCAAGACTGAGGAGGCTAACGCGTGGGGCGGCACGGTAGAATGTGTAGGTGGCGCATGAGGGCTCCGATGGCGGCGATTTTGGTGGCATTGGACTCCTCTCTGAATGGGCTTTCCAATGGTGGTGGTACCTTGGTGATATAGTGGCCGAAACAGTGCAAAATCGAGGAAGGCAAAGAGGAGTGGCGGCGCATAGCGGCGCGTGAGGCAGGGAACGGCGGAGTGTCTTTCACGGGATGAAGTGCTGTACCTTGCGAATGTGTTTCTGGACTTATTATTCTAGATTGGACTGCAAAAGAAAGGTTGAAAAGAACTCCAAATAGCTGCTACCGTCACAAGAAAAAGCACCGAAAATTCGCCAGAAAAACGTTGGAAAAATCCTATAGGCCACAAGTCTGTGGCTCTGATACCAAAAAGAAATAGAGAAAAGAAAAGAATGTGAAAATATATGTATATATTTCTGTGTTTCTAAAAGTGTAAAATATAGGGCATATTTATAGGTAGAAGGAGGCCAAGCACAAAAGGAAAGACAATAAATATAAAGAATCAGAATAAAGCATAAAATTAGAATATGCTAGAATGTGATATATTACTATATTCTATATTCTAACAGATTTTAAGGTGCAGGCCCATCAGCAACAATGCAGAATAATGAAGAGATTCAAGAGAGATGATATATTTTAACCTACCAGTCAAATTATATTTCTGAGTCTGGAATAGTTCACGAACACCCTCACATCAAAACAAAAAGGTTTCAGTGAGAAGGTCTCAGTGCTCTGAATATTTATATTGAGACTTCACCTGAGTCCCACTGAATGCCCAAATTAAAAATAAGTAAAACATAAGTTGATTTACTAGACACACATACTGTTGTGCTTTTTCTGTATGCAATTACTGATTATTTTATATTGGTGAGAAATCTTACTTGTCTTAAGATTACTGTGTTAAACACTAACTTTGATCAACATTGCTTCTGTTTTTCCATTTGTAGTAGTCTGAAAGTTAAAATCAACACCAGTTTTGATTTTCTGTTTCCTTTTATCAAAAATTATTCCTTGGTTTTTTCAACTAGACTGTTCTGTAAATTTTATTTTATAAAAACAATTTTCTGTTTTTCGTATTATTCTCTTTTCTGTTAACGTGATACTGCCAGAATAGAACTTCTCACCAAAATTTCCACTCCAGTAAGACAAGACCAAAACCAAACTCAACATTAACTAAGTTCATGCCCAGTCATCCATGACCAGGCCCAAAAAAAGGAAAAGACATGTATTAAATAAACAGCCTGTCAGACCAAAATTCATAAACTAACGCAATGTCATTATAATTTATCAAAACAGTCCTCAAAATTTTATTATAATTTAAAAATTACTCCTACTAAAACTTGGGATTTTTTCTGACAGCCTCTTTTTAATAAGTAGCTCTAGATCCACCATTGCTCTCCAAGGGTGACAGCAAGTGTGGTAGAAAAATTAATTTTATTGTGCCGAAACGATCAAATAAATAATAAATTAATCTTAAACAAACAAAACACATAGAGAAGATACGAGATTTATGTGGTTCGACAAGATGCATATGTTCACGAGTATCGATGATTGGTCTACTATGTATCGAAGAGATTACAATAGCAAAAAACTTTCAAAACTCGAAACTATTTTTTTCTCAATAACGATTATCTTTTTCTTAATCAAAACCCTAAGGCCTTATTTGGACGATCGGATAAGAATGCAGGATTGGATATGATATAATTAGATCGAATAGGATATAAAATCTTGTCGAATATTAAATATTCCAATCTAGTACTTAGAACTGACCTGGATAAAAGATCTGAATATGTTGTTATATTTGATTCTTATGTTTGTGTGTTTTTCGAATATAAGGTTCAGGTATAAAATTCAGTTTTCAAAATTATTTTTATGAAAGTCGTTTAAATTTTTTTCAAATATATGAATACAAGGTATCTAAAATTAAAATTTTATTTACAAATCAATTATAAAATCTAATAACCATAATCACAATATTTTGAAATGTGATTATGCAAACATTATTCAAAATATAATAGTCTCTCACTTTCAAGGTGACTCGAAAAAAATTATGGTCAATAAAAATCATTCAAATCAATGATTATATTTATATATATAATAGTCTATTTATTGATACAAAAAATACATTAAAAAATTAAAATATATCAAAAACAAATTGAACAATGAAAGAAATAAAATTTTAATTTTTTAACTTGACTTTTCGACGTCTTCGTCTCTCTATATTACAACATTGTAATTTTTTTTCGATGATGTGGTATTATATTTTTATTTTAGTAAGATAATTATAATACTACCACCTTCTTGAAATAAGTTATATCCCACCCAAATGTGATATAAATATTTTACGAGATTCAATAAAAAACACCAAATATAAAATATGATAACATCTATACTATTTAACTCTCATATTTCGTTATCCAAACATGATCTAAAAAATAATACTCTTATATAAATAAATTACAACATAAAAAATAAATAGACTCGAAAACAAAACGGTCACATTATCTATTTTTTAATTGTTTCGAATCACAAACAAATTATTTTGAATGAATTCATAACAGTAACACCCACAGATTTAAAATGTCAAGTCATCGAATGACAAATTTGGTACTTGGATGTCAAATGACAAATTTGTCGCGTCTTGAGTGGGAGGGGAGTAGCAAATACAATTTTATTACATTAAAATAATGTGATCCTACTCAGAAGATAGAGTTGGTGATTCTGGACCTTTTCTTGTCAAGTTGGAGGAATTCAATTCATCTCTTATTTCACTTCTACTATTTCAATTAGAAAAATTAATTAATTAATTAATTAATTTTTAATATAAATTTCAAATATGATGGTCATAAATTGTTAAAAGATGAAAAATATTATTTAGATTTTAAATTATTTTTTATAAAAAAAAAATGTAAAGTCTGAATTATAATAATCATTAATGTCAATATATAGTCACAAATAGTTACAAAGTTGTATAAATAGTCATAATAAATATAAAATAATAAAATTTATTATTTTATTTAGAATGTCAAAATTTAAAAATAATAAATAAAAATAAAATATTTGTATATGAGGTAACAAAAAATTCTTTTTTAAAGTTGCTTGATGGTCTAATAGTAATATCATCATCAACTAAATTTGTCCGACAAATAATACAAAACAAACAAACAAACAAAGCGTTGGAACGTTAGGTGAAGTAGGAGGAGGCAAGCAAATTCTTAGACGCCATCTAACTGCAAAACGACAAGAAGTTACGACACAAACAAACAAAGCATGAAAGTTTCCTAGATGCCCAAACCCATTTGTTTCCTTGGCGACCTCCCAACAGACCGTACACCTTCCTAATATTACATTCTTCAAATAATAACTCACCATAACTAGCATCAAAGATTTTATCCATTCAATAATTAAAAAAGATAAAATCCTCTTGATTTTATCCATTCAAAAAAAACATAAGACCTTCTTGATTCATCCCATGGGGTTACGAGTCCATACGATGTTTTAGCTTGATAAATTGATACAACTAAAGTAGATAATACAGATCCTGTTACCACTCACCATACACACAAGTGTTGCTGTCGGTTGTTTGCTAGCCTTTTCACTAATCTCACAGATTCAGTGTATTTGTATACTAAATTCAACGACACCCTCATTACAATAATTACATAAATAGAGGGAAGAAAGGGTATGTGGACCATAGGCTACTATTACACTGCATAGACAATGTCATTTTTGCCCTTCTCTCATACGAGGCAACATTACAATAGAAAAATACACAGCTAGCTGCCCATGATCCATCTCAGAACTCATGCTCAAACTCTACAATGGAATTTAGGGGTATTAATATTATAACTTATCAATGCCTTTTCTTTCTATTTTCTCACTTCTAAACAAAATATGATAAAATTTATTATAATAATTACATGCGTATCACAATTTTTTTTTTTTTTTGTGTCTAAAAATGAGAAAATCCGCGAATCAATACCCCACCCATGACAACTGAAGAAGCAATTGCTTTTCCAATCCAAAACAGTACTTCCTCTCTCAGGTCATGAGCTCCTCCCCGTGTCTTTGCCGGTAAATTCTCCGCCACCAAACGATGCAGCAGCAGCAAGATCTAGGCCGCCGCCAATGGAGGTCATGAGCGCAGATAGCCCACTAGGGGGGCCGCCACCAGCAGCCATTCCCAACCCAAAAAGATCGAGCGTAGTCTGCTTGGGACCAAACATAGATGGAGTCCCCATCATCAATTCCTTCAAACCAGAACCACCGTCACAGGGCAGCCCGAGCCCCAGCCCTGCTGCTAGTGATGCACTCTCTGGCTCTATTCGCTGCCGGCTCCACTCTTGCTGTCCTGATGAAGATGATGAAGAAGAAACAATCCCCAACCCCCTGAGCAGTGATGCATTTGTGGCCGCAGTACCCATTTGAGCAGCTTTCTGTAGTAGTGCTGTTGCAGACATTGCTGGCTGTGGTGGCAGTGCGTATTGCCGACGCTCTTGCCCTGCAGTGCCAAAAATTGACGACCCGTGATTGGTTGCAAGGCAAAGAGAAATTGGTTCCATGGATGAAGACGATGGCATTTCGGGTGTACGTTCAGAGCGAGCCATGGCTCGGATTAAGTCGGTAAATCCAGGCGTTTGTTGTTGTTGTAAACTTGCAGACGAGGTTGACGAAGCAAACAAGCTTGCAAATACACTACTTCTTGTACTTCCATTGCTACTTGAGCCACTGCTACTACTACAGCTTCCGGTTAAGCCAGTTGTTGCGTGTGTATCCTCTATAATCTGTTTAGGATTGGGATTTTCCGGCAATTCTGTATCGACGACAACCCAAAATTAAGAAAAATAAAAGGATTACTCATCTACAGAGGAAAGAAATACAGAAAGTTCTCTTTAAAGAACTTTATCCGAAGTAAAAGGAGAATCAATAATAATAGCCCCTTTCTCAAAACCCACTTCTCTCTCTTTATATAGTTTTTTAATCTTTTTGGTTTTTCTTCCTATATCAAGATTTTTGCTTAGATTGAATCTTAAAGTTCCTCTAAGAAGCTCTGATTTCTTACTTTCTAGTTCCTATTCTGAAAATCTTTGATCAGTTACTAGTTTTATGCCTATGAACAAAAGATCAGTAACAGACAAAAACGACTAAATTCCAACATCTACAAGAAACAACAAAGATTTTTTGTTTGTTTGTTTAATTTAAACACATCCGACAAAACCCAAAATAAAATTTCCAAATTTGGGTCATGTCACCTGGACTCTGAATAGGCAAATCTGAAGATAAAACAACCGGAGGAAGAGTTGGTGATGGAGGTTGCGGTTGTGGTGGTGGTGGTGGTGGTGATGATGAAGCAACAGTTTGAAGTTTTGGGTCTTCATCTACAGTCGGTGGTGCCACTACCGTCTGTGCTTTAGCACTCTCCTCTGCTAAGGCATCACAGAACGCTCTATGTGTGATAAAGCTGTCCCTCCTACAAACAATCAAAGCAACATTAGCTTCTGAAACCCAAACATCTAAAATTGAATAGATATAACAAAGATAAAAACCTTGAAAACAGAGTCCCACAATCGCATTTGTACTCTCTAGTTCCACAAATCTTCGAGTGAGCCTTCCAATCAGATTGAACTGCGTATTTCTTGGAGCACTTGTCGCATTTCCACTTCTTCTCACCGTGTTTCCTACAGAAATGCTTCTTTATCCCAGTGAGATCACCCAATGCTCGCGAAGGATGGTGATGAACACACGACAGCTCGGGACACACATAGACTCGCTTCCGAACCTCTTTGCTTGACCTCTGCCTAAGCTTCCATGGAAGGTTGTGTCCCCTACGGTGGAGTTGTAAATTCTGATCGCGCTGAAACCCTTTGCTGCAAATTTCACAAATGAATCGATTCGTCGCCAGCAGAGTCTTGGGGGACAGAGCAATCACCTCTGCATCTGGATCTATAAACAAAACAAGAAAGACGAAGATAAATTTCATTTCATTTAATTTGAACATTTCCATCTCAAATATCTGATCGAGTATTTTGAATATCAGCTCTATAAGTTACCTGGCATTCCGGGGAGATTTCGTTTCTTCTTCGTTGGTTTTGGAGGTACCGTTTGATTACCGGAAGAAGAGACGCTAGCCTCACCGGAAGCTGTGGAATCGTTCATGGCGGACGAGTTATCCAAATCGGCGAAAATGTTTTAGGGTTTTTTTGGGTGGATAGAAAAGGGAAATCTAGGTCATTTTATCCTCTCGAAAAATATGAGGAAACTTTTGGGATTGCCTTCTAGGGTTTCGACTCAAAGCTCGCTCTATCTACCAGTCAATCTTGCTTTTTTGTCCCCACCAACCAGCTATGATCAAGTTCTGACCAAAACCCAGATTCACAAACAAGCTAATTAACAAATCGCATGATCTGTATCAGCTAATTAACAAAAACTAAAACCCAGAAAATTGATGAAAAACCAGAACAATGAATCACCGATGACAACCGGAAAACTGATCGCCGGCGACCACAATACGATACAACGGTCAAAATTGAATGAAATATTCAGTCTATAGAAATGAAACAAGACAGAGACTCAGATATTTCGCCTAAATTTGTGAGGTTTCGAACATATCATATCAGACCCCTGATGCTTTTTCTATTCAGCTGTCTCTTGATGACGACAAGCTGAAAAAAAATCCGAGATTTCAGCGAAAATGATCGAAGTAACAAACCTATTCAAACGCCAGAGATCAGAAGAAGAGCGGCTTTGTAAGTCGGCGGCTAAACATGAGAAAAATAGGGGAGCGACAGTTCAGGAAGTCTTCCGTTTTGGTTCAGTTAAGTCTTCTGTCTTACTTTTCATCATAAGACAAGAAAAAAATGTTAATATAATTAAAAAAAATTAAGATACTCTTTGATTTTAATAAGTAGAAAATAATTTTTATAATTTGTTTTTTTACATCACAATAAAGATTTAAGGCAGAAGAAAAATTAATTTTTTATTTTAAAATTATTTTTGATTGATTGTAGCGAGGTATCACTAGATTTTTTTTATAATTATAAGTATTTTTTTTTAATTTTTAAAATAATATTAATTTTTCCTATATTTATTAACAAATTACAAATATCTCGTATCCATCCCGTCTAAATTCTTTTAAAATGATAAAATTATTTTATTCATGTTTTTTCATTTATTTCTTCAATTTTGACTATTTTTAAAAAAAATTTAAAATTTGTTTTATTTTATATAAAAATAATTTTAAAATAAATAATTTATATTTTTTAGTTGAAAGATGATTTTAATTAATATTGATTTGAAAATAAAAAAATTAAATAAATGATCAAAATTTAAATAAAAAAAGTAAAATGAACACTTTTATAATTTTGGGAAAAAAATTAGACTAATAAAAAAATATTTGTAATTTATCTATAAAATTAAGAGAGATTACTATCATTTTAAAAAATTTAAGAAAAATCTTTTTAATTGAAAAAAAATCATAAAATTTAAGTGTAATTTTTTTTATATACAACTAAAATTTCTGCCCAATAATGACCAGACACGTGACAATGAGAAGACAAGCTAGATATATCCCATGTATAAGATCTCAGAGCATTAACCTCGGTCCTTTGTCATAAAGAAATCTTTACTCAGACAAGGTAAGAGCAGCTCCGGGGCTGTCAAAATTCTCTCGTTACAATATAGTTGGTAGCCTTAGAAAATGCACTCCAATAACAGCAGCTGCTATTAAAATTTGACTTGAGTTAAAATAACTATTAAATGTGATTTTGAGTTAGATAATTTACTACATAAAGAACGGTTCAAATTGTAATAACTTTATTTTGATCGAAAAGAAATAATAATTATAAAGAAGAATGATAATTCTATCAAATAAAAAATAGCATATCATTGGAACAGTAAAGCCAAAAAATAACTTTTTGATATTTTAACATTATTAAAATTTAACTTTAACAAAAATAAAATAACTTTTACCATCAAAGTTAGTCTAAGACCTTCAATACCATAGCTCCAACCCAAGCCAGAACATCGAGTCGACAACTCCAAGGTTTTGATCAAGACAAACTAAATCAACCAGGGTTATTAAACCTAGCCAGCCCAATCCTGTGAATCAACCCAATGAACCAGAGGTCTAACTGAGACCATTCAAGAATGTAAATCGATAAAAATCAGTTAACCCAATTAATTTTATGATTAACCTAGTGAACTAGACGGGTTTTTATGAATCGGTTTGGTTACAAATAATTACCAAAAAAAAATGACTTAATAATCAAAATTTTAAATAATTTATACTCATGAATGATATTAAAATACTTTAGAAACATATTTAATATATTCATTAAGTATTTTTATTTTTTATTATCATATTTTATTTAAGATTTAACTATACTATAGATTTGATACTTTAACTATAATTTAGTAATTGAAATAAGAAGTGACAATATAGAAATTCATAAAATATTAAAAAAATTTGTTCAATATTTATTTATTAGTTATGATAATATAATAATATGTTATTTAACATGTTACATTCACATTTTATTATTTATTTATCTTGATTTACTCTATGACATACTCTATGATGAATGTTTAATATTTTAATAATATAACCAATTTAACCACTTAGTTCACTGATTCATTAAATTGATGACCCATTAAGTTAATTCCTTTACCGAATTAATGTTGAAACCGATTTAATAACTATAAAATCGGCTATGCAAGAAACTTGACTGGGATGTGATGTGATGGCATAAAATTAGGGATAAGGGCTACAATCCCTACAATCAAGAGCCGATGTGCCAATTTCTTGGGCACATTACATGAAAACATGATTCACCCAATCAAAAGTATGCTGTAACTAGATTTTGACTAGGATTCAAAAACTAATTGGTTGCTGCAAGCAGTCCATCTCCTCTGTTGAGCATCACTAGATTTTGACTACAAAATTGTTATTTGTTGTGTCACTTTGACTCTGATTAAGAGTCGGACACTACGGCAACTAATAAGCACACAGTTGTACTCTTTCTTGCATCAGGTTTTTTTTGGGCAAAAGTCCAAGACGAACAAAGCCATGAGGCAACAAGGCCACAGCCTAAAGACTCCAAAGCGGACAATATGGTGCACGAAGAGCCAACGGTGGGTGGACAAAAAAGTGCAGCAACAGCTTGGCGCCGTCTGTAGGAACGACTAGGTCACGTACCGGTTCCTATGCTCCTGCAGTTACGACTGGGGGCAGTTGTTGTGCCTACTTTGAGTTTCACATCGGTCACGACTAGTCACGTACCGGTTTTCTATGCTTCCGCAGTCGTCCTCTCCCTTGCATTCAGGTTTTTTCCTAAGCAAAAGTCCAGGAGGAACAAAGTCGTGAGGGAACAGGACCACAGCCCAAAGACTTTAAAATAGACAATATAGTGCACGAGGAGCCAATGGTGGGATGCACAAAAAAGTGTAACAACATTAATAAATCTTAAAAAAATTGTTCTTCAATGATAAAATAAAATATTAAGTGGATAATTATAAGTATGTATAAATGTAGATAATGTCAAAGATTAAAATATCAATAAAACAAGATAAATTACGTGTCTAAAAATATGGATATATTGATATCGTAATTACATATTGATATTGCAAATTTTTTAAAAACTCAACAAACCCTGTCCCAATTATTTGGAGGTCAACAAAAATGGAGGAGGGCCTGAATTAACTTCGCTTGTATTGAGTTTCATACCATATTATTATACAATAGGTCCAAACCTAAATGAAGGATAGAAGGATGATTGTATTAAATAGCTGACAAACATCGTAAAACATTTTCATAACCTACATGAACAAAAAAGAAATTGATAGTTATTAATATCAAATCATAAAATAAATTTAAGTATTAATTGGGATGCTAATACATCATTTTGAGTCAATATATTAAAATAAAGAATATATTTAATTAGTATGTGATATGTAAAGTAGAAAAAGTGCATGCTGATAAAAATTTAAAAAACACTAATCACTATAATATATAATATTTAATTACATTAATATAAATATGGGTCAAATATATATACATATCGAATAAAATTTAAATATACATAGTCCATTATATTAATAATGTAAAACAAACAATTGTTCAATCAATACCACATTGAGTTCCTATGTGATTAAAATTCAGAATTATCGTTATTTTCTTCATTTGAAATATCGTAATCCATATTAATTACTAGAACAAAAAAAATTAATTTCTAGAAAGAAAAAAAAAAGGTACTTCTACAAAAAAAAAAAAACAAAATCATATGACAGAATTTAATGGATGAATGGTACCAAACATCATTGGTTGTATTAATATTAATTTTACTATTTTTAATATAATAATATGTAGTCGACTTTCAAATAATTAAAAAATAGGTCTGCTAAGTTGAGTTGAGTAAATATAATATATAAAATATTTAAACTAATTACTAGCCTTAAATAATAAAATCAATATTAGAATATTTAATTTACTTATATTAAAGAATTATAAAATATTAAAACTAATTACTAACTTTAAAAGAGGGACTATTACGTCCTCTTGAAAAAGACTATATGGACAAACCATTTTCATTCTTTTACATAGAGAAAGGCAATTCAATGCTATTATGTGCCCTCTGAAGTACGATTTATATAGGAAAAAGTAAATCAAATAAGGTAACAAGTAAATCAAAGAAGTATGATTACTCAATTCCTTAAAACACTTCTGTGTCGATTACAGTTGTTTTCTCACTTTACTACGAAGATAACGAGACATTGATCCCCAATATCAAAGCTATTAAATCCCTAATTTATGTGTTAAAAGATCAATACAAAATATCAAAGCAAAACACTTCTTGTGCTTTACTTAGTTTGTCTCCCTTAATGACAATATGATATCAATCAACACATGCGATGCAATCCCTCTATTAGCTTCCCTACTTATTCATGGGTCAAATTGAGGGAAGACAGACATGCTAAATATATTGAATAAGATTTGTTTGGCAAAGTTGAATAAGGAGAGGGTGATGAGCGTCGAGAGGTCAAGTCGTTGGTGGCGTTAATGCCGGGGCAAGGGACAGAGTTGGTGGAGAAGGATTTTGAGTTGTTTGGTTGCGATTTAGGAGGGGAATGCAGCAATTATCAAGAATGATGAAAATCCAACACTCTATCAAAGGAATCGAGGAAGAGTTGGTGAAGGGGATGGAGTTTGCGGTATTGAAACTGTGTTAGTTGTGTTCTGATAGTGCGAGGAATCGAAGATTGCTTGCAAGGGAAGGTGGGAAACCTCCTCTTGTTGCTTTATTGTAGACTGGGAGTTCTCGAGCCAAGCACAAGTTGAGCCTGTTGGGAGTCCAATTGGTTACTCAAATCAAGCCAATTTTTTTTCAATTTGGAGCAAGTTCAATGTTTTATTCTTTGATTAACAGTCTTAATATATGGTGCAATTGATGAATAATAATAATAATGATTTGCTTGTGTGGTGGGTTAAAATAGGTCGCTAACCACTTCAATTCTTAACTTAATAGTACTGAGTTTGTAGTCAGTGAATCATATACCTAAGGAGTCAGTTTGTTTTATTCTTAAGCTAGCGTAAAATCGTGATTCCAAAATTTTCGAGTGCATTTTAGTCACTTTTGCAGCATATTTCCTATCTAGAGTTATTTTAGTAATTTTTAAACATTTTTAATCCCCAAGGATATTTTCATAATTTTGCATATTTTTGGCCTTCAAGGGAATTCTGACAATTTTTAGTGTTTTCTTACCCTTTAGGGATAATTTGATAAATTCTAGAGATTTCTCACTTTTTAGGGATATTTTGGTCATTTCGATACCATTTTTTTCCTTTGAAAAACATTTTGGTAATTTTAGCACAGTCTTATCCCTAGTAGGTCACTTTGGTCATTTAAAAGGCATTTTTGTGATTTTTACGCCATTTTATCCCTTTAGGGATAATTTGATAATTTCAACCTTTAAAGGACAACTTGGACACTTTTTTATGCTTTAGGGACAATTTGACTATTTGGGTTGGTTTAGAGATTCTCCACCAAATTGGAAGCAATTTAATAATCTTAAATAATAATTATCATTTTATTTTTAAGATTTACCATTTTCATTTTAAGATTTATCATGTGTTAAAAAAGATTTATCTTAAATCTCATTGATCTTTTAGGTATCATTTTGGTTATGATCAATCCAAAAATGATAGACATTCATGTGATTGGTCCACCTTCAAAAGAATTTTTCATTGGTTATTTAATGTTAGGTGCATTCTAATTAGTCTACAAATTGTAGACATCCGCATGTTTGGTCCACATTATTAGAATTTGTATTATATATATATATATATATATATATATATGTATAAAGAGAGAGAGTTTGGGTGATTAGGAACTTTCTCATTAATTATCCCATTTTTTGAGTTTAATTAGATTTAGATTCTCATTTTTTCTAGTGTTAAATTGGTCCATCACGGTAAACATTAATCTCATTGGCTAAGAAATCATTTTTATTTTTTTAATTATTAATTAGGATAATTATTGTATTTTCTTTATTTTTAATTGATATAACTGTCATTTAAGACTTTATCTTAACTATCCATTTGTGAGATTTATTATGAGTCATTGGATCAAGTCCACTTATTTTGCCTATAAATAGGCCATCTTGGCACCATTTCAAGGGGACCTGGAGGTTGATAACTAAATGCTGCTAGAATAATCTCTCTACTATCTTTCTCTATAAGACCTCCAAGGCTCCACCACACACAAGACCGGAATATCGCCCCGAACAAAGGTCCAAACTTAAGAGATTCAAGTCAAAGCCCTGCCCCCAACTCAAGAGATTCAAGTTCAAATCCCTGCTCGAGCAACAACTTCAAGTCAAGAGAATCCAAGTCGAAGTGTTGCCCATTCCGCCACGACAAACAAGGTACCCCTTCTAAACCCTTTTTAGCCTAATCCACATTTTCCTATCACTATGGATAGGAGTGGGCAAATCAGAAGAACAATGTGACTCTGATTTTGTTCTCTAAACGGATACGTAAGAAACTTTCAAGCCCGAGTCCAATTCCCATCATCTTGTCTATTTCATTTTATGTTTTATTGTTGTTGCTTTATTTTATAATGCCATGACATGTCTCTTCTCTTACTTCTTCATTTTTTTTAATAAAAAAAAAGCCTTTTGGATGAACATCAAGGTCGGTCCATTCAAACCATGCAGAATGGATGCCTAACACCTTTTCATCCCCTACCTTAGCCCCCCCCCCCCCCGGATCTTTGGTTTTTTCTATGATTATAATCATAGATTTGTACCGTGTGAATTATTTATCATATTGTAACCCAATTTGAGGGTTTAGATTGTAACTAGGACCGAAGCGATGTAATAATTAATTTTATATCATTTTTACATTTATTTTTTCTATTGGGTTTTAACGGGTATGCTCATTTAGTTGCCCAAAACAAGTTGGAGACCCTTCTTTTCTTTTCATCTACTTTTAGGGCGTTTCTTCCTAACTTTAGAAAATGGAATAGCCGGTCCAACCATATGTTTTTTTGTGAAACTATAAGTGAGAATAAGACTCATAGGAGCTTTCCTCCCATAATGGGATCAAGAAAGGGTGATGTAACATTAGAGAACTTAGGGTTGGTGGACAAAAGGATGGACAAGAGGTCAGGACAATGAGACTCAGGGTGACAGTCGTCGATAGAGACAAAAGAGAATAGCTAGGGAACTTCTCTTGCGGGTAATTTTTTATGCCTTCCCCTTTTGGCAAAGGGTTGCTATTTATAGGCATCTCGGTTGTACAACATTAGTGTTCTCATATTTTATGCTTGCCATAACGTTTGTCCTTATCTCATTAGCTTAGGTACTTGAAAGGAATATTCCCAATCAATCAATATCGAATCCCTCTTTCCAACCTCTAATCTACTAAAATTCTTGTTTCTGAGATGGGACTACATCTTAGTGTATCACAATTCATACCAAACTACACTATGGACCATGACTATGTGGCAAAAGGGAGCAAAACCACTGTCGTGGGACGGGGTGTAGTGCGTAAATATCGCATCCCAATATTATAACGTATCTTAACATAAAGGATCACCACAATCACAGAAATACAGCACGTTGCATTACAAAGAAATATACCATAACCACTGGCTAGAGGGCATGACTCCAAGAGTGAATGACTCGCAACTATCGTCTAGCCACCACCTCAGACTATCACCATCAATATTGGAACTACTTAACTTCCCCAACATCACATTTTAGAGATCTTGGGGAAATTAACTTCATCGGTGATATTTTTTTGGAGGCTCTGGGTGGGGTTTGCATAGCCTCAATATTCATTAACTTGATGTTCCCCACAAGTTCTTAGTTTAACACTTGCACTCGGTGAGGTTCATGGAGTATCAATCACACCTCTGGGTTTTCACTGTTTCGGTGCTTCTAGGTAAACCGTTATAACGTAACCGCAGTAATCCATTACCTCGTTTGACTTGTAGTCAAATTCTTGCACCTATAATGTACATATGTGATATCATCAACTAGAGACTTGTAAGAAAAAAAACCTAATGACAAGGAGGAAATTGTTATATAAATTTGTCTAACAAGAAAGTACAATGAAATTTCAGAATTATCATGAAGATTTTGTATAATTGTCAGAAATACAAAGTGAGTCAGTTTAATTTATCTTATATTTAATAATTATATTTATAAGTATTTAAAATATTTATTTTTTTAATAAACCAACCATTACATTTATTTTTTTACTTTTTTTTCCTTCTCAATACCTACAAGATAAAATAAAAAGAAAGTCGTAAACACGTTATTTTTTACCTTATTCATACATTTTGTAGTGCAAATTTTACATATTAGTGTACTTTTAAACTTATTTTTTAAATTTACATTCAAAATAATAAATGTTTTGTGAAGTTAACAAAATTTAATAAAAAAAAAAAGTCTCTTAAAGAGAAACCTACATTGCATCTTTTTGAGAGACACCTCGTAGTTGGAGACATAGACTCTCATGCAATAATGAGATCCTTTCGATGCAAAATCTTTCAATAAAGTAACATCTCTTCTCTTGGAAAGATACCAGATAGGCAAGAGACCCCTCATCTAAAATTTCGTTAGTAGGCTTCCTTTAAAAAAGACACTAATTTTTTACATTAATTATTAAAGACTAAGATTAAAATAGCGTGAGTTCACATAAAAATAATGTTACATTTTTTTAATTTGTATCTTAAATGATGTGTATTTATGTATTGTATTAATAGTAATATTATTGTTGCATGAATTGAATGAAAACCCTAAATAGAAAGATGTTTTAGTTAATTTTGTAACTACAAACAACCCTCTTATAAGAAGAAAGATTGAAAATTTATTAAATATTAAATTTTCTTTTAATTTTATTAATCATCTTGTATATAAATAATTTTTGAAATAAAAATAAGACTCTATATGCAATTTTTTAATTTTTCATAAAAAATACATATAATATTTAATTTATAACATAAAAAACTCTTAATATCTATTTTAAGTAAAAAAGTGTTTCTTAATGTCATAATTATGATACTTTTGATTTCAATTATGTATAATTAAATAATATAAGGGTAAATTGTACTAACTTCTCCTAATGTTTTTTATAATAACAAAGACTTCTCTTGAGATTTCTCAAATGACACTAATCTTTTTTATTTTAATTGACAAATTACAAACAACTCTCTCCAACCCTAAAATTGATAAAAATGTCTCTTTTATTTTTTTAATTTTTTTTTTGCATTTCTTCAATTTTTATAACTTTTTTAAAAGAATTTTTTCATGTTATATAAAAATAGATATAAGATAAATAACTTATATATTTTTTAGCCAAATATGATTTAAATTAATATTTATTTGAAAATGAAAAAAAAAAAAGTTAATATAGAATTTCAAAAAATTGCAAAAAAAAATAATGAAAGATACCATTTTGTCATTTTAAAATAAAAAATTAGTCAGATGAGTGATATTTATAGTTTATCAATAAAAATATGAAAAATTAGTATCATTTTAAAAATGTTATGAAAAATTTTTATAATTATTAAAAATTTACCAAATGTTAATATAATTTACTATAACTATAATTACCTAAGACATGTTATAAGTGAAATATATATAAATAATTTATCTCTCTAACAATTAATATTATAAAAAAATAAAAAATAGTAATTACTTATTATTTATTATAAAATTAAGTTAATTTTTAAAAATATTATTAATTATTAAAATTATTAATATATTAAAAATTAATTATAAGATCATCAATTGTACTGATGTTACCTAGAGTTAGAGGTGACAACTTGACCAAGTTCCAATTGTTTTTTTTTTAGTGTCTGGGACTGTGCAGTCTTTGTCGTTGAGTGAAGCTGTGATGAGTAGATACAAGACCTTGGAAGCTGCTACAACATGTGTTTGCTTTGATTCCAAAGAGAGTACTTTTGTCTGTATGCTTCTCATGCTTTAGCCAGTCATGTTTTGACACGTCTCCTAACACCATGTCCTAATCCTAATTTGGCAGCTGAATTATTATATCCCACCACCAGGTTTCCTCTATTTCAAGTTACAAAATGTCATACCCCAACCATGTGCTCACTTTTTGAATTCAAATTCAAATCAGGTAGTCTAAGCATAACACCCCAACTTCGAGAAATTTTTAGGTGATATTACTCCATCAATTAAATTATGTATACAAATTGTCTTTTTTTTTAAAATATATATATATATATATTTTTGTTTATAATTGTGGGTATTCAATCCTTGCACAAAATGCTAGATTGACCAACTAGTCTCACAAAACGGTGCATACCCCCACTATACACGTCAAGGTAAAGCGGGTATTTAATGTAAAGTCATGGGATAATCCTAAGGAAAGTTTTTGAGTTTATAAAGTATCGAACCCAAGACCAATGGAATTGTTGACTTGATCAATAAAACGAGTTTATTAAAAAAAAAAATTTATAATTTTCTTGCAATTCAAATAGTGAAAGTCTCTTGGACGGAGATTTAACTGTTTTGGTTATTTATTTATAGTAAAAAATGAGCGCGGGTTTTATTCATATTAAAAAAATGATATTATTTATACTTAGAAAGATGTACCTTCAAAATAATTGTTCAAAAAATCTATTTGCTTTAAAAAATGTTCGATAATTTTTTTACAAAATCACGTTTTATACATTAGATTCACAAAATTTCGATTTGCAAAATGAATTTTGAAAAAAAATTAAAAAGAAATTGTTTCTTCAAATAATTTTAACTTTTTTTAAAGTTTGCTTGTGGACACACCACTTGCACATTATCCAAATATATTTAATATAAAGGAAGACAGAAAAAGTTTACAATGCAAAATTACTTTTACACAATTTTTATCAAACACTCACTCCACTCGAATTGAGGGATTTGAAAAGAAATGAGAGGAAATGAGAAGTTATTTCTTAATTAGTATAAAATTAGAGAGAGAAAAAAGGAAAGGGAATGGAGGGAGAGGGAGAGGGAGAAATTTCTTAATCCTTATTTTATCTAATTTGTACTCCTCTCAAAAGTAGACAGAGACGGAGAGAAATGAAAAAGCCTTTTAATGAATTATTTTATAATACCGATTGTAATATTAAAATTACAAAAAAAAAAAAACACGTCAATCTTAGGGCATAATAGTAATATATATATATATATATATAATAGTTTCTTTTCATTTCTTTTTTATCTTTTATTGTTCCCATGTAAGATAGAAAATTACACTCTCCTTCCTCTCATTTGTTATTCAAGCATAAATGAGAAATTACATTCTTATTTATTCTCATCTTCTCTCTTTCATAATTAACTGTTGGAAAAATGAGTTTTTAAGCATTATAATTAGCTATTTTTGAGCTAAAATTAAAGTAGGTCTCACAAATTAATTTTAGTGAGTCTACACGGGAATGTGTTCTCCTCCATGAGGAGATAAAGATTATATATTGGGTTGCTCAAAACCATTAAGAAGTGAATGAGAAATTACCTTGGAAGAGGGTTTAGGCCCTTTTCAAAACCATTTGAAAATGGTAACAAAAGCTTGAACCTTATGAAAAAACTTGTATCCCACTTAAGATGGGTACAAGGCTTTTAAAGAGTATATATACACTTATCTTAGAAGAGGGTTTAGGCCCCAAGGGGCACCACAGTTTTGTAAAGGAGAGAGGACCTAGCCCAAAGTAGGTCTACCACCACTGGGCCGGGCCAGACTTGGGCTTGCTATGTATATATCTTTTTAGAGAAAATTTATTAAAAACTTTTCAAACCAAAAACATAGTCATTTTGAGCATGCGTTTAAGTGACTGTTGGGATTCTGAAACATTGTTGTTTTAGACTTGCGTATAGTTACCGTTAGGAGTCCAAAATGCTGTCGTTTTGGAAGTACGATTTGATTGAATGGGCATCTTCTCCATGGACGCAACTATGTCTGTTCGCTATGAGCAGACACAACCCAAACTTCATGCATGTATCAAACAGGCATGAATGCGTCTATAAATAGGACACACTACACAACATTCTTCATTCAATTCATTACATATTATCTTCATCCTCATTTTGAGAGAAAGTTCTACACAATTTCTGGTTCAACAGACAACACGTTGGAAGTGTTTGCCTCTGTGTTGGTTTAGATCATTTTATCTTGAGAGATATACTGCCAAGAACTCGTAAGCACTACTGCGAGGGTCGTAAATTGTCTTAAGGGCATTGTGTCCAACACAAGACTTGATCCATTTTATGAAATTCTCTGTATTCTGCAAAGCTCATGTTCTGCAACTACTTACAAGTTTGGTTGTTTTAATTAAATATAATTTTGTTTTACATTTAATTGTTTCTGTAGTTCAAGTCTGGAACAGAATTGTTTCTGGATTTCAAAATAGTTCCTGTTTACAAAATCGTTTATGTTTTCACATAAAATTGAAATTCTATTTTCACAAATTTAATTTTTGTTTTAAATTTACAAATGTGAACGTGTAAAACACTGAAATACTGATATACTATTTCTAACATTAACATTACCATCTCTTTTCTTTTTCCTTCTGCTTATCTAAGTATAATATCAAAAAAAAATTAATTATAATATAATCAATTTTTTAAAATTTATTTTATAATAATCAATTCTTTAAATCTATTCCCTAAAATTTCGGACTCCACCAAAAAGGCCCTAGTTTTCATTCACCAATTTGCAGTGAACCATTTGATAATTAACAAAAGTACATTAAATTGGGGAATGTTATTGTGTGTGTTTGCACAACCCCTGCCATATTCATGTATTACACGTACAATACACACACATTCAGATTTCGGAAATGCCAAGTCATTCCACAATTAAATTTATTTTCAAAACAATAGTCTTTTGTCAAAATAATTAATGTATTCTAACTGTTTGAACAAATATAAATTGATAGGTGAAGACACATTAATTCTAACAATTCCGTACCTAATTAAGGCAACCTAAGATGTGTATCATTGTTTGTACGTGAATAAAATTACTTGTTATAAAACATGTTTGAATAGATAGTGATGTTTTTGAAATGGAACGTTTTAATGTTCAAATTAAATTTTTTGATATTTGAATATTTTGTTTGATATTTTTAAAAAGCATGTTGGGACATTTTTTAATTCAAATATCCATTTCAGAAAAGTGCTAGTAAAGAACTTTTTTCAAACTCCCGTTTAAAAAATAATCATTTTTTTTATTTATATTACTCATTCAGTACTTTTAATAGTTCATTCAAATTTTTTTTTCAGACCAGTTTTTTTCTCAAATTTTCATCCGCTAATCCAAGCGAGTCTACAATACTTTACAAGTTAAAAGAGTCTTAATTCCAAACTCAACAACTAAAATTATTACAAAATTAAAACTTATACTAAATTTGAGAGAAATAAATAAATTACACACAGTGACTGACATAGACATTAGACTTTTTCATCCGCTAATCCAAGCGAGTCTACAATACTTTACAAGTTAAAAGAGTTTTAATTCCAAACTCAACAACTAAAATTATTGCAAAATTAAAACTAATACTAAATTTGAGAGAAATAAATAAATTACATACAGTGACTGGCATAGACATTAGACTTAATAAAAATAAAATAAAATTTAAGAGAGGGTTTTGTGAAAATATAAATATATATATATATATATATATAGATATTTGGGGAGGGGGCAACTCCTACTTTTTTAAAAATTACCATAAAAAGTAAGGGTAAGAAGTGAAAATTTTAAAAGTTTGGGAGGCCATTTCCCCCTTAGGTCTAACGTGAGCCCGCCATTGACTACACATTCCTGCAGTAAGAGAAGTGAGTATAAAATTCATGACTTCCCTTTAAAAGAATTCACAAGTTACCAACTATATTAATCACGGTTGACATCTTGCATTTAAATTCACCAAAAACTGCATGTACAATTTTCATTTCTTTTATACCATCTGCAACCCACCTTCAAATCTTCAAATTTGAAGGTGAGGAAGAAAAAATGGCTCTCCAACTCATCTTCAAATTAGAATTAAATTTGAAGAAATAAATAGTATTTTTAATTTTGAATTTTAAATTTGAAGATTTACCATTCATTCTTCAAAACACTATTCATCCACTAATTATTTTTATAATACTCTAAACTAATAATTAATTGTTTTTACATTATTTAAATAAATATTTAAATTTTAAAATTAATTTATCGAGATATTTCTTGAATGTATCATGGAGTTTTTAACAAAAAAAACAAATGATAAATAATTAAAATTTGAATAAATATATTTTAATAATTAAATTTTAGACATAAAATTGTGGGTTTGGAGATGCTCTTATCTACAGCGTATAGGCCACTTATTTCCTGAATCCCAGCTCATTTAATGAACAAGTGGACATGATTCTTTGTTGAATTTGATTTTGGACGGCTTAGGCGTGAAAATATAATCCAATTCACATGTACTTTTTTTTTATTTAACAGTAATTCAACACTTACTCAAATAATGAACTTATTTAATTTAATAATAATTCAACATTTTTTAATTTTGTATCTAAAATTTCTATGTAAAATGATAAAACTATATTATTATACCACATTATTTATATGATTTAAAATATTGTCAATAATAATATAGTATTATATTAATATAATGTTATTTAAGATAAAAATTAAAAATATAAATTTGAGATGTATAACATCACTCTTTGTATAATTACCTACCACAAACTTCCTTGGATTCATTCAATTCTTGGGTCCATTAGTAAGCTCACTTAAACATGTAACATGCATTGTTAACTATTATTATTATTTTTCAAATTTTCATTTTGACAAGTTAAGATGCATTAAACTCATTCTATGAGCATCACCATCAGAAAAAACGTGTTTGCATTAATTGGACCGCCTAACCCTTTTCTTAAAGATGGGAAGGAGCATCCTAATAATTTAAAAGACGAGAAGTCGCCAACTTATTTTGAGTACTTAAACAAATAAACCCGTTACAACCACATAAAAGAGATACACTAAAAATGACAACAAATAAATAATTACATTGCTTTAATCCTAGTTACAATTTAAACCCTTAACATGGGTTAAAGAAAATATAAAGCACTAAATCTGCATAAAATCAAAGAACGATATCATAAGTCCAGGAGCTAAGGGACGGAATGGTAAGGTGTTAAGTATCTATTCAGGCCGGTCCCATCGCTTGAAACTATAAAGGAAAAAAAAAAAAAGCTTGAAACTATCCCATCGCTTGCTTCTACCAACAGTGGGAGAAGCTGACGGGTTATCACCCACTACTATCAATGATTATAAAAGTTAGTGAACTGAGCTTGTGGGTGCATATCACCCACTTCCATCAATAGTAATAGAAGGTGGTGAATCTGACTAAGTAGACAAGAAAATAAAGGAAAAGAAATAATACGCATGTAAACATAAAGAAAATAAACAGGAGTAAGGGAAAGGAATCTTGATTCAGGCCCGAAGGATCCCTTCATATCTATTTTGAGAGTGGAATCAGAGCCACGTAATTCTCTAGGTTCACCTTCTTCTATCAAGAGTGATAAAAGACAATGAACCGTGTAAGAGAGTAAATAGGGTTTAGGGTACATATCTTGATTATCGTGGTGGATCGAACAGTACATTGACTTGGATTCCTTACTTCTAAATAGTCACTTAGGCAGTATTCTGGTTCGTACTTCTTGGTTTGGGGTCGTTACTTAGGCAAAACTCCTATCACATCCTCAACCCCACCCTATGTAGATTAGGGGTAATAACCGTCTAGTTAGGCATCTCGCCAATATACTAACTCTATTTAGCATATTGATGACGTGTCCAACCCAAGTCCTCTCATCTGGTACATAATCCATGCATTCAAAGTTATACATAGCAACGGAAATAAAACATGACAGAGCATAACTAAATACTTAATTATCAACTACAATAAGTCTAAAAATTACAATCTAAAGATTTTTTTGACATCAACTACAAAAGGTAACCAAAATAGTAAAAGATCATCGCTCGTCCCAAAAATGGTTGTACTCCAATCCATCTTCTTAAGTTGTATTACCAGAACTTTCACCTAAAATATACAAGATAAATTCCTAGTGAGCTTTATTGAAAAGCTTGTGAGTAATTCAAGTTCTCTGTTGTGGATTTTGGAAAAAAACCCTTTTCTGTAAACTATCATGGATAGCAATATGAAAACTGTGCTGAAAGTTACTAGCAACTATAAAATATGTGTATATATAATTGATTCATAAGGTAAGCTGTAAAATCAAGCAAGTACTCAAACTAGTCCTATTTTGCAAGGTAAAACATGATATTATAAAGGGTGAAATTGTAAAACAAATCATATGCCAAACATCTATAAGCTTTGTCCTTGCAGACCTGTAGTAATCACCTGGGCGACTAAGTGAAATTAAGAACTCTGGGCTTACATGACCTGCTGTACTATTCCGGTTCTAGACTCCTGGCAAGTCGCGCTTATGTAGACTTAAATGTAAGTCTCTCAGATTTAAACCCCTGGTGAGGCATGTAAGGCACATAATATTTTTATATGAACATGCTTGCAAAACATTCTTTAACTATCCATGCTATAAAACATTTAAGAGATGCTACTTAAAGGTATGCAATTCAAACATTTATCTCGATATTCTAGAAATAGTCATGCAGTTAAAACATTTAACATAATAGTCTAAAACGTTTTGTAAAGGTTAAAAGAACAACATGTAATGTTATAAAGTAGTAAGGAACTGCATTTCATGAAAATGTCTTTACTTAAAGGTTCAGGGTTACTCACCTTTACCTTAACTTGATTATTTATTCCTGGTCTTCAGCTACCTTGTAGTTGCTTTCACACTCCTAATCCTGTTGCGATTCTATCTCCAATAAATTACTGCCCACGCTTTCCTGTTTCTTGCACTAGGCCCAAGTTATTCCCCTCATTTTCATCTTTCCTCTAGGGATAATAGGCATCCTATAAATGAAGGAGTTTTAGCTAAGTACTTTGAATTTCTTTGAGGCATTTCGGATTCCTCCAGTTGGACCCTTTTCTCCCATTCTTTATCATCCACGGCATATGTGGGTCCTACGACAGTGGTTAATATTCATAAAATGTCAATTTTATTGTGCATTTCTTAAGAGCCTACCCTTTACAATTTTTATTTGGTGAAACAGAATCTACCATTGAGTCTAGAATAGTCACAAAAGTTTAAGAATAAAGTTTCATAATTTTTTGTATTTGTTTGACTATTTAAATTAGACTCAAATTTGTACTAATTGTGCCCCTTGGTCTTCGTTTATATATTTAAAAAATTCATTTGCTAAAATAGACTCTATCATTGGGTCTAGAACACTAAAAAACCATAGGCTACACTTTTTTGGATCTTAATTTGGTCATTTGTAACATTAATTAAGCTATACTTAATTTCTAGGGACGTAGATGTTATTTTGGCATTTGTTCAGGAGCAAAATGGTCACTTTGAACTTCCTAAGGGCATTTTTGTAATTTATCAGAGAAATAGGGACTATTTTGTAATTCCAAAACTTATTATTTTAATTTCTTCATTTTTTATTTTAGAGGGTCATTTCTAAATTAGTCTTTGTTAATTATGGGCTCTAATATAATTAATTAAATTTTTTTAGGAGGTAAAAATAGGATTTTAGGAAGTTCTAGGGCCATTTTGTAAATATTTAAAACTTTTAAAATGAATCAAATGGTTCAGTTGGAAGACAGGTGAACCGGTCTCCTTCGGTTAGGAACCAACCAATTTCAGCGGTCCAGGGCGTTAGCATTGCCTCTAGATGACGTCACTACCTTCTTAACAAAACAACGTCATCCATTTTTAAGAATGTTTTTAATACTTTAGGTGTAAAAAGACGTTGTTATAATATTCCTAACCCGTTTTAAGTTATGTGGTCAAGACCCGACCCATACTGTTTATCATATTATCCACCTAGGGTTTACTGTTCACTACCACCTTATTGAATTTTCAATTCGATTTTCTTGGTGATTTCTCGATGATTTCTTTTCATTTTTCCTTTTAAATGGCGCCCAAATTCCTAACTTAACTTTTGATATACATTTGAGGGCTTAAAAATGGGTGAATATGGTAGTTCTATCACTTTCACCGTGACTAGTTTAGGGGTTCGTCCTTAGCTATTCTTCAACCAAATCTTTTGCAGTTTGTTTAGTTATCGTCCAGAGGTCATGAGGATCCATTTCCTGATCGAAAAATCAAGTTTGGTGCATGTTTCCTTGTGATTCCAAACATGATGGGCTTCGATTTCTTCTTAGTTTAAGGCCTCACGAGGCTTGTTTTATTTGGTCTCTCTAGTTTTCAAAGATTATTTGATGTCTAAATCAGCTTAGGATTCTTAGTTCAGAGTTTCATTCAACTCGGTTTATGGGCAAACCTTCAAGCTCTGTCCATGGTTGTTTTCTATGGTTTGCTACCATTAAATGGCTTAAAGCATAGTTATCAGAACCAGACCGGACAATGAACCGGTGAAGGGCCGGTTCACGGTTCAACCGATTCACTGGTTCAACCGGTTTTATAATTAATATAATAAAAATAACAATAAATATATTAAAAATTAAGAAAATAACAAGAAAAATATATATTTTTTATCTAGGGATAAATAACAAAATATAAGCATAATCATTGAAATTATCTTAATGTATAAGTTTAATATATTTGTATATATAACAAAAATACATGCAACAATATCTTATTTTATATTAAATTTCATCATTTGATCATTAAATATAAAAAGTTTTGTGAGAAAAAAAAGTTGTAGATGTTAAAAAGACAAAAGGTGGTTCAACCGATATTTTTTTATTCTTTAGCAAAATCGGTATTCTAATCGAACCGAATCGATTTATTTCTCGGTTCCCAGTTCAACCGGTTGAACCAGCTGGTTCGGTTCGGTTCTAATAACTATGGCTTAAAAGTTCTAAAATTTATTCTAACAAGTACAAGTACATATGCAGAAATTGAAATAGGAGTTTAGAAAGAGATTCTAACCTTATTTGGTTGGATTTTTAAGTTTTCTCTTTTTTTCCTCTCTCTTCTTTCCCTTCTGTTCCTGTGTCTCCCGAGCCATTTTTCTCCTCAACTTTTATCCCTTTCACGCTCTATTTCCAAAACTTTACTTAGTGGGTCGAAAAGTTCTTTATATAAGGAAATTTTCTTAACTTCCCTTTGAAGAATTTCCCTTGTTATTGGACCAACTGGGTGGTTAGGGTGGCTATGGAGGGTGGCAGCAGGTCCTACAAGCTGCCATAGTGGGCTGCCCACATGGTTCCTACGATTGCTTGCCCTCCAAATCCTATATCCCCATTTTTTTATTATTTCTTAAGCATATATATATATATACACATATATATGTAATTATACAAACACTAATACATTTTAGTGTGTGTGTCCAACTACCCAAACCATGTGGTAGGCACATGACTCTTGAAAATTATTTTTCATAATTTATTTTTTCAAATTTTTAAATAATTATTTCCTATTATCTTCACACATTTACACATGTTGGTATATGTATCTGAGCTCCCACTAATATATCAAAGTCATGGTAATTTTTGGGATATTGATATATTTTTCTTGTATTTTTATCCATTTATTTTCTATTTTTCTTTAATTTTTTCTAATTGTTAAATAATTAAATTATTTAATAATTTATAATATTTGATGTATTATTTTTTCATCTTAGGTTAGTGATATATCGATCACATTACCTATTAGTTTTGCTAACTCAGGTTAGGTTAGGTTGACTTTAAATCAGGCTGACTTTTATTTTTTTATAGACTATGGTCTAGTCAGGGTTAATGTTAACTGGTGGGTTGATTACTTCCAGAACTTAGTTAGGTTGATGTCATAATAATATTGGATGATTGACAAAAAATTCCTTTTTATTGCTTAACACGCCATTACATTATTTTAAGCTTAATCTACTGGGTGTGAGGTGTTACAACTCTGGCCTTGAGTGGGACTAGGTCCTAAGAGTTTAGAGAGAGAATACTCCTAGAACTATTGCAGTAGTATTTAGTTACTAAACTTCTGGTCCCCTCGAAATGGTGGTCAATGGAGTCTATTTATAGGAAAAATATGGAGATTTAATCTAATGGCCTAAAATAAACCTCATAAATAAAGGGTTAGGATCATGTCTTGAATGATAATTACTATGAATTAAAAAATAAAGAAAATCTAGTAATTATCCTAGTAATTTATATACTAATTAAATGATTTAAAAATGAAAATGAAAATTGCAAGAACTAGTGAGATTAATGTCTACACGCATGTACCAATGAGCTATGAGAAAAATGAGAGGTTATTTCTAAATAAACCCTAAAAATAGAATAATTGAAGAGGAAATTTCTAACCACCCTATTGGAAATCAAGCACATTCTCCATTTTTATTTTCTTACTTTTTTAATTAGTTGACTTACCATAATCTCTCCCTCTTTCCCTTCTCTTTTTTTTCTGTTTTTTAGTTAGTTGACTTACTATAATCTCTCCATTTTTCCCTTCTCTTCTTCGTCATTTTTTAGTTAGTTAACTTATTATAATCTCTCCATCTTTCTGTTCTTCTTTTTCCCTTCTCCTTCTTTATAACAAGTCACCCATGATCATTTTATATTATACTGTGAGGAAAGTGAGGATGGCCGTTGAGGAAGAAGTGAAGAATAAGTGAGAAGTGAACAATGATAATAATGGAGATATGTAGGAGGACCATGACTGCAGGCAAAGCGATGAAGTGGAGCAGAGTGAGATATAGGTGACACTGGATTGGTGGTTTGACAATGGTGTTCAGTGGATAACTCGGGATCATCAAGGGCAGGCCTAGGGAGGGGAACATTAGAGTGGTCCATAGGTGAGGCAGTTTGTTTGAAAGGAAATATGGTTTCATAAAAAATGACATCACAACTAGTGAAGATGGTATGTTTCTCAATGTCGTAAATCATATATCCACGTTGAGCAACATGATAATCAAAGAAAATGTCTTTAATGGAGCAATGTGAGAATTTGTGTTTATGGGGGCGACAAGTTCTATGAATAACACAAGCACCCAAAAACACAAAGATGTGAATAAGTTGATTTGGTATTGAGAAAAATCTCATGTGGGGTTTTTCCTGTAAGAAAAGGAGTGCGCATGTTGTTAATATGATAGGCTGCAATCAAAACACAATCCCCCCCCCCCCCAAAAATTTAAGTGGTAGATGGGCTTGAAAAAGTAGGGCACGAGCTACCTCAAGAATATGACAATGCTTATGTTCGGCAACACCATTTTGTTAGGGTGTGCCTACGTAAGTAAATTGATGAATAACGCCATGTTTATGGAAAAAAGAATGCATGGAAATGAATTCAAGGCCATTATCACTATGAATTTGTTTAATAGAGCGATTAAACTGCATCTTTATCATAGCATGAAAATTCTTAAGTAAAGATTAAGTTTCAGATTCATGCTTCATCAAATATAGCCATGTATAACTCGAATAATCAGCAACAATGGTCAAGAAATAATATGCACTAGATAATAAAGCAATAGAAAAATCACACCAAATGTCAACATGAATTAAACCAAATGGTTCATTACATCGATTATTTTCATTGGGAAATGGTAAACGAGTGTGCTAGGCAAGCGAACAAATAGGACAAAATAAATTCGAACAATAAGAAATATCCTTAAATTGCTTGGATAAATATTTAATGCAGGATTGTGAAGGATGGCCCAAATGCTAGTGCCACAAATCAAAAGTAGGTAACTGAATAGCCAGTGAGGTGGTAAATGATGTTGGCTGGAAATAATATAGGCCGCCAGGCTCTTTACCCAGTCCAATCGTCTGTTTCATAGAAAGGTCCTAAAAATGCAATAATTTGGGAAAAAATAACACTACAATTCAAAGGCTGTGTGAGTTTGCTAACAGACAATAGAGTAAAGGTAAAATCTAGAACACATAGGACATTATTAAGCTGTATTTTATTTAAAATGATGGTTGTTCCTATGTGAGAGATAGATGAAAAATGTCTATTAGGCAAACGAACATGACAGTTATTAGAAACAGGGATGGCATGAGACAAAATATTGACAAACGAAGAAATATGATCAGAAACACCTGTGTCAATGACCCAAAGGGAAGAATAAAGATTACTTATGAGATTGACAGAAGACTGAGTGAGTTTTATGTTAAGAAGATAAAGGAGCCAGTGATACTATTTTACTGTAAGTTGAGGTGTCTCACTCTTAGGTGTTGCACTGGTGTCCCCTATAGTGGTGGATGAATTAACTTTCTTTGGAGGAAAGACATGCAGTTTATAACACTTCACCTTCATGTGTTATATTTTATGGCAATACTCACACTATGGACGAGTCCTCTTTTTGTTGTCTGCAATTGACGAATAAATCTTATTTTGATTTTAATCATTTTTCATTACTACAAGTGTTGTTGAGTCTCACTGAGAAAGATTGGCCATATAGAGCTTTCTTTGCTTTTCTTCTTGCAACAACAAAGAATAAATCTTGCAAAGTGATGGCAAAGGTTCCATAGCAAGTATCTGACTACAGAAAGCATTGTAAGACTCATTGAGTCCCACGAGAAATTGATAAACATGCTCTTGTTACTAATATTCTTGTAGAGCTTTAGAAGAGCGACATGTGCATTCTGGGATGGTATTATAAGAGATAAGTTCATGCCAAAGGCTTTCAACTTGGTAAAATAGGTTGTAATGGAAGTTTGATCCTAAAGTTGTATACATATAGAACGTTTAATTTGAAACACACTGGGCAACATTACCTTGAGAGAAACGACAATGAAGATCATCCCAGACTTCTTTTGTTGTATCAGTATAAATAACATTATTCACAATATCAAAAGACATTGAATTAAGTATCCAGGACTAAAACCATATCATTACATCACTCTCATTTAGCAACACTAGATGTAGATTTAAGGGTTTAGGAATGGTTCCATAAACAAAACCCAATTTTTTTTTAGCTGATAACGTCATTCTTATAGCACGACACCAAGTAGCAAAATTATCGCCAGTAAGATGTTGGGTGATAAGGACAATTATTGGACTATCAGAAGGATGAAGATAAAAAGGTGAACTTGGATTATTCACAGAGGCAGAAGCCATGGTTAACGAAGAATAATTAGAGTTTGTGGTCATGGTGACACGGAAGAGAACTGAGTAACGCGATTCAAAAGCGAAACTCGATGCTACAAAGCACATGAACACACGGACTCAAGGGAAAGAAATTCCTTGTGTTGATACCATGTAAAATAATGAAAAATAATAAAAACACGATATTTTACATGGTTTGGCAATGTGCCTACATCCCCAGAAAAGAGTACTCAAGACTCTTTTTTATTATTATTTCTCACAATACAATATAAAATGATCAAGGGTGACTTTCTCTGTGGATATAGTCACATTGTCAAACCACATAAAATATTGTGTTTTCATTGATTGCAAGTGGGAATATAAAATCAAACACTATTCAAATGGTTCTATTGAGCGCTATAAGGCACGCCTTGTTGTAAAAGGTTTTACACAAATAGAAAGATTGGACTATCATGAAACTTTTGCTCCAATTGCTAAACTTGTGACTGTCAACTGCATTTTGGTTGTTGCTACAATAGAAAATTGGGCCTTGCATCAACTGGATGTTAACAATGTTTTCTTACATAACGACCTTCATGAAGAAGTTTTATAAAACCTCCACCAGGGTTTCACACTCAGGGGGGCATTTGGTTTGTCGTCTCCAAAAGTCCTTATATGGTCTCAGGCAAGCCTTTCGCAATTGGTTTGAGAAGTTTTCTTATGCTTTCCGCGTTGCTAGCTTTCAACAGTCCCATTATGGCTACTTCTCTTCTCACCTTCGTTAGAGGTACTTCCATTACAATTGTGTTAATCTATGTTGACGACATCATCATTACCAGCAATGACAGTAATGCTATACGCTCCTTGAAGGCTTTCCTATATAGTCACTTAATTTCATATTAAAGATCTCGATATCTTAAAATACTTTTTGGGTATAGAAATTGCTTGTTCCACGCATGGAATTTATTTGTCTCAACGCAAATATGCCTTGGAGATCTTACATGATGTAGGTGTCCTTGGTGCCAAGCCTGTTGACTTTCCTATGGCACAAAATCTTTGGCTCACACCTGATGATGGTGCCCTCTTGGATGACCCTAATCAATATCGCCGTCTAGTGGGCCACCTCATTTATCTCTCCATTACCAAACCTAATATTGTCTACTATGTTCAGATACTTAGTCAATTCACGTCCCAACAATACAAGCCTCACCTTGATGCTGCTCATTGAGTCTTAGTATATATTAAATCTTCTCCCAATAAAGGGATTCTACTATCTTATGCTAACTCGCCTTTTCTCACCGCTTATCATGACTCAAGTTGGGGGACTTGTCCAACCACTCATCGGTCAATAACTAGTTATTGTGTCTTTCTTGAAAATAGTCACATTTCATAGAAAAGCAAGAAACGGTCCATTGTCTCTCGTTTTTCTGCTGAAGCCGTATACAGTTCCATGGCCTCCACCACTTGTGAACTCGTTTGGCTTCGCTGGCTTCTATGAGATCTTGGAATTATTCACCACGACCCTATGCAGCTTTATTGTAACAATAAAACTGTCATCCATTTAGCTACAAATTCGATCTTCCATGAACGCACCAAACACGTCGAACTAAACTGTCATCTCATCTGTGAAAAAGTTCAAGTTGGCCTGATTCAACCTTTTATGTTGCGTCTGCAAATCAAATTGCAGATGTTTTTACCAAGCCTCTCAGGAAAGATCAATTTTATTATCTTAGTGGCAAGTTGGGCATTCACAACATTCACGTTCCAACTTAAGGGGGAGTATTGAAAATCATGCACATTCTCCTTTTTTATTTTCTTCCTTTTTTGGTTTGTTCCTTTTTTAATTAGTTGACTTACTATAATATCACCCTCTTTCCCTTCTCTTCTTCTTCCTTTTTTAGTTAGTTGACTTACTATAATCTCTCCCTCTTTCCGTTCTTATCTTCCCCTTCTCCTTCTATATAACAAGTCACCAATGATCATTGTATATATTGTACTATGAGAAATAATAATAGAAAAGAGTCTTAAGTACTCTTCTCTGTAGATGTAGGGATATTATCGAACCACATAAAATATCGTGTTTTCATTCTTTGTTATTATTTTACACACCCTATATATATATGTATATATATATATATATATATATTATAAATCCTAATGATGTGCACCAATGGAATGATTATCTATCACTTTGGACAAATCAAAATACACCTAGCATGACACATGAACTGACATGTGGACCAATGAAAATTAAAGCATACCAAATGTACCAATGAAATTAAAGATAAATCACATTTATAGTACGATAAATCCTAAAATAAAAATGGTAAATCTTAAAAATAAAACTATAATTATTGTTCAAGATTACGAAATTATCCTCAATTTGGTGAATAATTTCTAGATTGTCCCTATGGCATGGAAAATGACTAAATTACACTCAAGGCAAACAAATGACCAAATTGCCCTCAAGGCTTGAAAAAGTGTCCAGTTTGTCTTTAAAGAGTTGAAATTAGCAAATTACCCTCAAATGGGTAAAATAATGTAGGAATTATAAGAATGCCCTTTAAATGACTAAAGTGACCTACTAGGGATAGGATTGTGCCAAAATTACCAAAATACCCTTCAAATGAAAAAATGGTGTTGGAATTATCGAAATGCCCAAGGAAGTGGAAAACTTCTAGAATTTACTAAAATACCTCGAAAGGATAGGAAAATATTAGAAATTGCTAAAGATGCTCTTGGGGACCAAAGATGTGCAAAATTACGAAAATGCCTTTGGAGGTCAAGAATGTATAAAATGCCCAAAATACTTTTAAGGACCCAATTGTATGTGAAATTGCTAAAATAACCCTAGGAACCAAATTGTGTGTGGAATTACTAAAATACTCCTAGATGAGAAATCTTGTTGTAATATCTTAAAATTTACAAAACTTATCATAATTAAGGAGTTTCTCAAAATTTTGTTGTAGAAAAAGACCAAAATGCCCTTGAAAATCGAGAAATTATGGTTTTACCATTATTCAATCAAGGGTCACAAAATGAGATGTCTATACATTCAATTGTGGCTAATTTTCACTCATAATTATAGATATTAAATAAGTCCAAAAATTAGAATACCTTTATTGTAGAATTATTATGTCTTTTATCAAAATAATTGTTGTTTTGAATAATTATATTTAAGGTTATTATGCGATATGAAAAAGTTAGATTTGTTCTTCCAATAAAATCACCTTAATTAAAGAGTTAATGTTTTTTTTTAACAAAATAAAGATAATTTTTTAAACCAATTTATCAGACTTATATAAATCATGAAAATGTTAGTTTATTACGAAAAATATCAACTTTTCAATAGTTAAAATTATCATTTTAAAGTATGATTTTAATTTTTAATAAAATTAACTACGAAAGCATTTTTTAAAATAACAATTTTTACTTTAAATTTTTTAAAACTTACATTTTTTATATTAACCCTAAGAGGTAGCTCAGATAAAAGGTTTTTAGGGAGTCATTCTTGAGATTCCCAATTCGAGTCTTGAGGTCGCCAAATTCTCGGACATTAGCGTAGTACAATCGTGTTCAGAACTTTGTGTGAGCACTAGGCTCAATTTCCAGCTACTACACAAATTTACGACTTAACATTACACGTGTTGAAGGCGATGGCGAAGGGAGGTTAAGACTTGTCTCCTCCAAATTTTTGTATATATTGATAAAAATTATTCCTAACTTTTAATATTTTGGTTTTTCCCTCCTAACTCTAATATTTGGATCTGTCACTAGTGGAAGAACTGATTAGTAAAAGAACCATCAAAAGACAACTCTATTAGGAGTCAAGCCTAAGTCGACTCATCTATTAAATTAACAAAGTAATCATTTTAGGCCCCACTTATAAAGAAGGTCCAAAATTTTATGTTTCTACTATATAATTCTAACTGGAAAACTAAGATCAATAAAACTTTAATTACAAGAAAAATCTTTTGTGCATATAATATAATCCAAACTAGAAGTTTAATGACAACAAAAATCTAAGTTTACACAAAGGCCCATAAATGCTTCAAAAAAAAAAAAAAATCAATTATGTAGCTATATGTCTAAATAGAACGTCAGTAGTTACTTGAATTTCTTAATTTATATTTTAGAAAACTTTATTACTTTAATATTTTTTATTACATAAGATTTTATTATTAAAGTTTTACTCAACTTATGTATTCCTTTTTTAAATCATATTTTTTTTATTAAAAAATATTCTTCTTGCATTTTAAAAAAGAAAAAAATAACATTTATAATTGTTACTCTAAATCTCGAATTATCTTGAGCGGATCCTAAAGCCTTCAAGAGAGTTATTAACATTTTTCTTTTACCTTTTTTTTATATACAAGAATGTAACAAGTAAGTTTGACATTTTTTTATATAACACATTTTTATTTTTCTTCACCAATCCATTTTTTTTTTTTAATTTTCAAACTTATGTAATTTTTTTGTTATCATCCAAATCCATGTACTTTTTAAAAACATTTTTTGAAAAGACACTTTTGAACCAATTTTTTAATAGAAGCGTCTTTCTGAAGAACTCTTTTAAATACATCTTTTAAAAAAATAATTTTAATTAAATAAAATTCTAACTATTCAAAGATTCCTTACTATTTAAGTTTTTATATTTCAAGTTAAAATAAATATTTTGAAAAAACGTTTTTAGAAATATTTTTTCAAAAGACGATTTTGAATAAAAAAATTTAAATTAAACATATTTTTTCAAAAAATATTTTAAAAAATGTCTGAATTACAATAACATTAAAAAAAATTACATGAGCTTGAAAAAATTTTATAAACATTTGCATTAGGATCGTAAAAAACTCATTATATTTTTGTTTGACATTTAAATTTTATATTATATGGTAGGCAAAAAAAGCTGTTAAATCTGACACATTTGGTACCAAATGCTGCAAGGGGTGGTTGATAAAAACTTTAGTTCTTGCTTTCATTCCTGTATGGTACACACGTAATCTTGCACGTGAAATGGTTTCTTGCTCTTATTAGTATACTAATACTATTAATTAAACAAAGTGTTTGGTATTAAGCAAAGTGACGATAAGATTGAGTTTTATGGCATTAAGCAAAGTGACGATAAGATTGAGTTTTATGGCATTAAGCAAAGTGACGATAAGATTGAGTTTTAAAGGAGAAGAGAGAGAGAGAGAGCGCTTGTCCTTCAACCAAATAAGATTGAGTTTTATGGCATTAAGCAAAGTGACGATAAGATTGAGTTTTGAAGTAGGAGAGAGAGAGAGAGCTTCTCCTTCAACCAAAAAAAGCCGGCATGTCTTTTCACCTCATCATCACTCTCATTGACTTCCCTTGCATTTCTTTTTGTAGTTCAAACTCTTTAATTATTTTAGCAAGTGGCCTGGGACCCACCCTTCCAATTTACTAATTTTGTGTATATATATATATATATATATATCAGATCCTTCCTTCTTTTTCAACCACCCTTCCAATTTACTAATTTTGTATAAATATATATATACAATATATATCAGATCCTCCCTTCTTTTTCAAACTACCAACCTCTTAAATTTTTGGGGGGGTGGTCGTGGCCCTACATGTTTGCTGGAAAATTAAAAATGACGATCGTACGCTGTCTGTAATTTAATATGTTCAGATTTAAATAACTGTTTTTGAGAGGTGCTGAGGACAGACGATTGGACTTTGGCGCTCTAACAATCGCGCTAGGTGCACCACACATGGATTCCACTTGGTGTTGTAAACTGGAAACCGGTTAACATGAGTTATCTCAAATGGATTGCTGAAATATATTTTATTTGTTTTCTCTCTTTTCAATATTGCAAAAATATACAAAATATATATTATATTATTCATTTTTTCTCCCCAAAATCAGTATTTTACATTTTTCACCAAAATCATCATTTAGAAAAAAGAGATGTAAAACATGTTGATTTGCAATCTTTTTTTTACAATAATGTTCAACCTTTAAATTTATATTTTAAATGATGTGTCATTAATTTTTTAGTTGTATTTTAAATAATTATTTAATTTTTTTAATAATTTATTGTCATATTATTTGAAATGAAAATTATAGTACAAGAATTTCAAATATCTAACATTACTTATTTTTTTATTCATTTTATATTTTGTAATACGGAAAATATCGATATAGATTTTTGTTTTTTTGAAAAACCAAGAAAATTATTTTTGTTTATGTAAAGAATATTATTTTCGTTCATGTAATTATTATTATCAATATTACTCTTTTTTTATAAGAATTGAATTATAGAATATTAATTATATAACAAATTATAACTGGTTTAATTAATTAAATTGGTATGTTTAAGTCTTCATGCATAACTTTTTTTGGTTAAAGTATTTATTTATTAATATTATTTTTTTTTTCATGGTTGTATCAATGAAAAAAGTTGACAATAATAAATATTTTTTTATATCTTTTATTACATAATATCAATTGTAAGTAAGGATGACAATTTAATTATTCATGTTTAAAAATATCCACCTTGGACGGGTTTGGGATGAAGGCACCCGTCCTGTTTCAATTATATAAAATAAAATAATAAATAAATTTTTTGTTTCATAATTAATGTTTATATTAATATTTTATAATCACTCATTAAAAATTTAAATAAATTTAATAGAATTATATATTTGATAAGAAAAATAATGTAATTCTAATTTTCTATTGATATGAAACATTCTTATTTTAACACGTTTAATATTTTATTTAAAATGTATTAATTACAATTATTTTAATAAATTAACAATTAAAAATAATTAAAACTTTCGATGAGGTCCCACCCATCTACCGTGAAATTCAAATGAGTTTGAGATGAAATTTTTATCCATAAAACAGAATTGTTATAGGGATTTCTACTCCAAACCCACTCCGTTACTTAGGTAGGGGGTTTGGAGTATCGATAAGGTACGTGTCAAAAGGTTGAGGCGAAGGTTGAAAGACGACAGTTGGCACGCCTGTCCTTAGCTGCTCTCATCTTTTTTTTAAACATCATCACACAGGTACAATCCTACTATCTGAAATTCATTCTCTTAATTAAGATCGTAAATGAACCGGAATATTAGAATTCGACTCATAATTAATTTGATTAAAGTTAATTTAATATTGATTTATGAGATTAATAAGTTAAGCATAGGACATATTTAAAAATTTATTAATTTATTGAAGTTGACTTGATAAGCTTACAAGTAATTCAATATTATATAAAAAAAAAAAAAAATTTATTTGAACTCAACTTGCGAACAACTTAATTAGAAACTCGTTCTAATTTGACTTGAAAAATTAATAAGCTAAACTTGAATACAAGGTAAAACTCGTTTATTTTAATGAGTTCAGCTTGAACGACTCAATACTCAGCTCGACTCGATTCAATTATAACTGTTTTTGATAAGTAACTCATTTACAACCCTACCTACCTTCTATTAATTTGTTTACCAATTAGGCTAATTTGGAGAAGGAATGGAGAATTATATTTATTATTGGGTAAAACAGTAAGAATAATCATCTTGGATACACTTCAGATTCGTTTGGGGAGAACATTGATTATTGGGAAAGTAGGGGAATTGAGAATAACGTAATCAGTTTGTTAATATTTGGGTGTTTGATAAAAATAATTATACACTATAAATTGTAACTTTCACTCTTTATTTGTATATATTAGATAATGTAAAAAATAAAACTTGTAAAAACTTAAAAATAATTGAAAAAAATAATTTTTATAAACTTTTTTATTTTACAATCTTGATTTTGACAAGCCCGACTTACAAATGCAACCAAACACCTACTAAAAAAATACTATCTAGATGCCTACTCATGTGTGGACGTCCAGCTTGGATTTGCAAATTCCCTTGTGCCGTTGGGAGTTTAAAAAGAGATGGAATAAAAGGAAGTGGGTAAGGTGCCGGGGGCATTTCTCACTCTTTCAACATCATCCTTCTTAATAACAAAATGCACAGTTCAGTAAACAGAGGGAGAGAGATTTGGGTGTGGCCAATTACTATTAGAAGACTGGGTCCGTGGGAGATGATGCGATGCTTATTCTTTCTGATTCTAACTACTTTTCTAACCGAAAAAGGCAAGCTACCTACCAATGAAAGGCCCAAGTCCAATGCTTTGTTCCAATCTCTAGCATTACAAAATGATTTTCTGATAGCAACGCTTCAAACTCTTTAAAAGCTGCCTTGCTATCTAAATAATGTTCTTTTAATGAAATGGTGCCAATACTCAAATGACTACCTCACTAAAATCACTCTATTTTACTTCACAAAATGGATAGCAAGTGCAAGTTTCCCAGCAAAATGATACAATGTCACCTTCCTCCCTTTCCTTTCCTTTCCTTTCCCTTCCCTACCCTACCCTACCCTGCCCTCCTTTGCTTTGCTTTGCCATGCAGTAGTTTTACGATCATACCAATTATACAACACAACTAGAATAATAAGCACCTCTTAAGTATGTGATAAATCTTGCAAATATATTACACATTTGCAAAGTACAAGTGACCCAACATAACAAGATACGGAAGCCACTATAGAAACAAACTCCAGCAGAAACAAAAACACTGCATAGAATTAGCTTGCCAGTTAGTGCTTATGAGCTAAATCTCTCAACTTCCGGTGTCTCAATAGACTAGCACATCAAAATACCACCCTGCAAATCAAGAATGCATTTGACCTCAACCTATTATTCAAACACAACACACATTATATAAAATAATGAATCATAACATTGAAGAAATGAACAAACAATAAAGGAATTTCAAATTTTCATGAAGCTGGTCATAAACTCAAATGTATAGAAGTTGAAATTGAAGGTTGAGAGAGGAGATCTTCCAAGGAGAAAAAGAATTAAGTGGCTTGTTCCTTTTTCATCAGTTTTCAAATAAACACCATAAGAATTTTTAAGTTGAAAGGGACAGTTTCTAAAAATTTTCAGTCACAATAAAATTTTATCCTTTTTTTCCCTTTCCTTCTCCATAACCAAACAAAAAGCCCCTGCGACATTGGAAACAGATGCAGTTTCTGATTATCATTAACTATTCAAAAACAATTTAAAGGTATTGAATAAGTATTGCAAAGAAAATAAGAATACACTTGGAACATATTCCAATCTGAAAACACATCCTACTCCATGAAGGGGTAAAATTGGAGTAGGCAAATGTACAAACAACTCAACCAAAAACTTCCATTTCATGCTGGATACAAGGTGAATAAGGAAAATCTACTTTAACCAGAAAAGAAAAGGACAATCTCCATCATTCCTTCCACATGTCCGCAAACTCATCAGGCTCCAAGGGATTTGATAGCTCATGCATCTTCCTCCTTGTCTTGGCTTTGACTTTCTTTGCATATTTGCCTGCCTTCTGCCTTTTCTCTAGTGCACGAATCTAGAAGCATTGAAACAGGAACAAAGAAGGTAAGATTAATGCATAGAAGGGGCATAATGTAAAGTTGTCTGTTCATAAACCAAAGTCTCTTGTGGACACTTCTCCATTTTTGAATTTTTGGGCGATTCCCAAATCCTATACTTTCTTTTGTAGATTTCTCAGGAGACTTGAGCAGTGCATAGAAAGGACATAGTGTACGGTTCCATATATGGGTTGCACCGTTTGGTAAACCAAAGTCTCTTGTGGACATTTCTCCATTTTTGAATTTTTGGGCGATTCCCAAATCCTATACTTTCTTTTGTAGATTTCTTAGGAGACTTGAGCAGTGCATAGAAAGGGCAGTGTATAGTTCCATATACTCCGTGCATGCATGGGTTGCACCGTTTGGTGCTTTTCCTATAATGTACTTTATTTGTCAACATATATACATAAATATATATAGGAAAAAATGTCAATCACAGCTGGTGAGGATTAGTTTTCCTTATCAATAGGCATATAAAGGTCGGTTGCCTAGGACCTCAAACAAAAAAGTCCCATGAACCCCACCAAGACACTTTAGGTGAAGTCTGCTTTTGATGGGCTTGATTTACCCTAAAAAATTCTATGAAAAAGATAAAAATAAAGGGGGAAAAAAAACTAGTAGTAGCTTCCTACTAGAGCACACCAATGCAAAAGATTACCTATCCCACCAGACATCCATAACGGTACAACGACAATTATTCGACAGTCAATAGAAAATAAGGTAACAAGACTAAAGCCTTTAAAACCATTGCAGATGAATAAAAATCTCAACCTGGTTTGGTGAAATGTAAAATGGATTCTCGTATAGCGTTGGCCCTCCAAAGCTGCCGCCAAATATCTTGATTGGATTCAAACAAAATCTTGGACCAACCTATCCACAAACAGATAGAAGTTAATCTAAAATAACTTGAAGGTACCTGATAACTTGTACTGATTTAAAGTGTCGCTGCAAACCTCAACAAGAGTCAGTTTATCCAGGGCCCCTCTGTCCACCTTATCTGCTGCACTGTGAGGAACAGATATCTGTTTCCAAAAGTGAAGAAAAATATAAATAATATGATGAATTATTGTTTCAAAATAAAAACATTATACAAAAAGACATCCGCATTGGCAGAGAAAACAAAATCAAAAATAGATTCCAGACTCCCTTGCTATAACTGCTTTTACAGGCTAATAGATCTATAATCCTAATAAATAGGAATTGTTGAAACTTGTATCTGATCACCTACCACTTGGCTAGTCTTGCGTTATGTCATCCATTCGGCTTGTCATGCAGGAGGATTTCAAGAGGGTGGTTGTTTGGTAGGCCATAAGAGAAGTGCTAGCTATTGTGCAGTGCCATCATTGTCAATCATTTTGATCTTATTCAATCACACATAATGAGGCCATTGCCAGCAGTACCATCATGCAGCCACTGATCTATAGTGCATTGTATCCTAATATAAGGAGAGAATAGAAAAGAGACCTCAGGACATGTCTCTCCTTAGAAGGGACAACTCACTCGACACGTGTCCCTATATGGATTCCTTCACATGTGCCTAGGCCACACTTGGTTCCTTCTTGGGTCTCTCTCTCTCTACATTGTAGACTTGGGGGCTTCATTCTCTCACATATCTCCTCTCCTTTCCTATCTTTCTGTACCAACAACTCTCTCTGATTCTTACAGCGTGATGTGTAAGAACACTTCAACATTTGGTGACACCAATAGGGAGGTGACCATGCAGACAATTGCTCACTAGTTGTTTTGTTTGGACAACTCCAAATCACATCTATAGCTTGAGCATTTGATTGGAGTGAGGAGAAAGTATCACATATTATTGGCAAATAAAATAAATAAATAAATGGCAAGTGCTGAAGACACTTCGATTGGAGTTAGCTAAGGAAAAATAAATGACACGAAAGTATCACAGTATTGATTTGGTTGGAGTTAGCAAAGCATTTAATTTTTCCTTCAAAAAATTTGAAATTTGGATTGAAGCAGTTATAAGCATGATGGGCTGCTCCTAACTCTGAACCAGGTACACGCTTTTATCTTTTAATTGGATAAAATACTAGTGCATTCTAAAGCCACATGCTCTAGTATGCAAAAATATGTTAGAAAAACATATTTTCAATATCATAATTGTTGGCCTTTCTATTTAATTATTATTACTACCATTCTTAACAGGGGGGCCTTTACACTTCTCACACATGAATGCAATATTTTATTACATAGGATTACAGTAGCATGTGCTTCTGCAGTGAGGGGGCTATGCTTATTAATTGCAACTTTTTATTCTATTATAATACTTCCATTGAATTGTCTTTTAACTACTTATAGTTGTCTATTGACTACATGTAACATGTTGATTTGTGTACTTGTACACACTTAAAAGTTATCACAAGCATTTATATAGTCGGTCATAGAACATCTTAACATGTCAATTATTACAATGATCTAGCAATTTTGATGACATCTACAATGCTCTGACTAGCTCAACATATATTATTTCACATGAAATTGCCAATAATTCAACTTAATATCTGATCTGCTTCAACTCTATAACATAAATTACTTCTGTGTTTATTAACACATTCTGGCTGGTACATAGTGAAAGCTACATTTAGTGCATGTTTTACTTGAAATTGATGATAATATGCTAGGGGAGGTATGTTTCTTCCTAGCTGCCATCTTCTAAAGGATTGCCAAAATAATGTTCATATTTTTCTCATTACTCTAGTAGACAGGGCTGCAATCTTGCTTCATTGGCAACTTCTCTTCTATACATTTGATGCAACGGTACATGTCTAAGCCTACCTGGAGCGGAGTAAAGCTTAGGTTGTTGTCAGGGGCATTAGTTGCACCTAGTGCATTTGGTACTACATCTGTAGCTTATGGATGTGGCACACCCCTTGATGTATATGTGCTCAAGACATTGGTTGTACTGCCTCCATGGATTTGGCACATCCTTGGATGTGTGATCGGCATTTATGCCCTTTTGAGCCTTGGTGCTCATTCCCTCTCTTGGTATGCCCCATTCTCATCCAAAGGCTTGAGGCAGTATCATCCCATTATACGAACTATATTATCGCCTCGTTACCTTCAGGATATGTGCCATCGCCATGTCGTTGGACACTAACTAGGTTGTCTCGTTATTCTCCGAAAAAAATGCTATGTCCAATGGAGGGTTGCAGTGTTTGGGCACTTCATTTTATTCCGGCAGTTTGCTGTACTGGTGGTGCTTTGACACTTTATAGTCTTATTGCCTTCTCATTTGGTTCAGTAGCACAACTCACGAGTACATAGTGCTCTCTTCTTCTTTTTTTAAGTATTCATAGAGCTTTCATATCAGCTAATCATGATCTTGTCAACAAACTACATGTCTTATCTGGTAGCAGCTACTGTGGCCTTTGTTCAGCAGGACGTCTTTGTTGGTCCTTGTTCCTATATCCTATTCTCTACTTCTAGTGATTTTTCAGCAGTTTGTTGCTAGCTCGACACTAGTGCCCTCAACATTTGCGACTCATTACGCCAATGGTGCTCTAGTATCCATGATAGTCAATACCTACCTCCAAAAAAGGAGCCACTTCAGCTGCCGCTGGGAACATTATTTCTCTCTATATGCATGCTTTGGACTCTATGAAGCACTAAGCATCATGGTGCATGATTATGTGGCTAGTTTGTTCCTGATAGCAACATTCAACCTAACATTTCTATCAGGCAAGTGGTCAAATGTTGACTCTTGTATTCCATTACCCGCCACATAGCTAGTCTCGCATTATGTCATCTATTTGACGTGTCATGCCAAGAGATTTCACGGAAGTTGTGGTTTGGAAGGCCACAAGAAAAGTGCTAGCTATAGGGTGATGTCATGGAATGCCGACTATTTTGATATTGTTTAAGCACACATAATAAAGTCATTGCCAATGGGACCATCATCATGCAGGTAACATTCTATAGCCAACAGACTATATCTTAATCTAAAGAGAATGGGAAAGAGACCTCAGTGACATGCCTCTGTCCTTGGGAGAGATAATTCATTGGACACATACCTACCCTATGGATGTCTACACGAGCCTGCATCACACATGGTCTTATCTATAAATACGCATCATTTTTAAATTAGTTTTCTTTGGGTTGGGGTTCTCTTATTGAGTCTCTATATCTGCATTGCAAACTTGGGGCGCTCCATTCTCTTTCTCACCTCCCCTCTCTTCCTCCACCAATCACTTTCTCTTTGACTTTTCCGTCATCGTGTGTAATAACCCTTCATTGGAATTTGCTTCCCTTTTTCTATTTTGAGAAGCCCATTTTTTTATTAAAAATCTGATGGTCATCCACACCTCATTCATCTCAAGTAACTCAGAAATTTCAAAGACATGTCCTACCAACATCAAAATCACAAAGAACAAAATCTTATTTAACATCAAAGAAACCATTTCCAACATTAAATAAATTGTTTGTCATAAAAACCAATGCCCTAACTAGGCCAATATTCAAAAGAAGCTCTCCCCATTAGGGTCCATACGAATCATCACTTTGTATCATCTTCACATATGGCATTGGAGAATATGCAGCTACAGTAGCACTGGTTCGCTACTGAGAAACAAAGCTCACTATTATCTTACCATATGTATAAAGGAGTGCAGCTCCAATAAATGAACTATATGGGCGGTGGCAGGGCCTAGACATTTAGACCAATAACTAACCCAAACAGATAACCTAAACATCTGTTAAATGAAAAGGTTGGTCAAGGAAATCCAATCAATGTCCAAACAAATACAACAATATTAAACCAATTCTCTAACTAGGCATTCTTGAGAGGGTTTAATGATTGGGAATACAAGGTCATATACCATACAACAGACAGTAGGGTTAATTTGTAGCTCTACGGTAATGTTCTCCAAATATAGGAAGTTACGCTGTAAGAATAATTAGATTGCTCATCCATGTTAATCCAAAAACCCCTAAAACTGTCCAACCTTAAACAACCTAAAACAAATCCAAAGACAAAGAAAAAACACTTACTTTTAGTTTGCATGTCAAGAACTTCGACTAATACTCCCATTACTGAGTAATACTTGGAGGAAAATAATGCATACTTTTAAGTAGACAAGCAATTTTTTTTAATGACAAAGACGTGCCAACCACATGTCCTTTGGCACGTCTATCAGGTATGTAACCCCCATCTATCACATAAAACAAGACAAGCCTTTGGTGTGACTCGAACTGTGTACATCCTGCTAACCGCAGGGGGTGGGGGGAAGAGGGGGTTAGTAGATAAGTAATTATATGTGCATTTGATATTTTCACACATCAAACATAAATGTAGACTACATGCGAACATGCACCATCTCAACTACATGTAGAAGACAGGTCACACCAACCTTTGGATTATCAAGAGTTCAATGCATCTCTGTACTCTGATTTACTCACACAACAAAAATTTAGATTGTGTGGATGATCACCAACCTGGTAATTCCGGAACCATATGTGGTCATCAACAATTGAGAAAACAAACACATGATCATGATAAGGTTTACATTTCCTGTGATCCTTTGGAGTTCCAAATATCTGATAAAAATAGGAAGCAAAAAAACAGAATAGAAAATGTCAGTATATCAAGCTAAGAAACAAGAACACATATGTTCCATACGTTATATGGACTACTCGACAATATGATGTTCGTGACATCAAGCCAAAATTCACAAGACAACAGATACCTAAGATAATCCAAAAATAGGTACTCCAGTATAAATCACATTAATTTGGTGTACAAGGCAAAAGCCACTACCAGGCATCCTGAATGCTGAACTTAACTCTTTGTAGTACTATTACTGTAGCCTCAGGCAATGATGCATAAGCTTTGTCTGTCTGTCACGCCATGCTAAATGTAGAGATGTCTAGCATGAGTAGTTATCTAGAACAAAATTTGAACATGAAGACCTTAAATGACTACAATAACACGCCTCACTATATATATTACACTGAATGATAGTTTTAACTTCACAAGCAAACTTGGAACACCAGTGATAATTCACAACCTAGCTTTTCCCTTTGCAGCTATAGGGTTAATATATACACCTCACAAGGATTTAAAACTTCCAATGACAGAAATAGGTGAACTTGTACTAGTTAATGAACAAGGCTACCAATGTAGATCATAATCTTCCACAAACAGCAGAGGATTTGCAAATAGAACAGCACGTTGCATCACTCAAGTAATTACCATCTAGATCTAATTCCCAAATTGTCCATTTCTTCTCGCTCCAAATTCGCCTTTGCAATTTGCCAAAGAGCATTTGAAGGGTACTATATGAGTTATTTTCATGAAACAAAAAAAAACAATTTTCTATATGTGAAAATAGATAGGACTTAAAAAATATTAGGCTTTTATGAGAAGAATCAAGGTCAGCATACCTGCATTATTATCTCTTTCAAAAGTTTCCAGTGGGGGTCTTTGTCAAAATTGGTTGAGAAAGTCAGAATAGCGCGTGAAGCTTTCAAATGATTTCCAGTAAGCTTTAATTCTTCCATTGTGTGCACTACAGGAACAAATAAATTTTCAATATTTAGGCCATCCTATTTCAATGTAATTAAGAAAACGAATTATCCAATTGGCAGAGAATCCAAATTTGTAGCGCTACAAAACTGGTGCAGAAATGCCAATATAAACCACATATATCAGCATCATTTTAGAAAAATGAAACAAATCAGTTCAGCATTCACTAAGAACTTCACAGATTGACCATTTTCAAATGATTTCCAGTAAGCTTTAATTCTTCCAATGTATGCACTAGAGGAACAAATAAATGTTCAATATTTGGGCCACATTTTTCCAATGCTTTAAGAAAAAAAAATTATCCAATTATAATAATTGACAGAGAATCAAAATTTGTAGTGCTACAAAACTGGTTCATAAATGACGATATAAGTCACATATATCAACATCAATGTTCGAGAAATTAAAAAATCAATACCAGCATTGACTAAGAACTTCACAGATGGACCATTTGGACACTTGGCCATCCATAGATACAGGTCTTTATGTTTCCTGCACTGAAAATGAAAAGGAGAGGTATAAATGATCCCATGAAATGCTAGTGAACTGGGGAAAAAACTCGTGTTTTTCTCTGCTCTCAGAACTTCAACATGTTTCAATCATCAAGAATCCATTCAAACCATCTAATATATCTCTATGTAAAATCCCAAACTAACCCTCAAGGAAATAAAACAAAAACCATAATCAAAATAAGCAAGCAAACATTTAAACTCAAAAACCAAGATAATCAAATGACAATAGTATATTCTTCTCATTCTTTTATTAACTTGTCCGTGATAAAATATAAAGGGCTAAGTTAAATAAATAGCAGGAATGAAGGTATTTGTGTGTGTGTATTACAGAGAGAGAAAAAGAGAGATAACCGCACAACTAAACAAATACATAAACAAAAACCAACAGAATAATCAGAAGCAATCATAACATTTACCTCAAAAAACAGACAAGACGAACAGTTTTTTAGTTCAACTAGCTCATTCAGAGTAGCACCTTTACTTTCTTTGGATTCGACTTTGTTATCCTTCTTACAATGAGGCAAAAGTGATACCAAATTCAACATCAGATGCCGATACCTACCCATCACGAAATTCATAAAAATTTTAAAATGAACTAATGAATGAAATTTCTAACATATGAAAAGGGTAGACAAAAAACTGAAGCCCACCTGTAATTAATCCGCCGTGAACAAGTTACCAAAACCTTCTCTTTATTTCTAAATGTAGTAATATCACTTTCTTTCTGTTCAATCTTATCTTTCCAACCCAAAAGCGTTCGTTTAGGCCTTTGCGTAGCACTTTCATCCTCTTTTACAGGGGCCACAACTTCATTTTCGCTGTGTTTTCGCTTCTTCCCCATTGTATTGCAGAAATCTAACACACAAAACAAGTATAACTATAAAAATGCGCAAGCAGTTTTTAACCATATCTCCTAAATCGTCTCTTCCTTACATAGAATGTGATGCATACTTGACAATATATATATATATATATAACACTACGAGTTTCCCAGTACTTGTTGCGTATAACCAATCATATCTATTTAACGGAAGCGCTTATGAACCAACTACAGTAAATTTGTCTAAGCTAAATCACACGATTCTGAAACGTATGGCCGTCTCTACGTTGGGGGAAAAAGATTTATCAAAGGAAAACCCTAGAATCTGTAAGAAGAAAAATGAGGGAGAGACAGAGAGATACCTGTTGCTGTGAACGAGATAAGAGTTCTGCGGCGTCCTCGAGCTTTGAAGCCCTAAAAGTAACGGCTCACCGAGGGTTGTTGATTCGTTGAACGAATGAAGAGGTACTTCTCCTCAATTTCGTTAATTATTTAACTTAACCTAAAATCTTTTAAGTATTCTATAAACAACCCCTTTCCTACATATTAATTTCCAAGACCCCTTATAGTTATTATTTGCTAATCTACCCCCGTCTCTTTAGTTTTTTATTGTTTTGTTTTTTTTTTTTTTTACTAAGTAAATGAAGTATCCAAGCAGTTAGAATCCGACTAAACCTTATTTTTCAAAAGGCCACTATCCGACTAATCCTTTTTTTTTACAAGGCCACCGTCTCATAGGGTCATTAGTGTCGTTAAACGTCCGGACTTACTAGTCATGACTAATAGTTGATTCCAAAAATGTTAATGATGAACGTCAAACCTTTAAATTCGGGAGATAATTCTTTTACAAGGAATACTTTCAGTACTCGAACACCTCGCTCATTACAGAATGTTGTTAGAGCTAGTTTGAGAATTGTCCTAATTGACTTTATAGAGTACATATGAGTTGGTTTTAAATTTTTAATTATTTGATAAGTATATTTTAGTATTACAATAGTTTGCATTTGTTTTTATAAAATACTTAAAATTTAAACAAAATCAGGAGAGATGAAAATTAATTTTTCTTAAAATCAGATATTTTAATGTGAAAAGATTCTAAATTTACCCCAACTTGGAAATGGCATATATAAAGGGATAGGGCATGGTCTACCCATATTTTTTTTAAAAAAAATAATAATGTATTACAGTTTTATTAAATTTAAAAAAAATAAAAAAATTATTTTCAAAAGTTTTCATATTTTTACTGGAGCCATTTACAAAATTTAATTCTTATATTTTTACCTCCTATTTTCTATGCCCTGAACTCAGGTATAGTACTCATGGCTAATGTATAAGATATTCCATTTATTCCTTTTACTCTCTTCATCTCATATTATTTATCCATTTTTTGATGTTTCAAAGTATGTCTGTCCATTTATGTTTTTTTTAAAAAAAAATCAATATTGTAATAGAAAGCTTGTGTGTGTAGAGTTTTGGCTTCGTTTGGTTACGTTTTCAAAAATAGATTTTTTATTTCAAAACGCGGGATCCGCATTTGACAAGTTATTCAGTTTAATTTTTTTAAATTTAGATTATCATATCCAAATGCATTTTTACAGTTTTTAAAAAATTAATTACAAAACTTTCAGAAATATTTTTCAAAAAATTATATCTGAATCACTATTCAAGTACTTTAAAAATTAATAAAATATCTTTTTGCGCTTCAGACTAGTACTTTAATAGCCGTACGATTTATTTTTCAATAATTTCTTACTTCTTAAATTTATTTTTTAAATTTTACATTTCAATTAATATGATAATATATTATTAAATGTGTATCAAATAGTGTAACATGACATTATTTAACACAAAATTTGAAAAGTGTATTCATGTTTCTCTTTTAAAATTCTACTTATATCTAATTTTTCTTGGGATGACAATTTATTAATAAATATTCGCCTGAAATTCTAAATAAATTACTACTTATTATTTATCAACCTAGATTGAAAAAATTGAGAGAAAATGTAAAAGAATGATATATTATTTCACGCTTGATTTGAAAAAACGGAGTTAAAAGAAAGGAGGTGATGAGGAAAGAGAAATTACAAGAGAGTAATTATCTATTTTATCCTTGTTTTTTAAAATAAGTAATATTTTTTTATAAGTAATTTTACGTTTTTACCCACACTTAAGTCATAACAAAACATTTTATTCATTTTCTTTTCTCCTGTGTCTTTTAAAACAAGATTAGATTATTACACTATTATTTTCTTCCTTAATTATCCTAACATAACTTGTTCTTCCTTAATTATCTAAACATGTTATATCATCTTACTTTTGAGACTACATACTTATGCAAATCAAGGGCGGAGGCATGAAGGGGTTAGGATGGACTATAACCCACCTCAAAATCTGAAGAAAAAAAATTATACATGTAAAGTTTTGAAAAATTTTAAATTAGCTCACTCTAAAATTTTAGTTCAATCTAATTTTTATCTATCATTTATCAACCCAAATTTAACCCATCCCACAATCTTCATCTTAGCTCTACCATTGCTTTCATTTCTCATTCCAAAATTCTAGCTCAGCCTTTTAGCTATCTTAATTCCTAAAGTTTAATCATTAAATATTTTTGTTTGGATGCTTAAAAAAAATCTCTTTGTCATTTATTCAATGAATTTTAATGTTTTCTTACTAAAATTTTATTCTTTGAGCTTTGTTTGGTTATTAAGAAAAAATCTATTGTCATTATTTATTTGATGGGTTTTTTTTGTTTTTTTGCTAGAATTTTCTCATTTAGCTTTGTTTAGTAGCTAAGAAAGAAAAATTAAAAATACAAACTCGTTATTTCTTTCCTTGTCATTTTCATCTTTGAGAGAAAAAAAAATTGCATATAAAATTGTTCTAATTTGAAAAAAATAAATCTCCTAAATTCTTTTAGCCCCTCTTAAATAAAATTTAGCGTCAGCTCTGATAAAGTTGTTGGGATTTCCTAGTCGTTAGGATTAGGATTCCTTGTTTCTAGGATTTAATTCAAGTCGTGCAAATAATCCCTCCTATACTTGAGGGACAAGGATTGTTTTTTCTCTTTATGACTTAGTCATGTACCACGATTCTAGGTCCTGTAAAATCGTGGGTTGTTGTTTCCTTTCTTATTTCATTGTAAGGCTATTTAACAGTTATAAGATTTATTCAATCTAATTAAGCATTCTCCCAGTTTTCTAGCGTAAACAGACTTTGCATTTACAAAAGCTCTTTGCCAGTTTTTTTGGTTCTAACATCTAGTATCAGAGCATCGTCACTGGGGCTGATTAAAGCCTGCGACATAGTCACTAGTGTGAAGGAACAAAAGACATGGCAACCGAGAGCAGCTTCGTACAACCTGCCATTCCGAGGTTTGATGGACACTATGATCACTAGAGTATGCTAATGGAGAATTTTCTACGTTCCAAAGAGTATTGGAACTTAGTGGAGACAAGGATCACTGCCGCACCAGAAGGAGCTAATTCAAGTGAAACACAGAAGAAAGTGATTGAAGATCAGAAGCTGAAAGATCTGAAGGCGAAGAACTATCTGTTCCAAGCCATTGATCGTTCGATCTTGGAGACAATATTGAAGAAGGATACTGCAAAGGACATATGGGATTCTTTGAAGCAAAAATATCAAGGAACAGCACGTGTCAAACGTGCCCAATTGCAAGCTCTTTGTAAAGAGTTTGAAGTGCTGCATATGAAGGCTAGGGAATCAGTCAACGACTACTTTGGAAGAACTCTCATTATAGCTAACAAGATGAGGATTCATGGAGAAAGAATGGAAGATATGGTGATCATTGAGAATATCTTGAGGTCTATGACTTCGAAATATGATTACGTTATATGTTCAATTGAGGAATTGAATGACTTGGATGCCTTGTCCATAGATGAACTACAGAGTAGCCTGCTAGTTCATGAACAAAGAATCAGTCGGCGTGTTGTTGTGGATGAACAAGCACTGCAAGTCACTTATGGAGCCCAGCAAGGAGGAAGAGGCGGATGTTGTAGTACCTATCATGGAAGAGGAAGAGGAAGGGGTAGATTCGGGTTCGAAAAATCTATCCTAGAATGCTATAACTGTCATGAGCTAGGGCATTTTCAGTGGGAGTGTCCAAAGAAAGCAATGGATCAAAAGGCAAACTACGCAGAGACAAAGTAAGAGATGTTGTTGATGGCGCATGTGGAGTTCAAGAAGGCTGAGATGGAACACATTTGGTTTCTTGATTCTGGGTGTAGCAACCATATGTGTGGTAGAAGAGACATATTTGTTGAATTCAATAGTGATTTCAGAGAGTCGGTGAAGCTAGGAAATGACTTAAGTCTTACTGTACAATGCAAGGGAAAGGTTCGAATAGAGGTGAATGGGATTACACACGTGATCACAGGAGTCTTCTTTGTACCAGAACTGAAGAACAATCTGCTAAGCCTTGGGCAACTGCAAGAAAAGGGACTTGTTGTGCTTATTCGAGATGAAAAGTGTAAGATCTTTCATCCTGAGAAAGGTCTAATCATGGAGACTGAAATGACACATAATAGAATGTTCGTTGTGCTTGCTCGCTGCCCACCAGAGAGCAAAAATGTTTCTCCTCTCTGATTACAGACCAAGATACTCTTTGGCACTGTCGATATGGACACCTCAGCTAGAATGGGCTAAAGGTACTCCAGCAAAAGAAGATGGTGGAAGGTCTACCTCATTTCGCAGCTATTCAGAAGGTATGTGAAGGCTGTTTGGTAGGAAGACAACACAGTGATCCCTTCCCAAAAAAAGGTGTATGGAGGGCCTCCAAGATTCTTCAATTGGTGCATGCTGATATATGTGGTCCGATAAATCCAATTTCGAACAGTGAGAAAAGGTATCTCATTACCTTTATTGATGATTTCAGAAGAAAAACGTGGGTTTATTTTTTGATAGAAAAGTCAGAAGCCTTTGCCACATTCAAAACTTACAAAGCTAGGGTTGAGAAGAGACTGGAGCATTCATACGAAGTCTTAGAACAGATCGTGGGGGCGAGTTCACATCGCAAGAGTTCACAAACTTCTGTAATGAGAATGGAATTCACAGGCAGTTGACGGCTACATATACTCCCCAACAAAATAGTGTCGCCGAGAGGAAAAATCAAACCATTATGAATATGGTACGAAGCATGTTGTCAGAGAAGCAAATTCCTAAAACCTTCTAGCCTAAAGCTGTGAACTGGACAGTGCATGTGCTGAATAGAACTCCAACTCTTGCTATGAAGAGCAAGACACCTGCAGAGGCCTGGAATGGACTCAAACCGTCAGTAGAGCATTTCTGAGTCTTTGGCTGCATATCCCATGTCCATGTATGTCACGACCCGAAACCCACCCTATGCGGGTTAGGGATCCGTGACCCGGGTCTGCGGCCCGTGGGCCGTTCCCCGTCCAAAAGGATCTAAATTGCTGGGTAAAGTTTTAACAAAAGCATTTCTTAATTATTAAAATATCTGGTAGCACAGTTAGTTCACCATTTGATGCATGTCCAAAAATTATAAGTGTTAAATACAGATCCTTCAAAAACAAAACCAACAAACAGGACCGTGGTGACATGGGAGTATTAAGACCTGACAATTTTCAACTTAATATAAAACTCGCCGAAACAGCTACCAGTAACTAGCAGCGTCTAAATCCCTGGAGCGCCTGAGGGTTCCCCAAATTCTTGTTGTCCTGAAAAATTTAAGGGAGAAGGGGTGAGCTAATAGCCCAATAAGTAATTTCCTGGCTTTAATGTGGGTTCGGGTTTGTCCGATGAAATGATAGATCAAAGAATCACAGATAGCCAACATGGGCAGTAATGAAGGCGTAGCCAGTCACCAAAAATGTGCAAGGTATCGACCCGAGGGTCCAAAAGGCATATCCCACAATATAACACAAGAGTCAATAACAAAGCCAAATAAAATTGGGATCTAGCCTATCATGATGGGTTGCTGCCACAACAATACATTAGCCAATCAAAGATATACCATGCTTGCAACAATATGATCATTCCACAGAGTATAAGAAAATATGATCATACAATGGAAACAAGAATAAGTTAACATCGAATTCAAATAGCCCAGATATACGTGAATTACCCGGGGCCCGGCATACCCCACTAAAACGCATGCTCAGATCCGCCACAGTTCCTCGGGCTCTCTGAAAAGCGTTAGAGCTCTTTTCAATATAGGTCCCGTAGGACACAACAGACCCTAGTGGATCTTTTCCCCCACGTAATCTGTGAATGGATGGTCATCGTGACTGAGCACAACCCCGAGTACACACCAAATATCATGACTGACAAAATCCCATACAAGATGTACAATCGTACCAACATTTGATATCACAAACAACAAAACACGAAGTGTATGGAATCAGTAGAATGTATCTCAGGACTAGGTCATGGTACGATAGTGTAATAATATTCAAATATCAATGATCAATCTCAAAGTGATGTAAGCAAGCAAGTCAAATCCAAAATCAGGTAAACTGATATCTACAAGTCGATTGGCTCAAATCAAGTACATCAGGTAGTAATGGAGTACAAATTGGCAGCATATGAACAATAACGTGACTGGCTGGGAATAACCCATATTAAAGCGTCAGAATTACTTACCTCAAAATGACTCTCAGTAGTTCAACTAATCAAAGTCTCCTTCCCTTTTTCTTTTGACGTGCCTGTCAATTGAAAATAACTCAGTCTATAACTGAAATCGAACCATACTCGATATTCAAATTTGTTAATCTTGGCTATCGGTATCTCGATTACGAATCTAAATGTCGTCATTGTATCCGGAATGTTGAATAAAATAAGTTTAGGCTTTTACGGATCTTAAATCGGATTCCTGAATTGAAAAGGGCAAAACTGTCCTTTGGCATGTTACGGTCACTTTCTCCCCGGGACCTCTTTTCATAATTTCAACCTCACCGTTGAATTCAGTGGGTCCGAGATAGTTAAAATACTTATATGACTTAACTTATTTGGACACAGGGGTATTTTCGTCATTTTACGGGCCTTTATTTTTCGGGGCCTCATCTCACGTTGTAGACCTCACCATTGGACTCAGTAGGTCCAAGATAGTAGGAATTCATATATGACTTGTCTAATTTGGACACCGGGGTATTTCGGTCATTCTAGTATTTATGTCTTATATCCCGGGGTCTCGTCTCGTGAAATGGACCTCACCATTGAGTCCGGAAGGTCCGAGATAATAAGTTTTGACTATTCATTCGCCCCGTTCGGACTTCATTTGACTTATTTGTGACTCAGGGGTAAAATGGTAATTTTACCTATTTAATAAATTATTTAAATAATTTATTTTATTATTTTATTATTTTTCCAGGGGTGTTTTTGAAATAATTCTCCAAAGTCTGGGTCAGATTTGGAATATGGTGAACAGTTGGGGTCAAACCACAATTATCATAAGTTTTGGTTTATTTATTTTTAATTAAAACATTGGACCAAAGGGTTCACTTAACAAAACCCTAGACCGGACCGGTTATGCACTGAACCAACCGGTTCAGTCCTCTCCAGAGAACCGGTTTAATGGGTCATGCTGACGTCATGATGACGTCAGCCCTAATTCAATATTTTTAAATTTCTTTAATGAAACGGCGTAGTTTCATTGCCCCGTTGGATCCGGTCGGGTCCCGACCCGACCCAGACCCGGATCCAGTCCCTTCTTGACCCGAATGGCCCCCCGTTTTTCCGGTGGTCTTCTCCGGTCGTCCCTGTCAATTCCGGTCACCGGAATCTCGGCCAACCCACGGTTTTACACCATTTTCACGTCCAATTCTCACTGTGTTTATACCAATCGCTTCCTAAAGTTTCAAGGAGTAGTTTAGGACAGATTTTGGCCCCAAACACTACTGGTTTTGACACCCATTTTCTGATTTTTCCGGCGTTGCACCGGCGAAGGATAATCGGCCATAAAATGGCCATTTCTCAACCATTTTAGATGGTTCAAATTCCGTTGGGTTCCTAATGAACTTGGCTACCCATTTTAAGTCCTAAAATCGCGATCAAATGGACCTACTAAAATCTGCCATTGTTGACCGAAGCTAAGCTTTCTAGTTTTTGGTTTTCCTTCACGTTTTTGTTTCATATTTTGATCTAATATGCATTCTACAAACATATACAATAACATACTAGAAAACAATGCATTAAGGATAGATTGGTTACCTGTTGAAGATTTTGGCTCTTCCAAAACTTTTCTTTCTCTCTCTACTGCTTTCTCTCTCTAATTCTTCTTCAACCGTGCCTAAAATCAGTGGCTTGGCCACCTGGATATGGAGACTGTCACCCTCTCTCTCTCTGATTTCCTCACTCCCACACACAAGAGATGTATATGCATTTTCATATAAAATATATATATATATATATATATATATATTTATATTTCTTTGCCCCAACCACACTCAACCAAGCATGGCTGGCCATACCCTCCTCCATAATTTTCTGATTTCTCCCACACCCCTCTCCATACCTATAGGTATAGGTTAGGTGGAGTAGGTTTTGATATTAATTTATTTTATGTACAATATATATATATATATATCCTATATTATAATAATGTATAAATACATAATATATACCCACTTAATACACATGTATATATATGTATTTTGATATTCATAAATTATAGAATTAAACAGCTCCAAGTACAATTGATATAGTATTGCCCGACCCGACTGCCTCGATATTCGTGCCATTTTGGGTCGGGGTATTACAATGTACCTGACAACAAGAGAGTGAAACTCAATGCCAAGAGTCTCAAATGCATATTACTAGGGGTGAGTGAGGAATCTAAAGCTTACAGGTTGCTTGATCCCATTTCACAGAAAATAATTATAAGCAAAGATGTGGTCTTTGAAGAAGATCAAAAGTGGCATTGGGATGACAACCACAAGCAAGCCATATTGGCTGATCTTGAGTGGGAAAAAGATGAAGAAACAAGTACAGAAGAAGAAAGCAATGGAGAGGAGTCTGAAGTAGACAAAAATATGGAGGAAAATGGGTCTAATGACAATGAATCTTTGATAGAAGGAGATGCCTCAAATGTTAACAACTCACCTCCAAAAGGACGAACACGAAGGCCCCCAACATGGATGAGAGATTACGAGACTGGTCAAGGTCTCTCTGATGAAGAAGGTGTGAACATAGCTCATTTGGCTCTATTCACTAATAATGATCCAACGACATTTGAGGAAGCTGTGAAAAGTGAAATATAGAAGCGGGCCATGGATTAAGAAATTGAAGCTACATAGAAAAATGAAACATGGGAGTTAACAAGGCTGCCACCAGGAGGAAAGACCATTGGAGTAAAGTGGGTCTTTAAAACGAAACTCAATGAGCATGGGGAAGTAGAAAAGTATAAGGCACAGCTAGTCGCTAAAGGATACAGTCAACAATATGGAGTGGACTATGCTGAAGTTTTCGCACTAGTGGCTCGCTTGGATACAATTCGAATTGTGCTTTCACTTCTGCTCAGAAAAGTTGGTTGATTTATCAACTTGATGTCAAATCGGCATTTCTGCATGGAAAACTTAATGAAGACGTGTTCGTCGATCAACCCCCTAGTTATGAACAGAAGGGGAGTGAATCAAAGGTTTATCGACTCAAGAAGGCATTGTATGGACTCAAACAGGCTCCCCGAGCCTGGTACAGTCGCATAGAGTCGTACCTTTGTCAAGGAAGTCTTCAACAAGTGTCCCTACGAGCATACTTTGTTCATTAAAACAGCGGATGGAGGGAAAATATTGATTGTGTGTCTTTATGTTGATGATCTTATATTCACCGGCAATGATGAAGTTATGTTCGAACAATTTAAGAAGTCCATGATGGTTGAATTTGACACGACTGATCTCGGGAAAATGAGATATTTCCTTGGCATTGAAATGTTGCAAAAGGAAGATGGTATCTTTATCAGTCAACGTAAGTACGCTCAAGAAATTCTGGATAGATTCAACATGGATCAGTGCAACTCAGTGCATAATCCAGTGGTTCCTGGATTTAAGCTCACAAGGGATGAAGAATGAGTAGAAGTCAATCGCACTCTTTACAAACAAATGGTGGGAAGTCTTATGTATCTAACTGCTAAACGTCCTGATTTGATGTTTGTTGTAAGTTTAATCAGTAGGTACATGGAACGTCCCACTGAATCCCATTTGATGGCAGCAAAAAGAGTTCTAAGGTATATAAAAGGAACAACTAGCTTTGGGATGTTTTATAGGAAGGGAGGAGTTGAAGAGTTTTTTGGCTACACAGACAGCGATTATGCTGGAGATCAGGATGACCAAAAAAGTACTTCAGGCTATGTATTTATGATGAATTCTAGTGCAGTATCTTGGTCTTCAAAGAAACAGCCAGTGGTTACTCTTTCCACCACCGAAGTTGAGTTTATTGCTGCAGCATCAAGTGCATGTCAAGTTGTGTGGCTAAGAAGAATTTTGAAGAGTTTAAGTCATGTACAATCCAAACCTATGGTGGTGTACTGCGACAATGTTTCAGTCATCAAACTCTCGAAGAATCCAGTGATGCATGGTCGTAGCAAACACATAGATGTTCATTTTCATTTTCTTCGGGATCTTGTCAAAGATGAAGTAGTGGAGATGATACAATGTTCTACCCAAGAGCAATTGCAAATATTATGACAAAACCATTGAAGTTTGAAACGTTTTCGAAGTTGTGAGAATTAATGGGTGTCTGCAAATACCTTGGGATAAATTGATTGTCAATGACAATTAGTTTAAGGGAGGATCATAAAGTTGTTGGGATTTCCTAGCCGTTAGGATTAGGATTCATTGTTTCTAAGATTTAATTCAAGTCGTGCAAATAATCCCTCCTATACTTGAGGGACAAGGATTGTTTTCTCTTTTTTTTGACTTAGTCATGTACAACGATTCTAGATCCTGTAAAATCGTGGGTTGTTATTTCCTTTCTTATTTCATTGTAAGGCTATTTAACAACGATAAGTGTTATTCAATCTAATTAAGCATTCTCCCAGTTTTCTAGCATAAACAGACTTTGCATTTACAAAAGCTCTTTGCCATTTTTTTTGGTTCTAACAGGCTCCACCCCTGCTGCAAATACAAAATCCGCAACCCCATCTTGAAGGCAAAAGGCTCCACTCAATTTTTTACTTTTTATTTCTCCAATGACTTCAATTACAGAAAGTGAAAGGAATGGCAAGTCCTCACAGTAAAGCATGTCGATCTTTGTCCAAAATAAACAGAAAGGGGCAATAGGGGTCCAATAATGCTTCACGTCTCAGAAGGAGGGGAGATCATGGTTGCTTGTGACAATCTCCTTCATACAAGGAGCCCAATAGAAAACAGTAACAGAGAATCCTAAGGCTTTCCAACACCTATTTCCCTCTTCTAGCAAATAAATCAGACGCTTTGATGCTTTGAGATTTTGATTACTCAATAATTTATCAAACTAACTTCAAACTTTTTAAATCCTTTTAAAATATATATGTGACTGTGTGTGTGTTCCATCAAGCAAGCAAAAACTCACACGTATCCGAACCAGGAAAAAAAATATTTATTTCCTTATTATGTGCCATCATTATTTGTTTCTTTTTCCTTACATTGTCGAGTTAGAAACTGGAAGATGCATCATCCATGGAAAAAAAAAACTGTTATAAAAAGAAATGCACAAACCACAAACAAATAATTTCTATAATATGTCGATATTTCTTTGCAAGATTACAGAACATAGGACGAGAAAGAACGACTGACTCGCACAGAAATCATAAAAGTACACCAACACACTTCCAAACTACAATTTTACTCATCAGGTTTTGAAACTCATTTGACTCCTCAACTCACCATAAATTCCTGAAAAGATCAAAGACAGTCAATTAGGCACTAGCGACTAGCGAGTAAGGCAGTAACAAACTATGGATGAAATATGTAGGCATAAAAAGTAGCATTAACATGTTAATCCTGCAACATATAAAAGCAGCAAGTGCAGCTCAATCATATGTTATATACTTTAAAAATATAGTATTCTTATTAAATACACAGTTCCCACACCTTAAATGACTAGTGAAGTTTACCTAGTCCCAAACAAAAGTCATATATCCTAGTGCCTTTGTGTGTATACTTGTATGACATCCTCACTAATATTATTCAAAAAGCAAACTGTAGTCATAGAGAATGTGGATTTGCTCATCTGAAAATCTCAAGAAGCACCAACTCTCTAAAATTCCCAAAACAGGGGGAAACTAACCATAATAGTGAATTTCAAGAGCCCATAGAGAGAATTCCAATATTTTATTGTCAGACATGCTCCTATGTTACCAGCCATCAAATATAGATCCCCATGGGCATTCAATTATAAAAAATTCATTTATTTGGAGTCCATGATTGTGAGCATCAATAAATAATACAAGTGCATGAAATGTGAATTTCATCAGGCAACAATAATCAAACCATCAGTCAACATTTATATCAAAGCTAATTATATACCTGATATAAGAAGAAAAATAGATACTACTCAAGGAACCAATCCTACATGCACAGATAATTCCAGGGAGATAAGAATTCTCCAACTTATACTAACTAATTGCATTATAAATATCCTACTTAATTTTAGTAAATCTAAATTATTATTTCCTATATATAAATTTTTGCATGCCTAGGATGTGCATACATATTCATCATGTTATAATTAAAAAAGATGAGCAATTCCAATGCCAACAAAACACAAGTGAATCCCATTTTCTGTTGACAGTTATAACATCCTATGATAAAAAAAGTCATTAGTTCTCTGTATCTACATATCTTATAATCAGTTACAATGTCCCACTCTTAAGAAAGCCAAATACTAGTTTCAAATTCAATATTGCTGATAGGTCCCGCTACAGATCTAAGCTCAAGTAATTGTTCTCTTCAGGTGAGAACCTACTGCACTTGGATAATTTGAGTCTTTTTTTTTCCTATCCTTTTATTGATAACTTCTGGCCTGCTTAAATAAGCAATGCCACGTACACTGCCAAAATAAAAGAGAAACTAATAAACCGAAAGCATAACCAATGGAGATAAACTCTCAACAGAAAAACTACATCATGCAACGTGAAACTCGCGGGAAACTCTCAACTGCACTTGACCCAGTTCACTGCCCGTTCTTCACATGCTCATGACTCTGTCTACGTATGGCCACGTTGCAACGTTGCATGCATGCATGCCGCATGCAACTGGTCTCCCACGTTCACCTCATCCCATATATTTGGGATTTGGCTTGAAGCTCCTTGCTGAACGGCGTGGCCTATCAATACCCCCCCATTAGGTAGATCCTTGTCCTCAAGGTCCACACCTGGGAACATGGCCAGCAGCTTTTGGGTGGGTTCCCAAGTCGCGTCCTCCGCTGGCAGATGTTTCCAGTGCACCAAACTCTCCTCAATAATCTGGGCGCCGTGTTTGAACCAGTGTATGTTTCAAATTGTTTGAGGCTCCAAGTGGACTACCCCGTCATCGGTAAATGGAGGTAATTCGACTTGTGGCGGCGCAGCGCTGCCCTCCTTGGCCTGGTACCGTTTGAGTAGTGATATATGAAACACTGGGTGGATTCGTGCCCCCTCGGGTAATTGCAACTGGCAAGCAACAAGACCGACTTTCACGAGGATTTTGTAGGGCCCCATAAAAATGACTAGCCAATTTTTTATAGACCCGTTTGAAGGCTGTTTGCTGGCGGTAGGGGTGCAGCTTCAAAAGTACCCATTCGCCAAGTTCGAACGAAACGTCCCTCCTTTTGTGGTCTGCCAGTTGCTTCATTCTATTAACGGACCTCTCCAAGTTGGCCTTCAGTTGCCGCAGGAGTTCATCTCGGGTCATGAGCTGCTGATCAACCTCGTGCACCAGTGACAGTCCATCATTGTATGTCGGAATAGAGGGGGTAGTCGTCCATATAGGGCCTGGAAAGGGGTGTAGAAATATGACAGGTGGTGTTATACCAATATTCCGCCCAAGGTAGGTGGCCGCACCACTTGCGTGGCCACTGATGAACGAAGCACCGAAGATATTGCTCGACGCAGCGATTGACAACTTCCGTCTGGCCATCTGTTTGTGGGTGGCATGCAGAACTGAGGTGCAGTTTGGTACCCGACATCTTGAAAAATTCTTGCCAGAAGTTGCTGATGAAAATTGGGTCCCGATCACTAATAATGGACTTGGGCATGCCGTGAAGCTTGATGATGCCTTCCACAAATTTTTCTACCACCGTTTTAGCAGTAAAGGGGTGGCTTAAAGCAAGAAAATGAGTGGACTTACTAAGCCTATCGACAGCCACCATGATGGTATCCTTGCCTTGCGAAGCCGGTAATCTTTCAATAAAATCCAAGGTGATGTCGTCCCATACCCGGCACGGAATCGGCAACGACTGAAGAAGCCTAGCTGGGGCTAATGTTTCAGACTTTATCTTCTGGCAGACTTCACACCCTTTGACATACTCTTGCACAGATCTATGCATGCCAGGCCAATAAAATTGCTGGCTCAATTTCTTGAGCGTTCGTAGCACGCCTGAGTGACCGCCCACCTTGGTGTCATGCATTTCATGTAACAGCTTAGCCTTTAAGGCTGCATCGCCTCGAACGATGACCTTACCTTTGTATAGTAGGAGCCCGTGACGCCAGGTATATGATCCCCCAGATTGCTCCATGGCCACATGCCCATTGACTGGATGTATTGATCCTCCTTTGCAGCTTGTTTAATTTCTTTCCATAAACTAATCTGTGGAAGGAAACTATGGTAAAGAATGGGGCTACCTGGCTTTCGTGAGAGAGCATCGGCTGTAGAATTTTCACGACCCGGATGGTTAAAATTTCGTAGTCGTAGCCTAAGAGTTTAGCTACCCATTTTTGTTGTTCCGGGGTTGCCATTCATTGCTCCAGTAAATATTTGAGACTATGTTGATCGATCTTGATATAGAATTTTTGGCCGAGAAGGTAAAGTCGCCACTTGCGAATGGCTGCTATAATGGCTAACATTTCCTTAGCATATGTAGACCAAGATTTTTTTGCCACTCCCAGGGCTCGACTCATGTATGCCACTGGTTTGCCTTGTTGAGTCAGGACTGCTCCAATTTCGTCCCCGGATGCATCCGTTTCAGTAGTGAAGACCTCGCTGAAATTCGGCATGGCCAATGTAGGAGTGGTCGTCATGGCCTGCTTGAGAGCAATGAAGGCAACTTCAGCTTCCTCATTCCAGCCGAATTGGCCTTTCTTGAGAAGATTGGTGAGTGGCCGGGCTATAATGCCATAGTTCTGGACGAACTTCCGGTAATAACCCGTCAAGCCTAAAAAACCACGTAGCTCTGAAATATTAGTAGGCCAAGGCCAAGCTACCATAGCGAAAATTTTACTTCCGTCCACCTTCACGCCTTGGCTAGTGATAATGTGCCCCAAGTACTCCAATTCTTGTTGCCCAAATGCACATTTACTAGTTTTGATAAAGAATTGGTGCCGCCTCAAAATCTCAAAAGTCTGCTTGACATGCACTAAATGTTTGTCCCAATCTGGGCTATAAACCAAAATGTCATCAAAGAAAACTAATATGAATTTCCTAAGATGTGGTCGGAAGATAGAGTTCATGATAGCTTGGAATGTAGATGGTGCATTACATAGGCCAAAGGGCATAACCAAATATTCATAATGTCCATTATGTGTTCGGAAAGCCGTTTTATGGATATCACAAGGATTTACTCGTACCTGATGGTACCCCACCCTCAAATCTAGCTTTGTAAAGTAAGAAGCCCCATAGTGTTCGTCCAACATATCATCAACCGTGGGGATCGGAAACCGGTCCTTAATGGTTGCCGTGTTGAGCGCACGATAATCTGTGCAAAAGCACCAGTTCCCATCCTTTTTTTTTTACTAACAATACTGGTGATGAGAAAGGGCTAGTACTAGGTCAAACAAGCCCTGAACTCAACATATCTTGGACCTGCTTCTCGATCTCGTTCTTTTGATAATGTGCGTTACCTGTAAGGTCAAACATTAATTGGTTCAGTTCCTTCCTTAAGGGAGATGCCGTGATCAACCTCCCTTGTTGGTGGTAAGCTCGTGAGCTCTGTAAACAAATCAAAGAATTCCTGTAAGAGCTCCTACATGCTTGGATGAATGGTTTCTTGTGGGGCCACATGGGCGACCTGTAGACAAAGTGCTAATAGTGCCTGACCATGGTGAATTTCTTTGGATAGTTCCTTGAATGATGCCGTGTGGATATCTTGCCCATCAATGCCTATCAATCTCTTGTGCTGGTTTTCCCACGAGAAATCCATGGTGAGCCGCTTCCAGTCGCACACCACAGAACACAGTAGCTCGAGCCATTGAATTCCCAGCACTACGTCCATCCCTGTGAGAGGTAAGGAATAAAGAGTTAAAGAGAAAAGAGTGCCTTGTAGGTCCACCTTTACGTCCTCAAACCGTCCTTGGCATCTGAGATTTTTCCCATTAGCTACCCGTACTATGAAGGCTTCCGTTGGCACCACTGGTAACCGGAGCAAGTTGGCCATACGCTCACTAATAAAATTGTGAGTCGACCCGCTATCAATCAATACAATGACGTCGTGGAAACCGATCTTGGCAGCTATCCGCATGGTCTTGGGCGCGGTCCATCCCGTTAATGCATGCAACGTAATTTCTGGTTCGAAAAGTTCTTCATGAATCTCCTCGGTTGGTTGTTCTCCGTTGACATTATCACCTAAAAGATTGTTGCTGCCATCGTCACCCTCCAGCATGAGAAACTGTGGCCCTTGACATCTGTGTTCGGCAGTACAACAGTCATTACAATTAAAACATAATCCTTGGGCTCGCCTCCACTACATTTCATCCCAGGTGAGTTGCCAAACAGGAACGGCAGTGGTTGGTGCGGCTGCTCAACCAGCAAGGGGAAGAGCTACGGGAGCTCGCAGTGGTGGTGCAGGTCTTGCAAATCTCCTCTGTCTTGTAAGTTGATCATCCTTCATTCGTGCTAAGCCAATGGCTTCCTTCAATGTTTGAGGCTTAAACATTCGGATACCATCTGATATGTCCATTTTTAAGCCACCCATGAATGTTCCCACAAGAGCTCTTTGCGTCCAACCTCGTACTCGATTGCCCAAGCATTTGAATTCCCGCTGGTAATCATGCAGAGAACCATCCTGCCTTATCCTCGAAAGAGCTTCATCAAAATCTTCGCACTCCGAAGGACCAAAGCGCACCCAAAGTTCATCTTCGAAGTCGGCTTATGAAAGATAGCATCCTTCCTCTCGAAAGGCCCTGCAAATCCATTGCCACCACTGATTGGCCTCTCCTTCCAAATGGTAGGAGGCTAATGAAACCTTTTGAGCTTCAGGAGTACCTTGGAACTCAAAAATTGGTTTACTCGATTGAACCATTCCATCGGGTCATCGCCGGTGAATCGAGGGAACTCTAATTTGGCCATTTTGGAGGAGACAACCGGTCGTCCCCCGTCGTGACCTTCACGGTGTTGGGTACCGTGGTTTGGAGGCTCCTGGGTTGCGAGCAATATGTCAGAGAGGCGGTTGATGGTGTCTTCCAAATGATGAAGCCGATCGGCCATGCCGAGTTCCATCTTGTGTAATCCATCCTGCACTCCACCCAGCCTAGCCTCTAAAGCCCCAATCCTCTCTTTGTTGGATGCCATGGCCCTAATACCAATGATAGGTCCCGCTATAGATCTAAGCTCAAGTAATTGTTCTCTTCAGGTGAGAACGTACCGCACTTGGATAATTTGAGTCTTTTTTTTTTCTATCCTTTCATTGATAACTTCTCGCTTGCTTAAATAAGCAATGCCACGTACACTGCCAAAATAAAAGAGAAACTAATAAACCGAAAGCATAACCAATGGAGATAAACTCTCAACAGAAAAACTACATCATGCAACGTGAAACTCGCAGGAAACTCTCAACTGCACTTGACCCAGTTCACTGCCCATTCTTCACGTGCTCATGACCCCGTCTACGTATGGCCACGTTGCATGCATGCATGCCGCATGCAACTGGTCTCCCACGTTCACCTCATCCCATATATTTGGGATTTGGCTTGAAGCTCCTTGCTGAACGGCGTGGCCTATCAATTGCCATAAGGCCCATATCTCTTATCATCCACAGTTTTGTAATTTGTATGTATTTCTTTTGTTATGAAGATCCCATCTAAAGAATAAATCTTCATGATACATTTTGCAGTGGATGAATCTGAGACAACAGTAGTTCTGGTAATTTTTCTTCAAAAGGCAGCTCCAAACAAGCTTGATAGCCACCATTTCATGTCATTAAACTGAAACAGGATTTTGAGCACAAGAAAGGCATATAAAATCTACGCCTCATGATTTCGAATGACACCCCCCCGCCCAAAAATAAATAAATAAATAAATAAATAATCCCTCACATGACCCACGAGGGCCTCAATGTTTAGCAACCAAACATCCATCTGAGAATGCATCCATCCCATATGCACCTGACTTCAGCATGATGAGTAAACTGAACAGGAGTGTTCCATTCATTGAAAATTTGCCTATTTACATATTAGCATCTACTTTGCCCTCCAGTGCAAATATGAAGCTAACATAATCAGAAATTCTTTTTGTACTCACAACTTTTTTTTTTATAAGTAAGAAGTGTATATTAGAAGCCCAAGACGGGCAAAAGGGCGAAAAACCCCCCAAAAGCTTTACATCGGCCTTAAAGACCTCAAGAAGTCAACAAAAGAAGTGACATTTACAAAAAAAGCCTCTTTGGCCCAAAAAAATAATAAACGCAAAAAAGGCATCTTTAAGATAAGGAGTAGGAAGCTCCTGATCTTCAAAAACACGATTGTTCCTTTCATTCCAAATGGACCACAAGAGGCAAATGGAGGCCAGTATCCAAATTCTCTTCATTTCTTTAGAAAGGATACACCCTTCCCATGCCAACAAGAAGTCTTTGACGGAGCCTGGCATAACCCATGAGACGCCAAACATGGCAAGAACAAGACTCCAGCAGCTCCAAGGAATTTGACAATGAATAAGAACGTGATCCACTCTCTCTTCGTCATTCTTACAAAAATAGCATCTGCTGACCACATAAGAAATCCTCTTTTCTTCATATTGTCCGTGATTAGAATGGCTTTCCAGGAAGCTTCCCACGCGAAGAATGAGGCTTTTTGTGGGGGGGGGTTTTGAATGCCAAGTAAGCTTCCAAAGAAAGAGAGTCATTTCACAATCAAACAAACTCTTGTAAAAAGAACTAACAAAAAATGATAACTTATCCGGCATCCAGATTCTCTTATCCTCTCTGCCTTCCACTGCCCTAAAATTGTTGATGTGATTAAGAAATGAGTCCACCTCCTCAAACTCCCAATCAAAAAAGTCTCTTCTAAAGGAAGGAGTCCTAGACAAATGTATTCCCAACGCTCTCCACGAACTCACTAACCCAAGCCGACTTCTTGTTAGCCAAACTGTATAACATAGGGAATTTCACCTTCAAAGGCACAGCCCCACACCAAACATCATCCCAAAATTTCACCCTATCGCCCTTACTGATAACAAAACTACATCTTTCCTTAAAACACTTCCATTCTCTTCTAATGTAACCCCAAAGACCACAACCCATCGGCCCTCCACGCTCCCCAAACACCAGCCCCTATTTTCACACCCATACTTAGACACAATGATCTCCTTCCAAAGAGCCTTATCACTTTCCCCAAATTTCCATAGCCATTTCCCTAATAGAGTTGCATTGAAGATTCTCAAGTCCTTCACCCCTAAGCCCCCCAGAGACAGAGGGAGGCTTCTTGATTTTATCCCACATCACTAGGTGAATTTTCCTGCAGTCTCCCTCGTGACCCCAAAGAAAGTCCCTTTGAATCTTCTCCAGTCTTCTGCTCACTGTCTTCGAAATCAGAAAAAGGGACATGAAATAGGTAAGGAGATTGGCCAAGGTGCTTTTGACAAGAGTAAGCCTGCCTCCCTTAGAAAGGAGTTGGCCTTTCCAGCCTGACAACTTGCCATGGAACATCTCAACCACAGGATCCCAAACCCCAATGGATCTCGCATGAGCTCCCAACGGAAGGCCTAAGTATGTCGAGGGGAAGCAACCTACTTTGCAGCCCAAAGTGCTAGCTAAAGCATCCATCCCCTGAATTGCCCCCACTGGAGTAATGCTGCTTTTAGCAAGGTTGATCCGCAAACCTGACACAGATTCAAAACAGACAAGAATGCACCGGATAAAGCAAAGCTGGCACATTGTGGGGTTGCAAAAGATGATGGTGTCGTCAGCGAATAAAAGATGGGAGACGACAGAACATCCACCCCTTCTTTCCCTCCCCCCCACCCTGAAAGCCTTTGATGAGACCAACCTCCTCAGCCCCGGCACATGAAGCGGCTCAAAGCCTCCATAGCAATCACAAAGAGAAAAGGGATAGGGGATCCCCCTATCTCAAACCTCTAGACGAATGGAAGAAGCCCGCAGGGGAACCGTTGACTAGGACCGAGAAAGATACTGTGGATATGCACGTCTGGATCCACTTCCTCCACTTGCCTCCAAAGCCCATCTTCACCAGGATACCCAACAAGAAGCTTTAGTTTACATGATCAAAAGCCTTCTTAATATCCAGCTTGCAAACCAATCCTTTCCTTTTCTGCTTTATCTTAGAGTCGATGCAGTCATTAGCAATGAGAGCCGCATCCAGAATTTGTCTACCTTCGACAAAGGCGTTTTGACTAGGAGAAATGATACTACCCATAATCTTCTTCAATCTTAAGGAGAGAACCTTCGCAATCAGTTTGTATACACTGCTTACTAGGCTTATGGGACAAACGTCCTTAATGCTAGCAGCTCCCTCCTTTTTAGGAATAATGGCAATGAAAGAAGCGTTGAGGCTTCTCTCAAAACCCCCCTCCCTATGGAAGCTCCCAAATACTGCCATCACATCCGCTTTAAAAACAATCCAACATTTTAAAAAAAACTATAGTGAACCCGTCTGGGCCTGGTGCTTTATCCCCATTACAAGCCTCTAAGGCTTCTCTCCACTTCATCCTCCGCGAAGGGAGACTCCAAATTAGAGGCTTCTTCTCCATTCAGGCTTTTTATGAAAATATCCTCCACTCCAGGTCTCCAACTTCGCGGCTCTGAGTATAGTGTAGAGAAGAAATCAACAATTCTCCTTCTGATGGGCTCCTCCTCAGTGAGAATGTGGTCATCAACAATAATAGAGGAGATTTTGTTCTTCCTGTAGTGAGATTTTTTCGTACTCACTACTTCATCTAAGGAGTTTCTCTTCAATTTCTTAAAAGATGAGACACAGGAGCAGCAAAGCAAACATTTCTAGCAGCATGAGCAAGTACTTGTCCGTGTAGAAGTGTACCATCCTCTGCACTTCTCAAGCCCATCCACAAAAAGTCTTAATTGTGAAATTACCAATTCATCTAAAAGATTAAGTTGTTAGAGAGTGTGTAACTTTATTATTATATTCTCCAACACGCCCCCTCATGTGTGACCAGTTTGAACCTACACATGTCAATTCATATTATCAAGGTAACGGTGAGATTTGAACCTTTTGCCTATTGTGATACCATGTGAAATCACCAACTCATCTAAATGCTTTAAGCTGTTAGAGAATGTGTAACATTATTATTCTATTCTCTAACCTTAATAATTCTACATTCTCTAAGCACAAGTCTAAATAAGAGTTAAGAATGAAAAAGAGAAGAAGAGATGCTCCAACTCTTCCTCAACAACCAGACAAACATGCATCTAGACCTTAAAAGGAACCTTCTCTCAACAAGCACACTTTGGATTTGAAGCCTACTTCTTTTCTCGAGCCCATCCACAAAAAGTATTAATAACTCCACATTCTCTATGCACAAGTCCAAATAAGAGTTAAGAATGAAAAAGAGAAGAAGAGATGCTCTACCTCTATCTCAACAACCAGACAAATATGCATCTAGACCTTAAAAGGACCCTTCTCTCGACAAGCACATGTTGGATTTGAAGCCTATTTTTTTCCTTTCGTTTTCCCCCTTGATTGTCGGCGATAAGAATTGAACCCTTAATCTCACTTCTCCCTATTAGATGCCATGCTAGCACTAATCTACTGTGCTATGGTGGCTTTGGCAAATTTGAAGCCTTCCTTTTCTTCTGATAAGTAATTTGAAGCCTTCCTTGAAGAGCCAACTATAGAATAATATAATTTTTTAGTATTCTTAGACTGAGCAATACAAAGTGATACCATTTCACAAACTCTCCATGGTCTCTAATTGCTTCCCAGGGGCTAGCAGAAAGGGTAGTTGCCATTAAGGCATTAACAACAGCAGTCCAAACAATTTCATCCTCAGTCTTGCCCAAGAGTTCGACGTTGTGCCACCCAATCCCAAATATCCACCAGATCTGAATTTAATGTGGGGCAACCTCCACCTATACTTTGTAAGAAGATCCTTAACTAGAATATGGGCTGAAAAGTCAAAATCTTCCCGCTTCAATTGACATGAAAATGTTAATTTTAGGATCGCGAAGACTCGAACCCTTTTTTCCGGTTTTTTTTATAAGCATTAATGTGCAATTTTTGTATTAGCCATATGTGGTCAATAATTGCACATTCATGCCCCTCCCTTTTAAAATTAGGTCTTATTCTTGATTGGCTAATTCAAGCTATAGACATACAATTAAAAAAAAAAAAAGGAGAGAAATAAGCATAGAAAATATATAGCTTAAAAGTTGAGGTAGGGAAAAGTAGAAACAAAATATTTGAACAATACGAATAACCCCCTTGATTATAATAGAGGTAGGTGTACTATGATCAATTATAACTATTCCCTGTATGAATTAATTTCATCCCAATAAATGTCCATATCTAATCATATTATACTAGTTAATAATAAAAATAAAATCCAGTATATTAAATGAGTTCTCCCACTGAACCTTGGACTGGGATGAGTTTTGATGGATCAGTTTCCCAACAAAAAGAGGATAAAATCCACATTATAAAAAAAAAAAAATTGATCATGTGAGACCACATAATCAATAGAAAGCTGAAATTCAAGAACCTTGATACTGTTTATTTTACTGAAACAAGCATGTGGATATAGGATGTGAAGATGGTCATGTCAAAGGTCTTTGAGAACCTTATTAATGGATTTGATATATAGTAGCTCAATAGGGAAGTGAGAAAGCAGCTTATTGGTTAACTGGTGTCAATCACCGTATAAAGGAATTTGTTGTACAGACTTCAAGTTTCCCCTTAGATTTCCATTGGATTGTTAATGAAATCAACTTGGTTGTTGGTTCCTAGGTTAGTCGTTGGATAGTTGGATTTTCTCCTCTTTGAAAACAATTATTTTAATTTAAAAGAATAAATATAAGTCTATACTTTTTTATAATACTTCTTAGCAAAAGGCACAACTGAATATGTTGTTTTCCATACTGCAAAGGGGCTAAGTACGATTCATGATGTTGAATGTAAACCACCTCTCTCCATCTGTGTGTGTGTATTTCCTTTTGGTTTAAGAGTGGTATGGGTTTTGTTAAATTGTGTAAATAATAGGGATCAAACAATATGGATTACTTCGATAATTGAAAGAAACATTTGAGGCAACATCCAGGGATGTAGAACAGAGGATTTGAGCAGAACTTTATCATTCACAGATGTTGCTAAACACTAAAAGTCGGCAAAATTTATGTGAATAATGATAATGGTGCTCATAATGACGATTTTAATGCCAATATCAATGTTAGGTAAAGCAAACAACTTTTGAGTTACAGAATAAGGCACCTGCTGCAGAAGTCAGATGTGTACCGAACACCATTGAAGCAAATAAACCACATCAACACAACCACCAAAGTATCTATAAGAGTTAAGAATTTGCAACAATCAAGCCTCAAATCCTATCAGTCGTCCATTTAAAGACGTCAAAATATAAACGCCCAAGAAAAAGCTTGCGAATCCCAAAGTTTTCAAATCATTACAGTTATTCATCAAATCCAACTCAATGGGTGTGAATCCGAGGGCACCGAGTGAGCTGCAGAATTTACAGTTACGAAGACTCGTAATACATGTTAAATCAAAGCGAAAAAGGATACTGAAGAGAAAGCGCTCCCACCAGTCTAACATGTAAAGTCCAAAAGTGACGTTGTACAGATAGATCTTCCGCTGAACCCAATTCATAGCTTTTAATCTGTCAATAGACCTAAACCAGCAAATCATTTGCAATAATTTGTAGTTACATATCATGACTCCATACCAAAATTTTGGTGTAGATTCGAATAGAAAGCGTAAGAGTGTCCTAACCTGTTTGACGAGAGTTCCAAATCTCTGCAAGCTGAATGTGAGTTTCGCGACTGATTTGCCCTCTATATATGGTCAAACGCTGATCGGCTGGGTAAACGCATGGCGGGCAACTTTATAGCAGGGAATAGTTCTGATAATCGCATGTATTTTCTTCGTGATTTCCAAATCACACTTCGGCCCTTACCCAATTTCGAACCCTGAGATAGGTCTATTGACGGGCCGGGTCTGGGTAGACCCGGATCGAGGCTCATAAAAATCCGCTCCAGTATTGGCCCGACCTGGATCCGGTGGATCTGAATACCCTACCCGTTTCCACTTTTAGTTTTTATTTTTTAGTTTCAATTTGTTTGCCACTGATTTGTTTGGAGTTCCCAAAAAAAAAAAAAAACTTTTCAAAAAATTAGGGAAAAAATGATGCTTTGTTATAATCTCTATATTAAAAAGAGAAAAACTTAGTTTGAAAAACAAAATGTCATATCAACAAATCACACTCATCGACATAATTTAAAATCAAATTAAACAAAATTCACATACTTAATTATCAGTTAACCCCACACAACCAAACTTTAAAAACTTGTTTTAAATAAATACATGCCAAAGCACAACCATTACAAACAAAATTTAAATTTAAATACATTACAAGTACAATAACAATGCAATTAAAAATAAATTCAAATTGTAATAAAAGGCTCTTCTTCACCATGCTCCAAACAAAGAGACTGAATTTAAATTCCTAAAAATCTTCATCATGTTCCATGAAAGTAACAAAAGTATCTCCAACAAACCATGACAAAAAATCAATATATTGAAAATCCCTGTTCCTTGTGAAGACTAGAGAGTTATGAATTCACATCTACTTAATAGTCATTTGCTAGTTCAATTGAAGCAAGAAAGATAAAAATAGAACTGAACTCATAACTTTGAGAAATGCAGTGGCAATAGTCAGATGTGGCCAAATTCTTCAAGATTCATGCAAGATACACAATATTCATAAAGAACACTCAAGAGAATAATCTCCGGTATAGACAAGTTTATCATACTCAACAAGTCGTGCAAGATCACAAATTGTCTTAGGAACTGTTTATATATATATATATATATATATATATACATACATATACATATATATTAATTTCAAAAAAACTATTTATTAACTCAACAAGTTGTGTAAGATAAAACTCAACAATTGTGGGCATCACTCAAAGACACTGACAGAATCCAAACAATTTTATGCATCGAGGGTTATGGCAGGAGTATGAAATCAGGATTTGTGACATGTTTGGAATACTTTCTTTTAAGGTATTAATTGTCTCTACTCAAATTGAGTTTGCTACTGAGTTCAGGCAATATACCTTCAGAATACAACAAAGTCATCAATGTCTGCAGATAGTAATTGTGAAGATATTTCTTCAGAACCTTCTACTGAATATTTGACTTGTAGAAGCCAAGAAAGATGAAAGAGAAGGAAAACAAATAATGATTGGATTAATTGTTTCTAGATTGACAAGATTTTAAATTCATACATAAAATCTTGAACGTAGACAACTCTTCAATAAAAGCACATCTTCAAATAGTCATTGTGTAAGATAAAACTCAACATTTGTGGGCATCACTCAAAGACACTGACAGAATCCAAACAATTTTGTGCATCAAGTGTTATGGTAGAGTATGAAATCAGGAATTGTGACATGTTTGGAATACTTTCTTTTAAGGTATTAATTGTCCCTACTCAAATTGAGTTTGCTGCTAAGTTCAGGCAATATACCTTCAAAATACAACAAAGTCATCAATGTCCACAAATGACAATTCTGAAGATATTTCTTCAAAACCTTTTAATGAATATTTGACTTGTAGAAGCCAAGAAAGATAAAAGAGAAGGAAAACAAATAACGATTGGATTAATTGTTTCTAGATTGACAAGATTTCAAATTCATAGATGAAATCTTAAACATACACAACTCTTCAATAAAAGCACATCTTCAAATAGTCATGTTGTTCTGTTTAAATTGCAACAATCATACTGTTTAATTTAAATTTAGTATCTTTTCATTTAAAATGTTGTTAATTTCTTTCGAAAAAGAACTATCAAGAGTTTTTAACTAATGTTTCTCGCTTGATCCAATCAATCTGTAATATTACAATCTACTTTCAATATAAAATTCAACATTGAGCACTAACATTTCTTTAGGGTAATGATATTCTTTTTTTACACTGCTACACTAATAAAGCATACATCACAATAATATTATATGTTATTTTTCTTGTATTTTTTCATTTTGAATGTAACTTTTACATTCAGTATTGACGAACAAGACTAATATTAGATAATGATCTTTTACCCAATTTTGACATAACAATTATTTACGATTTAATAATAACAGTTCATTTGGGTAAGTAGGAGAGAAAGGAAAGGAGAGGAGAGTATTAGTTATGAAGGAAAGGAAAGCAGAGGAGAGGAGAGGGTAATCCCTCTTTTATGTTTGAATAACTAATGAAAGGAAATGAATATAATCATTTCATCTTGTTTGAGAATGAATAAAGGAGAGAAAGGAAATGAAAGAATTATATATTATTTTATTATTATACCCTTTTAAATTGTATTTGGATGCCCTAGGATAGAGGTGTCATTTTTATTTTGTCTTTTATAATTTTAAGGCTAATATTGGTATGATTAAAAATTCATTACATTCTTATTCCTTTCCTTCCATTTCCGCCCACTTTTGGAGGAATAACAAAATTGCTTAAATAAGGGTTAAGCTCTCCCCTCTCCCCCCCTTTCATTTCTAATTTTTATAACAAACATGATATAAGCTCTCCTTCATTCTCATTCTCTTTCCCTTCCCTTTTTTTCCAATTCTTTCCATCCAAACATAGTGTAAGTCATGAAAACCCTTCCTCTTTCAAGGTTAATATTTCAAAATCTAATCTCACATGCATCTCTTATTCAAATGATATGCCTATTTATTTAATTTTTTCATTCTAAAAAAGGTCTACTAATGCCCTATAAACAGTGAGGGGAAGAATTGGAATGCGAATAACAGTTCTTGAAATCGTATGCCAAATAAGAATAAAGAACAAGAAATGCATCCTAAACAGAGTAATAAACTGGGGATGCATCCTTATAAAATATCCCTAAAAGAGAAACACTAGAGTAGAACCTTCATCGGCAAACCTATAAAGCTGCAATAAACTTGAATCATACACCCAATAACCAACAGATTGAAGAAACAAAATTATGAGTATTACCGTCAGGCCTGAACTCCTCCTAGGCCACCTTCGATATGACCAAATATCTTTTTTTTAAAAAAACTGAAATTAAATGTTTTTAGAATTTAAATAAAATAGAGGATCTAGGTCTTGTTCGAGTGGTGGCGAGTGATCACTCTCCACGTAATAAGGATATAACTTGGGTGAGTCTATCTGAGCCCAACCCAAATTCGGTCCAAATTTTTTAAGACTTAGGCTTTATTTTATACTTTGTGATCAATTTGGGTAAAAGAATTCAAATTTGATCTGAATTAGGGTTGAGATTATGTAAATCGGAGTCCGAATTCAATATTTTGTATGTTATATTTTTTATACTTTAGTTCTCCATCACTAGATTAGTAAGATTTCTTACAAGAATTACTATTTAGATTTTTATAATTTCAAAAACTTGTTAATTTTTAACATTTTTCTAAAATTAAATTATGTTGAAGAGATTAGTTTAACGATTTTTTGTTTCTTTTAAAATGAGAAATTGAGAAAAGTTATTAGAACTTTTAGTGTATAATTAAAATAAAAAAAATGACAATTTGTTGAAAAAATTATGAATAAAATTTGAAAATTGAAATTAATAATCAAATCCGGGTTGAATTCGATACTATTTAATCTTAATTCTGGTTGTTCAAATTGACACTTTTAAAGTTTGGATTGGGATTGGACATGACTCAGTAAAGCCTAACTCACTTGAGTTGCGCCTTTACCACGCAACGTTCGATTCCCTCCTCGTTGTTGTATATAAAAAAGGAATAAATAAAATAGAATAGAAACAATAATTATTTTTATCTTCTTTGATAAATACTCAAGAGTGAAATGACTGATATATTTTGGTGTTTAGTTTTAACAATTTGATTATTAGAATGAAATTAAATTAAAATTAAAATTAAATATCCTCAAATACTCTTATAAATTAATTAAATAATTGTTTAAGTGTTTATTTACATTTGATTAAAAGACCACTGAGATTTGAGTAATGCGTCAATTTTAATTGTGATGAACCAAATTTGCATGTCAACCAAAACAACATTACAATTAGACTTATGGGTTAGTGCAGACTGTCTAAACCAAAGAATTGTTTGAGCATAACCCATGAACATCAAAATTGGCCTAAAGGCAGGTCAATTTGAGAAAATTTGAAGTGTAAATGGATGACTTTAAATGGAACTTTTAATTTTTTTAATATTAAAACTTTCAAAATATTTTTTTTGCATAATAAATTGATTTTAGAAATTATTTTAACAAACTGTTATAATTCCTTTATTTTATGAGCAATTATGGACAAATTCTTTATGACATAGAACTTATTTTTCACTTAAAAATATTATAAGTATTTTTGTTTATAAAAAGTATATTTCTTTAGAGTAAATTACACTGATTTCTCCTGATATTTCTAACAATTATAAGAGTTTTTCCTGAAGTTTCTGAAATGACATTAACCTCCCCTCCAATCTTTTTTTTTTTCAAAATGACAAAAATACCCATTGTATTTATTTTTTTGCATTTTTTCAATTTTGACCAATTTTTTTAAACTTTTTTTCATGTATAAATAAATATTAATTAAAATCTTATTTTGTATCTTTATTTTATTTTTTATATAATATGAAAAAAATCTTTAAAAAAAGTTAGAAAAAGGTCAAAATTAAAAAAATCCAAAAAAAAAAAAAAATGAAATGGGCATTTTTGTCATTTTGAAAAAAAAATAAAGTTGTAGAGGAGGTCTTTGTAGTTTGTTAGGAAAAGTAAGTGAGATCAATGCTATTTTAGAAATTTTAGGAGAGGTCTTTATAATTATAAAAAAAAACCTTAGGAGAAGTCAGTGTAATTTATCAATTTCTTTAAATTCTAACGTCAAACCTTTTTTTCTATTATTACAACTATTCTTGATATATATTATAATACGAAATTATAATTGTATTTCAATATCAGAGAAATGGATGCTAGAAAACTATCATAATAGAGTTCTTATCTAATCGAACCACTTGAGCAATAAAAAACTTAAAATAAAACTTTAGAAATGGACTTTAAAAAAATTGTAAACCGGAGATATTCACATCTTTCTTTTAAGTAAACAAATAGTTATAAAAAACTAGAATAATTTAGAATATGATTCTAAAAATAGAGTTTACAAAATTTATAAATTTGACGAAATAAAAAAAACTATTTAAATTTTTTCTTGAACTTTAACTTTTATGGGACCTTATTTGTGGGGCTTAGACTTTGATAGGTGTTAACTCTTTTAATTTGGATTATAATAAAGGATAAATTATACTGACTTTCTTGAGATTTATAACAATTATACTGACATGTTCTGAGATATTTAAAATTACACTGATCTCTTTTACTTTACTTGACAATATATAGATATACCCTTCCAGTCAATTTTTCCCTTCAAAATAACAAACTACCCCTTTCATTTCGTTTTTTTCTTCTAAAAAAAAAATTAATCATTTTTTTTCATTTTTCAAATAAATATTGATAAAAACCTTAATTTTATTTTAAATAAGTTATTTACCTTAAATTCATTTTTAAATAAAATAATAAAAAACCTTTAAAAAATTGGTAAAATTTGAAAAATGTAAAAATAAATAAATAAATAAAAGAGACAATTTTATCATTTTGAATAAAAAAAATTGATTGGAAGAGGTATCCGTATATTGTCATATAAAATAAAAAAGATTAGTATAATTTTAAAAGACAACCAAATTTGGTCCAGGAACATTGTGGAGAATTATGAAGAAATATCATCTCAAACTCCATAATCCCAATAGGATTGAAAAGTAGGGAATAGAAATTAGTTCAAATGCAATCGAAAGGTGGGAATGCTATAACATAAACTCAATAAATCAGTTCAAAAAGTCCAATTTAAATTCAGTCCAAATGCAATTAAACAGAGAACAATTTTAACACAACAATCTAAATGCTTTCATCCATCTTCAAAACAGACCAAGTTTCATATATATATATATATATATATATATATATATATATTGATGCTGCACTTTTTGGCCCACATGAGATTCAAGCTCGACTCCTTGTGAAATACTCGAAACAGAAGATCAGAGGACCACCGGGTTGGCTTCGGTGGTAGTCGCTCCGATGCTTAAGTCAATAAACTGAATTGAAAGACTTGTAATGAAAGCCAAAATAATGAGCATGAAAGTAAAGCGTACCTTTAGGGTTGAATTTATAGGAAGTGGCTCTCCCAAGTTGATTAGGATTTGGAGCCATGAATATAGGGATTGGATCGTCAGAGATATCAGTTGCCTTATTGAACATGGCAACAGAGTGTGGCAGCTTCTTTGTTGGAAACTGTTTCCTTATTTCCCGCTCGGTACTCGTTGAGGCGGTGATGGGGTTTGGTCTTCGATGTGTCGTACTGAAGGCTTGCATCTATATATGTTAGCTTTGTAGGAGAGTCGTCCTATTTTGATAATATGAGCTCGGTTTCTATGGGTTATGCCCTTGAACGACCGAGCATGAAATATATGGCCGAGCATGAACTGTATGGCCGAGCATGAATTATATGACCGAGCATGAGCTGAATGACTGAGCACAAGTTATATGGCCGAGCACGAACTATATGACCGAGCATGAGCTGAATGACTGAGCACAAGTTATATGGCCGAGCACGAACTATATGACCGTGCCTGAGCTAACCTGTAGTTACACGTGTCAAGTAGTGGTTGGTGCGTCTCATTGTGGTATATCAGTTACTCCCCCCCCAAGCCTTAGTTTGAGCTCGGGGCGTAACTAAGGTTTTATGAGTTCCCGAAAAGTCATGCGTTCTGTCTTCTCATTTTTCTAGACGGCCGTTGGTACATCATTTATTGCGCAGCCGATTCTTGGGTTTCTCGAGCCATCATTGTTGCGCCACTGTCGCGACAGTTCGCCTTGGCAGTCATTACTTCTTGAATGCATATAAAAGAGAGAAAAAGCTTTGTACGATTCTTTTACTGTCTTTTATATTTCGAAGAGAGAAATACATTCTGCCATTGTTGAACCAGCAAGTTATTCTGTGAGGAGTTCCGTTCGTCCGAAGTTCTTTACCTTATTCAGGTTCGGTTTTTGGTCTTTTGCTTAGTTTTTCACTATCTTCTTCTTTTCGATATTTTTAGAATGTCAACCTCAACTGCATCTTCTGGTGTTGGTGATGGGTCTGGGAGCCTCCCCGAGGCTTATTCCCTATCGCAAACCCCTGTTAGGGGTAGTAGTTCCTTGGGGACTAAGTCGGAGGAGACCCGTTCTGGTTCCCAAGTTAGGATCGTTGATGCCTTCTCCGAGTCTAGGGATAGAGAGGGTGAGGTCTCCGGTCGATCCTCTCGGGGGGAGGAGACAGAGAGTACTGTAGCCTCCTCGTGGTTGGATAGCATAAGGGAGAGATATGATTTCCCTTCAAATATTACCCTTAGGGCTCCTGACGACATAGATTGCCCTTGGGATGTTAAGGAAGGCGAGATATGTGTTTACACTGCTTGGTTTGAGATGGGGCTACACCTTCCTCTCCCTAGATTGCTTAGGGATTTCTTTTGCTGGTTTAACCTCTGCCCAACCGACCTGCTTTTGAATAATTGGAGACACCTGTTAGGGTTTATGGTTTTAGGTTGTCTGAACGGTGTTAAGGTTTCTTTAGACCTGATCCGTTGTAAAATGGATCTTAAGTACCTGAAGGCGGAAGGCCTCTATTATATGTCGTTCGACCAAGGTTTCCGACCTCTGTCTTATGTACCGTCATCCAACAAATATTGGAAAGATCGGTATTTCTTTGTTAGTGGAGAGTGGGAGGTGACCGACCCTAAGGACCAGATTTCTACGTTCCCTTGGAGCACGGGGTTTATGGGTGAGACCCCCTTTTTCTTTTGTAACTTTTGCTCTGTTATTACCTCTTTGTTTTTTGAATTAACATTGTCCCGACCTGTGTGCAGATAAAAGTGTTAAGAAGAGGCCGTCCTTTACCCCTGCCCTCAAAGAGTAGTACAAGAAGCTCCTGCAGACCTCAAACAGAGACTACCGAGCTATTCTTCATCCGAACATCACCATGCCTCCAAAGGACAAGAATGTTGTTGATGAAGTCCTAAAGTCTGTTGCCGGCAAATGGGGTGCGACAAAGAAAAAGAGGGTGGCGAGCCAACCCCCTCCTATGGCGTCTTCGTCGAAAAGAAGAGGACGGATGCTACCGATCCCTCTACTTCTGCCCCTCCCAAGAAAGGGGCTGGCCCTTTTGCTTCTCCTTCTTCGTTGCCACCTCAGAGGGGTGTGGTGATCAGAGAGCCCTCTTCCGCCCCTCAAAAGGGGGTGGTGATCAGAGAGCTCTCTTCTGACCCACAGAGAGGTGTGGTGACACCAAGACCTGCCTCCTCCTCGGCCCAGAGAGCTCAACCGAGGGGTAAGGCGAAGGTTGTGGCTCGGTTAGATCAGATGCTCGATGGATATAAGGCCGTCCATCAGGCCATTGAAGATTTTTGGGCGGAGGCCTCACGAAAGGACTCCCCTTCCTACAATACCAGAAAGGGTACTGAGAAGACGGTTATTGGCGCTATGAGCGCCCATTTGAAGATATCGACCGACCTTATTCCTTGGTGTTTTTCTTCCTTTCTTTTTTCCTGATTTGTCCCTTATTCCATTTTGCAGACTTTGCACAACTTGGCCGCCATGATGGAGGCCACAGTGGACCTTCATGGCCTTGGAGAGGCTGGAGGACGAGCTGGATGAAGTTCGGCTTCAACTCGGCACGGCTCAGTCCCAAGCTACCACTGCCGAGGACGAGCTTAAGGAGGTGAGGAATTGCCTCTCAATTATGGAGTCCGAGAGGGATTCTATTAAGTATGAAAGGGATTCTTTCCAGTCCGAGCGGGATTCCCTTCGCCAGGAGCTGAACAAGCTGAAGAAGGAGAACTCTGCCCTTCAGGCCTCCGTTGCTCAGAAAGTTGAAGAGGCCAAGGCTGAGACTGAAGCCAGGCTGAAGACTGAGCTAGAGAAGATGGGTGATACAATTACGCAGCTCAGTTATGACAACTTCAAGTCCAGGCTTCTCGCCAAATTTCCAGATATCGACCTGTCGGGGATTGACGATGATGATGAGGATGAAGATGGTGATGAGGACGACGGATCTGTAAGCCCTTTAGTTTAGGGAAACTTTTGTAGTTCTGTTGCACTTCTTGTAACCGAGCATGCATTCTAATGAGAGTATCTTCCTTTCAGAGCTTTGTCTTCACTTTTCTATGAATGTTTGGCGATCTTTGTGTTTTGCTCGAATGTATCAATGTTTTGTTGTATGTAAACGGACTTCGGTATTTTAAAATTTGCATTTTTAACCTAAGTAATCCTGCTCGGGGTCCAAAGTTTTGTTCCTTAGGGCGGCCACCGTCCATGGGCTGTCTCCAAAACTTCTTGACTTGTAATGGCCCCGAATTAATATGTAACAATAAGCAACTGACCCAAACTCTTAATATTGTGGCGGGTTTTGAATCATGTACTTTCTTTAAGAAAGATAGTTAATATGGTAATCATTCAGTCAGAGTGCTAACCACCGAATGCAAAGACTTGTATAAAACAGTTATTCTGACCACTTAAGGCAAAACCCGAGCTTGATTACCGAACAAAGGGACTTGTACTGTAAGGATCCTTGATGGTCGGTATCCGTACACTAAGATGGACCAGACCTGAGGTCTGTGCATTAAGATGGACCAGACTTAAGGTCTGTACATTAAGATGGACCAGACCTGAGGTCTGTACATTAAGATGGACCAAACTTGAGGTCTGTACACTAAGATGGACCAGACTTGAGGTCTGTACACTAAGATGGACCAGACTTGAGGTCTGTACATTAAGATGGACCAGATTTGAGGTCTGTATATTAATATGGGAGTACTTTATGGAATATTTAAAATGAAAGAAAATTTCTTTATTGATAGTACTTTCGTAAGTGCTCCATATTCCAAGGTCTGGGAACAGGTTTTCCATCCATGTTTTCCAACCAATAAGTGGTTGGTCTCATTGTTTTGGTGATTCTATACGGGCCCTCCCAGTTAGGTGACAACTTTCCCATGGTGGGATCCTTGGTATTCTGGAACACCCTTCTTAGGACGAGGTCCCCAACTTGGAAGCTGGCAGGCTTAAGGCCGAGTTTTGAACGGTTGACCATCCTGCGCTGATATGCTTCCATTCTGACCACGGCTTGCTCTCTCCTCTCTTCAAGCAAGTCCAGGTTTTCTGCAAGCTGTTGGTCATTGGTCTCTTTGTCAAAAACTTCGGTTCTTAGGGTAGGCATGCCAATCTCAACAGGGATTACAGCCTCGGTGCCGTAGGCGAGTGAGAATGGAGTTTTCGATGTCGGAGTTCTCTTAGTTGTCTGATAGGCCCAGAGTGCCCCAGGGAGCTCCTCTACCCACCTTCCCTTAGCACCTTCCAATCTCTTCTTGAGAGCGTCTAGGATTGTACGGTTAGTGACCTCTGCTTGCCCGTTCGCTTGAGGATGACCAGGGGAGGAAAAATGTTGGTTGATATTTAGGTCCTGGCAGAACTTTTTGAATTCTTTACCAGCAAATTGCGTGCCGTTGTCTGAGACAATCACACGAGGTACGCCGAACCTGCAGACTATATTTTTCCAAGTAAAACTTTTGACCTCCTTCTCAGTGATTCGAGTTAGTGGCTCTGCTTCAGCCCACTTTGAGAAGTAGTCGATAGCTACTATCAGATATCTCCTGTTCGGCGTGGCTTTAGGCAATGGGCCTATGATGTCCATCCCCCATTGTGCAAAGGGCCACGGGCTTGTGATGGGGATAAGTTCGTGTCGGGGTTGATGCTGATAAGAGGCGAACCTTTGGCATTTGTCACACTTCCGAGCGTATTCTTTTGCTTCCTTCAGCATTCCAGGCCAGTAGTATCCTTGTGTTAGAGCTCGGTGTGCTATGGTTCTTCCTCCGTTATGCTTTCCACATATTCCTTCATGAATTTCTGCTAGGACATACTACAATTCTTCGGGTGCTAGGCATTTTAACAATGGCTGAGAGTAAGATCTTCGATAGAGCCTTCCGTTGAGAACAAGATACCGAGCTACTCTAATGCAGATTCTTTTTGCTTTATTCCTGTCTTCTGGGAGGAGTCCTTCTTCTAGGTATTGGAATATAAGAGTCATCCAGTTCTGAGGTTGTTCTGTAACTTGGGCGACCTGGATTTCTTCAATGCTAGGCCTCGGCTGGTGGGAGAACCTTATTGTTAAGTCCATTCCTGACTTCATATGGGATGCCATGTTTGCCAAGGCGTCGGCCCTACCGTTTTGGCTTCTCTCTACTTTTTGGATTGAGAATGCTCGAAAGGAGTGTTTCAACAAACTGGCCAGTTCTGAATACCGAAGCATTCTTTCATCCTTGACGGCGTATTCTCCTTGGACTTGGCTAACCACTAATTGGGAGTCAGAGAATGCTTCGAGGTTCTGCACCTCGCATTCTTGTGCAAGCTTCATCCCTAGGATAAGGGCCTCATATTCTGCTTCGTTGTTGGAGGCTCTGAATCCTAGGCTAATTGCCCTTTCGGTTGTGAGCCCATCAGGGGACCGTAGTACCAGCCCGACACCAGTGCCTCGGTCGGTAGACGACCTGTCAGTGTATAGCTGCCAAGTTCCCATGTCCTCATAGATTTGTGCTCTATCCAGTAGTGTTGGGGTGAAATCTGCGACGAAGTCTGCCAAGGCCTGCCCTTTGATTGAGATTCGTGGAACATAGGATATGTCGAACTCTTCTAGTTCCACCAACCATTTGACCAATCGTCCTGATACTTCTGGCTTCCTCAGGACTGTCTTTAATGGATAAGCAGTTGGAATTTCAATGGGATGAGCCTGAAAGTAGGGTCTGAGCTTTCGTGCAGATACTATAAGTGCAAGGGCTAGCTTTTCAATTTCAGGGTACCTCTTCTCTGTGTCCAATAATGCTCGGCTGACATAAAAGATTGGCCTCTGCACGCTCCTGTCCTGTCTAACCAGAACCGAGTTGACAGCATTCTCAGAGACCGCAAGGTAGAGAAGTAGTTTTTCCCCTTGAATTGGCTTCGACAAGAGCTCAGGCGAAGCCAGGTACTTCTTCAGTTCCTGAAAGGATTTTTCACATTCGTCAGTCCATTGTAAAGATTTGTTACCTTTCAGAGCTTTGAAGAATGGAAGACAACGATCAGTGGATTTAGAAATAAATCTGCTCAGAGCTGCTATCCTGCCGTTCAGAGCCTGAATATCTTTCTTGGTCTTTGGAGACTTTAGTACGACCAGGGCCCCAATCTGGGTCGGGTCTGCCTCTATACCTCTCTGAGAGACTATGTACCCCAAGAATTTTCCCTTTGTTACACCAAAGGTGCACTTTGAGGGATTGAGCTTCATCTTATACTGCCTGAGAATATCAAATGTTTGAGCCAGGTGCTGGAGATGGCTGCTCTTTCCGCAAGCTTTTGACTAGCATATCGTCAATGTAGACTTCCATAGTACTGCCGATTAAAGGGCTGGACATCTTATTCACCACGGCGTTGGTATGTAGCCCCAGCATTCTTTAGTCCGAACGGCTTCACTTTATAGCAATAGAGCCCTCGTTCAGTTATGAACAACGTTTTCTCCTGCTTAGGAGGATGCATCTGTATTTGATTATACCCGGAATAGGCATCCATGAAGCTCATAAGCTCGTGTCCTGCAGTAGCGTCGACCAATTGGTCTATTGTTGGAAGAGGAAAGCTATCTTTGGGGCATACTTTGTTGAGGTCCGTATAGTCGACACAGACTCTCCACTTGCCATTCTTCTTCTTGACCAGAACGGTGTTGGCCAGCCAATTAGGATAAAATACTTCTCGTATCATGTTGGCGTTGAGCAGCCTTTGGACTTCGTCGTTGATGACCTGGTGTCGTTCTGGGGTGAGTGGTCTTCTCTTCTGTCTTACTGGTGGATGGTCAGGATCCACCATCAGTCTGTGTGTGATGAGGTCAGGATCTATTCCTTCCATATCTTTTGTTTCCCAGGCGAACAAGGAGAGGTTCTTCTTTAAGAATCTGACCAACTCATCCTGCTCGGCTTGTGTAAGGTCGGGACCTACCTGCAGGTATCGTCCCTGATCTTCCGAGCTGACTAGGACTTTAATAGGCTCCCCTATGGGTTTGGCCCTACTGTCCCTTCCTCTAGGGCTTAATAGTTCATCAATCCTTGGAAGGAAAGTCTTCAGCCTTGTGATAGCAAGAGTGGATTGGATCCTTGCATTCACGGGCATGCAATAATTGCTATTTGGGGGCCTTGGCCTTGATTGCGAGGGCACGGCACTCTCGGGAGGTCGGTTGGCACCCTCTGATAGAGTGGACAGTCTGATTGTGGACGTACTTCAGACACTGGTGGAGGGTTGACATGACTGCCCCCATCTCATGTAGCCAGGGCCTCCCAATTATGACATTATAAGGAGACTTGGCTTTTAGGACCATGTCTTCTGCTACTGTGGTCTTCTGTCCATCCCCTTCGCCTGCTGTTGTGGCCAGATCGATCCTTCCCAAGGGAGTGTTGAGGTTCCCATCAAAACCTGCCATGAGTATTCTAGTGGGCTTGATGTCACTGGGGTTGAGCTTCATTTGCTTGAAGGGGTCATAGAACAGGACGTTAGTCGAACTCCCAGTGTCTACTAGGACTCTTCGAATCTCGAAGTTGGAGATCTTGAGGGAGATGACCAGGGCGTCACTATGAGGACAGTGTACTCCTGTAAGGTCTTGATCCGTGAACTGGATTTCTGGCAGAGGTTTTAACCTTTTCTCCACGTTTGAGATCTGTATAATGCTGGGAGGGGATCTAACCTCCCAAGCATAACGCTTTCTCGACTTGTTAGAAGTCCCTGTTGTAGGGGAATCTATGTGTAGGACAAAGATCACTTGGTTGTTCTGCCGTGGGGGCTCGTTCCGTCCTTCCTTTTGTTCTTGCCTCTGGTCGGTCTTCTTTTGCTGAGGCCACTCGTCTCGAGGGGTTCTGTCCTCCGTCCTGCTTGACAAACTCCTGTAATCGTCCTCTTCTTATTAGCTGCTCGATCTCATGTTTGAGAGCTTTGCAGGTATTGGTTGTATGCCCTCGGTCTTTGTGAAAGTTATAGTATTTGGTTTGATCTCGGTAGCTGGGGTCACCTTTCAAAGGCTCTGGCCATCTCAGGTTCTCTCGAGATCTTACTTGCTTTAGAATGTTGTACGAGGAGGTATTTAAAGGAGTGAAGTGGTTGGACTATCTTAGCCCAGAATTGTAGGAAGCTCTGGGGGCCCCTCTTTTCTCTGGGCTCTTGGCTCTTTTCCTAGCCGAACTGGTGTCCTTCCTTTGGTCGTCCTTCTTTTGACTGTCTTTCTTTTGGTCGTCTTTCTGAGCTTGCTCTTTTACCTTTCTAGAAGTGCTTTGGGCTTCTTCCAAGTTAATGTACTTCCTTGCCAGGTCCATGAGTGCTGCCATATCCACTAGGGGGACTTTTGGTCAAGGAGTCCCTGAAGCCTCCTTGTGCAAGACCAGCGGCCAAAGCAGCTACTAAGAAACCGGGGCTACAGTCTGTTACCTCAGTAAGCTCGGCATTGAAACGGGCAATATACCCCCTGAGTGATTCCTCCCTCGTTTGCTTTATGTTTAACAAGAATTCTGGACTCTTTCTCAACCTCCTACTAGTCATGAATCTGTCCAGGAATCTTCTGCCTGAGCTCATAGAAGCTAGTTATCGAGTTCGGTGGGAGATGATGGAACCACTTCAGAGTAGTACCATTGAGGCTGGTTACAAATGTTCGGCATAGAAAGGCAGTCTGAAGTATCGTGCAAAGCCATGGTGTGCTGGTAATAGGGAGTGATGGTCCCTTGGGTCCCCTGTCCCATCATATGGGGTAAATTTGGGGACCACGAATTTCTTGGGTCTCTCCTCAGCCATGATGGCATTAGTGAACGGGGTGGCCGACCTCCCGAGCAGTCTGGCCAGCTCGTCCTGCTCCGGATACTGGGCGCCTCTGACAATCGCAGTGCGGTCCATTGATTCAGCAACTTCCTCAGCTCTTATTGATCCCCTTGGTAAGATAGGCTACTGGGAGGCAGGCCTCGTTACTTCAGGGCCTACGTGGATAGGCTGGTCTGGGCCCGTTGCTAGGGGATGGTTCTGATTCTCTGGAATTGGTGGTGTAGGAACCACTCGAGGTGGTGATCCTTATGGTCCGTGATTCACTCCCGAAGCCCCTGGGATGGGGACCCTGGTGGTGCTTCGATAATGGACCTCTAGGATAAAGGTAGGTACTCTTCGGCCGGCGACTGTTGACGGTTGGGGATCTCCATGAATATGGGCAGCCGTAGGAGGCTGCACCTCCCGAGCGTTTGTGACGACGGGTGGATTCTGAGGATCAGCTTCATGATTCTGGGTAAACATCGCCTAAGGTTCTAGACATGGTTAGGAGCTGTTCTCGCAACAACTGGTTCTGTCGCCTGGTCTCAACAAGCTCCTATTGTACGGAGTCAGTCACTCGCCCTCTTCCTCGTCCGGCAAGCAGTTGAGGCTGAGGGTTCTGAGTATTTCGAGTATTCTTCCTGGGTCGGAGATTGAGAGCCTTAACCCTTTTATAAAAAGGAGGATGAACTTTGATTTAGTAGAGCACTTTAGTGATTGTCGTTCCCACTAGATAGCAGCCAAGCTGATGCTGTACTTTTTGGCCCACGTGAGATCCAAGCTCGGCTCCCTGCGAAATACTCGAAACAGAAGATCAGAGGACCACCGCGGTTGGCTCCGGTGGTAGCCGCTCCGATGCTTAAGTCAATAAACTGAATTGAAAGACTTGTAATGAAAGCTAAAATAATGAGCATGAAAGTAAAGCGTACCTTTAGGGTTGAATTTATAGGAAGTGGCTCTCCCAAGTTGATTAGGATTTGGAGCCATGAATATAGGGATTGGATCGTCGGAGATATCAGTTACCTTATTGAACATGGCAACAGAGTGTGGCAGCTTCCTTGTTGGAGACTGTTTTCTTATTTCCCACTCGGTGCTCGTTGAGGCGGTGATGAGGTCTAGGTCTTCGATGTGTCGTACTGAAGGCTTGCATCTATATATGTTAGCTTTGCAGGAGAGCAGTCCTGTTTTGATAATATGAGCTCGGTCTCTGTGGGTTATGCCCTTGAACGACTGAGCATGAAATATATGGCCGAGCATGAACTGTATGGCCGAGCATGAATTATATGACCGAGCATGAGTTGAATGACTGAGCACAAGTTATATGGCCGAGCACGAACTATATGACCGAGCATGAGCTGAATGATTGAGCACAAGTTATATGGCCGAGCACGAACTATATGACCGTGCCTGAGCTGACCTGTAGTTACACGTGTCAAGTAGTGGTTGGTGCGTCTCATTGTGGTATATCATATATATATACCATCATTAAAAAAAAATAGTTTGACCAAAAAAATCACCATAATTATTAAGAAAAGACCAAGTAACCTCAAAAAGCAATAATAATAATAAAGCCCGTAATCATGAAAGAAAATTAAAGAGTTTTTTGTGTCACTCGTTTTAGATAGTGTGAATCCTATAAGTACTGGACACTATTTTTTTAATTGATGAAATTTTTTAAGATATTTTTAGTATTTTATATTATTTTTTTATTATCCTAATGCTATATATTTATAATTAAAAAGTCGTATCTCATTAAAACTTGTAACTTTACAGCAATCATGGACGTAGCCCAATTCTGAGGTAGTCTACATAAATTTTTGTCTTTTTACATGTACATAAAATTTTAAATATATTTTTATATTTATTTTCGTGTCTCATTAACTCTGATTAAACCTAACAACTCGAGGATAAAAATAGTAAATACCTTCGACAATTCTTTATTAATCTGCATCATTTTCACAGCAATTGCTATATAATAACCATTACTTTAGTCAATTTGGTTACGCACTTTTTGATGTACCTGCCCATTATAAGTCTTGTCACAATTATTAATTACTTCTAATAAGTTTTTATTGCTTCGAATCCTCAGGCTTCTTTGACTAGAAAATTCTTTCACTTGAATTTGTAGTATTGTTTGTTAGTGCAAAAAAGAATGATGTATCAATATTAGGGGTGCAAACGAACAAAGCCGTTCATGAACAGCTCGAGATCGGCTCTATTATGGCTCGTTCAAACTCGGTTCAATTAATAAACGAGTCGAGCTCAAAAATAGGGCTCGTTTATTAAATGAGCCGAGCCGAGCCAAAAAGAGACTCGGCTCGTTAGGCTCGTGAACAGGCTCGTATAAGCTCGGATGTTGGCTCGGCTCGTGACTCGTTTATTTTTTTAAGTATAAATAGCTTAGGGTTTCTAAGTGAAAGTGACTAAGTGAGTTCATTCGTAGAACGGTAGAAGGCTCTAGAAAGTGAAGACTGAAGAGCGGCTGAGCGGGGTATTTCGATTCCGATTCGATTAGGGCTCTTGCGATTTATGAGTTTCTCTCATTCTCTCTCAGTCTCTGTCTCTGATAAGTGATAACCCTCAAGTCCCATCGACCGAACGAACGACACTGTCGATTTTCTTCATCTCCGATTATCTGTGATGATCGGCGGGGGCTGCTTGTTTTCTTCATCCATTCATCTCCGATTCTCTGTGACGATCGGTGGGACTGCTTGTTTTCTTTATCAATTCATCTCCGATTCTCTGTGACGACGGTAGCGGGGACGGTAGCGGATTCTTTAGGTAAAATTATTGTTTAGATTTTTATTTTATTTTTGGGTTTTACTCTCAGAAATTTTATTTTTGGGTTTTAGATTCATACTCTCTGAAGATTATTTTGTCTAGTTTTTATGCGGTTTGAGATTTTAATTTTGTCTGCTCAAACAAATTTTCCATTGTCATTAACCAAGTGAACTGGACAGGTGTTTTTAAATTTACATATCACCAAAATCAACGATGCTTTTGAGAAGGTGGAACTCTTTGCGTCTTGCTAGAAAATTTTAATTTTTGTCTGAAGCAAATTCCATGAACAGATCATTTATGCCTGAGTTATCTTTCTTCTCTAAAAACCTACAACTTGAGCATTATCCAATATGATTTTGGGTTATGAAAGAGATAATCATATTCCCAAAATTTAAGTAAACGCAAGATCTAGAAATTTTCCTTTCTTGGTTGGTAGTTGTAAAAGCTATTTTTTTGTTGGAATCCTCTTCTTTTTCTTTTTTTTTTTTCATTTTAAGGAATTGGTTAGTCGTCCAGTAACAAGTAATGGTAGTAGATAATATTCAATGAAAGAAAGAGAATGTAATCAATATTTGTCTCACCATTAGAAATATTGGTCCATGACTACCCAATATTTTTTGTTAACTGGTAGTGTTGAAAATGATGAGGTGGTGGCATGGCAATTGAGGTGGGTGGCACTGGTGTTACTCTCATGTGTCACTATGAACACCTAAACTCTAAAATATAGATATCATTTTGCTCCCTAAACCTTAAAATGGATTTAGTGAAAAAAGTGTCATTACACTTCTGGAACAAGGATTTATATATACTTATCTGATTGATACCCCACTTTGATTGTCCTTTTGTTTCATGTGTTTGTGGAGAGTTTATTTGTTCAAACTAATTGCTTAGATGGTTGTTTTCTTGAGTGAAATTTAGGGGGAATCACAGATATTGGGAAACAAGTAGGAATCATAGTACTATGAACCAAAATATTGTCTTCTAAACCAAAAGAGAGGGTTTCGCAAGACAAACATTTGTAGAAGAAGAAAAAATAAGAGAAGAATAGATGAAGAGAGATGAAGGAATTTTTTTAACTCTTATTTTATTTAATTAACTCTTCATAAAAAAAATAAAAGAAGATGTAAGAAAAAATTAAGATCTTTTAATAATTTTTTAGGATTGAAATTGAATGGCTAAGATTATAATCATGATATACTTTTCTTTTTTTTTCAAAACACCCATAAAATAGGATATTATATGTTTTAATGTTTAGCAGTCTGTCAATAGTACTAGCATTTAACATAAATGAGAAACACATGCATGCATTTGCCTCACTTGCTAATTAACTAGTGGACAAGAGAAGCTACTTTCTTTGGAGTACACTCCTCATCCTCTTCATAACCAGAGCAATCAAATCATCACAGCAAACAATTCTACCTACTTGTAAATTTCATTTAGGAGACAAGAGTTGATAAACCTCGTTTGTAGTACTTCAAAAAATAGACCTGATCTTGAAAATTATTTGGGCCTAAATGAAACTTTTAGAATCAAAAAAGTCTGCTCGGATTTCATGCTTCTTAGCATCATTTCTTTGATTAAATTGAATTAGCACCTCACTACATGTGCATGCATGCAAACACACTCGATGACTTTATTCCACATGTCTATTTTTTTCCTTTTTTTGTGTGTAAATATAAGTAAATTGAATTAAGCTGAGCAATGTATTATTATGTTTGACTTGGTAATTTTAATGAGTTTTAAATTGTGTTAATCTTAATTTATTTATATGTCGAGTCAATTATGAGTTAAAATTAAATAATTTAATTTTTTATAGAAAATTATAGTATTTATTTTCATATCGTGAACTTAACGAGCCTGAGCAAGAGATTAGTGATGGCATTTTATTTTTATTTTTTAGACAAATGCACTTTTTCCCCCCTACTTTTTGTGAACATTTTTGCCACGTCTTGTCTTTGTTTTTTGAATTCTAAAACGCTTTACTATTCTATTGTAATTGTGGTTTACACCATATCTATTGTGTGAACAGATTGGATATATTGGACTTTACATCAGTTCTTGGAGGTAATTTCAGACGAGGGGTCTTCTCTCTTTGATCATTTGTGGTGAGTTTATAAGATCTCTTATCTCATTTGCTTATTATTAAATGGCCTATTATATAGAGACATAATCATTTATTCTATGTCTTCATTTTCTGACTTTTTTTTTTTTTTAAGAATGTCAAACTGAAAATATTTATTTTTATCTTGTTCATAGATATGTCTATTGGACAACCTGGATTTACCTCTCAAGAACAAGATTCATGTAATCCATTTTCATTTGAAGAATCCTCTACAAGTCCACTAATAGAAGATATTGATCAAGATGGAATAGATGTGGGGGGTGTTAGCAACGATAAAAGGAACAATGGAAATGATGAGGGAAACAATGAAAACATGGGGAATGAGACAAATGATACTCAAAATGAGGATGTTGACCCTCACAAGCATGCATTTCCAAGGAAGCCTAGAAAGAGAACTTCTACAATTTGGAATGATTTTGAGGAAGTAGTCGATGCTGATGGGTCTAAAAAGGCAAAGTGTAATTATTGCCCAGCAAAATTTAACATGCCTTCAACGGGTGCCACAACGCAGTTTCATAGGCACTTGAAGCGTTGTACACAACATCAACTTGCTAGTAAGAAGCAAATGGTGTTATCTGTTGAGATAGTTGCATCTGATTGTGCGGGATCTATTGCCAACTTCAAGTATGATCGTGCCAAGGTAAGAGAGCTTGCTGCACATATGACACTATATCATGAGTATCCGTTTATGCAAATGGAGGATGTTATCTTTAACAAGTTCATGAGAGCAAACACTTCATATTGGCAAAAGATAACTCGCACTACTATAAAAAATGATTACATATCCGCTTATGAGATAGAGAAGAAGAAGTTGAAGACATTGTTTAAAAGTATCAACAAAGTTAACATAATGATAGGACATGTGGAAATCGAGTAATCAAAAGATTGGTTATATGGTTATAATTGGCCATTTTATTGATTCGGATTGGAATTTGCAAAAGCGGGTGTCGAATTTCTTTCATGTGCCACCTCCTCATAGTGGGGTTATTGTTGCTGATGCTCTTCAGAAGTGTTTCATAGAATGGGGGATTGAAGATAAAGTTTCTACAATTACACTGGATAATGCGAGGTATAATGACGTTGCTTTGAGGATTTTGAAAGACAACTTTACACTAAAGAAGAAGTTATCTTTTGGTGAAAGGATTTTTCATGTGCGTTGCTGTGCACATATAATTAATTTATTGGTGCAAGATGGAATCAAAGAAGTAAAAGGCATAGTGGATATTGTTAGGGAAGGAGTTAAATATTTGATTGCATCGGACGCTCGAATGATCCAATTCAGTGATATAGCAAAGCAATTGCAATTGTCTTCAAAGAAGTTGATTTTAGATTGTCCTACTCGTTGGAATAGCACATGTATGATGTTGGCTACTGCATTGGAATTTAGAGAAGTGTTCCCAAGATACCAAGACAGAGATCCGAGTTTTATTTATGTGCCAAGTGTTGAAGATTGGGTAAAAGTAGAGCATGTATGTGATTTCTTGGGAACTTTTAATGTAGTAACCAACATCATATCAGGAACTGAGTATCCAACTGCTAACTTATTCCTTTCTGATTTTTGGAGGATAAAAGTACTCTTAAATGAGAAGTCTGTTGATGATAATGAATTTATTCGAGCAATGGCTTCAATGATGAAAGCCAAGTTTGACAAATATTGGAGTGAATGTAACTTGTTGATGGCGATTGCTAGGAATTTTAGATCCAAGATACAAAATGATTATTGTTAACTATTGCTTTCCAGATATATATATCCTGAGGCAGAAGCCAATAGGAATATTGTCACTGTGAAGCAAGCTTTGTATGAGATCTATAATTAGTATGTTGTTACTCAAGCTGTAACACACACTGCACAAAGTGAAGGTGGACAGGGAACAACTAGAGAAATTGGTTCATCCAGTGCTAATGGTGGTGATCATGACATTGGAAAAAAAATTGTGACTGGGAGTTCTCTAATTTTGGGTCATGTTAGTAGGACTGTTGATACCATTCAACCTTCTAAATCTGACTTGGACATCTACTTGGACGAGAGTGCCTTTATTTGTCCTGAGGGTTCAACAAATAAGTTCGATATCATGGGGTGGTGGAAAGCAAATACTCTCAAGTTCCGTATCTTGTAGAAGATGGCTCGTGACATATTGTCAATTCCTATTACATCAGTGGCTTCAGAGTCTACTTTTAGTGCCGGTGGTAGAGTTATTGATCCTTAGCGTGCATCACTATTGCCTGAAACAGTACAAGTTTTACTTTGTGGTGCTGATTGGATACATGCACTTCATGGGCTTAAGAAGGGTTCAGAAGTAAGTAAAATATTTTTTATATATTAATATTTTTGTTGTAATTTGTAGTTGATTTTATGGTTAATCAAACTTATGAACAATTATTACTTCTATTTTGTAGCCAGAAAAGCCGTCTCATGTGGAGTTTGATCTACCCTAGTGGTTATGGTATTACTTCTTATACTTGTATGATTAGTCACCTTGAAATATATTCAATATTACTTTTAAATTGTAATACAATGCATGATCTAATTTGTGTTAATTTTTTATGTAGGTTGAAATCTTTTGGGAGTGTTGAAGGACAATGGAGTCTACTTTTTGTTATTTTTATTTATGTTGTTAACTTGTTATGGAACAATTTGCTCATGTTGAATGGTTGTGTTTAACGTAGGACATTTGATTGAATGTAGTTGGATTTTCTTAATGTTTGAAGGCATGACATTCTGACATTTCTTTTCATGGATTTGAATGTAGTTGGATTTGAATGTAATTGAATTTTCTTGATGTTTGAGGGCATGACATTCCGACATTTCTTGTTCATGGACTGTTACAATTTCCAAAGTGGGCCAAACAATACACTGCTTCAACAGGTGACGGTAAAACTAAGAGGAATCCAAAGATGCTAGAGCTGGTTGACTGGTTACGGCAACATATTCCTCTTGAAGATTCTTCAGGAGCAACCACAGGCCTAGTTCATGGAGACTTTCGGATTGATAATCTTGTATTCCATCCTATTGAGGTGTGGTACTTCAAAACCTTCAATATGCTTAATTCTTACTTCTTAGAGTTCAATTAACTTACTTATTGAAGTACTCAAATATTTTGTTCAAATTCAATTGACATTTTGTTTGTTAATTCTTGAGAGAGAGAGACTGCTTGAAATTGAGCCTGCACTGTTGTTTACTTGTTTATCAAATTGTTGTGGGAAAGTGATTCTACTGCTTTCATATTTCATATCTGACTCTTTTCCAGGTTGCATCTTTCCCTTTTGATGACCATAATTGCCCTCTCATTCAACTCATAACATTGTTTTGTTAAAGTGCTTACTCACAGTTCGATTTTGCTTATAAGCAATTTCACATGTGCAGGTGATATGTTCACTAAAGAACAGAATGAATTGGTTGAGTCAGCAGCAGAGATGCTTATATGGTCTGATTCATGTACGATACATACTGACACGCAAGGGAATGGCAGCAATGGTAAGATTCTAAGTTGGGTTATATGTATCCTCTCTTTTTTATTTTTTGTTTATTTTTCATTTTTCTTGGTTAAAATGTTGCCATGGATACTTCTACAGTTAGAGAAGTACAAAAACTACGACTTTGGTAGATGCCCAAAAGTTTACTGCTGCGGACAACCCTGCCTTCCAGTTGGTCAATCAGACATTCCATGTTCAAGTACTGTAAAAATTTACTGTCCCAAATGTGAAGATATTTACATCTAGGTAGTTTTGATTTCCTTCTTTTTTTCATCCCTAATTGAGTTTTTTTTTTTTAGTTCTTTCTCATTCTTCTTCTGGTCTTTTTTCTAGAATTCTTTATAGATAAATTCTGACACAATTCTGAATTTTGTTACCTTCATTTTCTTCCAATTATTTGGCGACAGTTATTTTAACTTCATGAGGTACCTCTCCAGAAAACCATGTCTTGATTTGTTTGTTTGAGTTTAGCTTTGTGTCTTTATTAATACTACTATGGGTCTTCCACTCCATGTGGTGGTGAGGAGATTCAAGATAGAATCTTCCACTTAATGGGATGTTGGGTCTTTTCCATTTATGCTATTCTGTTTTTCTGTTATACTGGTGGTGAGGAGATTCAAGATAGAATCTTCCACTTAATGGGATATTGGGTCTTTTCCATTTATGCTATTCTGTTTTTCTGTTATACATCTTTAATTCACAGTTGTTTAATATTTTCATGTTCTTTCTTAGGCTCCAGCATCAGAGATTCAAGACAGGATATTATTTACTATCAATAATTTATCTGCTTCAAATATTGAAGCTAAGGCAAAAGAATTCACTGAAATTTTGAAAGAGCAATACAATCCCTGGTTTGCACAATATATGGTGATGAAAAGGTGAGGAAGTATCTGAGGTACATATGGTTTTTCTTTTATACATGCACATGTGTATCCTGAAACACATATATTACTATTGTTTACACTTTTCATTATCAACCTGACCTAGCTTCGTTTTCTCTTTTTTACACAAGCATGTGTATCATGAAATGGATATAGCATTTTTTGTTTTTGTTTTAATGCTCTTATTAACAACCCTGATTTAGAACCTACATCTCTGTTTCTTGTTACATTTGGCTGCACTATTTCATGGTCTACTTTACTTCTTGACAGAGCAAGCATTGAGCCGAATTTCCATGACCTGTACTTGAAGTTCATAGAAAAAAGTAATTCATAGCCTTTGAACAAAGAGATTGCCAAGCCACTTATAAGAACTGCAAGGTCTATATCTTATAATCACTTTTATTTATTCATTTATATGTAGTTGTTAGTGGAAATTATATTTAGTGTGAATATGTTGTTTCAGGTTCTTTTAGGATCAGAACTTATAAAATCAAGTTCAGAAGAGCGTTCCTTGCTTAAGAATCAAGGCATGCATTCTAGGGAAGATGATGAGATGACATTAAAAGTGATGGGTATATATGAATGTCGTTGCTGACTTCTTGTCTCAAATGTATATGCTGTTTTTATTTTTTATTTTTTCCTCACCTCAAATTGTAATAAAGATTTTCGTTAGGCCTCACCTCATACATCAGTTCTTAGTAAACCTTTGATTAGAATCCAATATATATTGGCAGTACATGCACTTTCATGTAATTATAATATAGTCACCTATGTCGCTGTGTTTGTGGTAATATCTCTGTGAATGTTGTATCCTGGCCAGAAATTGGACACCAAGCAATATGGTATCATATATGGTATTTTATTTAATGAGTTGTATTTTTTTTTATTATGCAAAAATAATATAATTTTTATTCAGTTGAACACAAAAAAGAAAAATTGAGTAACTCCAGTTCGAGCTCGAGCTCGAGCTCTACTTGAATGAGGCTTGTTTATTTTTTCGAGCCGAGTCGAGTTTGAGCTCGAGCTTGACAAGCCATTCACGAGCCGAGTTCGATCAGGAATTTGAGCTCGAGTCGAGTTTCAAGCCGAGTCGAGTCAGACTCGATTTTTTTGCGAGCCGAGTCCAAACATCAGATATTCGACTCGACTCGGCTCGTTTGCACCCCTAATCAATATCATTTATTTCATCTCTCATAGTCTCAGTCTCAGTCTCAGTCTCAGTCTCAGTTGTTTTCACATTCCTTATCAAGATCTTCCATAACATTTGTAGAGGTTTGAGTATTTCTTTCAATTTCTTTTTCTTTTACAAATATGATGAGAAGCTACTTAAAATAGTGTAATGATTTAGTTTTGGACATAATTGCACTCTTGTGACTTGACAAAAAACGCATAAAGAAATTATTATTTAAATAAAATATATAACGTGAATACAATTTAATATGTAACTTAAAAAAAAATTGTATTTATTTTTATGTATTCTTTTCACACATGTGGCTCTATAACTGCACAATTCTTATCATTGTCCCAACCAAAGTCATTTGTGTTAAGCCTACAAAATATGGCATAGAAAATATTGAAATATTTCTTTATTATTTTGATTCTTAATTTTATGTGTGGTTTTTTCTTAATTCTTGCTCTAGGTAACTTGAATTTCAATTCGTTCTCCACAACATAAAAAAATCTATGGTTAAAAGCATGATCTATCCCGTGATTTCCAATATTAACTACATGAAAACAGCCTCAATAAGCTTGTCATCCTCATAGTCAATCCATTTTTTTGTTTTGCACGGACCATAATATTTCAATGTTGATGAGTCCATTTCCAACCTATGCACAAACAAATACGAAGAAGAAAATATAATAGACACGAAGTGGCATTATATCCTTCTGCAAAATATAACAAAGGGATTATTAATATATACCATTTTGTCTCACTGGGTAACATTTACTCACAATTCTCACCGCAATGACATGATACAAATATGTTTATTAAATAACACTCTCTTCTAGAATAGTTTTGGTGCAATAAGATGCTCACTCTTTATAAATAGATCTGATGTAAACTCTGAGTATTTAAGATGAATATAATTTTCAGATCTAAATTTAAAAGATGTTAGATCTAAAGTCAATAACAAATATATGAAAGTGTAAGATTTTAAGTGATCGCTTAGAAAGCCATAGAGAACCTCTATTTATCGCCCTTTAAAGTATATGTTCGTTGCTTTTTTGGTCGTTTCCCCCCTCCTTTTTGTCTATTTAAAATTTGAATTTGCGATTACTAGATCAACAAAATTAGTCTACTGAATCATCAACTGGTTGACTACAATGATAACTGGTCGACTGATTAAGTCAACTGATTTGTTCAGAGGGTTTGAAGGTTTATTTGGTTAAGAATAATCAGTCGATTGGTTTAGAGGATCAGTCGGTCGGTTCTATTTGTACACTGTTTTTGCCTTTAAGAAGTGATCGACTAATATTACCTTTAGGTTGATTGATTTGGATAGTGTGTTCAAGTAATTCATTAATTGGTCATTTAGTCGACTAGCTTTATAAATCAGTCGAGTGATTTTGTTTGTACACTAATTTTACCTTTAAAGATTAGTCGATTGAATCTTCTTTGAGGTTGACTGATTTGGATAGTTAGTTTATAGGCTATTTTGTAAAATATCACTCAATCGACTAGTTTTTAGGATCAGTCAATTGATTTGATTAGTGTAACAAATAAGCTTTAAGAATCAATCGACTGATTCTATAAACTGGTCTACTGGTTTAGATAGTGAATGTCTTCTAGATTATTTTTCTTAGTTTACTTTTTCAAAACCTTTTGATCTTTCAAAACTTAAGTTATGAAAATATTTTGTTTTGAAAAATCATTTGAGGTTAGTTCTTAGATGATAATTTTAAATAGTAAGAGCTTACAACCAATGATCAATCTAATTCTAACGTCACTCAAAACTCAAAATCCAAAATAAGGAAAATGAAAGTCTTCACTTGAATTCTTGGGTTTGAGTGTGTCCAATTTACTTAAATCATCATAATAACATTCCACTTGTTTTGATCTTTGCTTTGGAGCATATTCTTGAGTGCAATCTTTTAGCTTGATGGACTTTTGTCATTTTCTTGGTCAACAATTTTCTTTGACCTATTTGCATTGTTCACTTGGATAAAACATTAGTTCATTGGATAATATTTTATGATCATCAAAATTATTGAGATGCCCTTGGTTGAAAACTTTTAAGGCAACCATATATCATTTGTGCAAACTCAAACGTTGAACCAAATGAAATTGCATAAAACTATTTTAAATTATTCAACAATAATACAATTGAAGAATTACATAATATAAGACTAACAAGTGTTCATCTCACTACTTATCTGCCTTATCTACTTGTCATCCATTCATTAAACATTTTAGCTACTAAATTTGCTCTGAGTGTACTTCATTCGTTCAATGTCTTAATAGTTGTAATTGGATCACTATATACTTCATTAGTTACTTCTTGATTCTCCAGTAGTTGTTCCTTTAGTGGATCTACACGCATTTCCCTTCTTATGAATTTGTGTGTAAAAGATAGCATGACATTATGACTCAATTTTGTGTGTTAATTGGATAAAATGAAACACTTCTAAGAATCGCCCATTGTAGCTTAAGCAATCCTAAACATCTCTCTATTACAATTCTAATTGTTGAATGTTTGGTATTAAACAAGGGAATTTTGTTGGAGATAAATAAATTTAATGTAGACATGTTAAAGTTTAAAATAACATAGATGAAATTTCATAACAAAGCCCCCCATACGTGGAGAAATGATCACCAAGTCTATGTAAAAATTACTATGAAGGTGTCAAGATTCTAGGTCAAAATACTGCATGCGTTAATACTGAGTGTCAATCATTCACGACAAATGTTTGTTGCATTTATGTATACACATATACATATATGTAGGCATGGTGAAAGGTGAGAAGAGTCAATTCAAGTAAAAAGCTATGATTTGTATATACAAAACCAACCTCTTTTCACCTTTCATCATCCATTAGACATGCAAAAACTCATTAAAAATGTATCTCAAATCATTGCTCCAATAATTAATAATAATTAATAAATTTATAATTAATAACTTTTCAAATAATAAACTTAATTTCATATTGAATAATTAATAATTTGATTATCTAATAGTTAGTCCTTTTTGAAAAGAATTATTGTGTTATCAGCTAATAAAATTGGATAATATATAAAATTACAAACATATACATAAAAAAAATTAAATAACTCATATATGTTGTGGTCTAACTAATGACATTATCAAGGAACAAATAAAAAGGAGTTGCCCACGTCACCAACACTTAAATTAATAATTGATCCCTATCTTTCCTTAATAGATATAAGATATATGATGTACCACAAATATACTTTCACTCAGGACTCAATACGTGTCTAGCCTGAATTATATAAACTTGTCAAATAAGTATACCGAGATTCTATCATCTCGAACACATTCAACAATAACCTAAGTTATCTCTTAAAACCACCTGACGTTGCTTCCACAGTATATCGGGATACCGACGTCATAATGATGGGACAACCATTTACAAAAATATTATGACGTAAGTCGTCATGATGAAAATACTGCCGCCTGACAGACGGCGCAGTCTAGCTATGCCTAAAGACGAAATAAAGTCCTAACCCTACATCGCTGTACAATCAGTGACGAACAATGACATAAATAGCTCATGATAAAATTGCCTCCACCGCATGACACTAAAAACAAAGCTCCCTCAATCTATAAATACACTGAAGAAAGATATGTACAAAGGATCAGATTTTATTTATTAACAGAAAAGAAGATATTATTAAGTCAAGTGAGATTTTTTTACTTCATCTCATTTAACCATCGGAGCGGCTACCCACTGGAGCCCAACCCGGTGGCTTTCTGATTTTATTTGTTCGCAGGATTGTTCACAGCGACGGTCAAGTCCTTGACGAGCCAAAAATTACAGCATCCAATATATATGTTTTTTTTGCAAATATTCACAATAATGTTAAAAAGATATATTTTTCTTTTTTGAAATTACATTTTAGTCAATCACAACGGAATTTTTTTGATAGTTCCGTTTTATTCTTTCAGGAGTAACTTACCGTTAAACCCACCCCGTTACCCTTCCGTCTCCATCACGAATTTCATAGTAGCTATGTCTGCTTCTTACTATTACATAGAGAGCCGAAACCGTTTACATATCTGTTTGGCGGGGACGAAGAGAAATTCTGGACAGAGAGGAAAGTGAACAATGGCGGACTACGAAGGAAGGTACGAAAGGAATGGAGAAGATCTCGACAACTACGGTTCTTCGCCTCAGCCAAGAGGTGGGAGCCATGGAGGTGTCGATGATTACAGCGATTCCAAGTCTCAGGTATTACATATTCTTATAGTTATCTTTACAGCTATCGTTTAATTATTCTCTGTTTGTATTTATGGTTTTTATTGATTCTATTTGAAGAGATCCTGTCATGAGAAGATAAGAGTACACCAATTGACTGTGGTTTTAGGGTTTTCGAATAATTTGGAATTTTTATAAATTTTCTATTGGCAATCAGTTAATTTCTGGTTGATGGATTTGGGACTGCTGTGTTTCTTTCATTGAGGAATTGAGAATACGCATCTGAATGTGATTTAGTTTTTGGATGAATTTTGGGTGTGAATTATATGTTTATATGACTCCTTGCCTTTTGACTTGAGCTAAATCCTGGTTTAGTATCTATAAATAATAAGACATTGAAAACTTGTATCTCCTTTTTGGTTAGGACATCTCCGGCGGTGAACCAAACCCCTTCTCAAACTCAAATTTGAGTCGAGAACTCTAAAAAGAATGCTCTCAATCAGTAAACTCAAACTCATGCCAAATCTATTGAAAACAAATCACCGGCTCAAAGAAAATTTGAATCACAGACTCATACAATACTATTCACAGACTCAAATCACTGTTCAAAGCAAATTAAAAACTTTTGGAACATGATAGGAATTATTTTGGGACAAGGTGAGAATTTTTAAAAGAGATTTGAGTAAAAACTAAGTGACTGCCGTAGAGCATCAAACTCAAATGAAACTTTTACTCAAATTTGAGTCATGGCTGGAGATTGCCTTAGAAATAATGTTTTTTGTTTGTTTATTGAAAATTTAATATTACTGTATTATTTGCAGCCCGGTTCTCGCGACTATGAAAGAGAGTCTTCAAAAAGCAGGGAAAAGGAAAGGGAGAAAGGGCGTGATAAGGAGAGGGACCGTGGCAGAGATAGAGACAGGGAGAGGGAGAGGGATCGAGACAGAGACCGTGATTATCACCATAGAGACCGCAACAAGGATAGAAGCGAGAGAAGGGAAAGGGACAGAGATAGAGATGGTGATGACTATCACCAGAGTCGAGACAGTGAGAGGTACGTGAAATTTAATTTATATTATTTCAGTTAGATTTGATTTATAAGTTTATTTGTGGGCAGTTAAACTGGAACCTTTTTTTTTTTTGGAATGAAAACGATCGAGTTAAATTGGAACTTTTGATCACATGACTTTGAGTGGTTTGTGGTAGTTTTTTTTTGCCAGAAGGTAGATATTATTAATAAAGGAAATCAATGGCCAACAGGCCTACAACCATCACAATGAGAAGAAGCATGTATCCAAGAGGTTTGTGATAGTTGATGTGCTAAAACCAGTTATAATATTTGAATATATTTGAATTGGGTTATGTAACTGCAGTGCACCCATCTTTCTTAATTGCTTTTCCTGTTTATATATACATAAAGTTCTCTCTGTCCAAACCTAGGTATTGAGGATATGTGATTTACATTATGTTTAGAAGTTTTGGACAGAAAAGTAAAGAAAGGATAACTTAAAGATCATCTTCAAATGCTTGAATGTTTAGGAGAAAAATGAGCCATCTTCACTATTTTTTTTTTCTTTATATAATAAGTTCTCTCTTTGGAAGTTTTGGACATAAAAAGGGAGGATGACTTAAAATACCAAGAAAAAAAAAAAAATGGAAAAGAGAAGAAAGAAAATGATGATCTTCATCTTGTTTGAATCTTTAGGAGAGAAATGCAAGGAAACTCATTAGTCTGTTTTGTCAAGACGACATAAAAGAAAAGAAAGTATATATGGACTATTTAATAATTATAAATTATCTTGACGGATCACAAAAAAAAAATTTGTACTTTTTTTGATTAAATCTTCTCATTTCCTTCCTTTATGAAACATTCAAATGAAAGAGTTTGGTATCCTCTTCTTGAATCATTTCTTCTTCTTCCAAACGAATTGTTAATTTTGCTTGTAGGCGGAGAGACTATGACAGGGACAAAGAGGACAGGCATAGACATAAGTCTCGATCTCGCTCGCGGGGTAGGTCAGAGCATAGATCAAGTTCACGATCAAGAAGGTAAGTTATAACAGTTCTCAAATTTATCTTTAGTCCATCTTTCCGAAATGTGGTTTCCATTTTGGTTGAAATTGTAAAAGCAGTTATTGATTTGCTATGGTATTGCTAGAATCTTTTTATTTGTGCGTTCGATATTGTTCAAGCCCTTTTCAAGTACTAAGTTCAAGTGGCACTTTTTGTAAAAAATAATAGTACTGGCTGTTTGAAAGTGTTTGTGTTAGTTTGGGATGAGAGAAGTGAAACACAAGTTTTAGATTGGATTAGGGTAAAAACTTGATTTTTCACTGGAAGGGTATAAGTTATTACCTTTAGTTGATATCTGTTACCTTTTGAGTTAAAAGAAACTTTCATTTGATTATTAACTGTCATTGGTTATGGAAGCTGGGAAGGTTAGGGAAGCCGCGACATGATATTAGCATGCATATGAAGTGTTGTATGGTACTTTAATGTAGTTTGTAGCAGCTGTTGCAACTAGTCACCTTTGTGTGCCGAAAGAATTTCCTCTTTTTACATGTGGAGCTGCACTCAATAATTTTCATGCTTTAATAAGTTATTCTTTTGAATTTTTTTTTTTTTTGGGGGGGGGGGGGGGTTGTTGGGAATAAAATGGTATTTATGATGTAAATGAGTGAAATGAACTGTTTCAAGCCTTTTTTCCCTCCCTTATTAGAAGACATCCATTTTCTTTTCCACGCAGGTTACTTAATATGCTTTTTGCTTTATTATTTTTTCTATTAAATATAAAAATCCAAGGCTGTCCAAAGAGTTTTGTCTTATACTATGACTGGACTATTGGAGATCTGTTTGAAATAGTGGATAATGTTAATGCCATGTGGTTGGGGTTACTGTAAAAAAAGCCATTAGCTGGGTTTCTTGCATGGATATGGGTTAAGTCAGTATAGTTATAGGCAAAAGACGCTCTTAACGTACCAAAGTCCCACATTGCCCAAAAAGCAAGATAACAAAAAGTGTTAGCCATGAACAAAGTAAGGTGCTAATTTATAAAAATAATGAAGAGATATATTAGTTGTTAAAAGTTCATTTATTATAAGTTAAACAATATCTTATATAATAGTTCTCATTAACAAGGTAACACTAAAAATTTTACTCTTAACCAACATGGTCTAACTTACTTGGTACATCCATGATCCACCACCTCCCCATATGGGAGGTTGAGGGTTCAAGATCCTTTTAAGGGTTAAAGTGTGGGTGTGTATGAGATTTACCTATCAAAAAGAAAAAAAAATTATTCTAAAAATGACATGTGACATTTAATTTTAAGCAAGGAAACCATTCTTAGTTTTTTCTTCCCTTTCTTCTTCTTTTATATTGGGTAAAAATTATTTGGACAAAAATATCCTTAGTCCTAAAACAACACAAGATACACGAGGAAACTTAGTTAAAATAAGTTTTACTACTAAGGTTCTTGCCTTAATGCGTTTTTCCTTAGTCAAGGTGCGCCACACCTCATTTTTGCCTTGGTTTTTTGCCTAGTTGAGTGTTCGGTCTCCTTTAACAGCACTGGTTTAAGTGTTGGGTGTGGGGCCTGTGGGCCATCTGTCTAGGTTCCAAATAAAGAAAACAGGGAAAAATTCCTAGAAGTAACAAATATTTTTTTTTTTAAAAGATCATTTAAATATGATGAATCAGAATTTATATTGCTAATTTTATGTTTTCAACACCCAAGAAAATGTTCATGATAACTTCACCCGTGATTTTAGAAGCCAAAAAAAAAAACAGAAAAGTATCTTCGAATTAGAAAATTATTTTTGAACCCAAAATCTTACCAAATAAAGATTGAACTATGAATTAAAGAGGATTCATATATTTTTAAGCAAAATCAACTAAATCCAACTTGAAAAACAAAAGATATTTCCAGTGATCTGAGATCTCAAACAATAGGACATGTTTTTTGGGACCTTTGAAATGCTTTAATCTCATCCACAGCCACAAATATTGGGTTTGGCAACTTCAAATCTGTAGATATATGGTCAAAAATGGATTTCCCGGCCTTTGGAAAAGTAGAGAAGGAGAGAAAGTGTGAAAAATGAGTGGAATGATCCAGAGTTCCAGACTGCTTTTTCATGATCCCCACACTGTAAAACCCATTACAGTTTTGTAATGGTTGTTACAACCATGAATTTTTTGTAGACATATTGATAGGGAATAGGAAAGATCACCACTCACACTATACAAAAACCTTGAACTCATGTGTTGACAGCAATGTCCTTAATCAAATTAGAACCACGCGAAAAGTCTTAATCCCTGGTAAGTCTCTTTCCGAGAGCATTCGTTGGCTATTCTCTCCCAAATCCACCTTGTTCTGTTATCTTCTGATTCTCATCCTCAATCAGTTGGTACTGTTTCTTCATGAGTGCAGTCTCACCCTTCATTTTTCTTGAGTGTTTCCTTCTATCAGTTCTTGTGAGAACCAAACTGAACCCAAAATTGTTGGGATTCCTCCATTTTATATGAAAAAGATGCTAAATGTTTAAGACAAGTGGCGCTGTCAAACCATTTTTCTTGAGTGTTTCTTCGATTATTTCTTGTGAGAACCAAACTCAACCCATAATTGAGTTGTCATTCTGTTGTCATGTTTGTTGCGTTCCTCCGTTTTATATGAATTAATGTTACTCAAGGTCCATTATTTGTAGTTTTTTTTAATTAATTTTATAAACTATTGTTCTTGGTATTAATAATAATACCTGCAGCAAAAGGATCAGTGGTTTCGACATGGCCCCTCCAGCTTCTGCAATATTAGCTAGAGCTGCAGCTGCCACAGGTACATGTCCCTTCTTATTTGATTATGGTGGTTATATTTTCATAACTGCTATTTTTCTCTTGGTGTGATATAGTGTGGAAAGTTCTAATCAAATTGCATGGTGTAATTTTGGTAAGCTATACTGGTTTGATCTATTATTTGCATGTGATTTTGAGCCATGATCCTTAGGCTTACTTTTCTTTTAGTTGTTTACTTGGTGAAATAATTCTGAAACTGAGAGAATATTTGGTTTTTTCTTGTGTTTGGTGTTTGTTTGTTTCTATGTCTTGTCTTTCGTTGTAAGAAGGCAATGTTGGGCTACTAGCCCCACTGTGCTGACAATGGGCGTGAGCCGACCTCTGTAGCTTTAATGTACAAGGAGGAATCAATGCACCAGTTTGATGGGTCTTGTTCGTCTTCAACTGGCAACTATTGCCTGTTTTGGTAGATTTACAAATATTTCCTCCCGTGCTTGAATATGATGCATTCCTTTCATCTATTTTGATAAATTTTATTGCAAGAGCCTAGCATTTACTTAAATTATTGAATTATCAACAAATGTGAAGTGATGCCTGTCAGTTAGTACTTGTCATCATAGAAGATGACTTACAAGTTGTTCTGGGATGTAATTCTGTTAGCCTTTGCAGGTCAGATCCCTGGGATCACCCCAGCCATTCCTGGAATGCTTCCAAACATGTTTCCGTTAACATCTGGGCAGGTATATTTTCCCACTCATGCAATGAATATTTCTACAACCTTCGGTTCCTTTTTTTTTTTCTTCCCCTTATGGCATTCAAGTGTTTGGTTCACTTTTTTTTAAAATTATTTTTGGGGTTTTCATTCAGCAGTTCGGAGCTCTTCCTGTTATGCCAGTTCAGGCAATGACTCAGCAGGTTAATGGGATCGAGCTATGTTGTTTTTGTTTGTTCTACCTCTTTTTTTTTTATTATTTAAAATTCTGCATCTTTTTATTTTATTTTATCCCTTAACAACATAATATATTTTAAATATTAAAATTTCAGGCTACTAGACATGCTCGACGGGTGTATGTTGGTGGCCTTTCTCCCACTGCAAATGAACAGGTTTCTCTGTCCATCTCATTGACTTTGCCTACATTATTTCTCTTCTGTGTTATTTATATTATATCACATTTAGATGATGTCATCTCAATCTAATACTAATGTTTTCAAATTCAGGTTGACTCTATTGCTTTATTTATATCCTAGGTTGTAGATTTTTATTTTGTTTTATCACATTCAAAAGATGTAATCTCAATGTGGTACTTTTGTTCATACATACCTGTAAAGAAGCAATCACTGTTTCTTAATTTCCAATCATAGTACTGAAGTTGAACCATGAATTGAACCCTGGAGTAGTATGGTTTTATTATTATACCACTTATGAAAAAAAAACACATTGAGGCATGCGAACCAGCTGGTTTAATTAAGAGCTGGTTGACCCAACTAAATCTTTAAGAATCGACGGATTTAGGTATAATATATAATGGGTATCATTGTGAATAATGTATGTTTTTTACAGTATTTTGCAACACAAAAATTGTAAATATAAAATAATCGAGAAAATTGAGTCAAAAATTAAAATGGAACTTAACTTCATTCATCTATTCTCTTCTAAGACGAATAGAGCCTTAATATATAGGTCATCAATATTACCAACAAGCTCTAGTTTGGTTGATACCTCCTCCACCTTCTCATATGGAAGGTTGAGAGTTCAAGTCCTTTTAAGGGACAAAGTAAATGTGTTTGAGATTTACTTATAAATTATATATATATATATATATATATATAATTTCAACCTTCATTTGAATTATTTTTGGTGCCTTTCATCTTATCACTGTACCACAATGACAATATTTTTCTTGCACATAATTTCACCATGGTACTATATTTCATTCTTTTATTCTACTTCTTCATTTTTTTTTCTATTTCTTTTATTATCCTCTTCAATTGTTCTCATTGTTTTTATTATGTTGTTTACTTTCTAAAAGCCTAAATGTTTTGTGAAAAATCTTGAAAAAAAAGGGGTGAAAATTTCATGTTTAGGCTTGTAAAATGTTTAAGTTGTTACAAGAAGTTTAGTGAGTGATTTAAATCTTCATACATTCTTTTTGTAAATTAGTGCCTAATTGGACTATTTCATAAGAATTTTGGTTATAGATTGCTATTTTATTATGTAATCATAATTTTTTTCACCATAAATATCTTTGTAAAATAATTTTCTTAACTTATTTTTGTATTTTTCTACTATATTTTTGTATTTTTTTTTAAATTATATAACTGATGGACTCAACTGTTAACCAGTGAACCGATGAACCAGTCTCTTGACAAGTTTAATGTCCGTTTCAGTTTCGATAACTGTGTTTCAAATGTTTTTGGGGGATAAATAGCTACTATAGAGATTCACTTTCTTATTTGGTGTATTATTACTTTGGGTTTAAGTTGACTTTTTGGTGTGGTAGCTAATTGAGTTCATTAACTTGCTAATCAACTGTAGCATTTAGGAATATATTTCCAAACAATAGATATGTGGCCGTCTGTCTGATGTTAAACTTTGTTGTGTGTGTGGATGGCTGTTTTTTTTTTTTTTTTTTCGTTTCGTTTTGTTTTTTAGTTTGACCTAATCTTAATTTTTTGTGATCTTTTATGCAGTCTGTGGCAACCTTTTTCAGCCATGTTATGCTTGCAATTGGAGGAAACACAGCTGGTCCAGGTTAGTCAAATTTTGATTGCATTTTTTTTATGCTACTTAGTTTCCTATTTTAATCGGATGTCTTCTCTCTCTCTGTCATGTTCAGGGGATGCTGTTGTCAATGTTTATATTAACCATGAGAAGAAGTTTGCTTTCGTGGAGATGAGATCTGTTGAGGAAGCTAGTAATGCCATGGCCTTAGATGGCATTATTTTTGAGGTATTTGAATGCTTCTGACTCAGCCATATCTTTCAATAGTTTACTGGATATAACATTTTTATAATGTTCTGAATTTTTTTTCTCAAATCTTGTTGCAATTTTTATTTGTCATATACTATTTGTGCTGACCTGTTTGTCTTCATTTTTCTTATGTCCAGGGAGCACCAGTAAAGGTGAGGAGGCCTAGTGATTATAACCCTACGTTGGCTGCTACACTTGGTCCCAGCCAACCCAATCCCAATCTGAACCTTGCTGCTGTCGGGCTAACACCAGGATCTGCTAGTGGGCTTGAGGGTCCTGACCGTATTTTTGTGGGTGGGCTTCCTTATTATTTCACAGAAGCACAGATCAGGGAGCTGCTAGAGTCTTTTGGGTCCCTTCGGGGTTTTGATCTAGTGAAGGACAGAGAAACTGGAAACTCGAAAGGCTATGCATTCTGTGTTTACCAGGATATCTCGGTTACAGATATTGCTTGTGCTGCTCTTAATGGAATTAAAATGGGTGATAAAACTCTTACTGTTAGGCGTGCCAACCAGGGTGCTTCCCAACCTAAACCTGAACAAGAGAGTGTATTGTTGCATGCACAGCAACAAATAGCATTGCAGGTGAGAAATTTTCATTTACCATCTACTTGTTTAGCAATATACTATGGTGCCTGTGCTTAACTATCCTATTTGGATAGACTGCACATTATTAGCCATGGGTTTTTACATTTATTTTTTAATACCATTTTCTTTTGCAGAGGCTCATTTTACAACCGGGTGCACTAGCCACCAAGGTTTTATGCTTAACTCAAGTGGTTTCTGTGGATGAGCTTAGAGATGATGAGGACTATGAAGACATACTGGAAGACATGAGAGCAGAATGTGGAAAATACGGTAAATACTTGGAGCGACCAGTGGTTCATCAAGGCAGTCTTTTCTTGCATTTATATTGATTTTCTTTGTGTTATATCTTTCTGTTTTACAGCCTATTGTAGTCCCACATTCTGCTATACAGAATCAGGCCCTAGCATACAGACAGAAGACTCCCTAACTTCTATCTATATTCACCTGAGACCTTTATTCTGTCTATCCTTGTAATTTTTTGCATATCAATTTTCATTGTATTTTGCAGGTACCTTAGTTAATGTTGTCATCCCACGGCCAAAACCCAATGGTGAACCATCCCCAGGGGTTGGAAAGGTTAGTATGAACTTGCCTGCTTCCCTTGTCAAATAACCATCTTTGCTATATGAATTCTTTCTGATGGTAGATAAAAACTTTGTTGTACCAAGTTTTTTTTGAGCGACAGAATCATGTGGCTAATACTGGATGAAGGTTGGATTAGTTCTTATTATTATCCCAATGAAGGAAATATTTTGCCTAGAGTATCTGAAAATGATGGCATTATCTTGAAGCAAATATAATACTTGTCTCGTGCATTATGCACCTGGAATTCTCAAGTGCGATCAATCTGGCTTATTTGATTTATCTAATGTCCAAACTGCCGATAAAAATTATCTTGTTTCTTTGTAGGTGTTCTTGGAGTACGTGGACATTGATAGTGCTACAAAAGCTCGAACAGGATTGAATGGGAGAAAATTTGGTGGGAATCAAGTGGTGGCTGTCTTTTATCCAGAAAATAAGTTCAACCAGGGAGATTACGATGGCTAGTTATAGTCGTCATCCCATATTGTAGGAGGATCTTTCTCATGGATGGTTCATAAGAGGTTTATGTTGTAGATACAGTTTATAGATTCCCCACTTTTCCCCTCCATATATTAGCTGTGTACTATTACCATCTTTTGATTAGTCCTTTTAGTTTTTTAGTCATGTTTTTTTTATTAAATTTCGTTTAAATTGGTTTTATGGGAGTTTCCATCCAGGGGGATTTAGTGGTTGTGGATGAGGTCTCTTTTGAGTGCCAAGAGACGAGTAGAGGATACAAAAGGAGGGAGTATTTTTTTTCAATCTAAAAAAAATATTTAGCATGTTCTAATTGTCTTAAAAATATTTAGAAAGCCCATGTTTAGCACTTTAAGTTCGCGTAAAAGTATTTGGAAAACCCATGTTGGCAGGATCTACTAAGCCTAACTTTTCCTGCATTAGGTTTGTGCTTATCGTGCTTGTATAAAGATGTGAATGGAAACATTGACTTGTTAATTCACAATGATTATCAATGCACTTAGGAATGGCAATTTGTCTCCCTCTATTGGGGACCTGTCCCGTTCCATTCCGTTTCTAATGAGGCCGGTATGGGGTGTTTATACACGGGGTCGGGGGCGGGGTCAAGATGTAACTTTTAAAACTTCGTAGGATTTGAGACAAATTCGGGAGATTGTCATCTGTCTTGTTTATATATTAAGTTTTTTTTTTTTTTATTTATTCTTATATATATTATATTTATTAATAAATAACATTATATAAAATTAGTTTTAAGATTTTTCATATCATATTTTTTTCTTGTATTAGTTATTTTGACAAAAAAATAATAATTTACTTATCAAAATAAAAGTTTTAACTTACTTAAAAAATATATATATCGGGGTTCGGGGCAGGGAGGGACGAAGTCAAGAATATAAACAATGTCGGGGTCGGGGTTAGGGTTAGGGTTAGGGTAAACTTAAACGGGGAAGGGTTGGGGGTAGAGAATATAAACGGGGTTATGGTTGGGGAAGGGCCATCTTGTTCCCAATTCGTCCTGTTGCCATTCCTAAATGTACTGTAGACTCTTTTTTTTGGATAACCAAAAGCAAAGCTCTAAATGGACTTAGTCACTCGTAGATTTAGTGTAAAGGTTCGAAATTTTGGAATAAATTTTTCATTTAAATAAATGTGTATATGTATATTTAATGTATTGTATGTGTATGTGCATGTGTGTGTGTGTGTGTGTGTATATATATATATATATATATATTGTATGGTGTACATGTATATGTATGTAGTATTATATACCATATGTGTGCCTGTGATTAAATAAATATATATGTATGTAAGTTGTGTATAAAAATATATATATATATATATATATTTAATGCATTTAAATATATATACATATTACACAATGTATGTAGGCTACAGTGTGTGTGTAGGCTGCAGACCGTGTGTGTGTGTTGTGTGTATAATTTAATATATACATATACATATATATATATATATATACATATATATTGAAGAAAACTAACAATGCAAGCTAAGCATTAAATGCAAAGCTGCATTGCTGCATGGGACAAGAGAGAAAGTCAGAAAAGGGAGTGGGAAGAGAGAGAAAAAGGAGATTAGACTTGGGGCAGGTGAGTGATGTCTGTGTATACATAGAGATTTGTTGTGTTAAAGGGGAAAGAAATCAGTGAGAGAGTGAGGCTGTGCAAAAGAGGTCGTGCACATTGGGGGAGGCTCAAAGAGAGGAACCAGAAGCTTGAACTAAGGAAGAGAGAGAAGCTGCACCAGAGAAAGATCAGAAAGTGGGTAAGCCATGCTTAGTTCTGTTTTAAATTTTTTTTTAGCATTATAGTTAGTTTTAAATTTGACGTCTTGTTGAGCATAAACCATAGAGCGAAATGCAAAAAGAACTAAGTTAAAAGGTTGAAGAATCAGTGAGAAAAGCTAGGTTGCAGGTCGGGGGATAGAATGTGAACCATGTAATCTTATGCATCAAACTCAAATCTAACCATGAGGAACTGATCCTCAGTGGTGCAGAAACCGATATGAACCTTTGTTGGATTTAAACAGTGAAAGAAAAGGCTCGAATTTGAAAAATCTTAGTTGGCCGGAGCTACGGTTCTTGGCCATTTCGTGGAGATCTAATGGATAAAAATGAAAACCAAGATTAGGAATGAAATCTATGGGGAAAATGGGAGAAAAATGCATTTTTAAAACATGAAAACTGGCCGGAAAATGGTCACCGGCACCGGAGAAGATGCCGGAACCTCGCCGGAACCCTACCGGAAAATCGAGGAAGAAGGGGCACTGTTCGAGTCTTGGGTTCGGGTCAGTTCGGGTCGGGTTAAGACCGACTCACCCCCACGTGTCAGTCGTATGTTATAAATTTAAAATGAGATTGGGGGGTATTGAAATTAAAATTAAAATTAAGAATAGAGATATCCTATCCCTGTTTTGGGGACTGAGCCACTGTTTGACTATTCGGATTTGGAATAGGAAAATTTGAAATTCTGAATTAACCCCTCAACTTTTTGAAATTCTAATTTGATCCCCAAAACTTTGAGAAATTCTAATTTGACTCTAGAACTTTGAAATAATTATAGTTTAACCCCCTGAATAAAATATTAATTAATTATTAATTTAATTAATTAATTAAAAATAAAAGAAAAATTACAAAAATGCCACTAAGTCAAATAACGGTCAAACGAACTCCGATTTAAGTAAACAAATAGTAAATTTTTATTATTTCGAGCATTCTGGACTCAACCGTGGAGTGCGATTTGCAAAAAGAAGTCTTGGGAGGTAAGAACCCGTAAAAGTGCAAAATGATCGTTTTGCCCTTTTTAGTACAAAAGTCCAAATTGAATTCCGCGAAAGCCTAAACTGACTTTGTTCGACATTCCAGACTCAATGGTAGAGTCTATTTTAGCAAAATAGAAAGTCATGAAATAAAGACATAAAATTTGATGAATAGCATAATTCAAGTGGCAATAGACTGAGTTACATTTTATGATTTTAGGGACACCGAAAGGCAAGGAGAAGGTGGTCTGACCTTCTACATTATCACTGTTGGTTCAGCTACACTGCGAGCACGATTTCTTAGGGTTGAGAACAACCCATCAGGTATGATATTTTGCTAAGTAAGAAATAGGATTAAGTTTAGGAGTAATTGCCATGTTAACTTGATGATTCACATATTTGTTTGATTGTTTATGTGCTTATGTGTTTCTTGTTATCTTTTTGAAAGTTTGGTTAAGTGAAAAATGTGGATCATAACTGTATATATATTCCAAGTGCTAGTGCAATATGTGAATTATATTCTTCGAGAATTGTTGAGATTATGAAATATGTAACTTAAAGCATGTGTTTAAATGGACTATGTATGGCATGTACCCTTGATGAAGGGATTTTGTGATCGGAATGTTATTGTGTAACACATTGTCTAAAGCATACTTCATGTGTGGATAAGATGCTTTATTAAGATTACATCATGGCGTGGTGGAATCAGAGCATATTAGCATAGTGTGATTCCTTGGAACATAGTGTGAGTTGAGCATGTGGTGCTGTACATTATGAGGGTGTAGATCCTGTGGTGAAAAACTTAAAATCGGCTATTGGTACTCGCATGCCAACGGGGTCTAGACCGTGAAGCGAGACATACTGTGGTACTTGCAGGCCAACGAGGAAGGACCGTAAAGCGAGATATAAGTGTGGCATGGAGTTTGCATAGGTGCGTCACGCATACTGTTCATGTACTGCATTGATGATATTGGATGACATTTAGATATAAATGTACACTTGCACATGCTATGCCTTAATTTTGTTTCTTGCATTAACATTATATTATACCAGCAGTTGAGCTGACCCATTCGTGAGATATCATATTATAGATGACGCCCTGGCTACATGAGACTCGGTGATGTCTTAATAGAAGAAAGAATTTGAAGCGTTTTGGCCCTTGGGGCATATTTGGAGATGTAAGGGCTTAAGCCCGTAATGATATGAACAATTTTTTTTTTTTTTTCTGGACTGTACTCTACATTTTATGTGTTGATGAGGACGGATGCCTATCTAGTTAAATCCTCTAAGTTGTCATTTATTTACCTTTCTTGTTTTATATCGCTCACCTCCGGGTTTGTGAAAATTTGGGGCATGACTTTTGCTCCCAATAAAAAAAAATAGAGTAAATTATGCTAATCTTTCTGGAGACTTTTGACAATTATATGAGATTTTTTAAATAATATTAATTTTTATTTTATTTTATTGATAAACTATAAATACCGTTTTCGATCAATTTTTTTTTAAATGATAAAATTGTCTATTTTATATCTTTTTTTTTGTTATTTTTTTCAATTTTGATGAATTTTTACTAAGTTTTTTTAAAAAGTTTTTATTTTATTTTATATAAAAATAAATTTTATATTTTAATCAAATTTTATTTGAAAATTAAAAAATTGGCCAAAAGTTTAAAAATATTTTTTAAAAAAATTAATGAAAGAGATAGTTTTGTTATCAGGGGATTTATGACAATTACATTAACTTCCACTGATCTTTTATACTTTACTTAATAATATCATAATATAAAAATATCTCTTTCCAGTCTTTAAATTTATCTTTATATAAAAAAAAAAAAATCTTAACAAAAAAAGTAAGAAAAATTGATCAAAATTGAAAATAGAAAAATATAAAAGTAAATAAATAAAAAGGGTAGGTTTGTCATTTTGAAAAAAAATTGACATAAGAGAATATTTATATATTTTCAGGTAAAATAAGGAAGGTTAGGATAATTTCATAAATCTCAAGAGAGATCAGTATAATTATTATAAACTTTAGAAGAAAAAAAAAGTTAATATAATTTACCCTAAAATTATCTATAAATGTCTCTTACCACAGTACAATTCTACATTTCAAAGTGAAGTTTGCACACTTCTTAACTCTACATTTCATCTCAAAAAATGTCAAATAATAACTCAAACTAATAGGTCCTCTCAAAACACCAAGAAAATTCCCAATGTGATCAAACATGGTATGGAAACCGACATGAGTTCGTGAACAAGCACATCACACGTATGATCCATTCACAAATGTCAGTTACATAAGAATTGGGTGAGATTACAACCACCCGTCAACAATAAATCACAAAAAAAATGATAAATTATTATAGTCAAAATCAATCCACAAAATATGTGAGTTTAAGGTATACTGCCGTTGACATCTCCTATCACTTCTAAAAGCATGTTTTGGCAACATGAGTCATAATGAAGCACACGAGTGTGATTAAGTTATAAATAGGCTCAAAAGAGAGAAATGATTAGATGCAAAAATGATTAAATTGATTCTAGCTAATCCAACATCCAAACAACAATCATTTGGATTCAAAACAAGCTATAATATAGATTATTAAGGATGACACACACACACACACACACACACACATATATATATATATAAATATAGATTACTAAGGATGAACTAATCGTGTCTTATCTTTAATTGTCATACTACACCGATCCAAATGACTTCGAAAAGTATTATCCGTTTATTAGTAGTGCCAGATTCAAAAATTACAGTTAAGGGATGAAAATGTAAATATGTCAAAATTTAGAAGGACTTTTATTAATATTTGAAAATTTTGAAGAGGGCCTGAGTTCTAAAATTTTTAAAAATTCTAAGGGGTAAAAAAAATAAAATTTACAAATCCTTTTTTTTTTTTGGGGGGGGGGGGGAATGGCCCCTAGTCCCCCATTAATTAAATGGTTGTTGCAATGAAATTATGTTTAGTGAAAAAATATTAGATTGGTAAATGACAATGCCATAGATATATTTATATACTATATAAAATATTAACCATGTTCATTTTTTTTAATTGTTTTTCTTATCAATAATATCATAGCATGCATGTTTAAAATTTTAATTATAAGAGAGGATATGTATTTAAATTTAATTATGATAGAGGCTATGAATGAGGAAGCAACCCCATCTTGCTTAGCATTAGCTGTCTTTATTCTATATTTATTACACCTATATATTAACTGAAAACTGTGGCATTTTAAAACACGGCGTCAATTACAGGTACCCATGTAAGTAACAACTCAAAATAGCATTTCTTTTCTCTCCATTAAATTTATTAAAAATCTTAAATATTCAATCACTTTTGACTATTTGGAGGCAAGGTATCAGAAAGTTGGAAAACACAGCTGATAATTTCAAGGTTTCACTACTTTTGTTTAAGTGACATAAAAAATAAGACCACAACATTAATATATATATATATATATGTGTGTGTGTGTGTGTGTACAATTTCAATATGTTCATATAACAATATATATATTCATCGCAAACATGTACGATATAACAGTCAACATACCTTATTTCTATTGATTTAAAAAGTCTTGATTGATCCATTGTCTGCAAGGAGACGAGGAAATGTCTTATATTCTTCTCTGTCTTAGGTTACTAAATTTAATGGAGAGATTGCAAGATTGCAACAAATTGAGCGAGAGTAGGAATAAATTCCTATATTTATGACTAAAGTGTAAATCTTAACTCATAAAGAAATGTTAATAAAAGAATTTACATATAGTCTGTAATAAAATATACCAATGCTTAAGTGATGATTAAGTTGTTGTTTCAACAACTCAAATTGATATTAGTTATATCGAGCATATATGATTCAGTCAGAATTTGATAGTATATCGATACCCAAGTGACGTAGTTGGGACATTGTACGATATAAGAATTGGATTGCACGATAATTTTTAACAAAAGGCTCACAACTTAATTTTTACTATTTGAATGGTCATAACATGCTGATAGATATCACTCATGACTTGTAAAAACTTTAAAAAATAATAATTATTAATTATTTTTATTAAAGGTAGATATCACTCATGACTTGTAAAAACTTGAAAGAATAATGATTATTAATTATTAATTATTTTTATTAAAGTGAGAATCAGAAAGACTTTTAATTCAAATTAAATTATAAAGAGTTTTAATTTGTGACATTTGAAACTATTAATTCTTATTATAAAATTAGTATGGATTTAAGGAGTTACATACAAAACGGTGATGTGTAATTTGAAGAATGAAGAGGGTCTATTTGCTATTAACAGTTAATAGTGATAGTTTCATAATTTAACTAAATCATAATATGATTAGAGTTAGAGTTGACTTTATAAATAGGACATGTAAAAATAGAAATTGAAGATGACTTTTTAGATGATAAATTATTTTATTTATAGAGAATATTTGAAGTGAACAAAAATTGGGAGGGAACTATTTGAAGAAAATTAACTAGAGGAGAAAAAGGGAGGAAAGGCTTGAGACAGAATGAATATAGAGACTGAAAAAAAGTTTGGAGGAAAATAGTTTTTGAGGTGAAATGAAATAAAATAACTTTTGATACAAAGTGATATATTTTTTTTAAAAAAAGATTTTGAATAAAAACTTAAGTAATCATCAGAAATGTTAAACTTAAATGAAGCTTTTATTGAAACTTTAATTTAAATTTGAATAAAATCCTAAATTATCATTAGAGATGGCCTAAAATTTTGAAATATTCAAAAAATATTTTGGATGAAAAAGGCAAGAGTAGAAGTTTGTGCCAAAATTAGTGAGGGAGTATTCACATATTTCCTACGAGATAAACGGTATGTTTAGATGGACGCTGAGGTTTGAGAGTTTAAATTCAACTCTTTTGATATTTGAATGTTTGTTTTGATATTTTTGAAATGATCATTCAGATGTTTCCAAATCCAAGCGTTTGCTTTGAAAAAGTGTTAGTAAGAGATATTTTTTCAAACTTGTATTTTAGAAATTGCTGTTTTCTATCTATATAATACATTTAACACTTTTAATAGCTCATTCAAATACCATAATATCATTTAAATCTATTTCAAGTACATTTATTTAAATACTTACAGCTTAACTGAAACTGTATTTTTTCAAATTACACTTTTCTCAAATCATATTTTTTCACTACCCATTCAAATGAGCAAGAAATCAATATTTCAAAACTTATTATAAATTTGGTGAAATTTGAATTTGGGCCATAATATGTTCAAATCCTAATAATCAAACGAATTGATAAAGAATTGGTTGTGAACTCAAAATTTTAGCCCAAAGGTCAGCAATTTATCTTTGTTTTTAATATGCTTACTGATTTAGTTGAAAATGTTATGTCAAATTATTCCATAATGTGTTTAAAATTTACTGAAATTTGGTTTCAAAACAAATTATTTCATTAAAAAATAAAATTTCATTGTTTGGAAAATAGGGATTTTAAAATGGAATTTGAATTTGGATGGATTTGAATTTCATTAAAAAATAGTGAATATTGAAGGAAATTGAATTTTAATTAAGAAAACACTTAATTTTATCATTTTGTCCGTACTTTTTACAACATCAGAGGAATAAAAGATTAATTTTAATGTCAAATCTTTTTCATAGTCGTGGGATTTGTTTTCAAACCCTTTAAAAAATGTTTCAAAAATGCATGTAAATGACTTCTATACACAATGGCAAATATGAGGGGGGGGGGGGTGCTCAGGGGGCTGTGGCGCACTTAAAATTTTAGAAAATTTATAAAAATTCTTATATTTTTTATAAGAGATCTTTTTAAATCTTAATTTTTAATCTAAATTCATTATTGTCCGTACATGTCCTCATCGAGAAATAAAAATTGACTAATCCTAAGTCATAGAGTTGAGAAACTCAACGCCGCTATTTTTAAACAACTTGGAGCTAGACTTTCTTTTTGTACTATTACAAATACGAAAGTGATGAGAAAAATCGGATTCAATTGTCAACTGCCCCTATCGGAAATAAGATTGACTACGAATTCGAACCATAGCACAGGGTTTCATAAAAGCGCACGATTTTTTTGATCTAAATCAAGCAGGGTTTATTTGAAAAAAATTTGGCTCAATATATTCTATTCGATATGGAGTAAGAGAAGAACCCGACTCGGTAAAAAAACATCACAGCTTCTATGTGCACTTCTAAGAAAGAAAAAAAGTCCCATAGACCTCTGATCAGGTGGAGAGCCATGAAATCCATGGAAAAAAAGGAATTTTTAATTTTTTTGAGAATTTAGCTCAAAAATTGAAAATAAGATTTTAGGAAGTGTTGGATTTTTTAAAAAAATAACAATTATTTTTTCTTACAAAAAAGAAAGTTAATATTTGTTTTTGTGAAAGTAATATTGTATATTTTTTAAATTATTCATTCTAACCAAATAAATAGAGAACTGTATATATTGTTTTAATTTTCTTACTTTTACTTATTTTTTTATTACCTTTACTTTTTAATTTGCAAAACAAGTCTAAAACCGTGCGGAAGTAAAAATATTGATTTGAAAATACTTGTATACAATACAAAACACTGCAATTACCACTAGTCGTGACCGCTCTAAAACCCTAATTTTATTTTATTTTCCAAACCTTCACGGTTTCTCTCATTCTCACTTCCTTCTCCAAAACCCTAGAAATGTCTTCTTCTCTTGCTCTCCGTCACGTTCGCCACCTTTCAACCGCCGCTGCTGCTGCTACTACCGCCTCTCCGGCAATCTCCATCTCGAAAGCCAAAGCAAAACTTAGATCCGAATACGACCCAGACAAAGCCCTTGAAATCTACTCCTCCGTCTCCAACCACTACTCTTCCCCAATCTCCTCACGTTACGCCCAAGAATTTACTATCAAGCGCCTCGCCAAGTCTCACCGTTTCGCCGATATCGAAACCCTCCTCGAATCCCACAAAAATGACCCTAAAATTACCCAAGAACCCTACCTTTCCACCCTCATCCGATCGTACGGCCTTGTCGGCATGTTCGATCACGCAGTCAAAACTTATAACCAAATGGACGAACTCGGCACGCCGAGGTCGACAATCTCATTCAATGCTCTTCTTTCTGCCTGTAACCAATCGAAGCTATTCGATAAAGTGCCCCAACTTTTCGAAGAAATCCCACAAAAATTCGGATTTTCAGCTGATAAAATCTCCTACGGTATATTGGTTAAGTCGTATTGCGATTCAGGTTCTCCTGAATTAGCGATTTCGACCATGAAGGAAATGGAAGAGAAAGGGATAGAAATTACCGCAGTTACATACACAACGATATTGCACGCATTGTATAAGAAGGGGGAGAGTGAGCAGGCGGAGAAGATTTGGAATGAGATGGTGGAGAAAGGGTGTTCGCCTGATGTCGCTGCCTATAACGTTCGGATTATGCACGCCCACGGCAGAGAGCCGGAGAATGTAAAGGCGTTGATTGAGGAAATGAGCAATGCTGGCATCAAACCGGATACAATTACTTACAATTATTTGATGACTTGTTATTGTAAGAGTGGGATGATGGACGAGGCCAAGAAGATTTATGAGGGATTGGAAGGAAATGGGTGTAATCCGAATGCTGCAACGTTTAGGACTTTGATATATTATTATTGTAGGAATGAGGCCTTTGAAATGGGTTACAAGGTGTTCAAGGAGAGTGTGAAGTTTAATAAGTTCCCAGATTTTAGTACATTGAAACCTTTGGTAGAAGGGTTGGTGAAGAAGTCTAAAATGAAGGAGGCGAAAGGAATGATTCGGACGATGAAGAAGAAGTTCCCTGCTAACCTCTTGAATGCTTGGAAGAAACTGGAGGGGGAGCTTGGTCTGGCTGCTGCTGAAACACAAAATGCTAGTAGGTGAATATTGATGGAATTTTGGTTTTGGGAATTGCTGTGCATCTGCAACTGAAGGGATTCTTGAATGATGCAAGTTAGAAAATATTTGGGCTGGAATTTGAAGTCCAAATCAAGGGATGTTAATGGAGCTATTTTATGCTTCAAAAGAGGTACAAAACCTCTGATTTAATTCTGTTTTTTCTCCTTTGTCTGGCATGTAATTGGACTCCCTGGATATTCTCTTCACCTTTCTCTTTGGGTCAAATTTTGTAATGCCAATGGCCATAGTGTTTGTTAATGGGTTGTGTTGCTCAAATGTCAGACGGGTTTTGTTCGAACTCTTGTTCTTCTGTATTTTCCCATAAGATGTCTAATTTTCCATATTTTTGGTAGAATTACATGCTTTACCTAATGGATTAGAAGATTTTTCATCATACTTGTTCATTGTGAAGTTATGCGCTCAATTCAATTTCTATATGCAGGGAAGCACATGCTCTCTGTATACATGCTTTTAAATGTAACCTCCAACCCTTTATTTATTAAAATATTATAAATTTTCCAAGAATATCTTTATGTTCCTAGGCTTTGTTTGGTTAGGAGGAATCTAATATTAGTATAAAAAGTAAAAGTAAATAAAAAAAGAAAGTGAAAAAAATAAATTTCTTCTATATGTCTGTTTGGTTATGAAGGAAAAATTAAAAAAGTGACAAGAAAATTGTATCGGATAAAAAAAATCAAATTTCAAAATCAAATGTTTTTTTTTTCAGTTGGCAAAAGAATTAAAATTTTATTATATTCATTCATTTTTATTGAAATACAAGAGAGTTCCAAAAAAAACAAGATGCTATTAATATGAAAAAAAGAGTCTTCAAAAAAATTATTGTCTATTTCTTTAATATTATATATACACACACACATAACATAAAAATTTGTATTAAGTCCAAATATTCAAACAATCTTATCTTATTAAAATAAAGAGTTTTTTTATATTCTTTATTTTTTTTTATTGAAGCTCAAATTTTTTTTGAAAAGATAATATGTTATTTATATATAAAAAAAAAAATCTGAGAAAGACATTGTTGCTTATTTCTTTAATTATATATATATTTATTTATTTATTTACACACGTAAGAAATTATATTAACCCAAATACTCAAGTTACCTTATTAAAATGAGGAATATTTTTAGACAAACATGAACTCTTTTAATAATTTAACTATACAGTAAAAAGATAAGATACATATACGAATCTTAAATATAAATATATTGTAGAACAGAAACAAGTAAGCCCAATATAGGTTATAAACTATTTTTTATGAGAAAAAAATATTTTACTTTGATTTTTGCAAGAAACAAAAAGCCACCTTTTTAAAAAAAACGCACAATTACATGTTTCTTATTTTTATGAAAATTTTTCTCTTTCATGTTAACTCAACTCTTAACAAATATAAATTTTTTCTCTTTCCGTCACTTTCCACCTAACCAAACAAAGTCTAATAAAACATTAATAATATATTGTCAAACTGAACATTTATACCGAGTAAAACTGTCAAAATGTCTACCATCCTGTACATTTATACCTAATATACCTTCTCTAAGAACCAAAGATACCTAGTAAACCTTTTACAAGAACCAAAGCCTCAACTACAGCACCAAAAGATTATTATCAAACTAATCAGATAATGCTCAACAAATTTCTTCTTTTATCATTTCTAACCATAGCACCAACTCAGGCTCCTGAAATCATTTCTAACACTTCCTGGGCTCTAAATGATTCTTGTTTGCCAACCCATGATGAACTTCCCCTGACAAACAGGTCAGGGCTAGCCTCTCTGATTTCCTCCACCTCTTCATTGTGTATAATCTAAGAATGATTACATGCATATCTGTTCATTGTGTATCAGGGAGCCCGACTGGTAGGCCACAAGTTCAATCCTCCTCCAGAATTACAATTTTGTGCGATTTATGGTCTATCTATCTCATGAGTAGAGAAAAAATTAGTCTTAAAACTGGAATATCACTTCCTTTGACAGGGGAAAAAAAAAACAAAAAACAGAAGGAAAAGGAAGAAAAAAAAAAAATGCAAGAAGAGGATATCATGATCATTCTACCTCAAAGCAGGTAGTCGCATCAGTTCATAATTGAAAGAACAAACTTACGTTGATTGATTCAAATGCTTAAAAAGAGCATCAATAAATAGATATCATGATTAACCAATTCACTCCTCCACATATAATGTTATCTCATAACTGAAAGAAAAGCTTGCAAACCTGTCCTTGATCTTCTTCTTATGGGCCATTTTTTTTTTAAATAAAAGTAGTTAATTGCAAAAGATAACTCATGTCCACGAGGTATACAACCCAGTTTGAGGTAGCTACTTTTTGTATTCTTAAGTAATAATCACAATAGGTAAAACTACTGAAAATTACATCTCAAAATTCCATGTACTCTCAGCACTTATTTTTGGTATCTTTGACTCTTCCGCCAAATTGACAGTTGCAGAAATCTAATACACAAAAAGCCAAAAGTTATAACATTATTAAATCATAGTAACACGATATTCTCTCTCAAAATTGAAGTGAAAAAAATTCGAACACACTAACATTAGAAACTCCTTCAAGCAAGATTATGGACCTCTTTTTATTTTTTGAAATGGGAGGGATTTTATTTTTTTTAATTCGGGGGTAAGTAACATCTAATATCAATCTAGTGAAGTACATGATGGTTACAAGGGGTCCACATCACCTGAACAAGTTAGAAATATCCATATAGCACTAAAGCAGTTCAATCAATAATACACTAATTAATGAAATGATCCTCACAAGCCATATGTTTATATATATGATAATTATAGGGGTCTACATGACCTGAACAAGTTAGAAATATCCACATGGCATTAAAGCTTTTAAATCAATAAAACATTGGTTAATGATTCTCACAAGCCATATAACATAGCTACCTTAGGGAAGAGGAGGATTTAATACTAACCTTGTAGCATAATTTTTTTTTATTTGCTTCCTTCAAAACCCCCCTAACACCAGGGGTTTAGAGAAGCTCAAGGAGTATGATATTGGTAATAAGGATATATCAGTGTCAGTAAGGATATATGCAGTCTCAAATATATATTGCAACCAATATCGACATCACTTTTTCTTTATCTTTTTTTTCTAATAACATTTGCAAGTTATGGATTGATGTGGAGAGGAGCCAAAAGGGAGGCGAGGCAGGGTGCAACTTAGTTCTATGAGAAACTTTAATCAGAATCTCAAGAGAGGAGATTGATAATTGAGGTGCTTGGTTTGGATTCTATTGGGGAGATAAATAGGGATCAGTCGGAGAGACCCTTTCTTGAAGAGGTTATGGAAGCTCTTAAGGAGCTGAAATAGGATAAAGTTTCAATTCTACATGGCATGACCCTGACTTTTTTCCATCAGTATTAGGACATTGTTAGAGATGACATCATGGCTATATTCCACTCATTTCATTAGCATGGGGAGTTTACAAAGAGTTTGAATGTCTCTTTCATTGCCTTGATTCTCAAAAAAACAGGAGAATATGATCCCAGGAATTTTTAAGCCTATAAGTTTGACAAGTAGTAGTGCAAAGATCAAAGAAAGTTGTTGGCCAACTAAAATTGTAACAATCATAATGCTAGCTAGGGGTCGTAAATTTTAGATGTAGTTTTTGTGGCTAACGGCAAGTGTAAACTCTAGACTGAGAAGTGGGGAGTTAGGCCTTAAGTGTAAGTTAGATATAAAGAATGCTTATGATCATATCCATTAGAAATTTAGAGAATCCTTCTACACATCATGCAACGGATGAATTTTGGAGGTAAATGGAGAAAGTGGATCAAACAAATCTCCGATTCTCAATTTTGATAATTAAAGTTCCTAAGGGCTTGTTTGAGAGCTCATGGGGTTTGTTTGTCATTGAGAGAGGACGACCAACCTCCTTTTTGTTTTGGTGAAGGAAGTGATTAGGAGGGTGATTGAAAAGACAATGGATAGTGGTTTCTTGCATGGTTTTGAGGTTGGTAAAGTTAGAGCCTTAGAGGGATCTACCATTATCAGTTTTCCATCTCTTTTTGTTGATGATACTATCATTTCCTGAAATCTATAGGAGATTTAGGTGCAGTATCTCTGATGTATTCTCATGTACTTTGAAATGGTGTTTGGTTTACACATCAACATTAATGATTTGTTAAGCCTAACTGGTAATCTAAGTTGCAAGGTGGGATCTCTTTCTCCTACATATCTTGGGCTTCCTCTCAATGTGTCCTTCAAGGTAACCTTAATTTGGGATGTGTGTAAGTTTATTCTTTTTATTTTTATTGTTGGGACTTTATATTGCATCTCTTTGTTCCCCATATAAGCCTTGTAAGAAATGCCAAAATCCAACATCACTCTCACACAACACACTGCGAGGATAACCTCTTTTGGACATTTAGAAGAATGAAGATTAAAAAAAAAATTGGTAGCCACACAACAATTAACAGGGTTAACACCCTCAATCCAAAGCTACATTTTAAAGTAAAAAAGTTAGTTGTTAGCAATTAGAAGTATGGAAATGATGCATTATCCTTTGAATGTTCTTCCGTCTCTTGTTTATGGTTCATTCTTTAATCTTTTATTTTAAAAAAATCACTTCTTTTTCCACTTTTTAACTACTTGATAGGTCTATTATGTTCGATTATTACAGAAAGACTGTTACAACCTAGAACTAGAATAAATACTCCCAACAAAACTTAACATCCCAGTCTAAATCATCAACAAAATTATCATCGTCATTTTTTTATCCCAAGTATATGGGTTGGCCTTTTGATCCTGTCCTGCCATTCTAACATGCCTAGAGCCATTAGGGGAAGATTTCATTGTAATGATAAAGATAAAGCTAAACTGAATTGAAGTGATTTTTTTATATTCTGATTTTGATTATTTAAGCAAACTATAACAAATGAAATTGGCATCCATTGTAAACCTAAATGAAATTCCTCTTCAGGCTACCTGGTGTTCAATAACCCTAAAGAAGAGTCGACTATACCCATTGGAATTTAGAATTCATTTTATCTAGCCATAGCAAGTATATAGAATTGTGTAGATTAAATAAATCTTCTACAATTTACACATAATTAGAAAGTGGGAAATATCATCTCAGAAAATATAGTTCTTAACCCTACAATTAGTTACTTCAAATTAACCACTTGGGAAAACCCAAACAGTGTTAAAAAAAGAAAAAAAAAAAAAAAAGAAAAATTAACACCATTGCCAAATAGGTAAATAAATGGAAGAAAGAATATAAAGAAGAGTGTTTCCTTTTCTCTTTTTTTTTACCTTGAACGCTTCATTTAACTTGGAATTGCTGGTCCATTCCAATCCCAAAACCTTGCTTGATGTTTGATATGAAGCCTTTAATACATCATCATCGCGAATCCTCTGGGACACCACAAAGTGCCACGACTTCTTCGCAAAATCATAGCATGGCTCAAAAGCAGTCAACCCTCTGTGCACATAACAGTATTTCAACTTACAGTTCCCAGAATCAAACGCATAAGCAACTGAGAGTTTGTTAGCCGAATCAAGCACAAGTATGCCGTCCACTGCAGTCAAGTTCTCTCCCATCCAGTGAGTGTATGTCAAATTCAATGGTTTGTCCAAAACCCTAGTTGTGTTCATGAATTGAAACCTAGCATCCTACAAATAATAAAACGAAAATTGTAATTAATTCCAAGAAACTCTCACTGCTCCGTTCGGTTACTTATAAAAAAATATACACAAGAAAAAAATATAAATTTATTATCCAAAAGAAAAATCTCCAGTTAATTGAGGAGCGCAGGACACAACTACTCGAATAAAAATTGGTGAGAATTTCAATGTTTTCGAAACGAAGTACGTAATCTTTCTTCTTCTTTTTTTCATTTACTTTCCCTCTGTTTTTCAAAGAAACCAAACGGAGGGTAAAATCTTACGATTTTGGGGGGATTGGTATTACTATTACCTTTTTGGGGACGTTATAGTCGATGATGAAGGAGCCGGGCTTCTCGAGGGAGATAGAAAGGTCGTTTATGGACGGACCATTGACGAAAGTGGCGTCGGTCATGGAGGCTCGCAGCTTCACATCTCCAGCGTTGATGGCGAAAGTGCCAGCGGCGCCGGTCTTTTCGCTGTCGCACCTTCCCTTGACCGAACCCTTCATCATCTTTACTGAGAGAGACAAATTTGGTGATGAAATGGTGAGACAAAGTTTTCAAGGGATTGAGTGTGGGGTGGAGCGGAGGGAACGAGGGAAAAAGGAGACAAACAAACTAAGATATCGTTTGTTTAAGTTTTTAAAAATATCTTTTTAATTTTAAAACTTAAGGTATGTGTATAATAAATTTTTAATTTTAATTTTTTTTAATTTTTTTAAAATTTAAATTAATTATATTTAAATATATTTTAAAAATTTAATTACAAAATTTTTAATTTTTTTTTTTAAATTATATCTAAAATACTCTTCAAGTAGAGCCTAACTTTGGATGAATTACGTGTTGTTATATTGCAACCGCCCACATTACTTCCAATCATGAATGGCAACGTCATTCAGGACAGGGTTTGTAATTGGGCTGTAATTGTGGTAACCAAGTCCAAATTATATTTTGCCGGCCTTTCCTTGAGGGTGTAATTGGGCTTCAGTAGCCCAGTGGCTGCTTTCCTTGTCCCCAACTCAGGCCCACATAGGAATAGCAATGGATGGGTATGGGTTGGGGCTTTGCCTCGTCCCTATATCGTTAAAAATAATATTTTTCATTTAGGAATAACAACAGGTCGGGTTTGGGACAAGTCTCCCCTTTCTCGACCCTGTTTAAAATTCTCACTCCCAATCCTGTCCCGCCCCACACCGCCTAATAGTTCATCCTAACCCCGATCTCGTTTATTAATCCGTCCATGTCGGGGCTCGGCCCTCCCCCGCTCCCTGAAAAGCTATTATCAAATAATTTTATAAGTCTAATTTAAAAGTGTTGAAATTTTAAATTTTAATAACCAATTTTTAATATTGATGAAATTTCAATACTTCCCAAATGCCTAGTTCAATCAAATAAATTAATATTAAAAAATTTACCACTAAAATCATAACTCAATCAAATGAATTAATATATAAAAATTCATTACTGCTGCAACGATGGTCGATGATCATGGAAGGGTGTTTTGTGGAGTCGAACGAGTAGCAGCGTGAATGGAACGGTGGCCAGCGCGAAGGACAAAAGGAGATCGGTAACTTGATTCATGAATGAGAGAGAGGTGACGCAGTTGACGCCAATCATGATGGAAGGGATGAAAGTTTGTTTTGTGACAGTGGAGTTGTGGAAGGGCGGCGTGAATGGAGTGACGGTCGGCCTGGCTTGATTCGTGAATAGAAGGGAGGATCAATCTTGGAAGGAGGCGACAGTGTCGCACAGTGCTTCTACTCTGTAACTGTGGTGGACCTGGTGGTGTGTAACCCTAAATGTGTGTGTGTGTGTGTATGTGGCGTGAATGGAACGATGGCTGACTTGGCTTGATTCGTGAATGGAAGGAAGGGTCGATCTTGGAAGGAGGCAGTAGTGTCGCATAGCCGCACAGTGCTTTAGTTGCTTTCTCAAATGAAAAATAAATAAATTTCTTTTTCCACTTTTTTTATAAGTAAAATTAATGAAAAACCAAATTTAGAAGTTGAACTAACAACCAAGTGTGTTTTTTTTCAGAAAAAAAACATTACAAAGTTAATGCAAAAATAAAAGTGCAAAAACTATTACTATATATCAAATCTATTTGCTAAACAATTATTTTTTATTTTTTATCAAGCTTGTCACGTGTCTGTTTGTTTGAAAAAGAGCAAAATTAGTTCGGGAAAATATAAGTGAATTAGTAGTATCAAAGTTTTTATTTATTTATAAAGAATACTCAAATTTTAAACATATACCATATGACAATCATATTAACACAATGCTGATTATTCTCAATTCCACATTATATCTTGTCTAAAACTTAAAGGGAAAAAATGTTTGCACGCATATATATATATATATATATGATTTTCTTCTATGTTTGAACCAACATTGTTGTTTTTTATATATAAAAAAGAAATCATTCTTTCTATAACATGATTAGAAATGACTCTCTAATAATTAATATTTAATTATTTAATAATTAATTATTTTTGAGAAACAAACTTCCTTGACAATAAAAAAATTAACAATTCTATTATTTCTTTAAAAAACTTTTAAATTAATAATTATTAGAATAGAAAACACACATATATTATATAAAAATACTTATAATATTAATTTCTTACTAATATGAAATTAGAATAAGAGTATTATTACCCACGAAAGTATATCTTATAGAGAAATTTATATTAATAAAAATCATAGACTAAATTATCTGAGGATGATCTTAACATGTTTAAATTATTAAAGCTGAGGGTTTAAACATGAAACAGCCTTCTTCTATTTATCCAAAAAGGAAAAACATAAGAAAAGAGATTTAAAAATAAGGCAGGGGTCTGGCCGTACGTTACTTGTCAATTTAAGCGAATAGAATGTAAATTTGAAAAAAGAATAAGGAGGTACTTGCAATTTGCAAATAGCTTCAAAGGGAGAACCCGGAGAGGGCTCGTGACGTAAAAAACCCTAACATCAACACTGTACACCAACATCCGGTGCCAGGGGGTTTAGCCGGGAAGAGAAATGGCGATGATGCAGTGGTGCGGCGCAGTAGCTAGGAGAGTGATGATGACGGAAAGAGCGGCGACATTTTCATCAATGTCATCATCTCCGTCGTCGTCGTCAGCAGTGGTGCCGATCCTGTGCGGGCGAGGGGACAAGAAGACGAAGAAAGGTAAGAGGTTCAAAGGATCATACGGCAACGCGAGGCCGAAGAAGGAGAAGAAGATAGAACGCATCAAGGACAGGGTCGAGGTCCCCAGGTCCACCCCTTGGCCCCTCCCTTTCAAACTCATCTGATTTTCATAATAATTGTAAATTTCTTTCTACATGTTTCACTCTGTTGTAGACACTACTGCCGGGATTTTTATGAATCTTAAAAATAATACTTTCATGTGGTTATATTCTCTGGTTTCCCCTGCTTTGCTTATGCATATAGTTGAGTATATGCGTATATAGATTTATGTAGCTAGGGCTAGAATTAACATCTGTTTTATAAGAAGCTTTGCAAGTCCAGTAAAAAGCGATGGGAATCTTTGAAGGGCTGTGAAACGGCTAATATTCTAATGGATATTACCATAGGGCATCTCTGAACCAAACTCAGACTCAAATTTAAATTTGAGTCAAAATCTTAAAAAAAAAATTAAAAACCTCTCCAGCATAGACTCAAAACCCATATCAAATTGATTTTTACTCAAACTTAAACCCAAATCTGCAAAATACTATTCATGGACTGCTGAATGAAGCTTTGACTCAAATTTGAGTCGCTGCTGTAGATGGGCTTAAAGAAGATCTCGGCCGATATTACCTGAAAAACAGAAGTTTCCGTGCAAAATCTTTAGATATGCAGTCCAAATTGAGTGGTTACTAGTGATCTCAAGTAGCTGGAAGAAAGACCAATGAACTTGTATGTGGAGATATCAAACACACAAAGTAAAGTAATAGTGATAATATCATTTACTTCTATAGTTTCAGAACTAACTCCAGCCCCTGCTTATAGTACAATAGCTGCTAGCTGGTGATGCAACTTGACTCAGCTTGCACAAAGTCTTAATGTTTGCTACTTGGGTTGGCTGTACACATATTTTTATGGCTGTATTTTAAGTTTTTTTTTTTTTGATAGGTAATCACACACACACACACACTTTGCCCCTAAAGGTACTTGAACCCTCAACCTAGAGCTTGTTGGTATCTTGTATTTTAAGTTATAACATGTATAATGGTGTCATATTTCTCCCCTTCACAATGTTTTTCATTTACTCTCAAGTCTTGTCCCTTTCGTCCCTTCAGCTTGAATCTCATTCCTTTACTATCAAGTATTGTCCCTTTGGTCCCTTTAGCTTGAATCAAATAGCTCGTAGTTATTGCTCACTCCTTTATTGATGGGTAAGCTAGTTCTCCTGACCTTGAGTCCTTTGGGTGGTTTCCATCTATATAACTCATGATAATAGCTTTTTCATCTATCCACAAGGGCAGAGCTAGAATTTTTATTTATTTATTTTTTTTTTTTTTTGGGGGGGGGGGGGGGGGTGTATAATTTTTTTGGGATTTTTTTTTAGAATGGAATATTTTTTCCCCAAATTGGGGGCTATAGCTAGGCCTAGCATAGTTATAGCTCTGCCCCTAATTATAACCTAACACTATGTTTGAATAGAAAGAATTGGAAAGAAAGGGAAGGAGAAGGAAGGGGGAGCTTATATCATGTTTGTTTTAAAAATTAGGAAGGAAAGGGAGGGAGAGCTTAACCCTCATTTAAGTAATTTTGTTATCCTTCCAAAAGTGGGAGGAAATAGGAGGAAAGGAAATAAGGATTTAATGAATTTTTAATAATACCAATATTACCCTTAAAATTATAAAAGTCAAAATAAAAATGACACCTCTATCTTAAGGCATCTAAATGGTATAATAATAAAATAATATAAAATCATTTCCTTTCCTTTCTCTCCTTTATCATTCACAAACAAGATGAAAGGATTATATTGGTCTTTTCTTTCCTTTTCTTTCATTAGTTATCCAAACATAAAGCAGGGATTACTTTCTCCACTCTTCTCCTTTCTTTTTCCTCATAACTAATATTATCATTTTTTTTCCTTTCCTTTCTCTCCTACTTATCCAAACGAACTCTAAGATTTTAAAGTAAAAAAATTAAATGAATTATATTTTTTAAACAAATAGATGTGTGCATGTGGAGTTGAACAAATATATGTTAATTTAATAGATGTGCACATGTGCCGTTGAATAAAATAATTGAACAAATAATTCAAAATAAATGTATGCATCTGCGTCAGTCCAGAACAAAATAATTGAATCATTGATCCAAAATAATTGAACAAATTAGTTATTAACAAAACATGTTAGAAAATATGAAAATAGATGTGTGTATAGAAGTGAACTTTAAAGGTTCCGTAAAAGAACAAAATAATTGAATCAACCCCCCATCACTTGACCAGACTTGGGCCTAGATGCATGCACAGGCACAACATAATTTTCAAAATTATCAAGCACATGTTTGCTTTATTTTCTCCACATCCATTGCACATAACAACCCTTCGGAATGGAGTAACTCTTACTAATCCTCCTTCCTCGCAACCTTATTGTCTACTGCTTTAGCAACATATGGAGAAAGGTTCAGGAAACTGCTCCTCCAGTACCCACATTTTTATAAGCTCTCGCAAATTGTAACTGTCAAAATCTTGAAGTCTTGAAACCAAAATATATAACAATGTTTCATCTTTTCCCCAAATTCAATATAAATTAGACAATTAGACTTACAGTGATATAGGAATTGCAGAGTAATCCATGACTTGGTGGAAGCTGAAGCGAAAAGGACCAAAGTGGAGATTGCTGAAGGACCTAATCTCTAATCTGACAATTTCTCCAAACTTCCTTTCAATTCTCAAAATATTCAATTCTCTTATGATTGGGTTGGATTGGGGTTGGGCCAAGTTTTTTGGGGTTGGCTAAGTTTAAGCTAAACATCTTACATGTACATTTTTTCCCCTCAAACTTTGGTATTGCTATAGCCTATCCCACCCTTGTTAGTGGAGCCAATAATCTAAATCTTCCATTTGACTTCATATTGAACTCATTTTTAGTGATCCTTAATGACCGTCAGAATTCATATGAATTCTTATGAAATTCCATACATCATATGGTACATATTATGTTCTATTGAGTTATTTTAATATGAATCATCATGAAATATCATGTTCTATTGACAGAGCCTTGAGAAGAGCTTGGCCCTTCTAGTGTGGATCTTTCTTAGAATGTGCCTTATGTGTAGTTATGGTTCTTAATAAACCATAATTCCATTTCTAAATACATTGTTAATGCTTAACCCTACCTGCCAATTAGAAGAGTGAGAGGGGGGAGGTGAGGTGAGGGAGGGAATTTAAGTGAGCAAAATCTTCTATCAGCATTGTAATACCTTGAAACATAAATCACTCTGTAAGAGAAATCTCAACCAAAATAGTTATCTATATGTCTACAATGATAAATGCCAGTTTCCTTCTTTTTGCAACTGGCATGACAAATTTAGTGCTAAGTCTGCAACTATGGCTAACCCAAAGATGAAATAAATTAATCCAATTGCAACTGTGACAACTTCAATTGAGAAAGCTAAGTGATTATATTTGCTGTCTGGTGTTGGTTCAGTTGTAAGCCTAAATCCAGTGTAAATGGCCCACAAGAGCATGACCATTGAGATCACATTTGCAGTGATACTGGCAATATCCTTACAGATTGTCTTCATCTCCCTTGATGCTCCGTTATCCATCTTAGTCAGAACTTCATAACGAATATTTTCAAAAAAGTAAATATGACGCAGTGAAGTAAATGCAAGTTAAGGACTTCATAGAAAAACCTATGAGGCTATACAAATCAATAATATTCATACAACACATACTTATTATGCCCGGGGTCCTTTTCCTGACTCAAACAGTTTCTTGTTAGTCTTCATATTGGTTTACACTTGTGGTTTGATTCTAATAGATATTATTTCTTAATCTGGATATCATATCCCAACCAATTGTTCTCTTGATGGGTTGATGAGTTTGTATTATTCTTTCATATGATGTCGTAGCTGCATTTTTCTATTTGTTGTTTTCATTCTTCTAAACAAAAGATAGTGGGTGAGTTGCAAAAACAGATTTGAAACGACAACATATTGAATGTTAGAAACAATTAGTATACATTATACTCAAATTCTGGAGGCACTGAGTTTGATTTTAATTGTTGTAGTATTGTTTTAGATGTGTAATTAAGCTTTAGATGACGCATGGGTGAAAGGAACAACCCAAACTTGTAGAGTTTTTGATCCTACATGAGGATTTTTTAATCAATATTTCTGGGTCCACTCAATTTTGAATATAGTTTCCAAATCTAGGGAAATGGAAAGATGCCTTTCAAGTGGACTTGGCCTTACATTTTTTTTTAAAAAATTAGAAGACGCTTATTGTTATTTAGTACTCTTTCCTATGAGTTTTTTTTTTAGAAAAAAATAAGAACGATAAAAAGATAATAGGCATCTTGTTACTTTTGTATTCTTGTCTATTTTAAACTAAAAAAACAAGAAAGATAAAAAACAATGGGTGTGTGGAAGATAAAATAGCAATAGGAGTTGGCGCTAATAAGATGCCTTTTGCATGTTAAAAGAAAAAAAAGAAAGAAGAGGCATGTTCTTCTCACACAATGATTTTCTGCTTTCTTTTGGCTTGGAAAATATGTTTAAAACTGCGTGGGACTGGAAACGGTGATTAAAAAAAATAATTGTTTAAGGTACAAAATTCCAGAGTTGTACCAAAGAAATTTGTTTGTTGAATGAGTAGACATCCATTGTAGGTGATTATAAAAAAAAAATACTTGTCTAAGGTAGTCAATTCTAAAGTTGTACCAAAGGAAATTTTTGTTTGTTTGTTGAATGAGTAGAAATCCATTGTTGGTGATGCCAGATTCTACCTTTTCCTGCCATTGGTTGATTATGTTTCTTAAAACAACTAAATTTTAAGATCGGTATGGCCAGAAGCTCAGTTGTATAGAATGGGGGAATATACAGAGGATGCTATGGATGATGGTGGGATCTCACACCAGATGGTATCGGCTGACTGGGTTTGGAGAAGAGTAGGGAAAGTTAGTAAGATTCTGGGGGTTTTATGCGATGTTTTCGAAGATCGGCTAATGAGCTTATTCCAGGAAATTATGCTATGTAATTGGCAGCCTAGTCCGATTGGGAATAGTTTGACAGAATCAGAGAGAGAGGAGAAATCAGAGAAAAGGTTGAGGAAAGCCTTGAAGGAGCTATCATGCTCAGTCAAATATGAAGGAAGGAAGCAAGCGCAGCTGGAGGGGGAGACTTCGTCCATGCATCTTAAACTTCTTTCCTGGAATGTGCATAGGCTAAATGACGCAGACAAAAGAATGGTTATCAAGGGTAAGCTCAAAGAAGCCCGATGTTCTGTGCTTCCAAGAGACAAAAATAGGGAAGGTCTCTAATGCTCTAGTTTGATCATTGTGGAGTCCAAGATGGGTCAGGTGGACAGCTCTGGATGCCAGGGGTAGTGCTGGTGGAATCCTTGTTGCTCAGAAGGTGGGGCAGCATTCCATTTCTTGCTTCCTTGAGATGACTGGGAATTCTTTCTAGTGGATCTTTTCAGGGATTTATGGGCCATTGCTGGAAGGGGAGAGAAAGATGTTGCGGGAGGAACTGATTCAAGGGCAGCAGTTGTGGCATTCCCCTTGGTGCTTAGGAGGGGGACTTCAACATAACCCCGATCCCTGGTTTAAAGGAGCAATGGGGTGCAGGCTGACTTCTGGAATGAGAAAGTTCAACAATTTCATTAAGCTGTTGAATTTAATTGACATGCCTTTGGAGGGTGGAAGATTTACACGGTCAAGTGGAATGTCTCACATGGACAAGTTCTTGGTGTCCAATGATTGGGAGGATGCATTCTCAGGAATTGTTCAGAAGTGTCTGCCCAGACCTTGTTCTGATCACCACCCTTTGATGTTTTGCTGTGGTGACTTCAATAGTGGTAGGACCCCATTTAGATTTGAGAACACGTAATGCGGTGTGGAACATGAAGGAGAATCGAATATGTCGAATTTCTTATAAAACAAGTAACATGGGGATTCCTCACCCAAATAAGAGAAAATAATTCTTTAAAATTTGTAATTAATATTTATTGATAAAAAAAATCATGATAATGACCTATTACATCATATTTATAGTGTTAGAATACTCTTATTTTGATTAGGAAACCAAAACTCCTATTTTTATACTAATTCTACTACCATAAAGACTAGTAATTCGAATAGGAAATTACTAATTTTTATATTTTTTTATACAAATCTTAATAAAATAAAGAAACTAAATAAATTAGGAATAAATTAAAATTGAAAACTAAACAATCATATTACAACTCTAAAACAAATATCCTTAATTTTAGGGTACAAAATCGGTCCTCAATCAACATGTGGCTTGAAGATGCTAGTTTTGTGGGCTCAATGGAGGGATGGTGGAATGATTATTAGGTTGAAGGCTCTCCTAGCTTTATGATAGCTAAAAAATTGAAGAGGTTGAAGGAGGATCTAAGGAAGTGGAATAAGGAAATTTTTAGGAATATTAAGATAAAAAAGGAAATGATTTTGTAGAAGATTTCTAATATGGATAGAGACTAGAAAGGGAAGGCTTAAAGGGTCAGTTGGGTCTTATTATGAGATCAGAGGAAATATCTTGGAGGCAAAAGTCTCGCACTCTTTGCTTGAAGGAGGGTGACCTCAACACACGGTTCTTTCATAGGATTGCCTCAGGCCCACAATAAAAGAAACAAGATCTCTTCTATCATGATAGATGGTCATAAATTGACATATGAGAGGGATATCAGGAATGACATTGTTAGGTTCTATCAGGTGTTGATGATCTTATTGTGAGCAGATTGAATGGGGATGACCTGTCAGGTTTGGAAGTGGACTTTGCAGAGGAAGAGGTCCTGGAAGCTTTAGAGAGCTTGTGATAGTGACAAAGCTCTGGGGCCAGGATGGCTTCACAATGGCCTTCTTTAAGAAGTTTTGGGGGGTGGTCAAGAATGACTGTAATGGCAAGTCTTTGAGTACTTTCACAGGGATGTAAGCTTTGAGTGAAGTCTAAATGCTACATTCAGTTGCTCATTATCCCAAAAAGAGAGGGGGCAGAGAGCATTGGAGACTTCTGGCCAATCAGCCCAGAGGGCAGTGTCTATAAGTTGATGGCCAAGGTCTTGTCTAGAAGACTCGAAAATGTCATGGGTAGTACCATTTACCGAAGTCAGAATGCCTTTGTGAGTGACAGATAGATTCTAGATGCAGTCTTGATTGCCAACGAATGTATTGACTCAAGCAAAAAATTGAAGAAGCCAGGCTTGCTAGGGGGTGTAAAATGTTCAACGAAGCTCTTCTTGGGAAGTGATTTTGGAGATTTTGGGAGGATGGGAGGGAGATGTGGTGAGAAGTTATAGCTTGTAAATATGGGTGTGAGGAGGGAGGGGGGGATCGCGGGAAGTGGATGGAGTCTGGGGTTACAGCTTGTGGGGAGGCATTTTGAAGGGGATGAGGGAGTTTTGGGGAAATGTAAGGTTTAAGGTGGGAGAGGGAGCCCAGTTTAGTTTTTGGTGGGATGGATTTGTGGTGTGGGGATGAAAGTTTGATGGTGAGATTTCCTATCTTGTTTGGGTTGGTTAGGGACAAAGATGCTAGGGTGTGGGATTGTTACTCATTAAATGGGGGAAACCTCGTTTGGAGTCCTATCTTTAGGAGAAATTTTAGAGATTGGGAAGTAGAGGAAGTGGGGTGGCTCCTTCTTTATGTTTAAAATTTTAGCTCGAGGCAGGAGAAGTAGATTGGTCTGGAAGCTGTACCAAGAAGGCAATTCACAATGAAATCCTTCTACCAGGAGCTTGAAGGCACAAATGTGAACTTTCTGTGGTCAATCATTTTGGAAGTCTGGGTCTCCCACGCGAGCAGCCTTCTTTGTGTGGGAGGCTTCGTGGAGGCTCTTCTAACGACGGAAAACTTTCAAAAGCGAGGAATTTGTATTGGCAAACAGATGCATTATGTGTAAAAAAGATGCTGAATCGGTTGATCATCTCCTTATTCATTGTCCAGTGGCCAAAGATGGTTGGGACCCTGGTTGTTTCAGTGTTCGGCATGTCTTGGGTAATGCCAAAGTAATGTTTGTCTGGGCAGGAAGTAGAATTAGAAAGAATGCGAAGAAAACTTAGATATTAGCCCTGACTTGTCTCATGTGGTCTCTATGAAAGGAAAGGGATAAGCGTACTTTTGATGGGGAAGAGCAGCTCATTTTTTTGTTCAAAGATAGTTTCCTTCGCCTTTTGTTTTTTTGGATTAAGGATGCTTTCTCTGTAAATGCTTCTTCCTTAGTTGATTTTTTTGCGGTCTTTGAGACCCGTGTAACTAGTAACTTCTTGTTTGTATGGGTTTTTGCCCCCCTTGGGCACCTTATATAATACTTATTAAAAAAAAAACAGCTAAATTTTAGTTAATAATCAGTTTCTTCAATTGGAAGTTTGGAGCTGCAATGTAATTCGAAATCAAAACATAGTAGCTCTAAATTTTGTGTGCTGAAGGGAATAGAAGAGTTTTGGATATATTTAATAATTTCTTATGTTTTCATGGATTAAAGAAAATTAGGAGTGAATGTCTGGTTTTGGTGACTTTTGGCAAAAAAAAAAAAGAAGATCTCGGGGTATCTAGCAATATCAAGGACTTGATGATGAGAAATGGGGAGGTTGAGATCAAGGTAGTGTTGCATTTTGGGTCTCGCCGGACAATGTGATTATGAGTGTGTTTAGGTCTTTATGATTTTGATTGAAAATGGTAGTGATGTTGATGGGGTCTGAGCATGAGGGATTGGTGAGTGAATGTTATGAGCTGCTTGGGATTTCCAACTGGATTTCTGGGTTGGTTGGATTTGCAAGGAGTGAGAAAGAGATGCAGAAAGCTGGTTGCTAAGGTGGGATGTTTTTATTGGGATGATTATAGAAGATCACAGGATGAAGAGGATTGGGAATGGAGGAGTCGAGGATTAGAGCTCTGGTGACTTTATTGATGTCTTGCTTGATTTGGAGAAAGAGAATAGGCTTTACTGACTCTGATATGATTGTTGTTCTACGAGTCTACATGGGTCATTTTCATTTTCTATTCTTATATGCAAATATTTGTTAGTACTTAGTTTTATTTCATCTCTCTTCTTCTCTTCTCTCTCATTAGAATCAAACAAAGTAGACCATCGTTAGAAGACTTATTTAAGGGACAATTTATACCTTAGACTGATACAAATGTTCCTCTGATTGTAAGTTGCTAATGTTGCTTCTCAATGGTTGGAATTTCTTCATCACGACATTAAAGTACATCTTGATCATGGTTGATGGTATATTATCATGCATTATTCGAAAAGATTGACAGGGGAGGTATTAGGGAAGATCAGAGTAATTATCCCCATGTATATGCCCTAGTCAGTTTGGGGTGAAGAATCTCTGATTGCGTGTGAGGGGTTCGACACTAGCTGGATGGTAAAGGTTTCTTCAATTTTCATTTTTTTCTATCCGTCTTGAAACAATCCCTATATATACGCAATCACAGTCATCAGGATTCAGGTGTAGTGTCTCACGTTAAGAAATATAGCCATTAATCTATCGCATTAGGTCAATCGTGTCTTCACATAAATTTTCATGGTCCACCTCCACTCTCCTATTATTTAGTGCGGCTTACCTCCATCCTATGTTTGGAAATGTCAGGATTAAATTTTTTATTGTGTAAGAAATATTCCTTGGTACTCCTGTATCAATATATAACCATTTTCCATTATTTATCACAGCAAGCCTTCCAAGACCATCGCTTACACCCCTTCCACGCACACCTCCCCTCCCCCGCCAAGTGACCTTCTGTATGCATAGATGCATTCATATGTAGAGATTTATATACATATGTAGATTGCACCTGAGACTGAGAAGGCTAGACCGATAAACATGGAAATTAAGCAACAAAAGCGAGCAAGTAACATGTCAGCCAAAACTGAAATTGAAACCTGGCCATATAGAAAAGTCTAATATAACATAAAATTGAGGGGGATGAATAAATCTAAATGGCATCAGCCATTTGTATTGATAACAGTGTTGTCCATCTTTACAATAAACACTCTGAAGCTGAGTTTGATACAGATTAGCAAGCTGTAGAGCAGCATACAAATTTCTGTTGATGTTGGTTTTGACGTTTGTATATGACACGATCTATCTTTACTCTTTGAATGCCCTCCCATCGAAACCTACAATACCATCTCATAAGTATGATGAATATCTGAAACCACGCAATCATCCAATGGATAATTTTACCTGATGTACCCGGAATGCAAACCTTACACCTTGAACTATCAGCTTTTCAAGAATTTATTGTATAGTTTCGGTCAATCACAAGTTGTAATGTCTTCAATATGTTAGATTTATAGGAGATAGTAAAATAAAATTGCAATATGTTTTAACTTTAATTTAATATTGTTTACTAATTATGTCAAGTTTTAAAATTCAAATTCAATCTATTTATTAAATAAGTTATGTTCGTTGATTTAGTTAATCTATTTATTTTAAATAAAAAAGTTATCTATTATATATATATATAATTTTTTAAATTTAGTAAACTTTAGACATGAACCAAATCAAAAAATAATTTTCATCATCAGAAGTAAAAAACTTTTAAATTTTAATAAATTTAGATATGAGATGAATTATATTAATTTATGTTAATTTTTTTTATATAATTAAATATGTTAAATTGTATAAAATGAATTGATATTACTTAAATTTAAATATGATTATATTTATTAATTATGTTATATATATATATATATCAACACATTTATTATCTGAACAAATTAATTTCACATCTCAGGTTGTCCGTGTAAAAAATTATCTAAACTTATTAATTTTCACATCTCAGGTCGTCCGTGTAAAAAGTAATCTAAACTTATTAATTTCAGATGTCATGTCGTCCGTGTGAAAACATCCAAAGTACACGCAATAATAAGTGACTCGTGGGTGCAATAATAGTCTGAATAAAGAGAAATAATAGTCGGCTATACAATCTCGCGAGTACAATAATAGTCTGACTTGAAAAAGTTAGAAGTCTTCTTCTACATCTTGTCCTGTCCCGACTCTCTCCCTCCCCCCCCTTTTTTTAATGTTTTCCTTCAGACTAGGAGAGGCCTTCATATCATTAAAAGAATGAAGTGGTGTCTTAGTATGACAATATTAAAATCAACATGGAGAATCTGATTCTCTTTTTGCCCATAATAAAAAAAAAAGTGAGCCTTCTGGCGTGGGCAGAGAAAATGAGGCAAAATATTTCCATCCTTTTCTCACCTGGCAACCACTGTTGATAGCATATAACACTTAGTAGACTCTGTCAATACAGTTTTCATCGTCTCCCCAACATATACAAGTGTGAGTCTTCAACAGTGAATCAAAGATATGTATGCATGCAATGAAAGAACATGCAGGAGAATCAATATATAACTCAATGAATCTAAACAATTTCACTTTTGTGGATCTAAACTTACTATTTCTTTTTCTAAACAGTTTCAGCACAAAAATTAAATGAGAAATATATACAAAAGCATAAAATTTAACAAAACCCCTATTCTAAAGCCAAGTTAGACTCAACCGAATCTGAAAAAATGGTAGACTAATGAAGCAGGTGGTTGAGTAGAAATCGATCACCATTTTAAAGAAAATAAAAAACCATTCTAATCAAAAGAAAAATTGAAGATGGACAGAAGAACACAACATTATTGAAAAATAATCATAAATTAGGGGGCTAAACTCACTGAAAATTGTCTTGCTACTCGATATATCTCTCCAAATCGCCCTATCTTTCCTACCCACGTCGGTTGAACTAGGGTTGCACAAATGACCCCAAAATTGGATCACACGATTTTATATAATTGATGACATTATGGTCTTTTCACGAGCATATCCACAATATGGGATTGAATAATCTCCCATATTGTGGACTATCCTATCCCGATACAATTTAATCCCGATTTTATTAAAACTTGTGTCATGATTAGAACAGTTGATGTAATTATAGTCTCATCAATTGAGTTTTTGACCCTTTTTAATCAAAATTCTTAGAGTTCGATAGTTTTTAACTTATTATTAAAACCCAGTCTCTCAACAAAAAATTAGGAAACATCTCTCGGCTGAAATTATAAATTTTTACATAACAATGAATTTTTGTAACTTAAAAATTATCTATTAAAGATTTAAATAACACGAGTTTGTGAAATAAAATTTAGAGTTCGTTTGGATGAGTGGTAGAAATAGGTGTTTAGAAAACGGACGTTTTGAAATAGACATTTTGAAAAAAGTTATTTATTAACATTTTTCCAAGACTTCCGTTTTGGTCTTAAAAATGTCTAAACGAGCATTTTGAAAAGTTTAAATAAATACTTACTTATTTCAAAAATTTATTTAATATGTGAAAATGATCAAACGGTTGGTGAAACCGTCCATTAAAACACAACCTAAAATAATATAGATGTGATAAATTTGATTTGATTTAAAACTTGTTCGAATGATCAGAAACTCCCTGTCAATTTCTTTCAACCTTTTGATGGACAATCAAATGGTTGGTGTGGCCGACAATGTGGTCTCAATCCTCTAAAGTACGATCCACTCGTATACTTTTGTACCTATCAAGAAGGGTTTTTATGCTTTGGATTGAATTTAAACTAGGTGCGCGCACCGTGTGTGTATATAACTATATATATATATATATATATATATATAGTCATTTTTATAAATGATCACAGTTGAATTACATATGGGTTTTTGCCTGCATACACAAAGCTGTTTGTGCTTGTAGTGCCTAAGAGAAGAAGAGAAGTTGGGTGGAGTTGGTGGCTTAAAGACAAAAATATTCAAGGACTCACCCTTTGACTAGTGAGAAAGAAACAAAGAGGAACGTAACTGGAAATCATTCGAATGAAGCTAAGATATTAGAATGGAATAATGGTGAAATCTCATGTCATTGAAAAGGACAGAGCTCACATTGTATGGTCACCATGCTTCCCAATTCCAAAGATTTATATTATTAAGAGTCGAATAGATAGTTTTTTGGGTTGACCAACCAAGTTGAGACAAGTCCAAGTAAAAATCAAGTTGGCTACTCTATATAGCACGGCCACTACGGTAAATGAGTTGTAGAGTTGTGGTACTTCAAATAAAATTGAGGCACGTAAATGAGAGAGAAAAGCCCATCCCATCTTTACTTCTCTCTATTACAAGAGAATGATGGCACCACGGAAATTGTAGTCACGCTAGTGATGATTCTCATTTCTCAGTTGTATATCCAATATAGAAAAAAAAAGGTTTAACCAGCATGCCTTGTGGATATGATTTGCAAAGTGATAATTTGTCCATACTCTGAAGAAGGCTATATATGTGATAAATGTATCCTAAGCTTTTCTTGGGATAATTTTAATAGGTTAATTAAGATGATGTTGGATTGTTAGTTTAGAAGTTTATCATGTTAATTTATCAGATTCGATTCTTTTCGTTAACAATTCTTAGAACCATCCTATGGTATCTCGTAATGGAGACTACCCACTGGTGGGGGTGGGGCAACAAATAGTCTTAATATGCAAACAAGCTGACTCGACTTTTCTTAAAATTTTATGACAAGGTAATACCTACAAATAAAACCCATATAGCCAATGCCATGCATGGAGCTACCAATGGGAGTGCGGATCCAAATCGTCAAAGTGGTGTGATCGGATCAAACATCGAGGAACGCCAATTGTTTTAGTTAGAGATGGAAAAGAGCGAGATTGTCATAAATAAATATAAGTTAATGATAATTTATCAAATTTATTCTTGATTTCAAAAATTTAAAAATTAATATACATTTGGTGTTACAATATTTTGTCATGAATCTAAACTTATAAACACTTATTTTCATAAATTAATAGTCTTAAAACGCAGACAAGTTGACTCGACTTTTCTTAAAATTTTATGACACGATAATACATACAAATAAAACCTACATAGCCAACGCCATGCATGAAGCTACCAATGGGAGTGCGGATCCTAATCGTCAAAGTGGTGTGATCGGATCAAACATAGAGGAAGGCCAAGTGTTTTAGTTATAGATGGAAAAGAGCGAGATTGTCATAAATAAATATAAGTTAATGATAATTTATCAAATTTATTCTTGATTTCAAAAAACTTAAAAATTAATATACCTTTGGTGTTACAATATTTTGTCTTGAACTAAACTTATGAACACTTATTTTCATAAAATTAATAGTCTTAATATGCAGACAAGCTGACTCGACTTTTCTTAAAATTTTATGACAAGATAATACCTACAAATAAAACCCATATAGCCAACGCCATGCATGAATCTATCAATGGGAGTGCGGATCCTAATCGTCAAAGTGGTGTGATCGGATCAAACATAGAGGAAGGCCAAGTGTTTTAGTTAGAGACGGAAAAGAGCGAGATTGTCATAAATAAATATAAGTTAATGATAATTTATCAAATTTATTCTTGATTTCAAAAAATTTAAAAATTAATATACATTTGGTGTAACAATATTTTGTCTTGAAACTAAACTTATAAACACTTATTTTCATAAAAGTAATAGTCTTAATACGCTGAAAAGCTGACTCGACTTTTCTTAAAATTTTATAACAAGATAATACATACAAATAAAACATAGATAGCCAACGCCATGCATGAAGCTACCAATGGGAGTGCAGAGCCTAATCGTCAAAGTGGTGTGATCGGATCAAACATAGAGGAAGGCCAAGTGTTTTAGTTAGAGACGGAAAAGAGCGAGATTGTCATAAATAAATATAAGTAAATGATAATTTATCAAATTTATTCTTGATTTCAAAAAATTTAAAAATTAATATACATTTGGTGTTACAATATTTTGTCTTGAAACCAAACTTATAAACACTTATTTTCATAAAATTAATAGTCTTAATATGCAGACAAGCTGACTCGACTTTTCTTAAAATTTTTTGACAAGATAATACCTATAAATACAACCCATATAGCCGACGCCATGCATGAAGCTACCAATGGGAGTGCGGATCCTAATCGTCAAAGTGGTGTGATCGGATCAAACATAGAGGAAGGCCAAGTGTTTTAGTTAGAGACGGAAAAGAGCGAGATTGTCATAAATAAATATAAGTTAATGATAATTTATCAAATTTATTCTTGATTTCAAAAAATTTAAAAATTAATATACATTTGGTGTTACAATATTTTGTCGTGAAACTAAACTTATAAACACTTATTTTCATAAAATTAATAGTCTTAATACGCAGACAAGCTGACTCGACTTTTCTTAAAATTTTATGACAAAGATAATACATACAAATAAAACCTACATAGCCAACGCCATGCATGAAGCTACCAATGGGAGTGCGGATCCTAATCGTCAAAGTGGTGTGATCGGATCAAACATAGAGGAAGGCCAAGTGTTTTAGTTAGAGACGGAAAAGAGCGAGATTGTCATAAATAAATATAAGTTAATGATAATTTATCAAATTTATTCTTGATTTCAAAAAATTTAAAAATTAATATACATTTGGTGTTACAATATTTTGTCTTGAAACTAAACTTATAAACACTTATTTTCATAAAATTAATAGTCTTAATACGCAGACAAGCTGACTCGACTTTTCTTAAAATTTTATGACAAGATAATACATCCAAATAAAACATATATAGCCAACGCCATGCATGAATCTACCAATGGGAGTGCGGATCCTAATCGTCAAAGTGGTGTGATCGGATCAAACATAGAGGAAGGCCAAGTGTTTTAGTTAGAGACGGAAAAGAGTGAGATTGTCATAAATAAATATAAGTTAATAATAATTTATCAAATTTATTCTTGATTTCAAAAAATTTAAAAATTAATATACATTTGGTGTTACAATATTTTGTCTTGAAACCAAACTTATAAACACTTATTTTCATAAAATTAATAGTCTTAATACGCAGACAAGCTGCCTCGACTTTTCTTAAAATTTTATGACAAGATAATACATCCAAATAAAACATATATAGCCAACGCCATGCATGAATCTACCAATGGGAGTGCGGATCCTAATCGTCAAAGTGGTGTGATCGGATCAAACATAGAGGAAGGCCAAGTGTTTTAGTTATAGACGGAAAAGAGCGAGATTGTCATAAATAAATATAAGTTAATGATAATTTATCAAATTTATTCTTGATTTCAAAAAATTTAAAAATTAATATACATTTGGTGTTACAATATTTTGTCTTGAAACCAAACTTATAAACACTTATTTTCATAAAATTAATAGTCTTAATATGCAGACAAGCTGCCTCGACTTTTCTTAAAAGTTTATGGCAAGATAATACCTACAAATACAACCCATATAGCCAACGCCATGCATGAAGCTACCAATGGGAGTGCGGATCCTAATCGTCAAAGTGGTGTGATCGGATCAAACATAGAGGAAGGCCAAGTGTTTTAGTCAGAGACGGAAAAGAGCGAGATTGTCATAAATAGATATAAGTTAATGATAATTTATCAAATTTATTCTTGATTTCAAAAAATTTAAAAATTAATATACATTTGGTGTTACAATATTTTGTCTTGAAACTAAACTTATAAACACTTATTTTCATAAAATTAATAGTCTTAATATGCTGACAAGCTGACTCGACTTTTCTTAAAATTTTATGACAAGATAATACATACAAATAAAACATATATAGCCAATGCCATGCATGAATCTACCAATGGGAGTGCGGATCCTAATCGTCAAAGTGCTGTAATTGGATCAAACATAGAGGAAGGCCAAGTGTTTTAGTTAGAGATGGAAAAGAGCGAGATGGTCATAAATAAATATAAGTTAATGATAATTTATCAAATTTATTCTTGATTTCAAAAAACTTAAAATTAATATACAATTGGTGTTACAATATTTTGTCTTCAAACTAAACTTATGAACACTTATTTTCACAAAATTAATAGTCTTAATATGCAGACAAGCTGACTCGACTTTTCTTAAAATTTTATGACAAGATAATACCTACAAATAAAACCCATACAACGCCATGCATGAATCTACCAATGGGAGTGCGGATCCTAATCATCAAAGTCTGTGATCAGATCAAACATAGAGGAAAGCCAAGTGTTTTAGTTAGAGATGGAAAAGAGCGAGATTGTCATAAATAAATATAAGTTAATGATAATTTATCAAATTTATTCTTGATTTCAAAAAATTTAAAAATTAATATACATTTGGTGTTACAATATTTTGTCTTGAAACCAAACTTATAAACACTTATTTTCATAAAATTAATAGTCTTAATATGCAGACAAGCTGACTCGACTTTTCTTAAAATTTTATAACAAGATAATACCTACAAATACAACCCATATAGCCAACGCCATGCATGAAGCTACCAATGGGAGTGCGGATCCTAATCGTCAAAGTGGTGTGATCAGATCAAACATAGAGGAAGGCCAAGTGTTTTAGTTAGAGATGGAAAAGAGGGAGATTGTCATAAATAAATATAAGTTAATGGTAATTTATCAAATTTATTCTTGATTTCAAAAAATTTAAAAATTAATATACATTTAGTGTTACAATATTTTGTCTTGAAACCAAACTTATAAACACTTATTTTCATAAAATTAATAGTCTTAAAACGCAGACAAGCTGACTTGACTTATCTTAAAATTTTATGACAAGATAATACATACAAATAAAACCCACATAGCCAGCGCCATGCATGAAGCTACCAATGGGAGTGCGGATCCTAATCGTCAAAGTGGTGTGATCGGATCAAACATAGAGGAAGGCCAAGTGTTTTAGTTAGAGACGGAAAAGAGCGAGATTGTCATAAATAAATATAAGTTAATGATAATTTATCAAATTTATTCTTGATTTCAAAAAATTTAAAAATTAATATACATTTGGTGTTACAATATTTTGTCTTGAAACTAAACTTATAAACACTTATTTTCATAAAATTAATAGTCTTAATACGCAGACAAGCTGACTCGACTTTTCTTAAAATTTTATGACAAAATAATACATACAAATAAAACATATATAGCCAACGCTATGCATGAATCTACCAATGGGAGTGCGGATCCTAATCGTCAAAGTGGTGTGATAGGATCAAACATAGAGGAAGGCCAAGTGTTTTAGTTAGAGATGGAAAAGGGGGAGATTGTCATAAATAAATATAAGTTAATGATAATTTATCAAATTTATTCTTGATTTCAAAAAAATTAAAAACACATTTGGTGTTACAATATTTTGCCTTAAAACTAAACTTATAAACACTTATTTTCATAAACTTAATAATAATTAACTCTTATTTTTATAAAAATTACTTATAATCCAACCACTCATAAATAAGGACAATAGAAGTAGTCCCAATTTTTTTTTTGGCAAAAATAATAGCACAGACTAGAAAATAATTTATAGCCCCATAGTGTATTGGGAGCCTAAACGCCTCTAAAGATGCATGAAAATTAAAGAAATAGATGAAAAAAATTAATAGAAACACATGAACATTCATTTTATATTTTGGGAATTGGTTTAATGCACGTGTGTACAGTTAGTTCACTTGATTAAAACTCTGATTAATTAATCACAGAATCCGAGAAAAATGAAACACAAATTCTTTTAAAAAGTACTTCAAGAATTAAATATGGAATTAAAGAAGTTTTGAAACTTCAAAAATGTGAAAACCTCTTAAATTTATTCCAGTTCCAAGACAATGTGCATTGAACACAAAGGTGAATTAGGTCTTTTCAATTTTCTTTTTTGGGTGTGTCCCAAACTTGATTGGACTTGGCCACTTGGGCTACAAATTTTTTTTCTTCTTTCAATTAATTAAGTGTTACTTTTGGACATGCCAATCTCGAGTGTCCTCCAAAAGTCAACTCATTGAGGACCCAAAATTATAATAGCTGGACACAAGTTTTGATGCCCTTAGACATATGGAACCCAACTGGCCAAATCAAAATTGGCATCTTTTTTGAGTTGGGTCAAACAAATTGTGACAACCACCAATCATAGATAATAAATTAATGTTTATGAAAATAATACCAAATCTAAAAAGTAAGTGAATGTTCAAGTGATATATCAGAGATTTCCACTACCTAATATATTTCATTATGAATTTTGCTAATTTCAGTCGTGATGATTGAAATATCATGATATATTAATTCGTGTATTACACGCGTTAAAAATATGTAATATTACGATATCATTGATATGTATTATTATATATTTTTAGTATATGTAATACACAAATCAATAATGTCAAGATATTCCATCAATTGCAATTGAAATTAACTGTCCTCATTTCATTAGTATTAGATATTGGTGGAGTTGGTGAATGTCAAAGAGATAGTATCATAAATTTCCACCCACCACCATTTATTTCAATAGTGTTGGCGCGTATTGCATTTGCAATGCAAGGAAAAAAAGTTGATAATTTTACGTTTGGCATGCATTTAACAAGTCATTTTCCAAATTGTTTCATATCTACATAAAAAGACAAGAAAATTTTGATGGTAGAATCAATTTGGGATCAATCTAGATATATTTAATTAATAAACAAAAAATTCATTTTCTATATAAAAAAACACATTGAGATAATATGGTAAGCACATGATGTTAACTCTAAGAGATAGTTCAAGTCCTAGTGAGATAAGATAAGTATGTTAAAGAGTATTAAGTCTTCATTCAAATCCCACAAAATACTCTTCTTTTTTTTTATTTATTTTTGATAACTCGGTATTCGATCTTTTGGGTTGCTTAATTCGGAAAATCAATCCCTCCGTTTATTAACATAGAATTCAATTAAAATTAGGATATCGTTTATTAACAGAGAATTCAATTAAAATTAGGATAGCGTCCCATATATACTGATCTCAAGAAAAATTTCACAAAATACTGCTCTTAGGGCCAACTTTTTACAAAAAAAAAAAATATTTGTGCAAAAAAATCATAAAAGTGCGCTGCTTAGAAGGGTTACAATTGATGAGTTCCATCTTGACTTGTCAAAAAAACAATAGACAAAAAACGTATAACCTTTGTTATCACCATGTTTATTATTAATTATACCCACCATAAATGAAAGATAAGATACAACCCCACATGGCCATCAATACTGACCGTAGGAGGCAAGCAAATTGACCTGTGAGAATGCTGCCACTCCCCATCACTTTCACATAGCCTCGTCATGCCTTCTGCTTTGCGTGAACCATGTAGGCCGAAAGGGATGGCATGAGTTAATCAAACATCTCACCACTCTTATTAGTAATTTAATTTGATTAATGCAATAACACTAATTAATTGAAAAGTTGAACTTGAGTTACTAAAAAAAAAAGTGTAGCCTCTTTTTGACCCAAAGGGCTTAAATAAAGGAAAATGTGTTTAGCATCTCACTTTACCTTTTTTACTTCCAAAAATTTCATGGACTCAATAAAGAAATTAATCAACATTAACTAAAAACACATGCATCTTAGTTAAACAATTGCCCATTCTAACAGTAATTTTCTAATTTTCCGATAATACTGTAGTTATGATTTCTTAGTTTAATGGTTTTTATGATCCTATTAGTAGTTTGGGACATCACTCTTCTCCCCTTTTTTTTTTTTGGTTCTTTCAGATACTTTGAATGCATGCTAGATTGACTAATGCTAGATCTCCAAAATATTTCTCTGATTCTCTTCCTCCATGCCCTTTTTGATGTGACAAGTCACATTATCATGTAACTTTTCCTTCTTAAACAATTAATTGACTTATTATTCAACCCAATTTACAAGAAATTATCAAACTTTATACATACATATACATATATATATATATATATATATATATATAAGAAATTGCTATGTTTTCAAAACATCTATTTCAAATCTTGTATTTTAAATAACGTGTCACAATAATATTCACAGTGCATTACATTAAGTAATTAATGTGTCATAGTAAAATTTTGTCAATGTCACTGTTGCATCATTTGAGTATATATATATATATATATATTCCAAATAAAGGAAATTGCTATGCTTTATAAATATTTATTCCAAATTTGACATATCAAATAATGTGTCATAATAATATTAACAGTATAATAAGTCATGTAATTGATATATCATAATAAAATTCTACTATGTCATTATTACAGCCAATGGTAGATCAAGACCAATGACATAAGAGATGAAAATATAAAAATTGAAATTTAAATGAATCTCTTGTAAAAATATGAAAGTGGGAATTTCTAATTTAGATAAAAAAAATTTATAAAAAAGGGGATAAAAAATCAAATTTTTAAAATTTTAAGGGACTACAGCAGCCCTAATACCCCTCGTTTCCGCCATTTACTACATTATTTGAAATTGAAATTTAAAAAGCATAGTATTAATAACGACATATATATAAAATCCCTTCTATATAATAACGACATATAACATATATATAAAGACATATATATAACGACATATATAAGAAATACACACAGGTAATCAAACAGTAATCGAGAGAGACGAAGGAATGGTTCTACGTAGCGGCAAATTCAACCAACAGAGAAAGCAACCCTAAGCCCTTTTTGAAGCCGTTCTACTTTGTCATTTTTCTTGATTTTCTCGTACTGCTTTTGCTTTGAACAAGCCCTTTCATTTCAATGAATCTATTCCCTCTTCTGATGTCCTGTTTCCTTTGCATCTGAGATCACTATTCGGCTCATTCTCACGGCCGGTTATATATATATATATATATATACATATAATAATCTGATATTTTTTATATATCTCTATTACATGATGTGACTTGCCGCATCATTGAATTTTTTTTTTGAGATCTCTAACATATATAATTTATTTTTTAATTATTTAATTACAAACATGTGACATGCATTTAAAGTAACATTGAAAAGGAAGTACCAATGTATTAATCCAAAAGAAAACAGTTGGCTCTTGTTGACAAAAAAATAAGTATGATGAAGAATATCCTGATTCCATGGTCTGTAATTCCATGGATAATAATTTGATACTCAAACTTTGTTCATGGTATTGAGATTAAAAATGCATGTTTTGGGGGGCAAACGAAACAACACACATGTATGCTAACCTTGATCTAACATTTGTACATAATATTGTTTGTTATACATGTGGCAGGTACTCATAATCAGGTAGAAGTGAGTAAATTTTGGGTATTTTCGTAGTACTGCATGTACTCACAAAATTGACATTAATAGCCACATATGTTTCTGTCCATGTAATTATCATTGAAAATATCCAATATTTTTTGGATCCAAGTCTGTAGACGTACTGCCATACGAAACGGTGGGCGTCTAAGACGGGCATCAAATTGTCAAAGAATAGGATTGGTTGTCATTCTTATCCAAAAAATGAGTTTTAACCAAGCAATGAAGATAATGACCACTAAAGTTTCGACAATGAAGGGATAAAATTTCAACAAAAAAAACTCTCACGGGACTCTCTCTCTCTCACATACACATTATATTAATAGATCTGATAATGTCTTCATTTTCAGCCCAAGTCACCTAAATTTGTTTGGCCTTGAAATTCTTTGTATCTGCAAAATCCAAATTGGTATGTATGGAGAAAGAAGAAAATGAAAGAATGGCGTCCACTTTGTAGTAGTAGGGCCTGTGGGTGGGTCGGTAGTGGGTACCACAAGAACTGTGCATGCATTGAAGCGTTTACTTTCTCTACCTGAATGCATTGTGTCGGCTCTATATATTTTGAGAGTTTCATTCACAGTTGAAGGATTAAGATCAGGAGAGAGAGAGAGAGAGAGAGAGAGAGAGAGAGTAATGGTTTCAATGGAGGAGGGAAACGGAGACCCTACCAGGATCAATAAGTATGCCTGTGCTTGTGCTATTGTTGCTTCTATGATATCCATCATATTTGGTTACGGTGCGTCTTTCTCTCTCTCTCTCTCTAAATATACATACATATACATACACACACATATATTTATATACACACACACATATAATTGTCTTTCTACCGCAACAATTCTTATCTTAATCATGCTTGCGGTGGAGTCTACTTTCTTATCTTAATCATGCTTGCAGTGGAGTCTACTTTTATATAAGCATATAGCTTGGTCACAATGAATCAAAAGCTATACAAAAGGGAGGGGTATGTTATGGGTTTAAAGCGTACTGTTCGCAATAAAAGGATAAAAAAAGGGGTTCATGAAAATGTTTTATTTTTATTCTTTTGCAGACACTGGAGTAATGAGTGGAGCCATGATTTTCATAAAAGAAGATCTCAAAATTAATGATACCCAAGTAGAAATTCTCGCCGGAATCCTAAACCTGTGTGCTCTGGTGGGTTCCCTTTGCGCCGGAAGAGCCTCTGATTATATCGGTCGCCGATACACAATTGTCTTGGCCTCCATCCTCTTCATGCTCGGTTCAGTTCTTATGGGCTATGGCCCAAATTATGCAGTTCTAATGACCGGAAGGTGCACTGCCGGCATCGGCGTAGGCTTTGCACTCATGATCGCACCGGTTTACTCTGCCGAGATTTCATCTCCATCGTCCCGTGGTCTTCTATCTTCTCTACCGGAGGTTTGCATCAGTATCGGCATCTTACTTGGCTATGTATCAAACTATTTCTTCGCCAAATTGACTCTGAAACTTGGCTGGAGGCTGATGCTTGGTATTGCAGCTATTCCTTCTCTTGCCTTGGCTTTTGGCATTCTTAAGATGCCAGAGTCTCCTAGATGGTTAGCAATGCAAGGCCGACTCGGGGAGGCAAAGAAAATCTTGCTGACAGTCTGCAACACGGAGGAAGAAGCTGAAGCTCGATTCCGTGAAATAAAAATTGCTGCCGGAGTCGACGAAAACTGCAATGAGGACTTTGTCAAACTGACTCACAACACACACGGAGAAGGGGTGTGGAAAGAACTTCTGTTGAGGCCATCACCTCCGGTCCGCTGGATGTTACTAGCTGCCATTGGGATTCATTTCTTCGAGCACGCGACCGGCATCGAAGCTGTAATTTTATACGGTCCAAGAATATTCAAGAAAGCTGGAGTCACTACCAAGAACAAGCTCTTACTTGCCACAGTTGGCGTTGGAATCACAAAGTTTGTTTTTGTAGTGATAGCCACCTTATTGCTTGACAAAGTTGGGAGGAGACCCCTTTTGCTTACCAGCGTTGGGGGTATGATTTTCGCCCTAACAGGACTAGGTTTTGGTCTAACAATGGTGGAACACTCTCATCACAAGCTGCGTTGGGCACTTAGCCTTAGCATTGCTGCTACTTATTTGTATGTGGCATTCTTCAACTTTGGGCTTGCTGCTGTTACATGGGTCTATAGCTCTGAGATTTTCCCTCTCAAGTTAAGGGCACAAGGTCATAGTATTGGGGTGGCTGTGAATAGGGTGATGAATGCTGCGATTTCTATGAGTTTCATATCAATCTATAAAGCGATTACTATAGGAGGGACCTTCTTTATGTTTGCTGGTATCTCAGTGGTGGCCTGGCTTTTCTTCTACTTCTTCTTGCCCGAGACTAAAGGGAGGTCCTTGGAAGAGATGGAAGCTATCTTTAGCAGACGCACAAAGCCTAGAAATGTCGGCATAGAAATTCAGCCTGGAAAATAGTGCAATAATGCAGGAAGCAGGATAGAGTTTAGGCTTGAATTAAAAAAAAAAAAGCAGCTCAGAGCACGAAACTCTCGCCACTGCAAATCTAAAGATTGTTAGCTGAACACAGTTCTACTCTGCAAGCGGGAGTTTAGGTTTCAATTCCATCATAAATTAGCATGACATGATGTTAGTTAAGCTTGGACTGCTTTTGCATTTGTATGCTGTTAATGTTGTTTGTAAGGATAACAAGTATAGAAAAAAAAAATGTGAATTACAGTCATTTCTATGCTTAAATTTTAACTGTATATCGATAATTAAACTGGACATGTATGGTAATTTGACAAGGAAAATGATATGTCAGTTTTGAGCTCCATAAGATGGTGATGGCTCATTGGTTTGCTTCAGCAAATTAAGGCTAGAAAGGCTTTCCCTCTTAATTGGGTGACTGCCATTTCATTGTCGGTTCAGAACATGTTGCTCTCTGAACGTTCTCTTCTACTCGTTCTTAACCTCTGGTTTTGTTTCCTAGATCCATGAAAAAAAAAAAAAAAGAAGAGTTTTATAGGACATCTGGCTCAGATGGGATGGGCTATGTGCCCATGATCCTCGCTCATTGGAGCGGCTGGGACCCCAAAGATCTGGAACTGGCCACAACATTTATTAAACCTTTCTTTTGAGTGTCGGTAGGATTATATAAAAACATACTCAGAAGTGCATGTCATTCACACAAATTCTTATTTTTCATTGAGAATTGTCGGACACTACTTATTTGTGTATTATTTTATACATTTTCATACATGGATAGGTTTCACAATTTATGGTGGATCTAGCAGTGAGATCCATCCATATAAAAAGATGATGTTTAAAATATTACATATAAATAATATTCTTAGCATTATTATTTTTTTATCACGTGGACATGTTAAAAAAGTATTATTTTTAGTTTTTTCTAAATATAATTAAATTAATATTATTTGATGAACATTACTAAATAGTATATACTTAAATTATATATATATTGTTATTGTAAAAAGCTGTTTTGATCAAAGACTCGCGGCCCACTTTCAAAATCAAAGGTCAAAGTTCATTAGAAATAACCCGATGAACTACTGTACCATGATCAAGTCAATTATGGCAAGTAATTAGAATTTGATTTCAAGAGAAGATTTGTTCTTTTTCATACTTTTCTTGTCTCATTTTTAAAGGGGCGTGAGTAGTTGCCATCTTGATAAGTTCGAGCAATCCTATGGATCCCTGATTTTTTCGGATTCTAATATCCTTAATATTTCTATCTTTGTTTAAATTTAGGATAAGACTTCCGAGGGTTGAGGTCCTTCTTATTGGTTCTACTCATTCCGTAATGATTCCACCTTGGAAGTGACCACAACGTTATTTGGGCCAGACTAGGTCCTAAAGGCTGACCTTGAGGCTCTTTAAAGACCCTAGGACATCTTTATTCGGTCCTGGTCATTTTGGGTCATATTAGCTACCCCCAACGACCTTAGGACCATAGGTTTGAGGTTTTGACCTTTGCCTGTCATAAATACGTTTATTTACGTTTTTCCAAAAGACACATCTAATCAATCATATAACTTTTGACATGCTGTTGTTTTTTAGGTATGCCAAATGTAGTTTATTGCTAGTAATGATGAATTGGCTCCATTTCTTGATCCAACATCATTCAATGCCTTCAAAATTCCTTTCTTATAAATCCAAGAGAAACCCTTTGCTTCTTTGTTCTTTTGTATCTCCAGCATTCTTGGGGAACACCTTTTTATCTTTCGATGATCGTGATTTTTAGGTCAGGAACTTCATCCCTACTTCCTTTTCTTTCTTTCTTTTTTTGTTAAAAAGATGACGTATTCTGGGAACAACTCCGATCATGGAATTGAAATGTCTAAAACCCCTCAAGTTAGGGGTCTCTAGGACCCGTATTGTGGACCGATTTGAAGAGGAAATTAGGGCTATAGACATCGGTTTAGATCAAAATGATCCTGAACCTCTCCATCTGATTACGAGGCCACCCATCTTACTGAGTCTGACCTTGTCTATCTTCGGACTTTATTCAATATCCTAGAGAAAATTATCATGAGACTTCTTTCCTCATTTGAGCGTCCATGTAACCCAAGACCCCATGAAATGTGTATATAGGGTTTGGTTTGAAATGGGACTTAGGTTTCCTACCCACCCTTTTATTTGTAAATTTTGTCCCTTTCTAGAACATATGTTTTGCCTAGTTTAACATTAATGGCTAGAGGGCCATGATAGGATTCATTGTCATGGCTCATTGGAACTAGGTCAAACTAGATTTGGACCTGTTTAGGGCTTCAATGAACCTAAAGAAAGGAAAAAAAAAAAGGGTCTTTATTACACCTCTTTTGACTCTCAATTTCGTATCCTTCACGAGGTTCCAGACTCAAACAAAACCTGAAAAAAAATATTATTTTTTTGTCAAAGGAAGTTTAGAGAATTTTGAACAGACGGAGTTTAACTTTGGAATTACCCTAAAGTCTTTAGGAGTTCTTGGTGAGTCTGAGTCCTGGATTGTACTTTGTCTTTTATTAACCTTGTTCTGGTTTCTAATCATCATTTTTTATAAAGGTACTCAAGCTTTGAAGAGTCTGAAGCTAAGCACGGCTCAAGTGAACGACCTAAAAGAATTATTACAACTTGAGTATCACCCACTTAAGGACGTTTCGAGTTAAAAGGTTATTTGCTGCTAGCCTAATCATCTCAATACCCATGGATCTCGAGAAGAGGGTTCTATCAGGGTTTAAGCCTAAGGCAAAGAAGAGAAAAACTGTTGATCAAATTGCTGCCCTGGTGTTGAAATGACTGATGCTTATTGATGAATCCTCATCAGAGTGGGCCATCTCCGACATTGGGGCTGAATTCAGTCCCTTTGAGGTTGAAAGGACTAGGCACTCAGCTAATCCTCTATAGGGCATTGATAATGATAGAGAGGTTCATCTTTTCAGCGGAGAGAATGAGGTCACCCTTAGAGGTGTCAAACAGGTTGGCTTGGCCCATTTCAACTGGCCCATTCGGGCCAACGGATGGTGTCGGGCCAATGTTAGAAACCATTAGGCCCACCCTAACCCGTTGGCTTGACACATTGTGGTCTATGCCGTGCCGGGTTGGCCCACGGGCTTCTTAGTTTTTTTTTTTTTTTCACTTTTTATTTTTAATGACTAATATGGATCATGATTTTTTTAAATGTTATATTTTTTGTTTTTTTAATTACATAATATCATTATTTTTTATTTTGTTATTTGTAATTATAATATTTTGTTTAACTTTTGTATTTTTTACCTTGTAATTTAGTTAGTTTAATAGTATTATTATTCACTTTATTATTTGTTATTATAATATTTTGATGTAGAACAGGTTGTGGAAGAATCCAATTCCTAACATGAAAATGCGTGCGACACCAGAATGGTCGGAATGGAGTGAAATTCGGTGGATGCCTTGAAAAAGATGTTCTGATCAATACTCATAGCTTAGCTATGATGTATGCCGCTTTTCGGGCAAATTCCTTTGTTTTGGCCTTCAAAAACGCGTTTTTGCTATTTTTGGTAATAATGTGTTGTTTGAGTTCGGGGAGTTACAATTGTCGTTTGGAGTTTTCCTTTTAGCAGATTACTGCTTAAGTTTAGGGTTTTTTATTTATGCTTTTAATTAGAATTTTTTTATTTTTGGAATTTTTCATATTTTTTTTAATTTTAATTATTGCTTTCCTAGTCCTCGTCGAATTAGGGTTTGCTGCCTATATAAAGGCTGTTACTTTCATTGTAAGGTTAACTTTCATTCAATAAAAATATTCTCTTTCTGAGATCTTATTTTCTGTGCTCGTGGATTCGAGTGTGTTACTTTGTTTGTGGATTCGGACGATTTTCTAAGAAATAGGCGGTGTCCTATTTCTTCACAAGCTTTCGCTACGTCAGTTGGTATCAGAGCATGCTTAATCCTGTTCAGATGGCGAATGCACGGAATGACAGTGAAATCCTTGACGGCGGTGACCGTGAGGGAGATATGGTTACAGGGGCTGAATTCAGAACTTTCCAACGAGAGACGCAGCAAGTGTTACGTGAGATCCAAGCAACTTTTGCTAGGCTGACGATAAGGAATAATCAGAGGGGCGATGATCCTATGGGTCGTCAACCTTACCAAGAGAGGGCTGAAGTTGTGCGTGAACGCCATCCAGAGATTCCATGTAAGCAGCTAGCCTATGAGGATAATCTGAGTGAGGATGAAGAAGAGTCTGAAGCCATATTCCAAAATAATCAGAGGGAATACCAAGGAGAGCAGGACTGACAGACCTTTAGTATGAAGATGGACCTGCCTAGTTTTAATGGCCAACTTCAGATCGATGGGTTTATTGATTGGCTGATATTAGTTGAGAGATTTTTTGATTATATGGATATTCTTGAAAATAAAAAGGTGAAATTAGTTGCGTACAGATTATTGGGGGGAGCTTCTGCTTGGTGGGAGCAGTTACAAATTACACGGATGCGACAAGAAAAGGGGATGGTTCGGACATGGGTTAAGATGAGGCAACTGTTACGATCCAGGTATTTGCCTCCAGATTATGAGCAGATCCTATTTCAACAATATCAGAATTGTAAGCAGGGGAGTAGAATAGTCGAGGCTTACCTAGAGGAATTCCACAGGTTGTCGTCATGTAATAACCTACTGGAAACAGATGGGCAACAAGTTGTTAGGTTTGTTAGGGGGGCTGCGTTGGGCTATACAAGATCGAGTTGCGATGCAAATAGTCCACACCTTAACTGAAGCCGTTGCGTTGGCTGTTAGGGCAGAAACTCAATTGGACAGATCAAAGGCGGCGGTCGTAGCATGAAATTCTGTTGATTCTAATCGTGCTGCAGTAAATAAAGGAAAAGCCCCAAATACTCAGCCACCTTTGGTCTAACACCACTCGTGGAACAGGTAGCAGTGGGGGTCTTTTAAAGCCAGTCGGTTTTTCAAAGCCAACCAACAATGTTCCACTAGAAGTGGCACTTCATAACCCTTATGCTTGTTCGGGGTCCGATAAGTGCTATAGATGTTTACAGCCAAGGCACCGTTTTAACGAATGTCCTAAAAAGGGTACCGTTAACTTAGTGGGGCCAGAAGAACATGGCAGATTCGAGACAGAGGAGGACGAGGATGAAGCGCCCTACACTTATGAAGAGGAGGAGGTAACGGGTGGCGATGAAGGAGAGCTGTTGTCACGCTCTCTGGTGGTTCAGCGACTTCTGTTAGCACCAAAGCGGAAAGAACCATCTCAGCGGCATAATATATTCTGAACCAGGTGTACTGTGAACAAAAAGGTTTGTGATGTCATTATTAATAGTGGCAGTAGCGAAAATATAGTGTCAAAAGCAATGGTTACCAAGTTGGGCTTGCAGACTGAGAAACACCCTTCACCGTATAAGATTAGCTGGATAAAATGAGGTGTTGAAATAAAGGTAACTGAAATCTGCCGCATTAAATTTTTAATTGAGAAGAATTATGCAGATGAGGTTTTGTGTGACGTGGTGGAGATGGATGCCTGCCATATGATTTTGGGACGACCTTGGCAGTTTGATGTGGATGCTACGTACAGGGGCCGTGATAACGTATATGTTTTCATGAAGAGGGGCCTAAAGATCGTTTTGGGACCCATAAAAAAGGAATTTGCAATTGTTGAACCGAAGTCAAAGGGCAAGTCAGTATTTCTTGTGGATAGGGGCAAATTCATAGAAAAAACTAAGGAATCTGGAGAGATTTTTGCTATGGTAGTTGGGGGAGAAGTTGGCAAGGAGTCTATGAAAATTCCACCCGCACTTAAACCTTTGTTGGAGGATTTTCAAGAAATTATACCATCAGAGCTACCAGATGGGTTGCCTCCTATGCAAGACATACAACATCAGATTGATCTCACACCAGGATCCAGTTTGCCTAATCGTCCACATTACCGGATGAGTCCCAAGGAAAGTCAGATCCTATAAGAGCAGGTAAAAGAGCTGATTAAGAAAGATTGGTGCAGGAGAGCATGAGTCCTTGTGCTGTACCAGCCTTGTTAGTTCCAAAGAAGGATGACAGTTGGCGCATATGCATCGACAGCCGAGCAATTAACAAGATCACCATAAAATATAGGTTTCCTATTCCTCAATTGGAAGATATTTTAAACATGTTGGCAGGATCCAAAGTCTTTTCCAAAATTGACTTCCGGAGCAGGTACCATCAGATTCAGATTAGGCCTGGAGATGAATGGAAGACTGCTTTCAAGACCAAAGAGGGGTTATACGAATGGTTAGTGATGCCGTTTGGACTCACTAATGCGCCCAGTACTTTCATGCGGCTCATGAACTAGGTATTAAAACCATTTACTAAAAAATTTGTTGTGGTATACTTTGATGATATATTGATATATAGCCAGAACGAATTTGACCATCTTGCGCACTTGAGGGAAGTACTTACAGTTTTGTAGCAAAATAAGTTGTATGTTAATTTGAAGAAGTGCAGCTTTATGACCAAAAATTTGCTCTTTTTGGGATTTGTGGTAAGTGTTGATGGGATTAAAGTTGACGAAGAAAAGATTCGTGCCATTCGGGAGTGGCCAACTCCACAAACAGTGGGCGAGGTTCGTAGCTTTCATCGTCTGGCAACGTTTTATAGGCAGTTTGTCAGAGATTTTAGCAGGATAGTCGCGCCAATTACTGAATGCATGAAGAAGGGAAAATTTCATTGGGGAGAGAAAGCAGAACAGAGTTTTGCATTGATCAAGGAGAAATTATCATCTGCCCCAGTTTTAGCACTGCTAGATTTTGACAAGCTGTTTCAGGTAGAGTGCGATGCCTCTATTGTTGGCATTGGTGCTGTACTTTCTCAAGAAGGCAGATCGGTTGGGTTTTATAGTGAGAAACTCAGTGAAGCTCGCCAGAAGTGGTCTACGTATGAGCTGGAATTGTATGCTATTTTTCGCGCTTTAAAGGTTTGGGAACACTATCTGGTGCAGAAGGAGTTTGTCTTATTCAGCGACCAGCAAGCACCGAAATTTATTAATAGCCAGAATAGTGTCAATCGGATGCATGCCCACTGGATTTCTTTTATTCAACGCTTCACGTTCACCTTGAAGCATAAGGCCGGTCAATTAAACCGGCTAGCTGATGCCCTAAGCAGAAAGACGTGGTCGCTTGTCACATTGCAGGCTGAGGTGGTTGGGTTTGATTGTCTCAAGGAGCTGTATGCAGATGATGAAGATTTTTAGGACATTTGGGCAAAATGTCAGTCGGGTCTTTCTGTTGATGGAATGTATCTTCAAGAGGGCTATTTGTTTCGAGGCAACCAATTGTGCATCCCGAGGAGTTCACTACGAGATCAGATAATTCAGGAATTACATGATGGAGGTTTGGGTGGGCACTTGGGTCGTGACAAAACAGTAGCTCTTGCTGAGGAGAGGTATTATTGGCCCCAACTGAAAAGAGACGACAGCAGCCATGTTAAACGATGCCTCATTTTATCAGGCTGCCAAAGGCCAATCTCAAAATACGGGTTTGTACATACCTTTGCCCATTCCAGCAGCACCTTGGGAGGATCTTTCCATGGACTTTGTCTTGGGCCTTCCGAGAACCCAACACGAATTTGACTCTGTATTTGTGGTGGTTGATCGGTTCTAAAAAATGGCTCACTTTATTGCTTGCAAAAAGACTTCAGATGTAGTGCATGCACTTGGCCAATTTATTTTTCAAAGAGGTTGATCGTTTGCATGGGTTCCCAAATCCATCACTTCAGATAGGGACACTAAATTCTTGAGTCATTTTTACCGGACCTTATGGAGGCGGTTTGACACATCCCTAAATTTCAGTAGTACGAGTCATCCTCAGTCTGATGGTCAAACGGAAGTGGTGAATCGCACTCTTGGGAATCTAATTCGCTGCTTTTCTGGAGAGAAACCAAAGCAGTGGGATATTGCACTGGCACAGGCTGAGTTTGCTTATAACAGTATGTTGAATCGTTCTACTGGGAAGACCCCATTCCAAATTGTTTATTGCTATCCTCCACGCCATGCTTTAGACTTGGTTCCTCTGCCAAAACTTCCGGGTTTGAGTATTGCAGCAAAAAATATGGCGGATCGTATGAAGGCTATTCAAGAAGAGGTGCGAAAAAACTTGAAGGAATCTAATACTAAATATAAGATAGCTGCTGATAAAAAGAGAAGGGCTCAAGTCTTTCAAGAGGGGGATCTAGTGATGGTTTATTTGTGCAAGGGGCGGGTGCCAGTGGGCATGTACAATAAGCTAAAAGACAAGAAGTATGGTCCTTTCCAGATTCTGTAGAAAATTAATGATAATGCCTATGTTGTGGAGCTTTCTGCAGATATGGCCATTTCTCCTACTTTTAACGTTGCTGATTTGTTTAAATATCATCCTCCTGATATGTCGCCTTTGCCATGACGTATGCCACTTTTTGGGCAAATTCCTTCGTTTTGGCCTTCAAAAGCGCGTTTTTGCTATTTATGGTAATAATGTGCTGTTTGAGTTCGGAGAGTTACAATTGTCGTTTGGAGTTGTCATTTTGATAGATTACTACTTAAGTGTAGGGTTTTTGATTTATGCTTTTAATTAGAATTTTTCTATTTTTGGAATTTTTTATATTTTTTCTTTATTTTAATTATTGCTTTCCTAGTCCTTGTTGAATTAGGGTTTGCTGCTTATATAAAGGCTGTTATTTTCATTGTAAGGTTAAATTTCATTCAATAAAAATATTTTCTTTCTGAGATCTTATTTTCTGTGCTCGTGGATTCGAGTCTGTTACTTTGTTCGTGGATTCAAATGATTTTCTAAGAAACAAGTGGTGTCCTATTTCTTCACAAGCTTCCGCTATGTCATATTTTGTTTATATTTGTAATATTTTTCAAGATTATTATAATATTTTGCTTAAATATATTCACATAATAATAATAATTGAGAATAAAATAGGTAATAAATTGGGCCTAACGTGCTGGGCCAACGAGCCACCGTGTTAGGTCGTGCTTGTGCTTGGGCCATGTCCGTGTCGTGCCTCCAACCGTGCCATGCCTAGGAGGGTTGGCCCGACACGGCCAACCATGCCATGTCATGCCATGCCTGGCCTAGCCCACTGACACTCGTGTTGTGCTGCTTGTTAACGTGCCGTGCTCAGGCCGACCTGACCCGATTGACACCTCTAGTTGCCTCTAGTTATGGGAAGGACGATGACATTTCTATCCGTTTCAGAATTCGAACCCCGTCCTTTCCTACGCGATTGACACTTCTAGTTGCCTCTAGTCATGGGAAGGACGATGACATTTCTATCCGTTTCAGAATTCGAACCCCGTCCTTTCCTACTATGGAGACGCTATAGAAAAGGCCTGGTCAGAAGGGAAAGAACAAATCCCTTACTAGATCGATAAGTTGAGCATCAGTGAAGTCCTCCATATCGGCCTTGTAGCTCAGATTAAGGTCAGTACCTATTTTAGAAAGTTTTTCTATTTTCTTTTAAACATATACTTACTGAGTTACTTTGGTGCTCGTGAAGGCTATACACATCACAAGAGCTTTAAGTCGAGTCAAATACGACTCCCGCAACTTGGAAGACAAGATCCAGCTTCAGTTGATGTGCTATCGAGGTTGTAAACCGGATCGATTAGCTTTAAAAGGACCTTGTAGCTTTCAACATTAACCTTGCCACCGCTAACTCACGATCCGAAGGTCTTTAGGAAGAATTAGAGGTGGCTAGGGATGAAAACAGGGCAGAGGGGCCCCTTCCCTAACCCCATCTTGTGAAAAACGTTTCCCCCAAACCAGTTTAAACCCCTTGATAAGCGAGGGCGGGTCCCCATTGGGGGCCCCATTTATTTTTAAACTTTTATTTATTTTCTTATTTTATTAAATCAATTATTACTAACATATTTTAAATAAAACGTTACATGTGTTAAATAAAAAATATGCATGTTAATAGAGACTTAGAATGAAATTATTATCTTTTTCAAACGTATAATTTTATTAAGTTTGTATAAATTTTTAATGTGTGACTAAAAAATATCATTATAAACATTAATTATGTAACACAAAACTTATTTATTATTTTATTTTATATAATCGGGGTCAGGCAGGGCGAGGCGGGGTGCCTTTTCCTTAAACCCACTCTAAATCCTAACGAAGTGGAAAAAGCTTCCCCCAAACCTATCCCATTAAGGGTGGGGTTGGAGGGTTCCCAATGGGGTGGGTTAGATTTCCATCCCTAGAGACGTGACCAAGGGGATTATAATAGGTCCGAGAGTCATGTAGGACTTCGTTCGAAAAGAGGAAAATTGAGCTGGAATCAATCAGGGAAGAAGCTCGAAGCGACCAAGAGGCTACAATTCGGATGGGCCAAAAATTTTTTAGCCAGGGTTCCAACCTCGGTATCGAGAAGTTGGCTAAGGTCCTTCCAGAGTTCGACCATGCTCGCCTTGATGACGTGAACATCCCTTTTGAAGAACTAGTTGACGATGATAAGGACGAGGAAGAAGATAATGATACCCCTGCAACATAATATCATTTTTTTTTTGTATATTTGATCTCTTCATCTTCAAAAAAATAAATTTTTAGGTACAACCTCTCTTCCTCTTTGTATGAATTGTAATCTATTTTTCTGTTAGTGTTCTAATCTCATCAATTTCAAGATAAAAAATTTAAATAAATTCGTCTAAGCCAAAACTTTAAACAAAGATAAGGATTTAACACCCATTAGAAGAATTTTCACGTTGTCAATTTTGTCCTAAAAACATTGAACAATTTTGGCCAACACTTTGACATCTTTTAAAGAAATTTTCTACTCGTTAATGTCAATATAAAATTATAAGCAATATTGGCTAAGACTTTGACATCCTTTAAAGGAATTTTTAGCTCATTAAAGCTGATATAAAATTATTGTAAAGATCTAAAAAATCAGGATAAATTTTTTGTTTTTGCCGGTAGAACACTATTCATGCACTATTTGCCGGTAGAGCACTATACATGCATCATTTAGACATAAAATCATAGTTTAGAAGCATAATTTGAGTATTCCATAGAAGAAAAATATGCTTAGAATGTTAAAATACACATCTTGTGAGAATTTAAGCCTAATCAAAGATAGTTTGAAAAATAGATCCGAAAATGGCATCCCTAGTGGCCCAGGTGGGCCCAGCCGCAACTGCCAACAGGCCAAAATAATTTTTTTGAAAAAATATTGTTTAAAATAATTTTAAGAACTTTGGTTAAAGCAAAATGTCGAATTGAGGCATTTCGGGATGAGTTGTAGTGTAACGGGGTCCCGCGACTCATTAAGGGCAAAATGGTCTTTTCACCCTTAGCCCCTTTAGTATAAATACAGCTCTTGAGAGTTAAATTTCTTAGAATTGGTCTAAGAAAACACAGCAGGTCGTGCTTGGAGAGAAAAGGTGAGAAAAACCTTAGGTTTTTCAACTTTCTACCTTCCAAAATTCGTCTCCAGCCTTAGAATTTTCACAAGGCTTCCTTCTAGGAAGTTGTTCCCCACCTCAAGGGATACATTCTTGCTGATTGGTTTGGCTGCACAGTGAGCACAAATCCCTAGAATTGAGAAAAACCCTTTTAGGTATGATATTTTACTATGTAAAGAATAGAGTTAAGTTAAGGAGTATTTTTATATGTTGATTGTATGACTCACATGCTTACTTGTTGTTAAAAAATCACCTAGCATATAGTTACTTTGAAAACCTAGGGTTGGTACCTTTTGTACTTACGTATTCTTTGAGAATTTAGTGAAGTGATGAACATGTAACATGAATATATATATATATATATATATACTTCATTACATTCTAGCTTTTGTTCATGTAAACAAAGTCTTATAGTTTGAAAGTTATGGTTTTCTCAATGTGTTGGTACTTTGTGCACTTGTGTAATCTTTGAGAATTTGGTAAGGTTGTGAATGTGTAACATGCGCGCGCCTGCGCCCAGCGCGCCTTGCCCCTACACGCCTAGCCCTTGCACACCTTGCCACCAGCCCTTGGCCACTTGCCTTGGGTCATGTTTGGCCAACCCCTAGGTCACGTTGGCCAATCACCGTTGGGCCATGTTTGGCCAATCCCTAGGCCATATTTGGCCACCCTTTTGGGTCATGTTTGGCCACCCTTTGGGACCACGTTTGGTCACTACTTAGGAAAATACTTGACCTTTACTTAGGCCATATTGGGCCACCAACCTTGACCATACTTTGTTATTATTTTAGGCTATGCTAAGCAATCACTTGGACCATGTTTGGTTACTACATTGAGGTTGGGTTATGAAAGCACCCAAGCTATGTTTAGCCTACACTTTAAGCCATTATAAGATATGATCTTGGAGATTAACAAATAAAAGCCAATTAAAAATAAATATATTAATTTAATCATTTTATTTTGTTATTCTCACTCACTCCCCAGGTTTATGAAAAATTCGGGGCGTGACAATTATAAACAATATTGGCTAAGGCTTTGACATTCTTTTAAAGGAATTTTTAGCTTGTTGAAGCCAACCTGAAATTATAAAAAATATTGGCTAAGGATTTGACATCCTTTAAATTGATTTTTAGCTAGTTAATGCTGACCTAAAAATTATGAACAGTTAGAGAGAAACAACATTTTTACTGATAATTCTTTCTAAAATGCTCAACATTCCAAGGTCGTGGTATTGATTTTCTAGACAAATCTTCTAGCCAATACGTTGTTGGCCTTATAATTTTAACAAACTTATAAGGCCCTTTCCAATTTTGTGAGAGTGTCCTAGATTCGATCTCCCTCATGTTTGGGAAAGCCTTGCATAAAACAAGGTCTTCGAGGTGGAAACTTCTTGGTCTCACAACCTTATTAAACAGTTTTGAGACCCTTTGTCGATATGCTTGAATCCTTAACTTTGCTTGTTCCTTCTTCTCTTCTAAGAATTTAGGTGTTCCTTAATAAGTTCCTCATTTCGAGTTGGCTTATATAGTTCTACCCTAGATGAGGAGATACCAATCTCCACAGGTACCACTACCTTTGTCTCATATGCCATAAAAAAATAGGTTTCCTCTATGGGAGTTCGTCTTGTAGTCTTGTAAGCCAACAATTCCCTAGGGAGCTCTTCCATCAATTTTCCTTTGGTAGATTCTAATCTTTTCTTGATGGCATCAAGGATAGTCCTATTTGTGACTTCAGCCTGCCCATTAGCCTGGGGGTGTCCTGATGAAGGTAAATAATGGCTAATGTGGAAGTCAGCACATAACTTGGTGAAAATCTTCCTTTTAAATTGTGTACCACTATCTGTAACAAGTACCTATGGTATTCGATACCTGTATAACACATTCTTTCGCGTGAAATTCCATACCTTGGACTCTATTATCCTGTTGAGCAACTTTACCTCAACCCATTCAGTGAAATAGTTTATAGCCACAGTAAGGAACTTCCTATTATTGACCACAGCTAAGAGAGGGCCCTTGATGTCCATCAGCCTTTGAACAAAGGGCCAAGGGTGAGAAATAGGAACCATATCATGTGCGGGTTAATGTTGGTAGGGAGAAAATATTTGTCATTTGTCACACCTTTTAACATACTCTTTGGTTTCCTTATGTAGACGAATTACACATCACATCAAGCTCAAATATACAGCGAAAGAAATCACACATGTTTACAATCATCCAACAAGTTTCTAGATAGGCTAAATTTTTTTTAAAAACATTACATACACATGCATTATATTACTTCACATCAAGTACGAACATTTGTTACAACATTTGTCCTTACAATTTCCTTATTACAAAAATCGTGGGTCCCGTACTCTTCGTTCACATCTTGTTCACATCTGATCTTTATACTTTACACTAACTGTGGGTCCCATACCCCACCTTCATTTCTATTCATCACACTTCACTGTAACTGTGGGTCCCATACCCCCACATTTTTTTACCTGTAAATGTTATGGATAAATCCATGTGAGCTTTATGAAAAGTTCGTAAATAATTCCAGTACCTTGTCATGAGTTTTCAACTAATAGCGTTTTGAAGCATAAAATATTTCATGGTAAATATATGCCATCAATTGATCGCATTTTCAATATAGGATACAAATACTTGAATCATAATATTTAACATAAAGCATTTAAGCACATAAACATGGAACATGATAAATTTCAAGATGAATCAAGTAAAGCACTACGTTTCATAAACACATAGCAGGGTTGCCATTAGCGGCATAAAATGTAGATATTTTATTTTTCATGCAAAACATGATGAATAAATCCTTTTTTTTTTTACGATCAGGAGTATAAAACACTTTACTTATGAAGCACGAGGATTTAAAACCCTTTTTATGTAATCAAGATGGTGAAACCCTTTATTTTACAAATATAAGGAATAGAATCATTTTTTATTATTAAACACAAGGGTAAAAACCCTTTATTATAAAACATGAGGATAAAAATCCTTTCCAGGAGAAAGGGGGTTCGAAAACCTTTTTCCATTTCTTAATTATGTTTGTTTTTACTTTACACGATAATTCGTGTCGACCTAGACTCTAAGCTTACGCGAGGTCATATATTACACGACCTAAACATGAGAAACATTTAGCCTTCTTATGGGCTTTACACGAGTGACTCCCGAAGGATCCACTAATCAAGAGTTCATATGCACTAATTATCTTGCAATACCATTTTGCAAACTTGAAGAATTTGTTTAAAATATTTCTTTTCAAGTAGATGTTTTTCAAGAGCATGTTGAGTATAGCTTGAATGAAAAGCATTCATTTTCAAAAAAAGATATTTAACATAACTTTACAAACAGAGAATTAGGCATGCTTGAAATGAGAGTCATATAAACAACTGACATTTAATAAGCACTTTTGCAATTTATGATAACACTTTCAAAATAGAACATGAATCATGCTTAAAAGAGGAATTATGTAAGTAAATGGAATTTGCATCAAAATGTTCCATAAAATTCTCCATTTCAAAGTACTTGAGTACTCACCTATGGTCCAGATTCCACAGTCATAATCTTACATTCTTTACTAATACTAATCATCACATCTCCATTTTCTTACTAGTGATCCTAAATCACATATCAAACTGAGCTTAATACCTAAATAAGTACATGATTTAATTAATCCATTGTTTCTTCGACATTTAGTCTTAACCGACTCCATTTTTTTAGTTCAGTGGCCCTCTAAACCTTAAGGTAGGTCCCATATCCTTCCCCAGGTCCAACCAATAGCTTATTTACCCATTAAGGTTAATTTTTCTTTTCACGTTTCTTATTTTTCAGTACTTAATTTGATAGTCTGGACTCTATCGTTGAGTTTGAAATGTCCAAAATAGCTAAGGTAGACCATTTGGTTCCTATTTAATTGGCCTTAGCCATGGCTAGGGGCATAATCATAATTTCACATTTTATGTATTCAGTTTTTTAGTGTTTCGTTTGCTAAAATGGGTCCCGCCATTGAGCCCGAAGTGTTGAGAAAAATCATAATAGACATTCTCTAACATTCAACCGACTTCAAGTGTTACTAAAGGCATAATGATAATTATTACGTTTTACGTCTCTAATTTTTTGGAATCTCATTTGGTAAAATGGACCCCTCCATTAGGTTCAGAATGTAAAAAAATGACAAGGTAGACCCCCTTTTATTTTATTTAGCAACACATAGCATTTAATTTAATTTAATTTATTTATTCAATTAAATTGATTATATATATATATATATATATTATGTGGAATAATACCACATGGCACAAAAATGGCCGAGTGGTTAAGATTTCGGCCTTTCATGTGCGAGGGTTTGGGTTCGAACATGGGGAGCTGTGACTCCCTTATTTTTTTCTCTGAATTTCTAACCCAAATAGTGGATAAATGGGGCAAATAGGGATAGGCTATCCCTGTTCCCATGTTGCATCGAATCGCCCCGAATCCAAATTTTAAGACACTTAAAACACAAATCAAAATAATGCAATATTGTTAACTCATTATGCGCTTGGGTCGAGTCCTGACCCGAACCCAAAAATTGACCCAAACCCGTCATTGTTCATCGTCTTCCTGAGGATGATGAATAGTGGCTGAAGCCCTAATTTTTTTAGCCTCGTTTTCGTGCAATTTCTAGAATGAATTCCACTTATTTTCAATCCTAAATTGATTATGGAGGTCCAATCTATGTTTTAGCATTGGTTTCGTGGATTGAAACCAGTCAAATAACTCGATTAGGCTTTAATGGTCATTTTGGATAATCGATCCTATCTTACTGATTTCTCAATTTTTTTGGATTTGGTTTCTTGTATTCTTTTCCTTACACTATGGGTTTTCAACCCCATGATCAATTACAAGCTTGGTGCTTGATTTGATCGAACCTGTTTATAGCCCCGTACTTGCAACTCGAGTTTTCTCTCTCATCCTTGGTTCATTTTAGCTAATTTTGGTTGATTTGTAATCTTTATAGCCTCTAGTTTAAGTCCCAAGTAATGGAAACTCATTTGGTTTCTATGAATTCTGACCCTTTCTTTATGGTTTATCAATGGCGGTTCCTCGATTCTTTACTCTTTCAGGACCCTTTTCTTGGCATATAAAAATCTATCATTCTTTATAAACATAAATAATTAAATAGAATTTAGTACTTACCTTGGTTGAGTCCAAACCGTGGCCCTTTTGGGTTTTCTCCCTCCACTTTGCATTTCACCTTCTTCTTAGTAGCTATAGCAGTTTCCTTCTCTCTCACTCTTATCTTACGCAACCTCTTTCTTGGGTTTTCAATATATGTGTATATATTTAGGTTGCACTCCCACCGCCCCTCTCTTTCTCTCTCCACCTCACTATTCCTCAAATCATATTCTTCTGTTTGGTTCGCAGCCGCAGCTGCTTCAACCCTCTTCCTTCCCCTTTTTCCTCACGCTGCAAGGTAGCCTGACTTTTCATCCCACTCCCCCTAATCACATACACACACATCACACACTTAAGCTACACACACACACATACTAACACACATAAATACACACACACACACTAACACACATAAATACACACACACTCCACACATGCTCAGTTATTCCTCATTTCATACTCATATTTATTTATATATATTCATATATATATATATATATATATATATTTTGATCCGTATATATGTGCCCAAATATATTTTTTGCACACACTATGTTTGTCGTGCCCAATGAAATGGCTATATGTTTATATATGTATATACGTATATATTTCTTTTTATGTATTTTTTTATTATTATTTTTAATTATTTAATAAATAATTTCTTAATATTCGATGTATAATCTCTCCCCTTTTAGGTTAGTGTTGTACTTGACTATGTATCTTTACTAACCTAGGTTAGGTTAGTTTTACCTGTAATTAGGTTAGACTGCCTAACTTTAACTCATAATATTACACATATTGCCCTAAAATATTTTCATTGAAGTTAATTTTGATACATTGCAAGAAATTACCCAATTCATTGGGTAGGGGTGTTACATTTTCCCCTCCTTAAAAAGAGCTTTATCCTTAAAACTCCTTCTCCCATATAGCATGAATCACTTTCCATAGTTCATGTTTACAGTTTCCTAGTTTAGCTTTTAGATCTCAAGAAATTCTTCGAGATGCTAATTATGATCCTTTTAGCCTAGTTTCTTTCATTTGGCAAAACTCTATCCTTTAGGTAATGGACTATGGGGGTCATTTAATTTTGATTTACATCCTATGCTTGATGGAGTTTCTCTATTTGGGCTGTGTTAGGATTTTCTTGACAACTTACTTTTACGTTTACCTCGGAATGTCCCTCTAAAGAGGCTGCTAGACTGGCCAAAGAGTATACTCGCGTGTTTTCTATTCGACAAACCTTTTCCAACATGAATTTATTACATAATAATTTGAGCTCAGTAACCAAATTTGTGTGCTTCTGCATCCGGTCATCTTAGAGTGTAAAATCCTCTAAAATTTGTTTCACGATTAATTATGAGTTTGAGTAAGATTCGGCACACTCTGCCTCACATTTTTTTACCACCGTCATGTCAGAAATTAGGGCCTCACATTCCACCTCATTATTTGAAGTCCAAGATCTTAGAATCACTACCTACTCCACAGTTAACCCTTCTGAAGTTCCTAGTACTACCCCAGCTCTAGCTCCATGGGCATTTGATGATCCATAGGTGTAAAGTTCCTAAACGCCTTCCCTTTTAAGATAAGATACGAGACGTGTAAATTCTGTTATGAAATCTACAAGAGCTTGAGTTTTGATTGCCACCCTTAGGATGAACTAGACATCAAATTCCCCTAGCTCCACTAACCATTTGGTTAGCTGACCTGAAACTTCAGGTTTATGTAGCATTTCTTTATGGGTATAAGCGGTTGGAACTATAATTATGTGAGCCTGGAAATACAGCCTCAATTTTCAAGCTGAAATAATTAATGTGTATGCTTTTTTTTTTTTAAGATCAAGATACTTGGCTTCAGTTTCAGTTAGAGCCTTACTGATTTAGAAAACTAAATTCTAGACTCCATGGCACTCCTTGATCAATGTAGAACTGGCAGCCAGCTCTGAAACTGCTAGGTATAAATAGAGCTTCTCACCTAGGTTTGGTTTTGAAAGGAGTTTGGGAGATCCTTGGTATGGCTTTAGTTGTTAGAAGGATGTTTTGCACTATAAGGACCACTCTAGTGCCTCATTTCCTTTGAGAGTTTTAAAAGAAACAAGACAACGGTCAACAAATCGTGAAATAAAATGGTTAAGTGCAGCTACCCTTCCGTTCAAGCTTTTAATGTCCTTCTTTGTATTAGAGGACCTCGTATCAATTAAGCAAGGCTCTTATTTGAGCAACATATATTTATATTCCGTGATGGGGCACAAGAAAACCCAAAAACCTACCCTCGATGACTCCAAAGATACATTTGGAAGGGTTACGATTCATCTTATACCTTCTAAAATCCTAAAAATATTATTCATGTGCTGAATATGTTCTTCTTTCTTTTTGCTTTTCACAAGCATGTCATCGATATAAACTTCCATTATTTCTCCAATCTCGTGTTAGAACATCTTGTTAACTAGCCTTTGATAGGTAGCTCCTATATTTTTCAGGCCGAAAGGTATGATCCTATAGCAATAAAGTCCTTTTTTAGAGATGAACGCCATTTTTTCTTGTTCGAAATGGTACATGTAGATCTAATTGTATTCCAAGTAGGCATCCATAAAGCTTAGGAGTTCATTTTTGGCAATTTCATCTAAGAGCTTATCAATTCTGGATACTAGAAAACTATCTTTTGGACAAGCCTTATGGAAGTCTATGCCTTATTGAGGTCCATGTAATCTACACAGACCCTCCAATTGTCATTTTTTTCCTTTCTAGCGCCATGTTGGCCAGCCAATCGGGGTAGTACACCTCTGGGATCATCTTGCCTCAATGAGTCTTTTTACCTCATCATTAATAATTTTATGACGTTCTGGGGCAAAAAACATTCTCTTCTACCTTACAAAGGGATAGTTTGGGTCGACTATGAGCTTATGTGATGCATATCCTTTTTGTCCTAATAACTTCTGGATCGATTCCTTCCATATCCTGTGTGCTTCACGCAAAGACTGATATATTCTTTTTCAGAAAAACTAGTAGTTTACACTTCTGCTCCAATCCCAATGGTTTGCCGAGCTGGACTACCTTTTTTGGATCTTAGATGTCAACTTGGTACCTCTGTATCATACATCCAAGGCCTTTCGAGAATCATATTGTATGGGGATCTTGCCTCCATTATCATGAGTTCAATAATTATGATTTTTTGATTTTTATTCTATCTCAAAGTTATCGGAAGCTTGATTACATATATCGCGAGTCTCAATTCCTCATTAAACCACGTCGTTATAGTTGGGGTAGGTGATATTTGTCTAGGGTCAATCTACAAATGTTTGAAGGTTTGGTGGAATAACACATTTGTCGAACTCTCTATATCTATTAGCACCCTTTTAATTTCAAAGTTAGCAACCATTAGTGTAATAACCAAACAAAAATGTACTCTTCTCATATCATTATGGGAAAAAGAAAGTTGGGGTAAAGGTTTTGACCTCTTCTCAATGTTTTGGATGAAAAAAGGAGAAGGTTCCGACCTTACCTGCCGGATGTAACCTTTTTGAGCCCTATTAGACCATTCTACAATGGAGTTATCGGCATGGAGTACATAGATAACTTGCTGTGTTGGTTCTCCAAGTCCTTGATTTTTTGTATTCCTAGGCCGAGGTGGGATCCCTTCCCTTCGATCTCTCTCCTATGCCCCTACTGCAAGTATTCCCAGAGTCTGCCTCGTTTGATCAAGTGTTCGATTTCCTGCTTTAAAACTCTACATTTGTCTCTTTTATGCGCATGGTCTTTATGGAATTCATAGTATATATTTTGATCTCTCTTTTATGGATTTCCCCTCATCCGTTCTAGCCACCTAAGGTTCTCTGTAGACTAGATCTAGTGTAGAATGTGTCTCAAGAGGGCATTTAGTGGGGTAGAAGAATCCATTTTTCTGGATAAGGAATTTTCTTGGCTTTTCTAATATGGATTTTCTAAGCTTCTCCTGCATTTTTTCCCATCCCTGGAGATTCTTCTTTAGGTTTGATCTTCCTTTGATGCTTGGTCATTCTGCTCCTTTTGGGAATTTTTAACATCCTCTAGAGTTATGTACTTTTGAGCCTTAACCAATAAACTAGACATGCTTGCTGAAAAACACTTGGTAAGAGAGTTTTTAAATCGTTTAGGCTAGAATCTAGTACTAAGTGCTACTATGTTGAATTTTTCTTCACTACCATCAATTAATGTAAGTTCGGTGCTGAATCGTTCTATATACTCCCTAAATAGTCTCCCATTTAGTTTGTTTAATGGTTCAGAGGAATTTAGGACCCTTCCTTAACCTTTTTATGGTGATGAAGCTACCGTTAAACCTCCTACTTAGCTCAATAAATGAGGTGATGGAGTTTGAAGGTAGAAGATGAAATCGATCTAATGCTAGCTCCTTCAGGCTGGTTACAAATGACTTGCACATCAATGCATAAGTTCCTCTATAGAGGGCCATTACATGGTGAAAATGGGGCAAATGATTAGTTTGATCAAATTTCCCATTATATAATTCAAACTTCGAAAGAAAAATTTTTCTTGCTCGTTCTTCTACCATGTTTGTGGTAGCAAACGGGGTCCTCGGCATTTCAAACAGAGTATAAAGGTGCTAATATTCAGGGTCCTGTTGTTTACTCCCCATTTGTTTAACCTTATTGACTTCTTGAGATTTCGTCTCTAGTTCTATCTCTCAGAGTGACCTAGATTCATGCTAAGACCGTGATGGGCACTGAGATGCATTGCCATAGTTAAGTGAGGGTATCGGTGTTGGTTATAGCATTGGTGCTCATGGTGGCACTGATGCTTCTGGTGGCACTAGAGCTTGAGGTCGCATAGACAGTCGTGGTGGCACTGGTACTTCTAGTGGCATTGGTTCTTGGGGTAGCATCAATGCCTAAGGTGGCACTGGTACTTCCGGTGGCACTAGTGGTTAGGGTGACATCAGTGCATGAGAAGGAATCGGTGCCTGAGGTGGCACTGGTGCTTGAGGAAATGTCGGTGCCTATTCTGTTTGCCAGCCCTGGACTAGCTGCACTATTGCCCTGGACTAGCTGCACTACTGCCTGAGCCAAAATCTATATTTATTGGGTAAGGTTTTTTATCCTTTGATTTCATCAATCTTAGGGTGAGGGTTAAGAGTTTGAGTTTGTTGGGATACTGCTTATCAACTTCTTGGTCAGAGTGTTGTTGCCATTATGTCAAAATAAAGTTTTGCAAGAACATAGAAAAGTCTATCGTTCCCATAGACGGCACCAAACTATTGTCATAAAAAGCTGCTTTGACCAAAGACTGCCGACTGACCTACAAAACCAAAGGTCAGAGTTCACCGGAAGTAGCACCAGTGAACTACTCTTTGACGATCAAGTCCAAATTATTGCAAGTAATCAAAATTTTATTTCAAGAGAGGATTCATTCTTTTTCATACCTTTCTTGTCTCCCTTTTAAAGGGACGTGAGTAGTTTCCATCTTGATAAGTTCGAGCGATCTTCTGGATCCCTGATTTTTTTGAATTTTGATATCCTTAGGATTCTATTTTTGTTTAAATTTAGGATAAGACTTCTGGGGCTGGGGTTCTTCTTATTGGTCCTACTCATTCCGTAATGATTCCACCTCAAAAGGTAACACGATGTTGTTAGGGCCAGAGTAGGTCCTAAGGGTTGACCTTGAGGACTTCTAAAGACCCTAGGACGTCTTTAGTCAGTCCTGATCATTTTGGGGTATATATATATATATATATATATATCAGGGAATCCTAATACTCTCTCTTTAACTCATATCACGTGTTTAAACTTTAAATCCTCCTTTTTCCTAAGTAAATCCATTGGCAAATAAAATTAGGTAAAAAAGTCCATAAATATGAAAAATTGTTGCATTTTATTTAACAAATTTCTTATTTATTCTTTATCCTCTTGTGATTATAATTATATAATAATGTTTTAAATTTTGTGCAAGTGTGTTTACACTGCTTTAATATTTCACAGAAAAATAAAGGGTCATTTTTTCCAACAATAATTTTTTTTTTGACATTTTATTTTAAGAAATTAAATATAAATGTATCTTCAACTAAAATTTCTGAAAACATTATTGTTATTAGTCCTTTATGTCTTCATGAGTAACAAAAATGGCAAGAAAAATACATTCTTAAATAAAGCATTTAAAAACATGCTAAGAAGCTCATCCATTGACATAGTTTTTTCTTTGATCCTATTGTCATATATATTATATACAAAACCATTTTGAGAGCTACAAATAGAAAATTATGTTAGTCCTAAAGGTTTCAAACCAAAAGTATTCCAATAATTTTGATGATTATAAGACATTGAGTATAACTACTAATGTTTTATCTCAAGTGACAATGCAAATAAGTCAACTAGTTCAAATAAACTTTGACCAATATTTGAAAACTTAAAACAAATGAAGATATCTACACATGACCAAGCATTAAAGTCAAACTCAAAACAAGCGGAAGCATTCAAGTCCAAAAAGTCAAGTGAAGACTTTATGTTTCATTATTTTGAGTTTTGAGTGATTTTGGATATGATTGATCATAACATAATGCATTGAATATTTAAGTGAATATTGAATAAAATAGGCAACATTACTAAACTGTCAAATCTAGTCGATTAAGTTTTCAATTCAGTCGACTGAATCATGTTCATAAAACATTTTTTTTGTCATTGTCAAATTCGGTCAACTAAGTTTTCCAATCAGTCGACTGAATGTCAATTGTTCATAAATTCTTGGTTCACAATCAAAAGCAATCGACTAAATCTTATGAGCATTTTATGAATGATTGATACTAGAAAAATCAATCGACTAGATTCCCAAATCGGCCGAGTGAATGTTTTTAAAACAATATACCACTTGCTTATGAAAAAAATTAGTTGAGTTTATAAGTAAATTGAATTGTGATTCAATTGACTTAGTGATGAATTCTATCGACTAATTTTGTCGATCTGACACTTTCAAATTCAAATTCAAATTTTTTACAAATATAGAAAGGGGCAATAACCATATTTTGAATTTAATGGCTATATTCTTTAAAAGCCTATATAGTGAGGTTGTATACAATATTTATTACTAATTTTTACATGCTCTAACATTCTATTACATTTGAGTGACTTGAGATTGCATTTATTTCAAAGTTCTACTCATCTTCAATACTCAAACATTTATTGATCAATCATTAGAGAGTGATCTTTATCATACCAAATCAGCTATCGAAAAGAGTAAGCCTTGGTGTAAAGTATTATATTCTCATTGTTATGAGATTTTACTGGGTTGAAGAGCGAGAAACTCTAGTTGTAAAGGTTTAATCTCCACCTGTAAGGAGTTCACATAGTGAAAATCTTAAGTGCAAGATTGTGATGAGGATATAGGATAATCCGAACATCGTAAAATTTTTGATGTAGCTCTTTCTACTATCTCTTTCTCATTTACTTTATTGGTTTTTTGTGCTTAGTTTTAATACCCCTAAAAACAATCATTATTAGCCAAATAACCAAATCACCCCCTTATTGCGTATATTTTTGGGTAACGTGGTATCAGAGTCTAGTCTGTTGAAAAGGTTTTAAAAATCTAAAAAGAAAATACATAGCAAATATGGTAGGAATCATTTTTGTTGAAGTCCAATAGACCTCCATGTTTAGTGGAAAAAATTATAACTATTGGAAGGATTGGATGACGATTTATCTTCAAGCCTTAGACATGAGATTTGGAGAAACATTATAAATGGACCTAAGAACTATAGGCAATTCTAAAAATGCCAATAAGGAAAAATATTTAGATGAGAATAATCCAAAATTGATACAACTCAATGCTAAAGCAAGGAGTAATTTATATTGTGATTTAGATGCTAATGAGTTTAATAGAATCTCTGCTTGTGAATCTGCAAAAAAGATAAGGGATAAACTTAAAGTCACCTATAAAGGTACTAATCAAGTTAAAGAGTCCTAGATCAACATGCTAGTTTATAGTTATACTAGATTCACTAATATTATTAACTTTATAAAAGATCATGGAAATAGTTATACTAATGTAGGAATGTGAATCAAAAGTGACCATCATTCAAGATGCCAAAGATCTCGACCCTCTAAGTCTTGATGAGCTTTTCAGATCCTTCATGACTCACGATTTAACATTAAAGAATTATTAAGAATAATAACAATAAAAAAAAAAAAAAAAAAGCAAAAGAAGACCATCATCCTCAAATCTTCATCTCATGATTGTGAAAATGAAGATGACGACCAATAGAGTGATGATGATGAATATGTTTCCATGATCAAAAGATGAATTAGAAATTTTCTATAAAAAAACATGGAAAAAGGCAACAAAAGGGAGAATCAAGCAAGAGAGAATCCTTTCAAAAAGGATCCCCCCCCCCCCACCTGCTTTGAATGTCAAAAACCTTAACATATAAAGGTCAAATGTCCTCAAGTCAAGTGAGAATGAAAGAAAAGAAAAAATAAGAAAAGCAAAGCAACTTAGGATGATTCAGAAGAAGAATCAAATGACAAAAAAGTATCTAACTTTTCCTTATGGCTCACGAAGATGGGGTAATCTTTGACCTTAATTCTTCTCCCACTTATGAAGAGTTGCAAGATACTTTTGAAGAATTGCATGATGAGGTCAAGAAACTTACTTTCAAAAATGTTGATTTTAAAAAGAAAATCTTTTCTCTTTCAAATGAAGTAAGAGATCTTAAGTATCAAAATGATATTTTGAAAAAGGAAAATGAACAACTTTGCTTGAAAGAAGAAAGATTTTAAAAGTCTTGAAAATGAAAATTGTTCTCTTAAAAAGAAAGCTAAAGATTTACACTTCACTTTAAAAAACTTTACTAAAGGAAGTGAGATTTTAGATAAAATTATCTCACAACGAAGATGTGTCTATGATAAGGCTAGTTTGGGTTATAATACTCATAACAAACAAAAGTCGTTTCAAAACTTCTTTATTAAAGCCCCAAGGTCAAATGCACCAAATCTTGCTTATTCTTCAAATGCATCAATTAAACGCTAAGGGGCAAGGTTAAAATGGTTTGGGTTCCAAAAGGAACAATTCCTCCGAAGGCTAACCAATAGTGTTTAGATACTAGAAGGAGTCACCTAAGTGACTTTTATATGTTTGCCTCAAGTCATCTTCAAGTAAGGATAAGTAGTGCCTTGATACTAGCTGCTTAAGACACATGACCAGGGGAGAAGGACATGTTCACATCTCTCACACCAAAGGATGGAGAATATGTGAGCTTTGGAGACAATTCAAAAGGAAAAATTGTTGGCATTGGTAAAAACTCATTCAAAAGGAAAAATTGTTGGCATTGGTAAAAACTCATCCCTTTTTATTGAAATTTTTTTACTTGTTGATGACTTGAAACATAACTTGCTCAGTAGTAGTCAACTATGTGACAAGGTTATGTTTCCATATTTAAATCAAATAAATGTTGAATCAAAGATGCATATAATCATGAAAATGTGCTACTTGTTACATAGAGAGACTAACATTTATTGTATAAATTTTAATGATATTAGTTCATAAAATGTTAAATGTTTTGTAATCATAAATGAATTAAGTTGGTTATGCAATAAAATATTAGGTTATGCTAGTATGGAGTTGATTTCTAACTTGTCTAGCATAAACTAGTTAGGGGTCTCTTCAAATACAAATTTGGAAAAGATAGTGTTTGTAGAGCTTGCCAACTAGAGAAACAAAAAAAGTTTTCTTTCAAAAAGAAAAATGATATTTCTACCTCAAGGCCATTACAATTATTGCATTTGGACTTGTTTGGACCAAAAAAAGTAGCATGGCTAGGTGAGAAATATTATTCCTTTGTGATTGTTAATGATTACTCAAGATAACTTGGTACGGTTAATCAAAGGCATTTGATCAATTGATTGGACTCAGTTGACTAAGAATAGAAATAAGTAGACTAGATAGGTATTTGAGATCATTGGAATAGATATTGAAAAATGCAAATGACTCATTAAAAGATTCAGTCAACTGAATCTATCCAAGTAGTCGACTAAATTGACTGACCAAATATAAAGAAAAATGCATTGGATAAAATAGTCGACTGAATAGGGAACTCAGTTGTCTGAACATAGAAAATATGATAGAATCTTTTCTAACTAGACAATTAAGTCGATTGATTTAGAAATTTAATCGACTAAACCAAAAGTAGGGCATCATTTAGTCGACTAGATGTTTAAATCGATCAACTGAATCATCGAATCTATAAATATAACATGCACATCTCAATATTTTGCATAGTGCCTTTGCCGACTCCATTGTCTTTTTCTCTCAACCAAACTCTCCAAACCCATATAAATCACTATCAAATGACACTTAAAACTAAAAATCCAACTTCTAAGAAAAGATCTTAGCGTTCAAAAGTCGAAGCTTCTCAAGAATAACATACCAAATCTCGCTATGATTCTTAAATCTTTCTCACCAACGAAATTGCTCAAGCCTATGATTATGATTATGTCCATAGGACCATGATATGAGGTAAGGTTGTTGATTTCAACTTCCTTAATTCCCAACACATTTATATTCACTTCTACTTTCGTAGCTTAGGATGGGACAAATTTCTCACTCAGAACAATCCTCAACACACCATTCTTATAAGACTCTACTATGCTCATTTAGAGCTTATTAGTTTTAAACTTCTTTCCTCATTGGTTAATCGTACCTTCATTTGGCTAGTTTGAAATACCTTAGCCTCCATTATCAAAATCCTATATAGAGACTTTCAAAAATTCAACACGAATGCTTGGGTCCAAATGAAGGAATTTGATCCATAGGAAACTGTAAGATTCATCTGTGTAAAACCCAACAGTGAACAACCTTGCAAATCAAAGGCATCCGAACTCATTTTTGAGTTTAGAATCATACACTAGTAATCACATACAACATTCTTCCTAGATCTAGAGGAAGAGACTATGTTCCTTATATGGGTATCTTCCTCATGTGGTGCTTGTTTAATAACAAGCAAGTAAATCTTGCCCATATCATCATTCACCACATGAATGATTGCAAGAAAAAGAAAAATAGAGCCTTTCCATATGGTATCCTCATCGCCTCCATTTTTAAACACTTCAAAACTGATCTTGAATATGAAATTGAGGTGAAATTTGTATCTCACAAGGATATCTACTCTAAGTCCACCTTCAAACTAATGGAATACAAACCAACTTAAGAAGGGTGGGTTCCTAAATATTATCCTCTTATCCTACCCAAAATGTAAAGACTCTGAATATATTTTTTGGAATGAATTTTTTTTTTATTTTTTATTTTTTTTATTATTATTATTAGTATTATTAATTTTGTTGTGTATGTGATGTGTAAGTATGTGTAGTAAAATGGATCTATGTGTATATATGTAAATATATATATATATGTTCAGTGTAAGTTGTGTGCATATATATATATATATGTATACATATATATATTCAAAACATTTAAATACTTATATATGTGTATATATATATATATATATATATATATACAAATCAAATTGTGTGCCAACCGTGTGTGTGTGTACTGTGTGCAGTGAGTGGGTGTGAAGGTTGAGTGTAAGTCACTCAAAGAGGCATGGGAGGGTCTGTTGGATGTGTAAGGGGGTAGGTGGCTGATGGAGTGTGAAAATGGGAGTTCTGTGTGTATGTATATCACATAGGTGGAGTGTGTATGCAGACCAAGTCGTAGAGAGAGAGAGAGAGAGAGAGAGAGAGAGAGAGAGAGAGAGAAGGATAGGGCAGTATGTGTAAAGTGTATCCATACACTTGTGTGTTTGAAAGAAAGGGGGGAAACTAGAAAAGGGGGAGACTAAGGAAGCCAAAAGGGGGAGGTTAGAGGCAAGACAAGGAAGGAGAGGTGCCATTACAGAGGTAAGAAACCACAACCCGTACACTTTCTCTTTCTAGAAATTTTCTATATGTACAACCTGTTTTGAAGCATGTTAAATTGATTTGAATTTAGGGTCTTATAGTGTATAAAATGTGGATCATTTTGCAAAAGAAATCAACCAAAATGATTAGGAAATGAAGTAGAAAAAGGAAGTTGCAGGTCATGAATGATAATCGAGTTGGTGGGTTTCTTGCTTCAAAACTTAACTAAAACAATGGGGAACTAACCCCTTTTAGTGCAGAAAAATAATATAAAGAGATTAAGGCCAAAATGGTGAAGGGACAAGCTAAAAAATGGAAGATCTCAGTTGGCTAGAGCTACGGTTCTTGGCCATTTCGTTGAGATCTAATGGATAAAAGTGGAAACCAAGAATGGGAATGGGATCTTGGGAAAAAATGGAAGAAAACGGCGTTTTGAAAACACTGAAATTCGACCAGAATAGTGTCACCAGCGCCCGAGACACGCTGGAACCCTACTAAAAAATCGGGGAAGAAGGGGCACTGTTCCGGGTCGGCTCCGGGTTTGGGTCGGGTCGGGTCAAGACCGACCCACCTCCTACACGTGTCAACCATATGTTTTAAGTTAAAATAAGATTGGGGGCGTTTAGTTACAGGGTTAAGAAGTTAAAATTGGAATTAAATTAGGAATAGGGATATCATATCCCTGTTTTGGGACATGAGCCACTGTTTGGCTATCTAGGGTTGGAATAGGGAATTTAGAAATTACAATTTAACCCCAGTACTTTTTGAAATTCAATTTGACCCCCCAGACCTTTCAAAAATTCAACTTTGATCCCAGAACTTTTAAAGAATTATAGTTTGACCCCCCTTAATAAAATATTAATTAAATTAAATTAATTTAATTAATTTAAACATCACAAATGGTCCGGAGTCCAAATAGGACAAATCATTAGTGTATTTTGATTATCTCAACCATTCTGAGACCAATGATGAGATCCGTTTTACGAGACGGGATCCCAAAAAATAAAAGACCAGTAATAACATTTAAAATTACCAAAATGCCCCTGAGTTGAAACGTAGTCAAATGAAATCCGAAGTAAGTAAACAAATAGTGAAATTTTATTATCTCAACCATTCCGAACTCAACCGTGGAGTCTAATTTGTGAGAAGAGGTCTCGGGATGTAAAGACCAGTAAAAAAAAAAGTACAAAATGACCATTTTGCCCTTTTTAGCTCGGATGTCCGAATTAAATTCCGTGAAAGCCTAAACCTATTTTCTTCGACGTTCTGGACTCAACAGTAGAGTTTAATTTGAAAAAATAGAAACTCATAAAATAAAGACATAAAATTTGATGAATAGCATAATTCAAGTAGCAAATGAACTGAGCTACATTTTATGATTTTAGGAACACCGAAAGGTAAGGAGAAGGCGGTCTAACTTTCTGCATTCTTACTACTAGTTCTACTACACTACGAGTACGTCTTCCTGAGTTGAGACCGACCCATCAGGTACGATATATTATGCTAAGTAAGAAATAGAATTAAGTTTAGGAGTAACTGCCATGTTGACTTGATGATTCACATATTTGTTTGATTGCTCATATGCCTATGTGTGCCTTGTTATCTTTTTGAAAGTTTGGTGATGAATGTGGATCATGACTATGTGTATATCGCATGTGTTAGCATAATGTGTGGATTATATTCTTTGAGAATTGTTGAGATTATGAAGTATGTGACTTAAAGCATGTGTTAAATGGACTATGTATGGCATGTAACCTTGATGAAGGAATTTTTTGAATTGAACTTTATTATGTAATACATCATTTAAAGCATGCTTCATGTGTGGATAAGATGCTTTATTGATATTATAGTATGGCATGGTAGAATCAGAGCATATTGGCATAGTGTGATTCCTTGGGCATGGTGTGAGTTAAGCACGTGGTGCTATGCATTATGAGGGTGTAGATCCTGTGGTGAAAAATCCAAAATTGGCCATAGGTACTCGCATGCCTGATGGGTTCTGGACAGTGAAGCGAGATATATTGTGGTACTCGCAAGCCAGTAGGGAAGGTCCGCAAAGCAAGACATGGGTGTGGCATAGAGTTGCATGGGTGCGTCACGCATACTGTTCATATACTGTATTGATAATATTGAATGCCATGTAGATATAAATGTACACTTGCACATACCACGCCTTAATTTTGTTTCTTGCATTAGCATTATATTGTACCAGCAGTTGAGCTGACCCATTTATGGGATACCATTACAGATGACACTCCGGCTACAAGAGACTTAGAGATGCTTTAATAAAGGAGAGAACTAAGAATTATATTTGGCCCATAGAGCGTATTTTGATGTTGTGCAAGGGCATAAGCCCTAGACTATTTCATGATTTTTTTATGTCATGAGATAACAGACAAGGCCATATGAATTGTATCAAAACAGGAATTGGATTAGTGTATGAAATGCATGTGATTGTCTTTGATTGTCCTTTATTTCTTTATTATTTTATTATCTTTTAGTTCCGTTATAGTCGCCCCCGGGTTCGCTGGAATTCGGGGCGTGACACAAAATGAGCCTAATGAGGATGAAGAAGAAGAACACCATCAAGAGACTCATTCCCCTACTCATCCCACTCCTTTAGGCCTAACTCCATATATGTACTCTTCAAAACTCATCCTTCCAAAACTACAAACCATGGAGAACAACATGCTTTCTAGAATGGACACACTCGAACAAAATTTCCCCAAATTCAGTGACATGGAATCAAGGATTGAAGCAGTAGAGACTGATATTACCATTATCAAGCTCAAAACTGAAATCTTATATGAGAATGCTGATGACATAAAGCATAGGGAGAGAGGAGCTGAATTCTTGGAGGTGAAAGATGTCCTTAATAGCATTCTCAATGCTAGGCGAAGATAAGTGACTTTTTTTGTTATGACAAGGGGAGGATAATTGAAGAGATTGCTTTTTTGTTGATGGTTTTTCGACTAGGGTTTAGATTACTTTGTGGACAAAATGCTATACTTTTGTAATTTATCTTATGAAAATTCTTAAATGTAAGCATTGATTTATATAAGACTATTGGATAATTAATTACTAGATTTTTTTTTTAATTCTTATATATGTGAAATATCAAAATAATATATGCTTCATTACTAATTCCTATGTCTATAAGCATATTGAACCATCATAAAACTCAAAATGAAAATCAAACCCTTGTATCCAATGAATGCAATTTGATAGGGGGAGATATATATACTCATAAATTCCTTTAAATTACTAAAAATTCTATTTAATGCATAAATTCAATATCTTTTGATATATGCGTATTGATAGGGAAGCTTTACAATTGCCATGTTTTAATCTTGATCAAATTTGAATCAATATTTGTATTTAAAAACATCAATAAATAGTCATCGTAAAAAAAAGGAAGATTATTAGTTTTAAAGGTTTCAAACCAAGGGTATTCTAGTCATTTTAACGATTACAAGAGATTGAGTATGACTACCAATGTTTTATCTCAATTGATAATACAAATATGTCAACTAGCTTAAAGAAAGTTTGACTAAGATTTGAAATGTTCAAACACATGAAGATATCTATTCATGACGAAACATCAAAGTCAAACTCAAAGTAAGTGGAAGCATTCAATTGAAGACTTTATTTTTTATCATTTTGGGTTTCAAGTGATTTAGGATGTGATTGATCATAATATAATACATTGAATATTTAAATAATCAATTAAAATCAATCACAAAATAATTTTAAAAAATAAAACATTGATATACCTTATGTTTTAAAAATCTAAGTTATTTGAAAAAGTGAATATCAAACAAAATAGTCAACATTGATAAACTGTCAAATTTAGTCGACTAAATCATGTACATAAAACTTCCTTATTTTGTCATGTTGAATTCAGTCTATTAAGTTTTCGAATTAGTTAAATTAATGTCATTTGTCATAAACTCTTGGTTCACTGTCAAAACTAGGCGACTCAATCTTTTGAGCATTTTATGAACAAATTGACACTAGAAAAATCAGTCGATTAAATGTTTTTAAAACAATATACCTCTTACCTCTAGAAAAATTAGTCGAGTTCTTCAGTCAATTGAATTGAGATTTAGTCATCTTAGTGATGAATTCAATCAACTGATTTAGTCAATTCGGCACTTTCAAAGTGAAATGTTTGACAAATCTGAAAGGGGAAAACAATCATATTTTGAATATACTAACTATAATTTTTTTAAGGCCCATATAAAGAGGTTGCATACAATATTTATGTCCAACTCTTTTATGCTATAACATTTTATTGCATTCAAGTGAATTAAGATAGCATTTATTTCAAATTCTACTTCTCAAAGTTGTACTCATCTTAAATACTCAAGTATTTATTGATCAATCATTAGAGAGTAATCTTCATGGTACCAAATCATCTCTAAAAGAGAGTAATCCTTGTTATATAGCTTTATATTCTCATTCTTGTGAGATTTTAATGGTAGGTTACCCTTGTAAGGCAAAATGGAATTTTGCTGGGTTGAAGAGAGAGGAGCTCTAGTAAAAATCTCAAGTGGGGAGTTTCAGTCGAGGACTTAGAGTAATTTGAAACTCATAAAAAATTGTAGTTTATCTCTCTCCACTCTCTACTTTCTCTTTTTCATTTATTTTATTAGTTTTTTGTGCTTATTTTAAATATCCTTAAAATTAAACAACTATTCATCAAATACCCAAATCACTTCTCTTTTGAGTATATTTTTGGACAACAAATTAAAAATTAACTTTTCTTAAATTTGCATTGGATTTACTTACCCAAAAAAGAAACTTTGCATTTAATTTATAGATCCATTTTTTTAATAATTTGTCACAACATTGGATCACTTGTGATTGAAAGAAATGTTGACCCCCACACACTTACCAATGAAATGGCAAAGAGAATTACCACTCTTCCCAAAATATTTTTTGAAAAATAAAATCCCAAATAACATGGTAGTATATCATTTGAAACACATCAAAATATGAAATGATATAATTTAATAAGATTTATCCTCATTATTTGGCAAAATAATTTGGTACGGATAGAATTTTTCAATGTTGAATTCGTCGCACGTTAATTTGATTTTTGAAGCTTTAGCCTTTTGAGCTAAACCAACTAGGAACCCATATTTTATATATATGAGGGACAAGCCATTTATTCATTTACACTCACTATCTCAATATATAAGTGAAAGTGAAAATGGAACTAGGGAGTGGAAATTAAGGCAACCTATATATTGATATAAGATAGATCTGGCTCCAGGTATCTGTCAAAATAATGTATATATGTTTTAGAATTTTTTTTTTTTTAGAGTCGCTAAATTTTAAATTTGAGCCTGCCTCAAATTTTTATTTTTTGTACTTTTATTTCTTTATTATTTCCTTTTTCAAGTAGGATTTCTTGATTATAGTAGGATTTCTTTATTCTTGTAGGATTAAGACTTTCAATATCTATATAAAGGATTATAAGTCTCCATTAGAGACATTTTTCATTTTTCATCATTAACAAAATTTATAGAAAATTTTCTCTTGTTTACTAGTGGATTTCAAATTTTAGATATTGGCATGGTCGTATCCATACTACTACATTTCATATTGTGCCAATTGGTATTAAAGTAAGGATTCACTGACTAGTTGACAATTAGTGGAGATGGAATTAGACATCCTATCAAGGATGTTTGTAAGAGATAATACGTTATTCATTTAGGTCAAAGATTAAAGAAAATCATGAAGATAATACATATTGCACTGACAATGACGCTTATAATCAACTTGTTTGTGGACATATTTTCATTCAAAGAGTTTTATGCAATTATGAAAGACTTCCTGACTTTGATAGTATGCTTTATTATGAAAACATTCTTAATTGGATATATGATTTGAATGATTGTTTTGAATATACACTACAGGAAAAGTAACTTTTTGCGGCGCACATTATTAGCAACGCACAATAAGCGTCGCAAAATGTGCCTTTTAGCGACGGACCCGCATGTGTTGCTAAAATTAGTAAATATAGTAATAAAAAATTATATTCCTGTGCGTAAAAATAGGCGCGAACCTATCCGCGACGTACAAGTGGCCATTAGCGACGCCCTTATGCGTCGGTAATAGTTAATACTTTTAGCGACGCTCATGCGTGCGTCGCTAATAGTATGAGTAAATTAAACGCTATCATTTTACGTCAATTTAGCGACGCTCGAATTCTTATTAGCGATGCACAGTGTGCATCACTAATAAGTCCTTATATCTCAAATTGCTAATTCGATCTCTTTCTCTCTCAGACGCTCTCTTCTCGTTCTCTCTGTGTATCGATCTCCATTCTCTCTCTGTTTCGATCTCCCCCCATTGTCGATTGACGAAGATCGCCGCTGTCATAACTACCGATAACACTGCCCCGTAGATCTTCTTCTCCCCTCTCGATCGGTTGCACCCCCATTCATCTTCTCCTCTCGATATCTTCATCTCGGTATCAATCATCTCTGATCTCTCTGTCAATCTCAACATCAGGTATGTTGAAACTTCTTCTTTTCTCTTTTTCTTTTTTTTTTCTTCCTTTTTCGTTGTCTAAAATATTTCAACAAACATATGAAAATACAAATCGTATAAATGGGTATGTGTTCAATATTTTCATAAAGCATGACAATTTTATCTGCTGATTAATGGGAGCAAGGTTTTTTTATTAGAAAATCTCTTAGATTAGATAGCCTTTCTTCACATTTGTGTTTTAATGTATTAGTTGGAAAAAAACCATTGTTGTGCATGTATGTTAGAAGTCTTGAGATGTGGTTAGATTAATTTATAACTTAATTGTTCTAATATGATGTGACAGGCTTTAACACACAAGATGTTACTGAACTGTTTTTTTTTTTTGGAATTCTGTTGTATTATTTTTCCCTAATTTTTTTTTTCCAGTGTGGTATATACCATGTTGACCAGGCAAAATTTTGTTATTCTCCATAAAATATCTAGAAATTTAACCATTCAACCAATTAAATGAGTGTTTGAAGCTTTCTAAATTCACAAAATTTACTTTTGATAGAAATACCATATATGAAGATGATACATATTTTGGTGGGCCTTTAACATTTTATCAGCATTTGGTTGCACTAGTCACTTCTCAAACCACGATTGTCGTAGAGACTATTTTATTTGGACACATACTTTTCGGATATCTGTGAACAATTCTGAGTTCTTCATGGATGCACAACTTTCTCCAATCTCTTATTATAGTTTTGTCGGCAAAATGAAAACTATACGATAAGCCTTCACTTTGCAGATCATGTCCTATAATGAAAAAACAAATGACAGCCTTGGAAAGTGCATATTTGACGTCTATATTTAGGTAGATATTCACATAGTACTACAATGGTCATTGGCAAGGACTTAAGTTTTGATAAAAACTAAGAAAGCAAGAGAAGGGACAATCTCTTAATTGTAATTTGTAAAACCTGACATTAGCTCAGGACTGGGCTGAAGAATCTACTCTTACCCTGCCCTGCCGTGTCCTGAATATATATTTAAATTAGCTCAAATGTCATATTCTTGTATTAGTAGTGTTTGTAACTAAATAATCATGTAACTCAATGTATAATTGCATTCATGTAAGCCTAACCTCGTTCGGGAGTCATTTTCATCACATGTGAATCTTGTCGTGAAACTTATTCACGATTGGGCTCGTGTGTATGAAAATCGATTCTTGAATTGTCCAAAGAGGACAGTTCGGGAATGCATAAATCTACATTGCAATCAATAGCTACTCATGCTTGAATATTCCACTATGATAAAATTTCAGCACGGTTTCCTATTGTTCTCTAGGTATATATTTAGGCATGCTAAAATCTATTTTGTATACTTGGAGAACCGTGGAGAGATGCAACCGAAATTTTATCCGAGTGGAATCAAGCATTTGATTTGCTGCTGATTATAATGCAGATTGTGCGTTCATGAATGAGATAGGACCACCTTACCCTTTAGAGAGAAGTTGGAAGTGATAGGATTCATGTTTCATATTTATAATGAGTATCATTTTTTACTTGAATTAGGTAAATGAAAATGGATAAGAGTTCGATGGACTTGAGAGGCAGGCATTTGCTAGGGTATGTGAAGGGAATCAAAGATTTTATTGAGTTTGTTCGTGCATCTACAGAAAGGAGAAATAGGATAAGATGTCCATTTAGAAGGTGTAATAATAGGGATTATATGCACATAGATGAGGCCAAAGAGCACCTACTTCAACACGGGATGGATAAGAAGTATACGTGTTGGGAATTTCACGAGGAACACCGTGACGCACGAGTGATATTTGAGGATGAAGAAGAAGACGACGACGATGACTTTGGTGATAATGTTGAGGTTGGTTACGAAGGCTTGCCATAAATACTGGCAAACTTGAAGGGGGCTACAACTGGGGCGAGTAGTCACAGAAGTGACACAAGACAATCGGAAGCGTTTGAGTCCTTGTTGAGGGAAGCAAGGCAACCGTTATATCCAGGTTGTAATAAGTTTTTGAAACTGGACTTTCTTGTAAAACTTCTTCATATTAAGACCATCAATCGATGGAGTAACAAATCATTTAATATGGTTATTGAATTGATTAAAGCAGCACTTCCTACTAGGGAGACCCTTTCGAATTCATATTACGAGACGAAAAGAATATTATGAGATTTGGGCCTCGAGTATATTCCCATACATGCTTACAAAAATGATTGCATGTTATTTTGGAAGGTGACTGAACAATGTATAGAGTGTACAGTTTGCCACGAACCCAGGTACAAGGTGAATACTGCAGAAGATATGCGGTGGCATAAGGAAAAGCGTATTGCTGAGGAAAATGTATGTAGGCATCCGGAAGATTCTCAAACTTGGGCTTAGTTTGATACAAATCACGAATGGTTTGCAAATGAGGCGCGTAACGTACGACTTGGGCTGGCTAGCGATAGTTTCCATCTGTTCGGTGACGTGAGTAATGCCTACAGCATATGGCCGGGGTTGCTTGTGCCGTATAACTTGCCACCATGAAAATGTATGAAATAACCATTTATCTTCATGTCGTTGCTTATTCTAGGGCCACAGTCTCCTGGTAATGAAATTGATGTGTACTTACGTTCTTTAGTGGATGAGTTAAAGGAATTGTGGGAGGTGGGAGTGGAGGCATACGACATCTCTAAGAATGAGACATTTTAGTTGCATGTAGCGTTATTGTGGACCATAAATGACTTTTCGGATACGGAAACTTGTCTGGGTGGAGCACTAAGGGGTATCTGGCATGTCCGGTTTGCAATAAGGATACATGTTCCCTACATTTGTCCAATGGAAAGAAGATATGCTACATGTGCCATCGTCGTTTTCTACAGCCATCACATGGCTGGAGAAATTGGCAGAAACATCTGTTTGATGGAAAAATTGAGCGCAAATTGTCACCTCCATTGTTGTCTGGCAAAGACATGTTGGCGCAATTGGCATTCATCCAACTAGTAGGTTTGGGAAGATACCGGGTACTAAGAAGAGGAAGTGTACTAATTTGGAGTTAAATTGGACGAAGAAGAGCATATTTTTTGATTTGCCGTACTGGGAGACCCTTAAGTTGAGGCACAATTTGGATGTTATACACATCGAGAAGAACATCTATGATAATGTGCTGGAAATTTTAATGAGCATTGAAGGGAAGATAAAGGATATTGTTAAAGCCCGGTTGGACTTGTAGGAGCTGGGAATACGGAAGGAGCTGCACTTAATATGTAGCGGTGATAAATATATCGTGCCTCCTGCACAGTATACGTTATCATCCGTAGAGCGAATGAGAATTTGCGAGTGGTTTAAATCGGTGAAGTTTTCAGATGGATACACATCGAATATATCTCAGTGTATAAATGTTATAGATGGAAAAATATCCAAATTGAAGAGCCATGACTGCCATGTCCTTTTACAACGACTTCTTCCAGTTGCACTACGTGGATATCTTACCGATGACATATCAACTACATTGATTGAGCTGGACTGCATTTTTAGAGAATTATGTGCGAAGACGTTGAATTTGGAAGTACTGAAAAAGCTCGAAAGGGATGTTGTCGTGATCCTCTACATGTTAGAAAAGATTTTCCCTCCAGCTTTCTTTGATGTAATGGTCCACTTAGTTGTGCATTTGCCTCGTGAGGTAAAAATTGGCGGACCTGTCCAATACCGTTGGATGTATTCAATAGAAAGATACATTTAATTTTATGAATTGTGTTATCTATCCATCTTAACTATTTTAATGTATAACTGATTAATTATTAAAATAGATATTTGCACACATTGAAGCAATATGTGCGTAACAAAGTACGACCGAAAGGGTCAATTGCTGAGGCTTACGTTGATGTTGAATGTCTCACTTTCTGCTCTATGAATCTTGAAGATATTGAGACAAGGTTTAATCATCAAGAGTGAAATTTTGATTAGTGATCTAAGGCAGCAACGAATTGGCCTTGTGGTGTTTAATCAAAATGTGCAGCCAATAGGTGGCCGTATATATGAATGGTGTTACCCTCAAGAGTTGGAAAAAGCCCACTACACCGTGCTCAACAACTGTGATGAGACATTGCCATATTTTAAGTAAGTTTATCAAAATCATTGCAATACTACGTTAGTACACAAATGTAAGTTACATATAACATATCTCATCTTATGCAGTGAGCATACGATCGAGCTTCAGAGAGAACATGTATCAAGTTCCAATCTAGAGCAAAGACAACAAAATTTGTTTCCAAAATGGTTCGGAGAACGTGTAATACAAGGTTTCAATTAATTGTAATTGTATTACTTAATGCATTTGTATTCAATTAATTTTATACTTGTATTGAATTAATAGATAAAGCTATTACGCCACCAACAATCTCCTGAGGCGTACGATCAATTATATTCCTTGGCATGTGGTCCTGATCAAAGGATATCCCGCTACACCGATTTAATTGTTGATGGTGTTTGATTTCACACAAGGAAACGTGAGGTCAGTCGGCGAACACAAAATAGCGGGGTCCTTGTTTAGGGAAATGGTGACGCAGGACAAACTGTAGAGTACTATGGTGTTTTACAAGACATCATACAGTTACATTATTGCTACGGTCATTCTGTGTATACTTTTAAATGTGATTGGAGGGATGTAAGTAATAAGAAGACTGGAATGCAAATCGATAAGCACTTCATAAGTGTTAATACGTCACGTATGGCATTTAAAGATGATCCGTATGTTTTGGTATCTCAAGCAAAACAAGTTTTTTTATTTGAAGGACACAAAAATAAGAGGTGATTGGCATGTTGTCCAAAAAATAAAATCTAGAAATGTTTATGATGTCCTAGAAGTTGGCGAGGAAAATGAAGAGTTGAAGATGATTGAGGAGGCACTACAAGAAGAGTCTCAAACTACCCATGATGGTGTTGTCCAACATGATCAGGAAAATGTTACTTCGTATCGGTTGCATAGAACTAATGTAGAACCAGATCATGTCGTAGCTTCCGACGTCACCAATACCACACAATTAGATCCGAGGGATGCAACGTTCAATAATGATGATGATGACTAGGAAAGTGATTTTGATGATGACACATTGTTAGAGTATTGTACCGAGAATGAAGAAAATTCAAGTTCAGATGATGATACAGACTCAATTGAATAATTGTAATAGGTGTTACATGTGTTAGTATCAAGTGTAATGGATTTCGGCTTTTATAATGTAATGGATATTCAATTTTATGATGTAATAGGTATTCATTTTTACTTCGATAAGGATTTTAATTTTTGTGATTAAATATAAATAATTTTATTTTTAAACTTTCTTTGTAGATATGGTTGGACCAGGTTCACGTAGACGCGCAGTTATGCAGGACCTATTGACCCCTTCCCCCTCATCTGTAAGGTCGACCGATCCTGCCGTAAATGGTATGCATAGTTTTTATTTTTTATTAATGATTATATAAATATGGTACTAATTGTTTCTATTTTATTTCTTCTAAAGCTTCGGCCATCGCCCCTAGACAAGGGCGTGGTAGGTCGAAGAATCATAGCTTGTAGGTTCAGACGGAGGCTGCAAGGGGCGCGCACTTTCGGATTGAGATACCTCCGGGCTTGCTGAAGCCCATTGTTGGGTGGGCATAGTAGTTCACCACAGAGGTCGGCATCATTTGCTGGCTACGCGCCCCACTCCATATTAGTGACTGGAGTAGGGTCACTAACACGGAGAAACGGGATATTCATGTGTATATCTAGGTATGTCTTTTATTATTTTGTTAAACTAAATGTTAACATATCTAATGCCGTAATGTTTTGACAATGACATGCTTTACAGGAGAAGTTTGACATCGATCTCTAGTTGCCTCATGTCGTGAAGGCAGTGGACCGCAACTTAGGAGTCTGTTTTAGGGACTATCGACACAGGCTCCACATGCACTATGAGGTGGAGGTGGCAGCCAGTAGAGAGCCTCGCGACAGACCCTACAAGGGGGTGGTGGTGGAGGATTGGATGTTACTATGCGACCGGTTCGCTAGTGAGGCATTCCAGGTAAAAATTGTCAAAATTATTTTTGTTGTATGATAAATCATTGTCAGTTATACTAACCTTCATATCATTTTGGCCAAGCGTAGGAACTTAGCAAGAAAAATAATGAGAACAGAAGCAAGCAATAGGTGACCCACTGTGGTGGATCACGATCTTTTGTTAGGTATAAGCATGAGATGGTAAGTTAATACATGTATCAAGTTCTTATTGTATAATCTTTTCATGAAATTAATCTTCACGAGCTCCTGTTTATTTGCTGTAATTAGACCAAGAGACCGGTGCACCACCCAGCCCCATTGAGTTGTGGCACAAGACGCACTACAATCCCTAGGGTTGGACTAGGCCTGAAACTCAGCGGCTTTATGTAAGTTATTTATGTATATATACGAGTATTACTAATTTAATATTAATCTAAAGTTATAAAAGTAGTAACATATATTTATGTGCTTTTATAGGACGAGATGATCCAACTGCGTGCTCAGCCGACTCCTGAGGGTGTGCATCCGCCAACCGATGACCAGATACGGGAGACTATTCTGGGCAAGAGGCGCGGATATGTGAGTGGCTTAGGGAGTAGGATGGAGCCGATGACATCGTCCTCTGCCATCGAGAGTGATGCTAGGTTTCACGTAGCCACTGAGGTAGTTCAGCGAGAGGAATGCAGAGCTACGACAGAAGGTGATGGCGCTAAAGAAGCGCCAGGCCCAGCTAGAGGCTCTTGTGCAAATGATGCTCAGCCAGTAGGGTGGCTTTGTTCAGCCTTGGTAAGTTTTTAAAAATATATAATTTGGTGAATTTATTATTAGACATAGAAAATGTTATGTATAGATAAAAAAAAAAAAAATAGAGTTGCACAAACTTATTTAATTTCATCGGTTCGAATGACCGTGAAAAACTTTTACAAGTTTCTGCTCCAAAAAGGCCCATTTTGGAGTTTTAACAGATTAAAACACCGAATACCAGCCTACCGACCCTAAAACCCCATCACACACCTCCCAAATGATAAAATAGACTTGCACAAACTTACGACACTCGGTTTGGATCACCGGTTTGAAACTTTTGCAAGTTTCTGCTCCAAAAAGGCCCATTTTGGAGTTTTGACGGACCAAAACACCAGATACTGGCCTACCGACCTAAAAATCCATCACACACCTTAGAAATGATAAAATAGACTTGTACAAACTTACGGCACTCGGTTCGGATCACCGGTTTGAAACTTTTGCAAGTTTTTGCTTCAAAAAGGCCCATTTTGAGGTTTTGACAGACCAAAACACCATATACCGGCCTACCAACCCTGAAACCCCATCACACACCTCCCAAATGATAAAATAGACTTTCACGAACTTACGACACTCGATTCGAATCACTGATTTGAAATTTTTGCAAGTTTCTATTCTAAAAAGGCCCATTTTGGGGTTTTGATGGACCAAAACATCGGATACCGGCCTATCGACCTTGAAACCCTATCACACACCTCCCAAATGATAAAATAGACTTGTACAAACTTACGGCACTCGGTTCGGATCACCCGTTTGAAACTTTTGCAAGTTTTTGCTCTAAAAAGGCCCATTTTGGGCTTTTGACGGACCAAAACACTGGATACCGGACTAACAACCCTAAAACCCCATCACACACCTCCCAAATGATAAATATACTTTCAAGAACTTACGACACTCAGTTCGGATCACCGATTTGAAACTTTTACAAGTATCTGCTCCAAAAAGGTCCATTTTGGAGTTGTAACAGACCAAAACACAGGATATCGGCCTAACTACCCTGAAACCCCATCACACACCTTAGAAATGATAAAATAAACTTGCACGAACTTACGGCACTTTGTTCGGATCACCGGTTTGAAACTTTTGCAAGTTTCTGCTCGAAAAAGGTCCATTTTGAGGTTTTGACAGACCAAAACACCGGATATCAGCCTAACTATCCTGAAACCCCATCACACACCTCAGAAATGATAAAATAGACTTGTACGAACTTACGGCACTCGCTTCGAATCACCAGTTTGAAACTTATGCAAGCTTCTGCTCCAAAAAAACCCATTTTTGAGTTTTGACAGACCAAAATGCCGGATATCGGCCTACCGACCCTGAAACCCCATCACACACCTCACAAATGATAATATAGACTTGCACGAACTTACGGAACTCAGTTTGGATCAATGGTTTGAAACTTATGCTATTTTATGCCGTTTTTACTATTTATGCATGAAAAAAAATAATATATTCACTTTCATATATATTTAATAAGTGTTCTAATATATATCATTTGATCTTTATTTTAGATTGATCGAGATTATTATGCCGTAGTCTTTAGGTCTTGCATCGGAACTTATTATTTTTATCTATTTTTTTTTCCTTTTCATGGACATTTGTAGTTACAATTTTTGAGACAATTTTTTATTTTTGTATTTACGTTTAAATTGTACTTTTACAAATGTAAGTAATTAATTAGTATAATATATATATATATATATATGAATATATTTTTCTTTTTCAAAATATTCATTTCAGAATGTTTAGATTAAGATGTATATTAGGATGATTGATACCGGTTTAAACAGGAACAAAACAATAAATACAACAATTAATTCAGGTAAAAAAAAAAAAACTTTTAGCAACGCACAAAAAGCGTCGCTAAAAGCTAAGAACTCAATTTGTAGCGACGCTTCATATTCGTCGCCAAAAGATTGGTTGTACACTATTAGCGACGCACAACAAGGGTCGCTAAAGGTCTAAAATTTGCGACGGACTTTATGCGTCGCGAAATGTCAACATTAGCGACGCTCATTGTGCGTCGCGAATGGTTACCTTTAGCGACGGACAATGTACCCATGCATAGTATTAGCGACGCCCCTTCCAGATTATTAGCGACACCATGTGTACGTCACTAAAGATAACTATTAGCAACCCTTATAGGATTGTGCGTCGCTAATAGTATTGGCGACACGACCTTCTACGACGCATGTTGCAACGCCCATTCGTGTGTCATTAAATGCCTTTAGCGACGCATATTACCACTATTAGCGATGCACCTGCGCGTCGCTAATAGTCTCTTTTCCGGTAGTGATATGAAACTTTTAGAGGAGAAAAATATTTTTGGAAAAACGATTAGCTCCTAAGAGTGGTGAAAAGGGGATAATTTGCATTACAGATGCATAGATAATAATAAGATAAAAAAACACATTCGTTCATGACAAGAATGATGAGGCCACTATTGAATAGCTTTTTGCCAACAAATTATTTATAGATTTTATAGAAGAAATATAAGCCAACATGAGGTTTCATTAGAGTACGAGAATATATTGTTTAAAATAAAAAAAATAAAAAAAAATAAGAAAGAAACTCCAAAACTTATTCCTAGGACCAAGGAAAAATCCAAAATTGTTAAGATAACTTTAGCTAATAAGGTTGTAGATATTGAGTCATAGAACGACATAGATATTGTTATAGAAGACTATCTTATCATAAAAGGGGTAGATTAAGTTATTTCTCATTCTGAAGATGATCAAGACGAATTAAAATAAAATAAGTTATATCTATATCTATATCTATATATATATATATATATTTTTTTTTTTCATTGATATTTTCAAAAAATCTGGTGCAAAAGATAAAGAAGAGAAATTAATTATAACTCCTATTGGCTATTATTAAGAAAGAAGAGAAAAATAATTCAAAACTAATTGATCAAAGTATGGATCTTGTGACACCAATAGATTCCACCAGCCCTTTTATGGAAGAGGATGAAATTAATAATTTAATTATTATTGTAGAGAAGTAAGAAATTCACATGGGTGTAGTCAATACTGTAGATGAGAATAAACCTGAATTAGCGCAAGATGATTTTAACAATTATGAGAGGATTGGAATTATAGTCTAGGATCAAGAAAATGATTTCTTATTTTATTACAGGAACATTATTGTCATCAAAATAAGAGCCTACAATTATAGAATTTATAGAAGATATGAAAGGAGAAATCATTGATTCTTCGATTTTTCTTAAAAATATTTAAAAATTATTATCAGGTTATTGACGAGTTCTTTTCAAATGAGGAATCTAATGTAGGACAAATCTGGTATCTGCCAAAATCATGCATCTATCTTGCCGAATTATTTTAGAAATCTTTAATTTTCAAATTTGAGTCTACCTCAAATTTGTATTTTTTTGTAATTTTTCTTATTTTATTACTATTTCTCTTTTCAAGTAGGATTTCTCGAAACTAGTAGAATTTCTTTACTTTGGTAGGACTAGGACTTTCAATATTTATACACAAGGCTGTAAGTCCCTATTAGAGGCATCCTTGATTTTTTATCATTAATAAAATTTATAGAGAATTTTCTCTTGTTTTCTAAATTTTGGATATTGACGTGCTTGTATCGATCCTATCACTTTTCGTGTTGCATCACACACACACACATATATACATATTATTTTTCATGTGAATTTGAAGTATATCAGATCGTCACTAAAATGGATGTTGTTGAAATGTCAACTTGAAGAAGTAGTCAGTGAACAAGAATGTTACAGAAATAATTGACTAATGATGTAAGCTTACCAGGCAACATAGGTTAGTAATAAGTGGTTTCGTATTCATTGTATTGATTGATTACATAGTGATTTGTTTTCTTTTAGTTATGAGTTTCATTTTTCATGAGAGTTTCACATTTAAGATCAATGTCTCTTATTCTTGTAGGACTTATGATATTTAAATAATTGTCTTGAACATTAGGTTAATCCACTCAAGTTCATGATTTTTGTCCAATTAATTGAGTTAATTAATTAGAAAAATAATTTTGGATAATCCGCATTACTTTGTGTAGTGCTTAATTGATTAAATTAATTTAATTACTAAATTATAACCCTAAAGTGTCTCAAAATATTTCTATTTCCACTCTTGGTCACTTACAAAGATGCATGATTACACAAACTAAACAAACAAAATCAAATTCCCCCAAAGGTAGACAACAATGGTTTGAACCAATAAAATTAGCTCAAATACCTCAAACATTCATCAAGCATATATATTTGAATTCAAAATGATATATCCATATTATTATTTTATTTTGATATTTGTGATTTGTGCATTATTTTGAAAATTTTATTAAAAAAATTACTGAGAGTTTTAAGTAAGCATACGTTGAGGTAACCAGGTTGAGCTACTTTCACAAGTAAATTTAGTTCTGACTTGGGCTTCCTTCTATTATTGTTGAAGAAAATTTTCAGCTACTTGTTTTACATCACCTACTTAGTGACTGTTAAGCAATGTGGAATATAAAAGATCAACTTGCAAAGAGCGAAAAAAAAAAAAAACCTTAAGAGTTTGGGTGGTCTGTTTATCTATATATTCTCAACACCTTTTAGCCCTTCTGCTTGGTGGGCGTTTGCATAAGTTTAATGTATCTAAATTCTAAAGGACTACAATAAGGTTTGGTCCTTAAAGAAGTCACTACACAACTTTATAACATGCCAACCTCATAAGCAAAAGATCTCGAATACAGAAAACACCTAAGCAAATCCACGAGATCAAGGAGATCAAGGAGTTCCTTCTCAATGTTGTACTTGTTAAAACTCTTGGGAAAAAAGGATCCAACATCTATTGCCTTTAAATTTCTCTTCAGCAAACAATATTCCTTCAAGCTTTATTCCCCTTGTGCTGGTTTCCAGGCTTTTCTTTATTTGTTAGGAAGAAAGCTGGATAAAAAGGAGACCGAATGGGACAAGAAAGACCTCGTCTTATGAAACTCAGGGACCTAAAAACACGTGGCATTTTCCACATAGGCAGCCACACAGGAGTTGATCAAGAACTGCCGTCATATATATATATATATATATGGGTTAATTAGATTGTAGTAGCATGAAGTTTGGTTTCAATTTCAAATAAGGGACTCGATTTTTAATTATAAATTTGTATTAATTCAGTCTTTTAATTTTTATTTTTATGTTAATTGAGGCTAATAATAAATTATTGTTTCAAATTGATTATATTTTAGTATCCTACAATTTCATGGCTTTCAAAATAATATCATGTAATTGTATGCAGGTCTCAAATAAGATCCTATTATTTTATATGAGTTTAAATGAGGTCCTATAATTTTAACACGTAAATGACTACTGTTAAAAATTTGGAATGACCATTTGAAATTAATCTCAATTGAAATAAAATTAAACATTAAAGAACTAAAATTCAAGCTATTAAATTATAATTAATTCTGTATATATATATATATATATATATATATATTTATCCAGTGATATAAACCATTAGTTGTACTACAGTGACTCTGGCACTGAGTGCAGTAGTTTGATACCCTGAAACGGTTCCTAACTTGGGATCTTAACTTCTAGTTCTAGATTATAGTTTGTCAATGTGCACCTCACCTTACACCAAGTCACAAACCATGTTATTCGATTGAGAGGGTATTCATATTTTGAGTTAAACCTCAGTTTCTTTTATCTTAGTTTCTATGTTTTGACTTCCATTCTTGGTTATTGAGAGGGTATTCCATTCTTGCATAGCATCAGTTTCTTTTGAATATTTGTGATTTGTGCATTATTTTGAAAATTTTATTACAAAAAATTTACAAAGGCTGTATAAATAAGTTAGCACTAGATAGCATTAATTACCCATTAGATGGCAATTTTAGCCAGTCCAGCCAATGCTATATATGACGTGTGTTGATCACTTAATATTTCTTTTTCCTTGGTCAATAACAAGTATAGGATTTCGGGCCAGCCCATGCTATTACATAATATTGTGAGAATCAAAGATCAAATCGTGCCCACACGACTGCTACAAGAAAGGGGAGCCTTAAGGAGAAGTGATTCCCCACACCACACCCTCTCGCTTCCGTTCTCTCCACGAAGGGCCGCTCCTCAGCCTCCTACCTCAAGCCTCTTTCACGTCTTAAGGAGCCCTTTTTTCTCTCTCAGCCTTTCTTTTTTCTTCTTCTCCATCTCCCATCCTTCTCTCCCAATCTTTCTCTTTCTCTCTCATTCAGACTAATACACATACACATACACATACACATTCATTTTACACACAAGACACGTTTACATACATGAGGAAACTTTGTCCCAATTTTGATAGAGAAGATGGCCTGGAGACCGTCCTTGAGGTCCCCATCCCAGAAGAAATGTTCACAAGCATGGGCAGCAACGTCGCCTTACGTTGGCAAAACATGGCAACGTGGATGAAGGCTCAAACTTCAGATAAATGGTCATCTCCAATCATAGCCGGACGTTATAACGAGTTAAGTTTCCTTCTTTACATTGTGGGATCTCCTCTCATACCTCTTCAAGTGCAATTGGACCATTCCATCCACCGCCCCGTAAAACACTCTTCCATAGTAAGAAACTTTTCTCTCACTATATGTACATACATATATATAACTTTGATGATGGCGATTCCTTTATTTGATTGTTCTCCATTTTCCAGGAAGCTTCGACAGCAAAGTATATCGTACAACAATACATAGCAGCAACAGGAGGGCAAGCGGCACTGAACTCGGTTCACAGCATGTGTGCAATTGGACAGGTGAAAATTAGTGCATCGGATTTCCATCAAGGGGACGAAAGTGTGAAGGTAAGGAGTACAGAGGAGACTGGAGGGTTTGTGCTTTGGCAAAAGAATCCAGACTTGTGGTGCTTGGAGTTACTTGTGTCAGGCTGCAAAGTTATCTCAGGAAGCAATGGCAAGATTTCATGGAGGCAATCCTCCAATGAACAAACACCCATCTCAAAGGGTCCACCCAGACCCTTGCGCCGCTTTTTGCAGGTAACAATACTGGATTAAAATTCTGTATGTAAAGTAATATTTTTCTTATATTTTGTCCTTAATTTTCATTGGAGCAGTGCTGCAAAGCACGGCTGCTCCCACCTATGAATCAGATTGATTTTCAAACAAAAGTACAGACTGAAATCTTTTGGTTTTTTTCCTTCTCTACTCAAATCCCTTAGGTAGTGTTCGCATCAATAGAAGTCATTTTCTTCTGTATGAATTGTGTTATTTCATTCCAATTTCTTCTCAATACCATCCAAGAATAATCTCTGTTTGGATTTTAAATGGACAGGTTAGTTTGAGCTTATCCACTTACAATACCATCTTTCCTCAATTTAGAGTCCCAGTAAATGGCCACATTTGCTGCAGTTCATGTGGCTTAATTGTAGTAGTAGCAAGGGGGTCATTCAGTGAAGCCATGTTCATGAAATGATTGGCCCAAACATGGTACTTTGTATAGGACTCTCTCTAGCATCTTCTAATGATTTATGGCAATATTACACCAAAATTTTGTGTCCCTTTCTTGATTTCAATTTCTCCAATGTGAAAAGAAAGGGAAGTTTCCTAGCTAGTGTGCCAGACTAGATTTACATTCCTCACTCATCAAGCTATTAAACTATGTAGATGATAACCAATTCAAACCTATAACTTAATTAATAGCAAAATATATTCTGCATTACAAAAAGAAGGAATTCAATAGCAATTAAATACTGTTTATACAGTAGTAAATACTTGGACCTTTGTTGTTAGTACTACTAAATTTGAAAGAATATTCATATTTAGAAGCTTAAGTCACTTTCTCTAGTTGTTCTTATTAATTTTTATTGTTCTAATTTACTTATGAGATTAAGAGGTTTTACACTTTCACTTGGCATTGGTGCAGGGGTTGGACCCAAGATCCACAGCCAGCTTGTTTATTGATGCAGTATGCATAGGAGAGAAGATCATAAACGATGAAGACTGCTTCATACTCAAGCTTGAGACAAGCCAGTCAGCTCTCGAAGCACAAAGTGGCCCAAAATATGAAATCATCCACCACACAATATGGGGCTACTTCAGCCAAAGATCTGGCCTCCTCAATAAATTTGAGGACTCAAGGCTGCTAACAGTAAAGACCAACGGGGAAGACAGCGAGGGCGTTTTCTGGGAGACAAGCACAGAATCTGTGATTGAAGGCTACAAATATGTTGATGGTGTCAATATTGCACACAGTGGTAAAACTTTTGTCACAGTCTTCAGATATGGAGAACAATCAGCTAATCACAAAAGGGAGCTGGAAGAGAAGTGGAAGATTGAAGAGGTGGATTTTAATGCTTGGGGTCTTTCTGCAGATTTCTTTATGCCTCCTTCGCAATTCAAAGAGATAGAAACATAGTTGAGAGAGAGAAAAAAAAAAAACAGATTTAACATATCTTGTTTGTTTGGAAGAGTTAACTGATTCAAAACAACAATGTATATATAGGCAAATTATGGGGGGAGCATTAATGTTTTTAAGGTTACAAAGGATATTTTTTATCAGTGTAAAAATTTATGTTTCGCATTATTTTTGAAAGAATGGAAGAGGATTAGTCATTTACTCAGTTCACCCATAGGTCATGTCGTGCACCTTTGATTTTCAGCAATTAGCTTTCATCATGCAATTTTAAATATGTTCCGATTGTGTTGTGGCTTAAACATTTGAGCTTTAAGAGCTTTCTTGCTCAAATTCTACATAGCCAACTACCATCAAATAATTTCATTGTTCATGATCAATATGATTATGATCACAACTGAGACATAATATATTGAAATTGATATACCATAAAGTGACAAATATGACATGTGTCTGTACAAAACTCTTTGGGGTACAGATCAAGAAAGATTGTTTTATCCAGATCACATAGGCGTGGGGGTTATGAGGTATGTAGTTCAGAACATAGCATCGCCTTCCATATCCTACCGACCTCAGAATAAGGAAATAAAGTTCAAAGTGGCAACTACTATCTTCGGATATCTTCAAATCCCTACTTTTATTACTCCTAATCCTACTCAACTTAGGAGATCTATAACCTATAAATAAGATCACAAAGTCTACTTTTGATTGATGTTCAGTTCTTCTTTTCAATTACAACTTCTTTCTATTTACTAACTTTATCATCGAAGCGACTATCACCGGAGCCTTCCTGGTGACTCTCTGATATCAAGTTCTTGATAGGTAGCGAAAGATAGGAAGCCCTTTTAATAAAAAAGAGCAACATCAGTTTGGCGCCGTCTATGGGAATGATCTCAACCAGAGGGTTCGGTACCCCTCAAAATCAAGACGAGCTAAGTAAATTGCTCGGTAGATTCTCCACGCTATTTACCTCTGACATAATGGCAAGAGAGTGACCCAAAAAGTTCGTTATCCCAAAATTCACCCTCTACGATGGGTCTGATGACCCTGGGGGCCACCTATCTCACAATCAACATACAATGGCTTTCCATGAAGCTACCAATGCCTTCATGTGTCGAACTTTCATGATGAGCCTTGAGGGTACCGCCCTTGAGTGGTTCACAACCTCCCCTAAAAATCGATCTAGCAATGTTTATGAGCTCAGTAGACTATTTCTTGACCGATTCCTAACCAACAGGAAGTTAAGAAAATGACCAAAATTCTTGCTAACTATAAAGCAAACAAAGGGAGAATCACTTCGGGAGTACATAGCTTGTTTTAACACTGAGCTCACAGAAATAACCGATCGCAGTCCAAACTTTTTAGTGGCCGCCTTCACTTTGGGCCTTAGACCTAGACGCTTCCAGGATTCCTTGACCAAGAATCTTCCTATCGTTATGACAACACTCATGGAACGAGCGCGAAAGTATATTAATCTTGAAGATACAAAAATCTCTTTCCGAAAAGCAAATGAACAAGCTCAGAAGGATGAGCAAGCCTAAAAGAGGGATAACAATGCTAACAAGAAGAGGATCAGAAGCCCCGACAAGAGAATAATACCTAAAGCCCAAAATAATTCCAATTTTGGGAGGTATGAGACCTACACCCCTCTGAATGATTCTCTTACTCACATACTCCAACAGATCCGGACCATCCCCTAATAAGATAAAAAAGGAGAACATTTGTCCTTGAACGCCATAAAATCATCAATGAAGAGGTCTATAGGTTGTTAAATGTTGGAATGATAAGAGAGGTGTTCTACTTAGAATGGCTTGCCAATACAATTCTTGAAAAAAAAAAGAACAACAAGTGGAGGGTCTGCGTTAACTATACTGACCTAAATAAAACTTGCCCCAAAGACAGCTTTCCTCTTCCCAGAATTGATCAACTTGTTGATGCCACGGCAGGTCATGAGCTTATGAGTTTCATAGATGATTACTTTGGATACAATCAAATTCAAATGTATCCTTCAAACTAGGAGAAAATAACATTCATATCATAACGAGGTCTCTATTGTTATAGAGTGATGCCGTTCGGTTTAAAAAACATTGGAGTTACATACCAGAGGCTCGTAAACAAAATGTTTGGCCCCCAAAGTGGGGATACAATGGAAGTTTACATGGATGATATGTTTGCCAAAAGTGTTCAGAAGGGTGACCACATTTAGCACTTAAGCTAGACGTTCGATATCATGAGAAAACATGGAATGAAGCTAAACCATTTAAAATGTACCTTTGGGATCACAAAAGGGAAATTCTTGGGTTTTCTAGTCTCCTAAAGAGGAATTGAGGTAGATCCCTCACAAATCAAAGCTTTGATTGAATTAGAATCACCTAAAACTAAGAAAGACATCGAAGGCCTGAATGGAAAGATAACAGTACTAAATAGGATTATCTCTAACTCTACAGATCGGTGTCTCCCGTTCTTTAAAGCCTTGAGAGGGAATAAGGCCTTAGAATGGACCCCTAAAAACCTTGTATTCATTTCAAGTGCTACAGGTCTGGTCCATTTCACTCAATGCACAAACCCTTAAAAGTCTTGTATCCATTACAAGTACAACAAGTTTGATCCATTTTATCAATGCACAATTCACGACCCCAAGACCCACCCTATGTGGATCTCATGTCGCGAACCCGACCCGACGCTGTTGTCGAATCGGATCTCAACTTGCTACACCATCAGTGCGACTAACATGCAACAATTTATCAAAGTATAAATAGCGGAAGACTTAAAGAAATAAATAAAAACTGCATATGATATATATAAGGTTCTCAAAATACAGACTATAAAATTCTTTAACAACTGTTCATCCCCAAGACGTGGATGACATGAGAGCTACAAGACTTGTACTAAATATTATACTTGCAACTTCAAAAGTAATGTCCACCTCTAGCTATCAGGCTCTAATGTCCGTTCTTCATATCTGTGCCAAAAAATGAATGTAGTATATGTATGAGTTATGAAAACTCAATAAGTATTCCTTTGCTCTGCCATGTGTACAGGTGTATATAGAAGTGCTAGCCAGTCAATGAATATAAAACTCAATATCAGATGATAGAAGCTCAAAAGATAAGGAAATAAATCTGCTCTGCTAACAATGTCATATTGCTACAGTCATGAGCTATCTCAAGTATGAAGTGTAAGCACTCAAATGAAAGTTATAAAGTCTCATGATCATTCGAAATAATATAACATGATCAATATATGATAATCAATAATAAAAGATGGTGATATCAACAAAAAAAAAATGCATTCGTGGGGCCCGAAAATCCCCCTAAGCTCGTATTTAGTTCCACACAGGCTCTCTAAATAATACTGCTCTGTTTACAATGTGACTCTACGCCCCATGCCTCACATAGCAACGTAGCAAATGTTCCACTCAGAACCTTGACCCGAGGGTCATAAATAGCATTAGATGGAGTTGTGACTGAACACAAATCAAGCACTAATAATATATCAAGATCATGCTATCTTCTACGAAGAGTATACTAGAATCATAATTGGTTCTAGATAATCTGATATAACGATAGTTTTCAAGGCTATGGTTACTAGACTGCTTCGAATATAACTGTTTGGACTTCGCGGCCCTAGGTACAAGTGTACAAAAAGAACTCTATGCACAAGTGTACAATCATGATCGAGATATATATAGAAATCAATAAATGCTTCCCACATGATAGGGCAATATCCATGTGGCTCAATAAACACTGGGATGTATAGAATACAATAGGCAATATACAAAAAAACTATTGACATGGCTTGGAAAGTAACACATGCAAAGATCGGATTTTACTTACCTTTTACTGTCTCTAACTAGAAGGTCTAGACTGCCTTCTCCTTGCCTTTTGGTGTTCCTAAGATTCACAAAATACATCTCAGTCTATAGTTACATGAACTATGTTATTCATCAAATTTTATGTCTCTATGCTATAAGTTCCTCTTTTGCTAATTTAGACTCTACTATTGAATCCGGAACGTCGAAAAAAGTCGGTTTAAACTTTCGCAGAATTTAATTCCAACATCTGTACTAAAAAGGTCAAAATGGTCATTTTATACTTTTACGTGTCTTTATTTTTTAAGACACCGTCTCATAAAACAGACCCTTACATTGGTTTCAGAATGTTCGATACATAAAGAAACACTATTCTTTTATAAATTTTGGACTACGTTTTAATTTTCATTAATTATCTAAATTTATTTAAATAAGTTATTTTAATTTATATTTTATATTAAACAGGTAGGTTTTAGGTCACATGTGCCCATGTGGCACAGTGGCATGCTCGGTGGGTTTAAAACCCTTCTCTTCTTTAGTTTCTTGTTCGAACCATAGGGGCAGCAGCCCCCGCGTATTTTTTTCTTTGATTTCAGAAACCAAACGACGACTCATCCCCAAAACTGGAATGGGATATCCCATCCCTAATTTAATTTCAATTTCAATTTCTTACCCTTAGAACCAAACAGTCCCAATTTAATTTTAAATTTAAAACAGCCATCACCAAAACGACGTAGTATCAGGGCAATATGCCCCAACACTGGTGCCGTTTCACTTGGTCACCGTTCATCATCCCCCACACTTATTCGGTAGGGTTCTGGTGGGTCTCCGGCGCCAGCGACCCTTTTTCGATCACTTTTTGACCCTTTTTAAATGTGATTCTCTTCCATTTCTCATGAGGAATTCATATCTTGGGTTAGTTTTTAATTTGGTCTACCATAACTTCACGAAATAAGAAAAATAGTGGTTCCGGACCAACTTTATTTTGCTATTTTGAGCTCATTCTTTTACTGTTTCAGTTTTTTTCTTTTTCAAATGATTTCTTGCACTCAAAGGGATTAATTCCCCATCATAAAACTGAAGCTTTATACTAAAATTTTATAAAACCCAATTTTATCCTTACTACCTATAACTATGCATAACTCCCTTAATTCTCACTCTTTTTCATTGATTATTTTTGCATTGAATTCCATTTTTCAAGGTCTATAAGGCCTTAGTGTTCTTATCATGCTTTATATTCTAAATTCCAAAAACGTAAATTGGTAACTTGTAAATTTCACTAACCTTGTTTGTTGCTGTATCTCCCCTTCTCACTTCAGAGTCCCACTTCCAAGACTCTGAATCTTCTCAAGGTGCTCTCAGCTTCCTTGTTTTCCCCTAGCTTCCTTTAATTTTCTTTCTTTTCTATTTCCTACTCCAAACAGTCACACACACATATATATACACCCTCATAACCGCCTTAGGTCTCTTCTCTCCTCTTTCGGTTCTCCCTCTTTCCTCTCTCTTTCCAACCCCTTTTCTTGACTTTCTTTCTTGATCTTTTCTTTTCTTTTTCTCTATTTTCTTTTCTTTCTTTAGTTAATTTAGGATATTTGTATATATATACAATATAATATACTATCTCACACACACTACACACACACACCAAACACACACTATCGACACTCACTCTAACTTGCATGTTGTGCTTTCCTTTTTCTTGTATTTTGATTAAAATACGTACATATATATATACACAATACCATATATATATGTGTATATTTATACTCACTCATATACATATATATATATATATATATATTATATTTATATACATGTATACATATTTCTACACATACGCACATACACTCATTTTTAAAGATACACCCATATATGCATACGTGCTCATGCATGGGTTTGCGTGCGTACATGTATTATGATGCTCGGTTCTAGTTTGCTCGGGCATCGCTCGACACTGATTGTACAATTGAAACCGTTCATTCTAAAATCGTTCAATCCATATAATATCATGATATAAAGCTTTAACAGCTCGAGTTATAACTGGGCATTACACTACTCGACCTGACCTACCTCGGTTTACGTGCTATCCCGGGTCAGGGTATTATATTCTTTCCCCCTTAAAATAAGTTTGTCCCCAAACTTAGTACATACTAGGGTAGAAGATATACCTACTAAGATGAAAATAACTGAGGATACTTGGAGCGTATGTCATCTTCTTGCTCCCAAGTTGTTTCCTCTATCTGATGATTCCTCTACAGAACTTTGACTAAAGGGATAGTCTTGTACCATAGAACCTGATCTCGACGGTCCAGAATTTGCACTGGATGCTCTATGTAACTCGGATTCTCTTGGACGTCTAAAGGCTCATGCTCAACTATCTGATCTGCACTATGTACACACTTACTCAGCATCGAAACATAAAATATGTTGTGTACATGTGCTAACTCTTAAGGCAAAGCAAGCTAGTAGGCTACTGGCCCGACCCTTCCCATAATCCTAAAAGGTCTAATGTATCTCGGCCCTAGCTTTCCCCTCTTGCCAAACCTCACTACACCCTTCATGGGTGATACCTTCAAGAACACGTAATCACCTACTAGGAACTCCAACTCTCGTCTATGAGCATTAGCATAGCTCTTCTGTCTGCTCTGAGTAATTAGTAGACGCTATCTAATCAGCTGTATCTTCCCTGTAGTATGCTCCACTATCTCTGGCCCATAAAGCTTCCTTTCACCCACCTCTGTCCAACACAGGGGTGGTCGGCACTTCCTACTATATAATGTTTCATATCGCGCCATAACAATACTAGCTTGAAAGCTATTATTATAAGTGAACTCTACCAATGGCAACTGATCTTCCCAACTTCCCTTGAAGTTTATGACACAGAACCGCAACAAGTCCTCTAGAGTCTGTATCGTCCTCTCTGACTGTCCGTCAATCTCGGGATGATACGCTATGTTAAGACTCAGTTCCATGCTCATAGCTCACTGTAGACCTCTCCAAAACTATGATACAAATCGTGGATCCCAATCAGATATGATCGATACCGGGACTCCATGAAGTCTAACAATCTCTCTGATGTACAACTCTGCTAGTCGCTCCAAGGTCTGTGTTGTCTTTGTTACAAGAAAATGAGTTGTCTCGGTCAGTTTGTCAACGATGACCCAGATAGAGTCACTCCCTCTTGATGTTTTTGGCAATCCTTGACATGAAATCCATCATAATGTGTTCCCACTTCCACTCAGGTATAGGTAGAGACTGCAGAAGTCCTCCAGGCTTTTGATGTTCTACCTTGATCTGTTGGCAGTTGGCACATCGTGCTATGTACTCAGCTATGTTATGCTTCATCCCAGACCACCAATAAGTGCTTCTGACGTTGTGATACATCTTGGTGCTCCCTAGATGCAAGGTAAACCTCGAACTATGTGCCTCATGAAGGATCTCCCTTCTCAGCTCTGGCACATTGGGTACACAGATTCTGTCCTAATGGCATAACATCCTTTCTCACATTGAAAACTCGGAGTCTATGTCTGACTCAACCGCTTGATAAAGCTTAGCCAGCTTCTCATCCTGAGTCTGCTACTCTTTAATCCAGTCTAAAATCTATAAACTAACTGTGACGTTGGCACACAATGCCTCAGAACTGGGCAAAACTATCTCTATCTCCATATCCGTCCATGTCTCTCAATATCTCTGTTTGAGTGGTCAACAGACAAGCTAAGCTTCCTAATGACTTCTTACTAAGAGCATCAGCTACCACGTTCGCCTTCCCTGTATGGTATTGTATGTTGAGCTCAGTAGTCCTTTATCAACTCTAACCAACGATGTTATCTCACGTTGAGCTCCTTTTGTGTAAACAGATACTTGAGATTCTTATAGTCAGTAAAGATCTCGCACGTGGTTTCATATAAGTAATGTCTCCATATCTTCAAGGCAAAGACAATGACTGCTAACTCAAGATCGTATGTCGGGTAGTTGGAAGCGCGTCGTTAACACTCCAAAAATAAATTAACCTTACTTCTTAACACAACAAACACAGTAGCTAGCTGAATAAGGGTCGATCCCATAGAGAGTGTCCACAATTTATTTTTTATTTATTCCGATTAATTCTAAACTAAGATCCAATTAATAGCAAAACAATAAAAGGGGGGATTGAAATTTTGATCAAACTAATTACGAATGAAAATTAAATTAATAACAAAAATCAATGAATTAAAAACTTCAGTTCTTCGGTTCAATCTTACACTCGCAATTAATGGAACAATCAATCAATTATAACATTATTCTACCCTTCAATGAATCTAATAATCCTAGGTAACAACAAGCTCTGCTAACCAAAATTTCCCTTAATTCCTTACTAATGAAACAAGCTCTCCACTAGATTCTAACCATTACACAATTTAGAACAAGCTCTCTAAATTTAATATAATGGCAGCATTAATATCTAGGAAATTAGATTATTCTAAGCAACAATCACACAAGCTCGGATTGTTTAACTTAGGACATGATAATCATAGCAATAAACAAAAGCTTGACCACAATCATCTATCACTATTTGCCACAATTGATTAGGAACCATATCAATTACGTAATATACCTCCTGAATCTAACAATTGATAATAATCTGATCAATCTAACAGGGCCTTAATTAAATCAATCAAATCAAATATCAATAAACAATTAAAATAGATTATCATGAACAGAATTCATAAAAGGGAGAAATAACGTTACTGAATTGATTAAACTATTAAACTGCAATGAGGGTTCGAAATCCCCTAGAACTGAATTAAAAAAACTAGCCTGACATACTTGAATGAAACAAAACTAAATTAATTTGACTGTTTCTGTCTCTTCACTGTTCTGTTCTGCGCCACTTTCACGTTTGCCTCTTTTTTTTTTTTTTTTTCGCTCCTCTGTGTTGCAACTTTAAATACCTTAAAAACTGCTGCCCTAACAGCCGCTTCCGCTCCTGGACCGCACGTCCCTGGTTCAGCCCACATCACTTCTTTTTTTCTCTTTTTCTTCCATTCAGTCATGCTTCCAAGCCCAGCTGCAGCCTTCGTTGACTTTTCTTTCTTTTCTTTCTTGGTCCCAGCGACCAAACCGCACAGCAGCCGCACTTTTCAATCCCACAGCACAATCCAGCCACTTAAGGACACAGCCCACTGCTCAGAACTGATTTACTAATTTCACCAAAACTACTGAAACTTACAAGCTATTTTTACATTCAAAAAGACTGAATCTTGATTCGAGTTCTTCACAAAAGTTGTAGCCCTTGAAGAGAAGATAACTTTAGGCTTTTAAATCATCTGATTTGGACATCGGAAACTCAATTTATGGCCCATTGAATTCGGCTAGTCGGACAAAAAATCAGCTGCACGGATTAACTTCCCAGGCCTGATTTCGAAACAATGTTTGAAGGCCCAAACAAATTCAGATTTTTGCAAACCAGACCTTTCTGAAAATTTCAAGACGTCCTCTAAAAACTTTATGAAGACCACTTTCTTATTCTCGAACTCTAACACAATCCAAATCTCAAGTGAAGCTTCATAGGTAAAATCTGTCCAAAAGCCAAAAATTACACAAAATTATTCTTTTATCATCAATGCTTTCCTAATTCAATAAATAAATTAATTACCTCACTAAAACAGAAAATATACCACAAAACTAAATATGAAGAAATTAAAAATACTGAATATTATACTCCTATCAGTAGTTCCTCTTGTGTGGCCTCAACTACCGTGAAGCATATGCTACTACCCTTCTACTCTGCATCAACACACACCCCAAGCCCTTTAGTGAGGCATCACTATAAATTGCAAATCCCTCAGTTCCATTTGGCACGGTCAAGATCAAAGTTGTAACTAGTCGGTCCTTAAACTCTTGGAAGCTCTTGGAAGCTCTTCTCTCACTTCTCTATCCAAACAAATGGAACGTCTTTCCTGGTCAACTGTGTAATTGGTGTAGCTATTTTTGAGAAGTCTTTGACAAACCTTCTGTAATAGCTAGTCAATCCCATAAAACTTCGCACTTCCGTGACACTAGTTGGCCGAGGCCAATCCACGATTACCTCAATCTTCTGAGAATCGACAGAGATCCCCTCTTTGCTAATCACATGCCCCAGAAATGCTATGCTAGGGAGCTAGAACTCACACTTCTTTAGCTTAGCATACAGTTTCTGCTCCCCTAACTTCAATAAAACCTTCCTCAGATGTACTTCATGCTCCTCCTGGTTCTTGGAATAAACCAAGATGTTGTCTATGAACACGATCACAAAGCCATCTAGATGTGGTTGAAAATCATGTTCATCAGATCCATGAATACAGCAGGGGCATTAGTGACCCCAAACGACATCATTAGGAACTCATAATGTTCGTAGCGGGTTCTGAAAGCTGTCTTCTCAATATCTACAGGTCGTACCTTCAACTGGTGGTACCTAGGACCTCAAATCGATCTTAGAGAAGACATGTGCTCCTTTCAACTAGTCGAAGAGATCATCTACCCTTGGCAGAGGGTATCGGTTTTTGATGGTGACCTTATTCAACTCGCGATAGTCAACACATAACCGTATGGTCCCATCCTTCTTCTTCACAAACAACACTGGGGCACCCCACGGTGAAGAACTAGGTCTGATGAAGCCTTTGTCTAACAGATCCTGTAACTGCAGCTTCAGCTCTGTCAGTGCCATACGGTATGGATTCTTGGATATCAAGGAGGTACATAGGATATACATCGATAATAAACTCTATCTCTCTATCCACAGGCATTCCTGGAAAGTCATCTAAAAAGACCTCGGGAAACTCTCTAACAATAGGAATCTGCTCTAAGGGTGGTTGTTGTAAGCGAGTGTCCATAACGTTATACAAGAACCCATGACATCCCTTACGTAACAGATGTCTAGCCTGGATAGAGGATACAAAATAGGGTAGGGTAGTTACACCCGTCCCATCAAACTGGATGCTCGGACATCCTGGTCTCTGTACATTGATTGTGTTGGCCACGCAATTTATAGATACATGATTCATGGCCAACCAGTCCATGCCGAGTATAACATCAAAACTATAAATGTCTAATGGTATCAGATCGACTAATAAATGTGAATCTCCAATCTGTACCTTAAATGCTCGATATACAGTATTGCTACATAATGACTATTTTGAAGGCATATAAATGGTTAACATGTAACCTAAGGGTACTGTTTCTATGTTCAGCTTAGCAGCAAATACTGGTGCTATAAATGAATGTGTGGAGCCAGTATCAAATAGTACTCTAGCATACTGTGAACAAATTCGAAGAGTAACTGCGACTACTGATGTTGCAGCCTGTGTATCTCCAGGTGTCAGTGAGAAAACCCTCCCTGAACGTTGAGGCTCAGCTCTCTATCCACCACCTCGAGTCTGTGCTCTAGTTGTAGGCGTAGCTACTGAGGTAGATGAAGTACCAGTCGTACTCCCAACTAACTGGCTCTTCTGGGGGCAGTTGGTCTTGAAATGCCCTTCTTGGCCACAAGAGTAGCAAGCACTGGAGTTCGCCTGATATGGCCCTCGATGACCTCTCTGGCAGGTGGGGCACTAGGTTACGCCCCTCTTAGTGGAATTGACCTCTGATGGCCTGGGTCTAGCATTCTTAGGTCCTGCTCCTGGCCGAGTGAAAGAAGGTCCTATCCCTCTGCTCTGACTCTCTCTTGGCCTCGGGGCTGGCTAATTCCCTTTTGGTCTCGGGGCTAGGTTTGCCTTTCTCTTGGCAAACTCTTCACCACCCAGCTCGATGATCTTCGCAGTACTTACCACTTTATTGTAAGTGGTTAACTGCAGGGGTTTAACCCTTGTCCCTGATGTTCCATCGTAGTCCGCCCTCGAACTTGCGGGCTTTAGCATGCTCATCCTAGAAGATAGCAGGAGCAAATTTAGCTAGTTAGGTGAACCTGGCTTCGTACTCCTCTACTGTCGAGTTCCCTTGCTGTAGAACAAGAAAATCAGCGACTCTCTGATCCTTGACTTCTTGGGGGAAGTACTGCTCGTTAAAGATTACTGTGAACGCTCCCAAGTCATCTGAAGCTCTCTGGCCTTATCTAGTAGCCACCTACTCATGGGCTGCTCCTTTAAAAGTGAAAGTGGCGAAGGCCACCTTCTGCACCTCGATACAGGTCATAATATCAAAAATCCTCTCCATCTCGAGCCGCCACTCCTTGGCTGCAGTGGGGCCTCTAGTACCATCAAATGTAGATGGTTGCATGCCTAAAATTGCTTACAGAGATAAGCTTGTCCTCTATTGTTCTCCTACCGAACTATATATACTACTGGTGGTGCTTGTCGCTCCGGTCGAGCTGGAGTACTAGGACCTGCCTGGTTTTGAGGCGCGTTCTGGATAAGCCTCTCTACCAATCGCTCTAATCGTGCCACGTTAGTTGTAGTATCCTGTAAGGGTGTGGTGGTACGAGTGTTCACCATTTTCTGCAAATAGTTAGAGGTCAGTTTCATATATTTAAGAGTCTAATATCGCATATCAGTTTCTATTTATTGAATCTACTTAGACATTTGTAATACTAGTACCTTAGTCTATCTCCCATGAACCACTGGACAACCTAGGATGCTCTGATACCAAGCTGTCACGACCCGAGACCCACCCTATGCTGATCTCGTGTCGCGAACCCGACCCGATGCTATTGTCGAATCGATCTCAACCTGCTACACCATCAGTGGGACTAACATGCAACAATTTATCAAAGTATAAATAGTGAAAGACTTAAAGAAATAAATAAAAGCTGCATGTGATATATATATATATATAAGGGTCTTAAAATACAGACTGTAAAATTCTTTAACAACTGTTCATCCCCAAGATGTGGATGACATGGGAGCTACAAGACCAGTACTAAATATTATACTTGCAACTTCAAAAGTAATGTCCACCTCTAGCTATTAAGCTCTATTGTCCGTTCTCGATATCTGTGCCTGAAAATGAATGTAGTATCTGTATGAGCTATGAAAACTCAGTAAGTATTCCTTTGCTCTGCCATGTGTACAGGTGTATATAGAAGTGCTAGTCAGTCAATGAATATAGAACTCAATATCAGATGATAGAAGCTCAAAAGATAAGGAAATAAATCTACTCTGCTAACAATGTCATACTGCTATAGTCATGAGCTATCTCAAGTATGAATTGTAAGCAGTCAAATGAAAGCTGTAAAGTCTTATGATCATTCATAATAATATAACATGATCAAGCTATGATAATCAATAATGAAATATGGTGATATCAACAAAAAGAGATGCACTCGTGGGGCCCGAAAATCCCCCTAAGCTCGTATTCAGTTCCACATAGGCTCTCTAAATAATACTGCTCTGTATACAATGTGACTTTACGTCCCATGCCTTACATAGCAACGTAGCAAATGTTCCACTCAGAACCTTAACCCGAGGGTCATAAATAGCATTAGATGGAGTTGTCACTGAGCACAAGTCCAGCACTAATAATATATCAGGATCATGCTATCTTCCACGAAGAGTATAGTGGAATCATAACTGGTTCTAGACAATCTGACGTAACGATAGTTTTCGAGGCTACTATTACTAGACTGCTTCGAATATAACTGTTTGGCCCTCACGGCCCTAGGTACAAGTGTACAAAAAGAACTCTATGCACAAGTGTACAATCATGATCGAGACATATATAGAAATCAATAAATGCTTCCCACATGATAGGGCAATATCAATGTGGCTCAATAAACACTGGTATGTATAGAATACAATAGGCAATATACAAAAGAACTATTGACATGGCTTGGAAAGTAACATATGCAGAGATCGAATTTTACTTACCTCTTACTGTCTCTAACTAGAAGGTCTAGACTGCCTTCTCCTTGCCTTTTGGTGTTCCTTAATTCATAAAAATACATCTCAGTCTATAGTTACATGAACTATGTTATTCATCAAATTTTATGTCTCTATACTATAAGTTCCTCTTTTGTTAATTTAGACTCTACTATTGAATCCAGAACATCGAAAAAAGTCGATTTAGGCTTTTACAGAATTCAATTCAGACATTTATATTAAAAAGGGCAAAACGGTCATTTTACACTTTTATGTTTCTTTATTTTTTGGGACCCTGTCTCGTAAAACAGACCTTTTCATTGGTTTAAGAATGTTCGATACATAAAGAAAACACTATTCTTTTATAAATTTTGGACTACATTTTAATTTTTATTAATTATTTAAATTTATTTAAATAAGTTATTTTAATTTATATTTTATATTAAATAGATGGGTTTTAGGTCACATGTGCCCATGTGGCAGAGTGGCACGCTCTGTGAGTTTAAAACCCTTTTCTTCTTTGGTTTCCTGTTCGAACTGTGGGGGCAACAGCCCCCGCGTATTTTTTTCTTTGATTTCTAAAACCAAACGGCAGCTAATCCCTAAAACTGGAATAGGATATCCTATCCCCAACTTAATTTCAATTTCAATTTCAATTTCTTACCCTTAGAACCAACAGTCCCAATTTAATTTTAAATTTAAACGAGCCATCACCTAAACAACGTAGTATCAAGGCAATACGCCCCAACACGGTGTTGTTTCACTTGGTCACTGTTCATCGTCCCCCACGCTTATCCGGTAGAGTTCTGGTGGGTCTCTGTCGTCTTCTCCGGTCCCGGTGACCCTCTTCCGATCACTTTTTGACCCTTTTTAAATGTGAACCTCTTCCATTTCTCATGAGGAATTCATATCTTGGGTTAGTTTTTAATTTGGTCTACCACAACTTCACGAAATAAGAAAAACAGTGGTTCTGGCCAAATGTATTTTTGCTATTTTGAGCTCATTCTTTTACTGTTTCAGTTTCTTTCTTTTTCAAATCATTTCCTGCACTCAAGGGGATTAATTTCCCATCATAAAACCGAAGCTTTATACTAAAATTTTATAGAACCCGATTCTATCCTTACTACTTGTAACTGCGCACAACTCCCTCAATTATCACTCTTTTTCATTGATTCTCTTTGCATTGAATCCCCTTTTTCATGCTCTATAAGGCCTTAGTGTTCTTATTATGCTTCATATTCTAAATTTCAAAAACATAAATTGGTAACTTGTAAATTTCACTAACCTTGTTTGTTGCTGTATCTCCCCTTCTCATTTCAGAGTTCTACTTCCAAGCCTCTGAATCTTCTCAAGGTGCTCTCAGCTTCCTTGTTTTCCCCTAGCTTCCTTTAATTTTCTTTCTTTTCTATTTCCTACACTAAATAGTTACACACATATATATACACCCTCACAACTGCCTTAGGTCTCTTCTCTCCTCTCTCAGTTCTCCCTCTTTCTCTCTCTTTCCAGCCCCTTTTCTTAACTTTCTTTCTTAATCTTTTTTTTTTTTTTTTCTCTGTTTTCTTTTCTTTCTTTAGTTAAGTTAGGATATTTGTATATATATACAATATAATATACTATCTCACACACACTAAACACACACCAAACACACACCGCCGACACTCACTTTAACTTGCGTGTTGTGCTTCCCTTTTTCTTGTATTTTGATTAAAATACGTACATATATATACACAATACCGTATATATACGTATATGTATACTCACTCATATACATATATATATATATCCATTTATATACATGTATACATATTTCTACACATATGCACATACACTCATTTTTAAAGAGACACCTATATATGCATACGTGCTCATGCATGGGTTTGCGTGCGTACATGCATTACGATGCTCAGTTCTGGTTTGCTCGGGCATCGCCCGGCACTGACTGTACAATTGAAACTGTTCATTCTAAAATCGTTCAATCTATATAATAACATGATATAGAGCTTTAACAGCTCGGGTTACAATTGGGCATTACACTACTCGACCCAGCCTATCTCGATTTTTGTGTTATCCTGAGTCAGGGTATTACAGCACATACCCTTAGAAGCCTTGTATCCATTACAAGTGCAACATGTATGGTCTATTTTATCAATGCACAGACCCCTAAAAGCTTTGCATCTATTACAAGTGCTGCAGGTCTGGTCTGTTTCACTCAATGCATAGACCCTTAAAAGCCTTGTATCTATTACAAGTGCAATAGATCTGGTCTATTTTATCAATGCAAAAACCCCTAAAAACCTTGTATCCATTACAAGTGCTACAGGTCTGGTCCATTTCACTCAATGCAAGGACCCTTAAAAGCCTTGAATCCATTACAAGTGCTACAGGTTTGGTCCATTTCACTCAATGCACAGATCCTTAAAAGCCTTGTATCTATTACAAATGCAACAGGTCTGCTCCATTTTATCAATGCACAGACCCTTAAAAGCCTTGTATCCATTACAAATGCTACAGGTCTAGTCCATTTTATCAATGCACAGACCCCTAAAAGACTTATATCCATTACAAGTGCAATAGGTCTCGTCCATTTCACTCAATGTACAGACCCTTAGAAAGCCTTCTATCCATTACAAGTGTTACAAGTCTGGTCCATTTAATTAGTGTACAAACCCTTTGAGACCTTGTGTTCATTATAAATGTTATGGGTCTGGTCCATTTTTCTCATTCTACAGACCTCTAGAAAACCCTTGTTTTATTTACAAATGTTATAGGTCTGTATATCATGAATTACCAATATGCAAACACATGAGAAACCTTGTTTTACTTATAAGTGTTACGGTTCTGAATATCCTACTTTTTAGACCTCTGAAATAGCTTATGAGTGCTTTGGAGTCTTTAAAGAGCTTATGTTTTCTACTGGCTTGGATATTGAAAAAATTATCTTGAAATCAGACATACCACAGAAATATCAAACAAGACAAAAGTTTTAAAATGAATAAAATTTCATATATTAGCCCAAAAATGGAAAAATTACAAGGTAAAAAAAAAAAATATATATATATATATATATATATACACACAAAACTTCTCTAGTCTACTTTACTACTAGTTTAGTAGTCTTTGAAGCAGCAATTTGAAGGAGTTTTGGATCCACATCCTCTTTTTCGTTGTCAGCATCCAGCACAACAATCTCAACTTAGGAGACTTCAATATCATTTACCCCAGTTAGATCCAAATCGGGATACTTCTTACGGAGCTTCACCCTGAAGGATCGGTATACATACTCGATCAACTCGCCACCTAGATCTTGGACTTTAGCCTTCAGATCCACCTCAGTTTGGGCTCTGACAACTTCAGCGGTATCCTGAACCTTTTAGATAGAGGCAGCCTAGAAGTCTGTGAACCTCTTTTTGAGGTCTTCCAGTTCAGTAGCAAGGGCGTCCCTCTCAGACTCTAAAATTGAGTGGGAATTGGCAGGTTCCTTCAGTTTTTCCTCGGCTGCTGCCACCAAAGACTGCACAGTTTCCAACTGAAATCTGGCCTCATCGAGCTCAGATTAGAGGGCGTCAATCTACTCGAGTCCTCGAAGGAATCCATAATGGTTGTCAAGCCATGCATAGCCTGGAAAACACAAAGCAACACAATCAGGTCAGATTATATTATAAAACCAAGAAAGTAAAAAAAAAAAAAGGGGGGGGAAATTATATAGAACTCACCCTCATGTGAAAGGCCATTAAATCTTTGGTAACCTTCTAAGGCCTCAGCCCGTTGAACTTGCTTGGACCCGTTGCCCAGGAATCCTCATAAGCCTTCTTCACGGTTGTCGCACCGGAATCATCAGACCTTGAGGAAGCAGTAACGAAATTGCCTTTCCCCCTTTTTCTTCTTTAGAGTAGAAAGCACCAGGGGCAAAAGGGCCTCCTAACAGAGAAAATCCCCAAATCCTCCGAAACGGTTCTCTCGGGGAAGTTGGAGATCAAACTCCTTTTCTTCACTTGAAGGGGAGGCTCAACAGGGGAAGAGCTTTCCCCAACCTTTTTCTTCTTCTTTCCTGGCACCCAGCCAGTCACCAGGGATTTCTTCAAACTTTCGGTCTGGTCCCACACTAAACCAGCCTCCATAAGATTTTTGGGGCAAAGAATGGCATCGTAAGAGTGGTTGTTGGTCTAAAGGAGCCTCTTATACCCCTTGTTAAAGATCGACTATGAAGATCGATCTCTTCCAAGCTCTCTTATCTGCACGGAAGCACAAGATTAGGCTAAAAAAGAAAATGACAAACAGAATGAGAAAGCCCAAGAACACAGAATAAAAAGGGACCTCACCTTTAATTCCCATCTTTCGTGGGAAAGTTGAAACCTGGCTCTCGCAATCCTCGAACTCTCAGCCTCCTTTTACGAAAAAGTATCACTTCTTCGAAGTCTTGTTGGAAGTGGGTACAGTGGAGAGAGGTCTGAACCCTTTATCGAAAGACATATAAAACATGCCATCCGACTTCAGGTATTTCATGTCTATATTACTCCTAATCAATGGGAGGTCTACCTCAAAATTGTTCAAGTGTCCTAAAATTATGAACCCAAGTAAATGCCTCCAGCTATTTATATTCAGATCAGTGGGGCAGATATTAAACCAATTAAAGAATTCCCTAATGAAACGATGGAAGGGAAACCTAACCCCTATCTCAAACCACTCAAGGTAAGCACAGATCTCGCTTTGCTCAATACTCGAGGGGCAATCCATGGATCTTGGTACCTTACATGACACTTTTGTTGGGAAGTCAAAAGCAACCCTCAGAGCATCTATCATGCCCTGAGTCGTGGCGCTTTCTCCTTTCTCCTTTCTCCTTTTTGTAGGGTCTACTCGAGGTTTTCCCCACAATATTTCTAAGCTCTATGAAGGCCTCTACTATTCTAACTTCAAAACCAAGGGTTAGGTTACTGACATTCCTATTTTCTACATTCTTCGATGGGCTACTAGCTACAAGGTTAACTTCTATTTGGTCATATATTTCCAAGGACTCTTCTGTTTCATAGTCGGTGCTTGACTGAGCATCAGAGGTCGACATGGTCTAAATAGAAAATGGAGAAGAGTAGAAGAAAATGCAAGGAGTTCAGAAAATGTTTTTTGAACCGAATCTGATCGCAAATTTGATCAGAGTTGATCTTCTTTGACGCCGGAGTTTATCTCACTCAATGTTTTCTCTAGCGATGTGATAAGTTCCCAAGAGGGAGAAAATGATGAAATGAGGGGCATCAATGTGTTTCCCCCTCCTTTTTATAAAGATCTAACAGTTGTCATGAGGGAGGCTCTTGATCTCGAACCGTCGTAGCGGTTAGAGTAATAATGGCCTCGTGATTTCAACCGGCGGCTAACGCAACGAATGTCGCATCAACGGCCGTCTCCTCAGAATACGAAACGATGCATTTATAACTATCACGCGTGTAATGCCTCAGAAACACTAACCTCAGCTCTGCACGGGTCCTATAGAACTGAGACTCGAGGGGGAGTAGCTGATATACTATAAAGTGACAAACATGACACGTATTTGTAGAGAGCTCTTTAAGGTACAGATCAAGAAAGATTGTTTTATTCAGATCACACAGGCACGAGGGTTTCAAAGTTATGTGGTTCAGAACATAGCACCGCCTTTCATATCCTACTGACCTCAGAATAGGGAAACAAAATTCAAAGTGGCAACTACTATCTTCAGATATCTTCAAATCCCTACTTTTATGGCTCCTAATCCTACTCAACTCAAGAGATCTACAACATATAAATAAGATCACAAGGTACGCTTTTGATTGATGTTTAATTCTTTTTTTCAATTACAACTTATTTCTATTTACTGACTTTATCATCGAAGCGGCTACCACCGGAACCTTCCTAGTGACTTTCTGATCTCAAGTTCTTGATAGGAAACGAAGGACAAGAGGCCTTTGATCAAAAAGAGCAACATCAAAAATGATTCTTGTGCCCTACCATTCAATTATCAACCCTGCAAAGAGCTCCTTTAAATATTTAATTAAAAAAATAAAAATAAAAAAGAGAAGAAAAATAAAACAATTGGTGAGAAGGCTAGTGGATCCTTTTCACCCAGCACTAATTTTACGAACTCTCAAATTAAGCAATGATTTGCAAGGACTAACTCATATGGGGAAAGTGTTAAAAAAAATTAGATCACCTACAATAGATTGTAACATGTAGCTATAGAAATATTATGCAATTGAATTAAATCAAAAGAATATTACTACATAAAAATAATATAAAAAATATAATTATATAAATATATGTATATATAAATATGAAAAAAAAAAATAGAGAGAGCTGGCCTATGAAGCGCGGTAGCGCTGTCCTAAAGAACTGTGCCTCCTTACGTGAACGGTTAAAACGGTTACAACAACTCTAATATACAACCCAAATACTTTCAGTGGTTCTCTCAAAGCTCACATACGCTAGGAAAGGGATGAACTAGCCTTTCTCTGATTACCCATAAACTCAATAGTAAAATAAAAGAAAACAAGGTATGAACATATAAAAAGAAGATGAAAGAATTTGGAGCAGTACATTATTGTTTGTATATCTCTTTTGAAGAAAAAAGCCTTATATAGGCATTTTTTAGTTACTCCCATAATTAAGACTCAATAAAAATCCAATTAAATATTTATAAAATTGATTTATTAAATGACCAATAAAATATCAATAAATTTAATAATTAAATGAGTTTAATTATATTTTATTTTATTAAAATTTCAACAATCCCCCACTTTTAATAAAAATAAAATGTGATTAAAGTTTTTATAAGAGACATATACATATATACTTCGTGTTGACTCGTGCTATGCACGAGTATTAAAAATAAATTTATAATCAAAATAAAAAATTCTTAATTTGAATTATATTTTAATTTTAAAAATTATAATTTTTTAATTAAAGAATGTAGAAATCTAGATTATTATGTTGAATTTTTTATTTCCTGGCTGTGGGATAGAATAGATTTATTTCATGTGGAGTAATTAAAGTTGATTAAATTTGAAAAAAAATAGAGGGAAATAGATATTTGAAGAATTATGTGCTCTTTCGATAAAATAGTTTGAAAATATCTTAATTTCAAACTAAGTTAATTATTAGAGTAATGTCAATTTTCTTATTCAATAAACTTGAGATATATAAAAATATATTAATAGATTTGACGATCATATATATTTCTATGCACGAGTGTTACAAATAAATGCTTTTAATACTTGAATATATAACAATTTTAATACAATAAATTGATAAATTCAATATCTAACAATTTTAATAATTAATAAATCTTCTATGCACCACTATTAAATAAATCTAATTGAAGTAGTTCAATAAATCCAATTTAAGTAGTTAATTAAAGGCATAGAATAAATCCAATTTAAGTAGTTCAAAATATATATTGATATTATAAATTTTATAATTAAATAAATATTTCTAAATTGAATTTAATTCTAATTTTAAAAATTATGTTCTTAAATTAATAAAATTTAAAAATAATGTTAAAAACACAAATCAAATTAATCAAATTTTCGTACAATTAAAATAAATAATAAAAATTTGACATTCAAAGAAAAAGTTAAAAAAATAACTTTAGTATTATAAATAAATATATATATATAAAAAATTAAGATCACTTAATTGAATTAGATTCTAATTTTAAAAATAATATTTTTTAAATAGAAATTCAGAAAATAAGTTAAAAATATAATTCTAATTATTTAAAACACAATTAAAATAATGTGAAACCAACATTGAAAAACCAACTAACAACATATGTCAGGCTAATTAAAATAATACAATTTTAGATATTCAAAGAAAGTTTGGGCTTAGAATTGACCCGCGCTATGCAGCGCCGGCTTAGGCACAAACCCAACAAGACAATTGTTTTACGTCTCACTTAAAAAAAATGTCTTAAATTTTATATATTTATAATATCATGAAATTAGAAATCTAACATTAATAAAAGTCCAACTGTATAAAAATGTCCCAAAATAACTTTAGGCCCCACCTAAAGAGAAGATCCCAAATATTTGGTATTTATAGTATAATGAAATTATAAAATTCTAACTCTACAAAAAGGCCTCAAACTTTATATATTTATAGTATAATTAAATTAGAAGTTTAAGGTCAATAAAAATCTAACTCTATAAAAAAAGGCCTCCTAAAGACTCCATGCAAATAATTTAATTCTAGAATTTTATTCGTATTATAATCAATTTTTTTACTGCTATCTATTAAGATAAAAAAAAAAATTATGTAAAATATTTATTAGTAAAGTTTTATTCAATACATAAATCTCTCTTGTTAGAAAACATATAAATTATATATTACAAAAATTAAAATATAATATATATATAAAAGAAACCAAAAAAAAACTTATATTAATATTAAAAAAGCCTCATTAAGAGTTGTTACTTTCTCGCTTTAAACCCTCAATTATATTGAGTCAGCCGTGGTGCTATGCACGGCTTTTACATAAATTACTTTAGTATTATAAATAAATATATAATTAAAATTTAAGATCACTTAATTGTATTAGATTCTAATTTAAATATATATATATATATGATCCTTTACATAGAAAATTCAAGAAAGAATTTAAAAATTAAAATTCTAATTATTTAAAACTCATGTAAAATCATGCAAAACAGAAACCAACTAACAACATATATCAGACTAATTAAAATCTAATTATAATACACTAAGTTTATAAATTCAAGAAACTGAAAATTCAATAATTAACAATTTTAATAAAAAATAATTTTTTTATGTCCCATCATTAAAAAAAATAAAATTGAAGTGGTTAAAGGCCAATAGGTTAGAATTTGATTTCCATATTTATTAACAATCCTTTTTTATTTAATTCTTCAGTTTGTTAGAATTTGGTTAAAACTCTAATTAAAACATCAAACAGTGAGTCTATTTAGAAGTATTGGGGATGTATGAAACCTAAAAAAGAATTCCTATACGATGAAATATTTGAATTGAATAATATTTCTTATATTATATTTATATAACATATAAACTTTCTAGGCCAGTAAACTTTGATTGAATTATAAGTTGAGTTCTAACTTTTTTTGAAACATGGATTAACAACCACTTTTATTTTTATTTTCTTTTCGTTTGAAAATCTATTCATTATTATGTTAAGGGAATATAATTTTTCATAATACGTGAAGTGTTGGGATTATTTTTTTTTTTTCTACTTGATTTATGTTAGCCTTATAGATTTTCAACCGGTGACATTTTAATAATTTTGATAATCACAAAATATTATCTAATAGACTACTTTTTATCTAAGTGACCGTGCAAATAGGTCATTTAAGTTAAAAAAGATTTATGACCAAGAAAAGACAATGTCCATCAAGCTAAAAGATTCCACTCAAGAATATGCTTCAAAACAAAGAACAAATCTAATGGAATGCTCTCGTGATGATTCAAGAAAATAGACATACTCAAGCCCAATGATTCAAGTCAAGTCAAGTGAAGACTTTCATTTTTCTTATTTGGGTTTTAAGTTTTGAGCGACATAGGATTAGAATAATCATTAGTTGTAAGCTTTTACTATTTAAAATAATCATTTAAGAATTAATCTCAAATAATTTTTTCAAACAAAACATTGTCATACCTTAAGTTTTGAAAGATCAAAAGATTTTGATAAAAGTACACTAAGAAAAATAAATTAGAATACACTCATTGTCTAAATTAGTCGACCAATTCATGCAACTAGTAAACTGATTCTTAAATGCTTATTTTTACACTAATCAAACTAGTCGACTGATCCAAAGAACCAGTCAATTGGGTGATGTTTTTCAAAACAACCTAAAGACTCACTGCTCAATTTAGTCGACCTCTAAAGAGAATTAGTCAACTATCTTTCAAAGGCTAATTCAGTGTACAAACAGAACTAGACAATTGATCCATAGAACCAGTCGACTGAGTAACCATTTTGATGTGTTGCCTGAACATACTATCTAAATCAGTCAACCTAAAGGAAAAATCAGTTGACGAATTCTCAAAGACAAAACAATGTACAAATAGAACCAGTCGATTGATTATGCTTAACCAAATAAACCTCAAACCCTCTAGATAAACCAGTTGACCTAATCAGTCGACCAGTCCTCAGTGTAGTCGACTGGTTGATGATTCAGTCGATTGATTATGTTGATTTGGCAATCACAAATCCAAATTTTGAATAGACAAAAATGGAGGAAATGACTCTTTTTGAAAAGTAACGGACATATTCTTTAAATGACTATAAATAGAGGTTCTTTAGGTGTTTCTAAGCCATCACTTACATGCTTACACTTTCACATCCTTGTTATGGACTTTAGATCTAACATCTTCCAAATCTAGATATGAAAGTTATATTCATCTTAAATATTTAGAGCTTACACTTGATCTATCTATAGAGAGTGAGCATTTTATTGCACCAAAACTACTTTAGAAGAGAGTGTTATTTGGTAAACATCTTTATATCATCTCATTGTGGTGAGAGTTGTGGATAGGTGCTACTTGATGAGGCAAAATGGTATATTTTGCTGGGATAAGAAGGTTGCGGTCTTCACATTATAAAGGTTTGGTCTTCATCTACAAGGAGATCGGAAAAAACTCAAATAGGGATGCTTGAGTCGAGGACGTAAGAAGTTTTTCGAATCTCGTAAAACTGTTGTGTTTGCTCTCTCTTTCTCTTTTGTTTATTTATTTGTGCATTTATAGCTTTCATTTTTTAAATTTCAAAAAGAAACCAATATTTGCAATATACCCTATTCACCTCCCTCCTCTAAGGTAAATATATAGGCAACAATTTATATACGTAAGTTTATCTATAAGTTATCCATTTAGGTTAGGTTGTAATATCTTGATTCTTTTAATATTTTTTTCTTAAGGTTTTGAGAAATTCAACTTTTGAAATTAAGTGTAACTGTTCTATTCAAAATTAGGATTGTGAAGTTGAACCCTAATCCAATATAGAAAATTAAACACTTGATTTAGCTACTAACAATTTTAAGGTAGATGCATGTTTATTATTTTATCTATAAATTATATGTATGTTATGAACGTATGAAAACTTGATTCGATTATATTTATTTTTGAGTAGAAAAAGAATTCTCAGAGAAAGATTATTAATTACTGTCTAAAAAAATAAAAACCAAAATGGCAGTAGCTAACTTTGTTTTAAAATGATGTTTATCCTGTATTTCAAAAGATAAACATCCATGTTTAAAAGGAAACCTTGTATATATAGATTGATATATATTGGAGATACACATATATGTATAAGTCAATCTATATATAAACATCTTATTTTTTATACAAAACAAATAGCAAGTAGGAGGTTTCATTTGATGTCCTTCACTCAAAACAATTATTGAAAGATTAAAAATCAAATAAGAATCTGAACTCCATACATACACATAAAATTGAAACAAACAAAAAAAACACACAAAAAAAAAAAATATTACATAAAGAATTAGAGAGAGTGTTTCTGTCAAGGAAGATGGAACCTAAATTATATTCTTGTCGTACGACAAATTCGATAAGGGAGAGGGTCTTGAGATTATAGACAGAGACGTGAGTAATTAAAACTAGAAAACTTAATCAAGACAATTCCTAGATAACTATTATCTAATAAATTTTTTGAATTTTAAAAGATTTTTAAATTTTGAAAGAGTTGATAAATTTGAGATTGTGAGAAATAATAGCAAAGAGAGTAATCTTTGAAAGTAAATTCGTGAGAGATTAAATTTCACTTGCTTTTTCATTATTTTAAATTTAAAAAATAAAATAAGAGAAATATATTTAAAAAATTAAGCTACGTTGAATTAGGAAGAAGATGGAGAGCGACACGTGAATTTACATTGTAATACTATATTTAATAGATTTACTATAATCAATTTAATAAAAAAAATTTATTTATTTATTTTATTAATTGTCTATTTATTTTATGGATTTTTATTTTAAATAACATATAATCTAAATATCTAAATCATTTAATAAAATATAAAAGACAAAAAAAAACATTATAATCTCAAGAATTACTTATGAAAAATGTTACCCAAACATCACTTATAACATTATAATCACTTTTTGAAACATTCATTTAAATACTAAATTACTTTTATAAAAAAAATAATTATTAAAAACTCACTTTTTATCGAGTCACTTCTCCCATCAGTCTCAACAAATTCAAACGTACACTTAATTGCATTCAAACATACAGAGACAAAAATAAAAAAATAAAAAACATTGATTTTGAATGTCCAGTCCAAGATGAAATGATTATGGAGGCCCATTCCCAGCCCATTTTCACGTTCTTTTACCAAATCTACAGTTGGTCACAACACAAAAACAATCCATCAATCCGGTGCCCTGTTCGACCATGCATTGTGGTGGCCCCCATAGCATAACAGGCAATTTCATCAATTTCCCTTTCGGGAAACAGCCAAAGCCAATATCTCCCTCTCTCATTAGATCGACGCTTCATCCAAATCTGAGTTCAAAGAGAGTGGAGAGAGCTTGAATTCCACTACCATTAAACACATTCCCAACCAATCTCGAGATGAAGGATGACGATGCGCTACCAATATCGACGCCTACAACGCATACAGCAACCACCACAATTCCAAAGAAAGAAACCTTAGATTCGACCCTACTCGGTAGAGGCCGATACAAGTTCTGGGCGTTGGCCGCCATTTTGCTCCTCGCCTTTTGGTCCATGCTCACCGGAACCGTCACCCTCCGTTGGTCCGCCGGCAACCTTAACCATATCTCAGACGACATCGACACTCCCATCCGGGACGATCTCGACGTCCTCGTCTGTCTCAAATCCTCTCTCTGCCTATATATTATTTGCTCATATATACATATATATATATATATATTCTACTTTTTTGTTGATCTTGTTCTGATGGGTTGGAATTCTGGACGAGGACAGGAAATGGAGGAGAGTGAGAAGGTGGTGAAGCATATGTGGGATGTGTACACCAACAGCCATCGGATCAGATTACCTCGATTCTGGCAGGAGGCTTTTGAGGCTGCCTACGAGGATTTGACCAGCGACGTCTCTGGCGTTCGAGAGGCTGCAATCTCTGAGATCGCTAAGATGTCTATGCGCTCCATTGATCTCCAACCTCCTCCTCTCCAATCAACGGTATGCATCCCTTCCTCGACTTCGTTCTAAATTAAATCTTATCTAATCAACGGCTACTCTAGTTTGCTGTGTTCAGAGCACTATGTGAATTGCGGTTACATAATTAAAATTTGGTTGATGTTCAAATTGTTGGATTTGCTTTAATCTCAATATTTTCATAGTTCCCATTATTAAGTCATGTATAGTATATATTGATTTCAATTATAGGATAAAAAAAAATTGTTACTCATAAACAGCTGAATGCAGTGAACAACAGACTGATTGCAATTGATTAATATCTCTATTTAGTATTTATTATTAGTTTGTACTCTATATCGAAATCGTTTGAAGTTTGACATAATTTTAACTTCCAAGTTGTTGACATCCATGTATAATCTCTTTTTTAACAATAAATCTTTAACTTTTACAATCTATAAAAAAAAAATTGTAAAAATTCCTTTATTATTTAGATTATATTTTTATTTCAATTTTCACCTTTGTTAGATATGCTCCATTTTAAAAGGTTCGGAGAATTCCTAAGGGTGTCAATTTAGTTGTATTGCTGTTATCAATGATTCAGTTGGTTTTCATTTAATTTTGGAATTTTCTCATTGTCAAGCCCTTTAAATGCTGAGTTGTGTCTCCCACTTTAGAAATTCAGATTGCAATATAACAATGCTTTCATTAGTAAAATTTTCCATGGTATGTACTATGTCCAAAAGTGGTTTTCTTGAATGAAAAATGGAAATGCCTTTTTCTTTTTTCCTTCCCTATGATCTTTTACCAAATATGGAGCCAAGCATGCTAGCTACTGTAGGGTAGCCACTTTTGTTGCTGTCACCATTTTGGGCAATGAAATAAAACATCCTTAGTCTTTAGTAAATATTGCCATTTCCCTAATTTTAGCTTTTAATAAATTGGGAAACTCTGAATTGAGCTTTATTTGATTTGGTTTTAACCATTGCACTTTTAGCTTTGTCACTGAACCAATGCACATCTTTTCACCTCTTCGTGACTTGGTCGACATTATCTAATTATATATGTACTCATTTTCCTCTTTTTACTTGTAATTTAGACTCATATACATATATATTGATTTATACATATATTTGTAGTATTTTTTCCTTTTTACTTTGAAATATGGAGATAGGTTTTCTAGAAGTTTAACCTTCTTTGAAGTTATTTTGCTAGTGGCCCCTAGACCTTGGCTTAAGTGGTAAAATTGGGGTGGGTTTGAGGTAAGTCTTAAGTTTGAATGCCAGTGCTATGACTTATCTTATTGGTTATCTCTTCTCTTGCTGATCTTGTTTATTCTGTTTTGATACTTTTGCCTCTATAAAACTTTAATGAAGAATATGGTCGTATAAATGTTTGAAATGGCATCCCATTTAAACAATGTGAATCGTGTTTTCACCCTAGGATTCATCGAAGGTGGATATTGAACCCCCCTTTTGCATGCCATTTGAGTAAATCTGCATGACATACACACTGGCAAGTTGTGCTTTAAGTTCATCCTTAGATATAAACTATCCAATTTATCTGAGGCTATCTATGCTATGGATAATCTTTGCATATTACCCCAGGATATATCATATAATGGATACTTGAGTGGCAATTAGGCTACATCAAATAACTCGATTGATATGTTCTTTTCCACTTTGTTGGCTAGATCATGAATGACATTACTCTCTAAGCTTACTTAAGGAATTTGAGTAGTGTTATCATGATAACCTGAGAAGCACGGATACAAACACTAGATACAGATATGACACGGACATGTAGATACGTCATTTATAAAAAAGTAGGATACGGACATGTTAGGGACACGTTGAATATATATAAATTTTTTTATATGATCATATAATAAAAACCTAATGTTATTTCAATTAAAATTGGCATAAAAACACACAAATTACAAAAAAATATTATTAAGATATTAAAATAATAAAACCATTAAATAAAAATTCAAAAATTTTTTCATTTAATCATTAACATCGATGATTCAAGTTCCAAAACAAATTTACTAATTATTACATAAAACATATATGCGTGTATATATATATATATATATATATATATATCCAAAAAAAAAACTAATGAGAAGAGGAGAAAAAGAAGAACAAAAATGCAAAAAAAAATAGAAGAAAAAAAATAGAAAATGTGTCCTAAGACGTGTCCGAAATTTAGAAAGAAAAAAAAAATTGAACACTTTTTTTATGCGTCCAACACATGTCTGAGAGTTTCGGTGACCGGCACAGACATTTGAGCTAAAATAGAGTGTCCGTCCTTCATAGATGGTAACATTAGCAGTTGACTAGCCATATGGTTTGTGACCCTGAAGGAGAAACTTATGTGATTGATATGCTCATCTAGAAATATTGATTTGATTGTATATAATCAGTATAGCTTCCATGTTCATACTTGTTTGCTGATTTGATGCATTTTAGCCATTTGAGTTGTTGTGGCCTGTAGCAGGGATAGATCAGTGTCCAAATAGCATGTTTTCTCACTCTTCATAGCAATGCACAAGTGAAATGGTTCCCTCGGGAGGGATAAGATTCATTTAAAATTGGCTACAGGGAAATCCTTCTCTGTGTACTGTCCCTGATTTTCTGTTAGGTGCTCTGGGATCTCTCTCTCTCTCTCTCTCCTCTGTGTGTGTGTGTGAGAGAGAGAGAGAGAGAGAGAGAGATGCCAGAAAACTCCAACCTTATGCACTGGTGTTATGATAAATAACTTCCATTGGTTCCTCTAGCAATAAAGGAAACCATGTTGGCACCGTTTGTGATAATTAAGAGTGTTTGATATGCAAGAACAAAGTATTTCAAATTAGGCAGCTTATCTAGAGATGGCAAATTAACTTGAAAACTGGGTAATTTATCAAAGCCCTAATGGAGTGGATATTTTTTGATCGGTCTAATGGAGTGGATATTGAAGGTTAGAGATCTGGTCTGGGGTAAAAGGGTCATGCCAACGTACTTGTGCTTCCCAAAGTAGGGAGTTCATAAGCTACTACTCACACATGCCAACATAGTTGTTTCATGATAGAGTGGCAGCAGGATTTTGGTTTACATTGTAACAAAGAGTTAACAGTGTTTTCAATCCCACATTGGTGGTCAAAGGAAACGTGGGAGCCTGCTTCTATTAAAAATAAAAATAAAAAGCAGGCCCTCCCTCCCAACCCAAAGAGACACATTTTCTATTTGTTAAGGATTCTTGTCAATACGTGAACAGAAGCCTTGCCATCAGTCCAAATGGCTACCTCTGGAAGGTTGTGATTTTTCAAATATTTTCTGCTTTCATCACCATTCACATTTGGGCAACCATAGTGATTGTGACACCTGCCCTTATGAAGTAACAAATTTTTACTTGTGTTGCCAAATGGGAACCCACCCCACCTTGAGTTTTCTTAACCTCTGGCACCGCTCCACCCTGTATCGACGTCCAAACAGTGGGAATGTGTTTTTTTGGATGGGATGGGGTAGGTTGTGATTGGTATTCTGCCGGCCATATAGTTCTTTAGACTTTAGTAGATAATTTTCTAGTTAAGTTCCTAAAATATTAACAAAATTGGTATGAAAACCTTAAACAGACTTTTGAGGTATCTGACTCAATGCTCTCTTCTCGAGTTTGTACACTGTGAGCAAAACATCAGCAGGAATACTAACAAACTATTGCGTGCTTTTTGTTTTTGGTGTCAGAGTGTTCAAGAATTAAGTCTGAAGCAAGCAGAGAAAGGCAAGAAGGAACTGACCTCAGGAGAGAGTAGGCTATGACTTGAAGAATGTTGAGGATCCAAGCCTCCCAATTTTCATTCCTCTATACTTGCTTGATCCCACGAAATTGCTCATGCACTGCCCAAGTTTAGTTGGTGGTAGTGTTGCGAAGTTATACTCCGTTCCTCGTGTTTTCACCACTGGGACAAACAATGTATTTATTTAGGTTATCGTTATTCCATTTTTGCTGTCACAAACATCACAATGTGGCTAGTGAATTTGAGTGAGAGAATTCTCTTGAGGCCATCTTCTTAAGGATTGAAGTGTAAGAATTATATTATTACTTGAACTTCCTCACTGTTCATTGAGGGCATGCAGAAGGATATCTGAACACTATTTTTGACCCCCAAAAAAGATAATTTTGTTTCTGTTTCATTTCTCCAATGGATTAATTACTGTACTATATTGCTTTGTTGTTATCTTTCAACAGTGTCTATTAATGGGTTATACATCTTGTCTACATTCTCAAAAAGCTTTCTCTTTCCACCTATTGACAATATGAAATCACAGAAAAATTTATTGGGACACATCCAGTTTTTAGAGTCTGAGAACCTTTCGAATGATATATCATGTATGACTTACATTTTAGAGAAAAATACTAAGAAGTCCTTAATGCGTAGAATGTAATTAAATTTAATGTTCCAAGCTGGTTATAACTCAATATTTTTTTTCTTTTGATCAATGATATAACTAAAATTTTATAACCCATTACGACATGGGAGCCAATTGCTGTAGCATGTTTCCAATTGTTATGAGATTTTGCAATGAGATAAGCTTGGTCTGATATTTAAGTGGAAGTTTTTCATGTTAACTTGGTCTGATATGTTGGTTTAGTAAAATGGTCCAACTCAATTTGGTGTTACTGGCAAATCTAGAATGTAGACTGGAGTCTAAAATGGTTCATTAGCTGCAAGATGGATGTTTACAGATATGCTTTCCTGTCGGGTTAGGTGGGGGTCGGCTCCATCTTCAATTGATTTGGCCCAAGCCCATTTTGTTCAATTTTAAGAGTTTCAGAGTAGGCTCAAGTTGATCATGAAAATTATTCTTTTAGCAATTAAATGAAAATTTTTATGGGATTAATTTAGCTATCTTCGTGTGGTTGAATGGCATCACATATTTCTCACGTTTCTTTTTCCCAGAAAAGGTCACAATTTCAAGCCTCCTTCGTAAGACATTGAGAGATTAGTAAAAAAACACACGAATCCCAAGATTTAGTAAAAAAAAACATAAATCCCGAGATTTGAAAAATTAAATTAACTTCTCCTCTCGTTTAGTTGTGGGGAAAGATTCTCCCTACCGTTACATAGCCATTAGGCATTGGGACGGAAGTTATTTTTTGTCATTTTTAACTACCAACAATACCTAGATGCACATAATCTACTATAATAGCTTTGGTGATTACAGATTCTATAGACACAACGACTTAGTCTCTCAAGCCTTACTCTCGACCTGAATCTCCTCTGCCTCAAATCTTCAAGTGCTCTTCAAGTAGATCTCTGCTTCGAATGCACAAACAGACAACCTCAATCACAGTTGTGAATCTCCACACGACCTCAAATTCTATCGATTGCACACAACTTGAAATCTACAAGTTTGTACTCCAAAGATATAGTAGAAAGTATGGTAGGGTTCTTGGAACAATTGGCCTTTGAATTAAGTGATCATGAGAATCCAATTGAAAAATTTTTGGTATGAGAACTATACAACAAGTTGTAGCAGTCAAAAGTCCTTTCAAAATCATGGCAAATGCTATATATAGTCATGGGGTAAAAAGGAAGCAGTTTCCTAAATAGAATTTGAAAATTCACACTAATTCCCGACTGGTTGTTCAAACGAGGCCCTTGGCCATTCGAACAAACTTAAATATAAGTTCGCTTAGAAATACACTCCTTTGGTCATTTGACCAAGCATTCGAACGAGGTCCCACGAATCCTCAATATGAACTCTATGGTTTGGTCAGTAGAACGATGAATCCCCCAAGATCCCATAAGTGGCTCATCGAACCTCTCTGTCCTAGTTGTTTGAATGGATGCCAAGGCTGTTCGAACGATCGAGGCAGAATGCTTAATTTTACATATATCTTGCTATGAAAAATTGACCCAATTTAAATTAAAACATTTTTTTTTATTGAAACCTTGAGTCTATTTTAATACCAAGAAAAATTAACAAGACCACACCTAGAATCCAATGCTTAAAACAATTTGAATGCTTGAAGTGTGTGTATATGTGTAAAACCCTAGGCTAGATGTATCCAAATACATTATCTCACCTACCATTGTGACCATCGCCATTGAGGAAGAATCTCCATGTAGCTCTAACTGCATGAGTGACCACAAGGCTTTGAAACTTTGCTTCAAATAGACTTAAACACATTACAATTCATTAAATTTGTCAATCATGGATTAACCAACACAAGAATAGACTAGAAGGTCCTAACAAACTCCTAATTTGAAAATACATGGAAAAACTATCACATTTAGAACATGAATATAACTAGAACAAAAAATATGTAAATCCCCAAAAAGTTAAAAGAAAAGATTTACAATTTTTCACTAATGACTCATGACTATTAAACCACTGCTCTTGACTCCATGATGTTGAACACTTGTTAATCCTGCAAAGCAAAACATTAAACCACATCCCATGAAATATATTGAATGATAGAACCAGATAACCAAATGTAACATAGGTATGAAAAGTATAAAATAGATAGGAGTAAAGCATGCACACATTTAACGATAAAAAAGATAAACCATGATCATGAAGTAAGAAAAGTGTATAATCTCTCCTAAAATTCTCCTAATATCATGCAACTAAACAACTCTCCCTTACTATATACTCCCAAAGCTTCTCCACTTTTTTGTCATGAGATGACAAAGGAATAGAATTATAGTAAGCAACATGAAATTAATATGGTAAGATGAGACATCATCAATGAAGTATATATGCATATATAGAAGATCGAAAGAGAGAGATAAACATGAAAATTTGAAAATAAAATAAAACTTTCATTACAAAGTTAAATCTAATATCCCCTTCAAAATTTTCAAAAACAGATTTGGACAGATATGTACTAGAGACAATGATCAATGTTCTTCAAATTCTCAATTTTCACAATTAACTCTAGAACATTTAATTACACTCGAGCTCCCCCGCAACACACTCTCTCATGGTAAATTGATATTGGAAATTTAAATTTCATTCAATCTGTTGTCCTTATTTCAATGCATTCACTAGAATATTGGATGTGTCCTTATTTCAATGCATTCACTAGAATATTGGATGATTTAACAGACAATAAGTACAAACAATTATAGTGTATCAACATAGGTGATGTTAGACCCTTTTAACCAACCAAACTCATCCCTCAATTATTGCCAACTTTGAAAATTTTCAATCTTTTCATTTTTCAAAGTGGCTTTTACACTATTGAGTAGGCACCTCTTTTCAAATGTACGCCCCTTTGATAACATATGCACTATCCCATAGATAGTCCTTTCCTTACACACTAAACATTTAACACTTTTCACTTTTGTGAATTTTTTTTGTCTTTTTTGACAATCAACCTAAATTAATTTTTCTAGTCATAGACTCATTGTATGTTAAACATGAAACTGCTATGCTCAAACATTTCAACAAGTTATTCTCATGAAACAAACGTGCATGTGTAAATACCAAGACAAATACTGCAGTTAGAAAGATTGAATGCAACTAAGTATAAAAGATTACATGTGAAGTATAAGAATATAAAAATCATGTTTTATAAGCTCCAACACTCTGTGCAAAAAAACAAAATAATTTCTTTTAAAAATTTAGGGATATCAAATTAACCATGCAATTAAAAAAAATCTTTTTGAATTTTTGTTTCAAGAAACAAAGAAAAGTAAACTAATATTATAACCAAAAGAATAAATCCTAAATACAAGTCATAGATATAGGAATAAAATAAGACAATGAAGCACACCTTATGCTATGATGTATGAGAAATTCTTTTTGTAGTTTTCTAAAGTTTATTATGAAAAAGAAAAGAACTTAAGAAACTTTATAGCAAAAAAATATAAAACAGTTCATAAGGAAATACAAGGTAAGCATGAAGAACATGAATCCTAAACTGCTAGACTCTTACCTAATCATATAGGTGATGAATTTACTTCTTCCAAAGAAGTAGCAAATTTTGGAATGTACCTAAAACAACCACTATCGACATTGGCTTGATTAATGTTGTGAGCATTATCAGTAGTGTGAATTTCAAGACCCTTCAAATTTTCTTTTCTAATCAAAATTTGCCTAATCATCTTAGGTAGATTGAGTTTAGACTCTACTTTATGTGGCTTGGTCTTGTTTTGTTTTGCTCCAACCTTGGAATTTTTTTTTGAGTTTGTTGCATTAGTCATTTGAATGATTTTTTCGGCTAAACTTCTAAATTTTTGAACAAAAATGTTCAATTGCTACTTAGTTAGACAACGTAAGTTTTTTTCTCATTAGGCACATTTTTGTTTGATCCTTCCTAACAAGTCTACATAGCTTCCTAGAGTGACTATCAATCTTGCAATAAGAACAATATGGTGTTTTTGGTTGAGGTTCCCCCTTAGCCTTTTGCTTTGGAGGGACAAATACTACAAGCTTGAAGGCAACTTGTTTTGATTGATTAGTCTGTGAAGGTCTTTTGGGATGATTACTTGAATTATAGCCAAGAACAACCTTGTCATTCTTGACTTGAATAGTATTCAACATCTTACCAAGTTTATAAGACTTGTCCTCAGAAGTAACCTTTAACTTTCTTAACTTTCTTAAGTTCAAATTCAAGGTTTTGAACTTTGGAATAGAGGTTTTTTTTCTTTACATCAGTAGAGCCTAAACTCTTCTTTAAGCTATCAATCTCCACAACTAAAGAATTTCTCTCTTACTCCACAACATTGAGCTTCTCAAGTATAATTTCTCTTTGAGCTTTGAGTTGATTTGAGTGTTTCATCAGGCTTGCATTGCACTCTTCTCTTCTTCTTTTTTCACACAATTTGAGTTTTGTAGCAAAGCTCAAATTTGTTTTCTTGAGCTTGAATGATTCTAAGTACAATTGATTGTAAGCAATTTGTATCTCACTTTCTTCTTCTTTATGCTCACTCTCTTTTATCTCATTACCATTATTATCTCAGATGTAGGAAATCTTGTTATAAATATTTGACCTCCACCTACAAAGGAGATCAAGATAGTTAAAAAACTCAAACAAGAGAGCTTGAGTCAAGGACATAGAAAATTTTTCGAATCTCATAAAAACTCGTTGTATCCGTTCTCTCTCTCTCTCTCCCTATACTCTTCTACATATTTTGCGCTTATCTTGCATTTATATTTAAAATTCGTAAAATATCATATTTATCACCCTCTGAGGTATATATCTAGACAACGACAATACTTTATATCATGTAATTAATATGATATGATAATATAATGCTACATCATTTAAAAAAAATGTAGAAGACAAATTTTTTTAAAAATATAGCATTATTGATTATAGATAACATTTTTCTTAGCAAAATTGTTCAAATGTCGTGGACTCTTGCACTTGTTTTTGGCTAGGACCATCTGACTTAATATTGTCTATTTAAAGAAAAAAAATAGGTCATACAAACTTAATTCTTTGTATAGAAAGTTATGGAATTTCACAAAAAATTTCAGTCATTTTCTAAAATCGTCCTGTGCTAGGACATGGAATGATGTGAAATTTAAAAATGGTTGGAAAATATAATTGATATTCATCAAAAGAAATTGACAATAATTATAAATTTTCAAATAGTTTTTTTTTTTTTTAAATTTCATCTAGGCTTATATTTGTGTTTATGGTAAATTTTGTAAGAACTGATAGATTATTTTTAAAATTTCAATTAAATTCTGAAAACTAAAGGGGAAGAATAATTTTTTTATATAAAAAATGACATAAAAAATAATTTTCTAAAACTGTTTTATCTTCCCCTTTCAGTTTATACTAAATTTGAGGCTATTGAATTGAATTCTTTGGGCCCATAGATACCAAACGGAACACTGAATACTTGACCCGAAAAGCATGTTATATCCATGACTCATCCGGATCACGGACCACATAATACAGAAATTCCCTAAAAAATATGAGGTGCCCATACTGCTCGGCGGCGCAGGGGCGGTGCGCCACCACTGCCGCCGGACGATCCGTGACGGAGTGCACCTCCTGCGGTCGAGTTGTCGAAGAACGACAATCCCAACCTCACCACCTTTTCCACCTCCGTGCTCAAGATTCCCCCCTCTGCCTCGTTACTTCCGACATCCCCACCCTCCCCATCAACGCCACCGCCGCCGATCAATACAAAGATGAAGACGACCCATTTGAGCCCACCGGTTTCATCACCGCCTTCTCCACCTGGTCCCTCGAGCCCTACCCAGTCTTTGCCCAATCTTCTATTTCCTTCGCGGGCCACCTTGCCGAGCTCGAACGCGTCCTCGAAACTACTTCTTCATCATCGTCTTCGAGCTCGAATGGTTCATCGGTTGTTGTGGATAATCTGAGAGCTTACCTTCAGATTATCGATGTGTCGTCGATACTAGGATTGGACTATGATATAACAGACCACGCGTTTCAGCTTTTCAGGGACTGCTCTTCCGCTACTTGTTTGAGAAATCGGAGTGTGGAAGCTCTTGCCACTGCTGCTCTTGTTCAGGCCATTAGGGAGGCCCAAGAACCTAGAACACTTCAGGTATACATCTACATATAGAACTCTCCAATTATACATACAAACATTTATATATATATATATATATATCAATGGATTAAATTTTACTGGGATGTTGAATGTTAATGATGCAAATGGCAGATGCTTGCAAATTAGGTTCTTGATTTCTTCTAGGTATTATTTTTACTCACTTTCATGAGGATCTTTTTAAATTACTTTCTTCGACTGATCTAATTGCTCTTGAAAATCAGTGAAAGCTTTGACACTAATATGTTAACTTTGCTCTGATATCACTTTGTTGGACATTTGAGGATTTAATCCTCACAACACACTCCTAGGAAGGGGAGGGGAGGGGAGATAAATTATATGGCTTTCATTCCACACATAGTTGAAAGTGGCTAAATTACATGAATATCCATAGGTTTACAAGAACATGTATTGTATCCACATATAATACAGTCATTTCCCAAGATGACTTTTTGGACTCATATGAATTGCCTAAATACATTCCTTATGGACCCTCTAGATATTTCAGTAAATCAAGTTTACTTCCCAATACCTCCTAAACTTAATTTTGTAATTCCAAGTCAAAACCTCATAAAATTCTTCATTCTTGAGGGGTTTAGTGTTGACATTCATCTTTCATTTCAATTCATTCAATGACAACAATCTTCATGGCCATCTCTTAAGCTTGAGAGAGATCTTCATCTGCTTGTGTACTGTCTTCATGTGAGCATGTACCATGTTCTTCATGTAAACACACCATTAATTTATATTTTTCTTAAATTTTGGTTTCTTTTTAAATTTCACTTGTGCTTGCTTCTTTAAATCAAAGAATACTTCCATATTCACCCAACCTATTATCTAAGAAGCACAGACAACACAACAAAGACATGCAGGTACGATATTTCTAAAAAAAGTTAGACACGGATATATATACATATAGACCTGTTGAATATATATTTTTTATAGTACCATATGATAAAACTTACTATTATTTCAATAAAAAATGGTATAAAAATATACAAATTACAACAATATTGTTAAGATATCTAAATAACAAAACCATTAAATAAAAATTGAAGAACTTTTTCATTTAATCATCAACATCCACGATCTAAGTTCCAAAACAAATTTGCTAATTACTACATGTATATAACCCAAAAAAAGTGGAGAAGAAGAGAAGAAAAAGAGGGATAGATTAAAAGAAAAGGGATAAAAGATTTAGAAAATGTGTCAAAAATATGTCTATAACGTGTCCAGAATATTTCCAAAATTCATGAAATAAAAAAAAAAAGACTGTTTTTTTGCATGTTCGTGTTATAGACGTGTCCGACACTGATACATGAGCCAAAGTAGAGTATCCATACTTAATAACTTGTCATAATTATAAAATTCTCCATGTCACTTTGCAATTAGCAATTAGCAATTAGTTAAATTTTCACCACCTTGATTTTCACTATTAGGCTTCATTAAATTAACTTCCTTAATGATAAGTGTATGAAACTCCGTATTGATATTGTTAACAATGTTATAACCAATGATCTCTTCTTCCAATTAAGACAAAGGAATAGACTTAAGTAAAGTTTCTTCCTTCGCAGTAATTTTTGTAAAATACCTGAAGTTTCTATCTCTTCAACTTTGTTGATTTTTGCTTCTTGTTTGTCATTTTCTTCTTCTATCTTCTCAAGTTTTTCAATTTTTTCTCTCCCTTTCATTTTCACATTTTCAACTATTTCTTCTTTTACTACTTTTTCTTCAACCCTTTCAAGTAGTTCTACAATTTTTGTTTTTCAATTTTCTCAGGTTCATCAGCGTGGTATTTTTCATCAACCATTGAATCATTTTTAACATTCTCATAATCTTCTTTTATAAACTCGTCTTTTTCATAGCATTGTAGCCAATACTCGGTGGATAAAAATTCACCTCCATGATTAGAGGCAATAATTTCCAGCATCTTCCAAATATAACTTGGAGATTTAGACTCTCCAATAAGATCCAAAATATCTAGATGTATTGCCTTTCGCAAAATTGCAAATTCCCATTTTCTTTCTTTTCACACACTCTTTAGACAATCCATCATTTGACTTTTCACAAACAACATTCCACAAATCACATGCTTTGAGGTAGGATATAATAAGAAATCTCATTCTTTTATAATTAGAAGCTATCAAATTTTCGCTAAAAATGAAATACATTCTCATGGTCACGACTCATGAGCTTTCAAAGATCACCTAAACTCTAATATGTGGAGTCCTCTAGGCGCAACCTGGCTTTGCCCATATGATTGCTCGACTTGGCTTTAATAGGTTTGCTTGACCTTGGATCTAATACCAATTTGTTGGAAATTAGCGGTAACTTTGACACCAATTTGTTGACTTTGCTCTGATATTACTTTGTTGGATATAGAGGATTTAAAACCTCACAACACACTTCTAAGGAGAGGAGTGGAGACGGGAATAATATTTTATAACTTTTGTTTCAGACACACTTGAAAATGGCTAGATTACATGGGTATTTCTAGGTAAGAACATGTAATGTATCCCACATTTAATACAATCATTTCCCAAGATGACCTTTTGGACTCATTCATGAGTTACCTAAATACATTCCTTATCTACAAGTGTCTTCCAATGTATCTCTTCATGCGTCTAGGACCCTTAAGAAATTTCATAAAATCAAGTTTACTTTCCAACATTTGCTTCATTATGGCTTTGGTCTTTATGTGAATTGGATTTATTGAGATATCTGATTACTCTATTGAAATTAAGGATCATTATATTTATGTGTGTACACATATATATGTACACACGTAGTTGTATATATGTATATTCCCTCTCAAAGGAATGTAATTTTATGCCAAACATGAGATATTTAAGCATGTATTTGTGCCTTTTTTGGGGGGTGAGGGGTGGGGGGAGAGTCGTGTGTTGACTTCAAAGTTTGATGTGATAGATTGTGCAAGTTAAATGAATCATGCTAGAGTAGGAACCATTGAGTTGGATAATTCTAAGATAACAAATTTTTCATAATAGAATTGATAAAGCAAGAAGAAGAAAAATACTCTAATCCAATTTTGAGCAAACAAGGCATTTGTGTAATGATGTTTGAGCTCTTGGATTAATCATCATTTGGTTTGCATGAAAGGTCGAGCTGGACCCTCCATATCATCTCTCCTCATGTCGTATTACTCATCATCGCTGACGTCTTTGTCTAGTACAAGCATGGTTACCACAATTTGCTCATCTCTTAGTGAATTGCGAATTGGGATCACACAATTCAAAACGTGAATCATTAACGATTTGAAATGCAAGATTTAGCATTCCAATCTAAAATATCAAAAGTCTAAAAAAAAATAATACAAAATACACATACATCATTGGAATTTTATTTTATAATGGCTTGAATTCGTTGAAATCTTTTTGATGTTTATATATACATGCCAATATTATCAGAAATATAATCAAAAACATATCACGTTCCAAATAAATGTATTGCGTTCTAACAAAGCGATCCAAAGAAGCCTACTCCTAATGTATCATGTTCTATAACAAATGATGATCTACGATCCCGTTCCCGTTTTCTGTACCATAACGATCCACGTTCCAGGTAACATTGAGTGCAAGTTACCAAGGAGTAAGGGAGCTTGTTCCGTGTATAGTTGTCAAAAGATATATCATAATGCGTACCGTTTTTTAAAGAAACTGTATCCTATATTTTGTATCATAATATATGCTAAAACTTAAAAAATATATATATATATAATATAAATATATATATATATATAGTGTTATATACATATAATGTTTAAAATGATATAATGAGTGAGTTAAAATGTCCCCCACTTGAAAGCCTTTGATGAGACCAACCTCATCCGCTCAAAACAAAAGGCGACTCAAGGCCTCTATAGCTATCACAAGACCATCCCGACAACTTCCGAAGTCTGTTAGGCTTGAGAAGATTCAGAGGGACTTCTTATGGGGCCATGAAGGGGAGAGCAAAAAGATTCATTTAGTTGTTTGGGATAAAATCAAGAAGCCAGTGACTCTCGAGGGGTTTAGGGGTGAAAGACTTGAGTATTTTCAGTACAGCCCTCTTAAGAAAATAGTTTTGGAGATTTGGTGAAAGCAATGGGGAGCTTTGGCGGGAGATCATTGTTGCTAAGTATAGGTATGATTATGGAGGGTGGTGCTCGGGTAGTGCGGCGGGGCCAAGGGGATGTGGTCCCTGGGGTTACATTAGAGATGGTTGGAGGATTTTCATGGAAAGATGTCTTTTTGTTCTCGGAAATGGTGGTAGGGTGAAATTCTGGGATAATGTCTGGACTGGAGACAAGTCGTTAAGGACGAAATTCCCTAGATTATACAATCTGGCTAGCAATAAAGAGGCTTGGGCTAGTGAGTGTTTGGAGAAAGTTGGGAACAAGCTTATCTGGACTCCCCGCTTTAGGAGAGATTTTTTTGATTGGGAACTTAAAGAGGCGAGCTCTTTTCTTTGTTACCTCAATGATTTCCGAACTATGGAAGATAGGGAGGATAAGAGAGATTGGAGGCCGTATAAGAAATCTTTTTCTGTTCAATCCTTCTATAAAAGCATGTTCGATTCGGATAGCTCTCCCTTTCCTTGGAAGCTCATTTGGTATTCAAAAGTCCTCCTTAAAACTTCTTTCTTTGCTTGATAAGTTTCTTGGAAGGCTATTTTAACGGCGAAAAATCTGAAGAAAAAGAGACTTTCTTTTGGCTAGCAGATGCTACTTTTGTAAGAATGAGGAGAAAAGGGTAGATCATATGCTCATCTACTGTCATGTTTGGTGGAACTGCTGGAATATTATTTTTGCTCTGTTTGGCTTCTCATGGGTTATGTCAAGCACAGTAAAAGACCTTCTGTTGGTTTGGGAATGATGCAATCTTTCAAAGGAAATTAAGAGAGTTTGGAGACTGACCCCAATTTGCCTCTTGTGGTGTATTTGGATTGAAAGGAACAATCGTGTCTTTGAAGATTTGGAGCTTTCTACTCCTCTCTTTAAAGATGTTTTTTTGCTCTTATTATTTTTTTGGGCCAAAGAGACTTTTCTTGTAAATGTCTCTTCTTTTGTAGATTTTTTGAATTCTCTAAAACAGATATAAGTTTTTAGGGTTTTTGCCCTTGATGACCTTCTTGGGCACCATTATATATACAACTTTTACTTATCAAAAAAAATTAAACTAATCAACTTAAATTTCACACAATACGAGAATCAAGATTTATAGATACTACAAGTTTCAAACCAAAATTTAATAATCTAAATTTCCAACCTAGTTCATCAATATCAAATTATTATTTTTTGATAGGTAAATCACGCACATTTTTCCCCTTAAGGGGACTTGAACCTTCAACCTCCCATGTGGGGAAATAGAGGAGGTCCCAACCAAGCTAAAGCTTGTTGGTTTCATCAATATCAAAATTTAAAGGCAAAATCCAAAATAATTCATTTCTATAATCCATTTTATTTTCATTTCAATCTCCAATTTCAATGAAATCGATATCATTATCAAATATCGACATTTCTTCACTACATTTTTCTTCTTCAACTTCTTGTATGTTATCATCTTCTAAAATATTTGTTTTTTTTCTTTTTTATTCAATAAAAGATATCTAAGCATTACAAAGAGGAAATATAAACCAAACCAAAAAAAAACATAAAAAATGAGATCATTTCTATGTATACAAGAAAACAGGAAAAAGGTCAAAACAATGTTGTTAGCCTGACTGCATGTATCATGCGATATATATTGTGTATCGTGCAATGTAGTGCAAAAAGATATAACTACATAATAGGTATCATTTTATGCTCATGTCAAAACGTAGCGTAAGATATTAACAACCATGCCTCCATGAATCATTTGGGTTTAGCCAACACCTAAGCGGCCATGTCTATGGTAAAACTGGTAGTTATAAAGTAAAGAAGTTGAAGGTTATTTTGACTTGATGAAGTGTCTAATAGAATGTTGCCATGTCCCAAAAATATTCATTTCCTTGTCTTAACCTTTTGTTTAATCCTTTCTATTTTACCACCATTATTGAACTAATTCTTGTACCTACCAGCATTTTTGTTTTTTTTGTTTGGCTGATTCAGTTCCTACCAGCACATTTATTAGACAGATATATTTTTGAGTTTTGCCTTATTTGACATTCTCTAGGATGGGTTGAGGTTGGCAAATGCTTACAACAAAAATATAAAAAAAGGAAGAGAATGCAATGAAAAAAATGTGCTAGATTTCAGCTGTTATAAAATGTTTTCTGCTGTTGCTCATCCATTCTTTTTAATATTTTAATTTTGTAAAGGCAACTATGAAATATCATGAAATATTAGCCATTACCAATAATCTCCAACTAGATAACCCCCGAACTGCCTGTTGCATAAAAGTTAGTGATCTTGTGCCATCTTAACTGAAATCTTGACATTTTTGAGAAGTTGAACAGTCATTAAGTCCGGGAAAGTGGTAAATGAACTAGAATACATTGTCAAGACCCTCTTATAGTTTGATTATATAATGACTAAGAACCATTGTCCATGTGCAGAATACTCATGATGAATGGCACTATCTTTTAACCGTTCTGATTGTTCTTTGGATGGGAAAAATATGGTTAAATGTGCACCTGGAATACCACTTTGAGCACTTTAAAAGAAAGAAAGAAAGAAAAATTACTATTGCAGGCAGAAGTTTGTTCATGAATAATAGACGAGTTTATGAAATTTCATGTTGAAGAGTTGTTACTCTGGATTTGGATTGAAAAAAGTAGTAACCAGAGTGCAAGGAGTTGGGGTGAGTTGTGCTGGTTCAGTTATAACTGATTGGGTTCTAGAAACATAATATCAAAGAATGACATATGTAATGCACCTCAACCCAAGCAATTGTGTTTTCTCATCCATAACCAAATCCTAACCATGAACAAATTGGACCAAGTAAGTGTAAGTTCACCCATGTTTTTTACCCATATGATGTGGCACTAGTAAATACTAGACAAAAATCTCAGTTGACTTTTCCGTGAACAAAGCCCAAAAAAAGGCTGACTTGACCATTTTCACTGCCGCACGCAACCTGCCTCTCTTCCCTCAACGCATAAGCCCTCTCTCTCGTCCGTCACTCTACTCTCTCTCTCTCTCTCTCTCTCTCTCTCTCTCTGTTCTCTCGGTTCCCTCACTCTCCTCATTTTATATTCTCTCTCTTGGTTCTCCCATCGGTATTCACGCCGTCAACCCCTCCAGTAGCTCCAACCGGCCTGCGATCTCTGTTGCTCTTTTTATACTAATCATTCAAACTTGAAAACAATATGATGATTGAATCAAATATGCAAAATGTTTCAAAGAATATTTAATATTCTTATCAACCTGTCATCTTATATCCATGCTAGCTCTAGATTCTTGTTGCATAAGATAACTTACTCGTTGGTTTAGTTTTTTGACTATATTAATTCCAAGAGCTATTCGTTCAGTAGAGCAACACTTGTTGATAAATTTGTGGGTGCTCCTACATATATTGGAGTGAAAGCAGCCCAAAACTCTCCAAAACTGTGAAATGAATTAATATGATATGGCGTCCATGATATATTGGATGATCAATAAGTCAATAAAAAGGGAGATAATCTCATGACCTTTCAACCTGAACTTGTCATATGATTCTAAGTTTTTATTTTCAACTTTTTCTAGTCTCTTCTCAGCAATCTAGAGGCGCATTATGTAAGTTCTCTTCCTTGTAGGCATGTGGAAGGGACTTTATTTTATTGTCCGTGTGTCTTCAGGCACGTGGAGGAGCATTATGAAAGTGCTGTTCTTACTTCGTCTTTTAAACAATATTTTATTATTTGCTACCGAGCATTCTATTAATAATATTAATGGCATGATACCAATTTCACAACAATTCCTACTCTAAATCTTCACACCACAAGGTGATACCTCGTCTTCAGAGGGTAAATCTTCACACAACAAGATCCCAGGTGGAGGAGATTGGCGGTTGGTAAGCAAGGTGGGGAGATCAGTGGCCAGTCGGAGCAACTGGAGGGGTCGATGGCGACGCGCTATAAGAGAATCTCTCTCTCTCTCTCTCTCATAGATTGGGAGGAGAGAGGGAGGAGGTCGCCGGCTGGAGCTACTGGAGGGGTTGATGTCGTGAATACTGATGGGAGAACCGAGAGAGAATAGAAAATGAGGAGAGTGAGGGAAGAGAGAGAATCGAGAGAGAGAGAATTGATCGGACAAGAGAGAGAATAGAGTGAGGGAAGAGAGAGGGTTTATGCGTTGAGGGAAGAGAGGCAGGTTGCGTGTGGCAGTGGAAAAAGGTCAAGTCAGCCTTTTTTGGGGCTTTGTTCCACGAAAAAGTCAGCAGAGACTTTTGTCTTGTATTTTCAATGCCACATCAGATGAGCAAAAACATGGGCAAACTTACTTGAGTCATAAAACATTACACCTACTTGTAAGTCTACCTACCTTGCTTTAAACACCATTGGGATGTGGCAAATGACAATCATAATTTTTTTCCTCTTTATGCATGGTTCCCTAATGAAAAAGTCATCGATATACATTTTAGAAACGATGTGATGTTATGACTACAAATGAACAGTGTTGTCAAAAGCGACTAGGCGCTCGCAATAAGGCAAGGTGAAGTCGTGGGGTAGCATTTGGGCATACTTCAAGTGAGGCGACTTTAATGAGGTGTTGCCTAGGCGATTACTTGACTAAGACAAAGTACTTATTTGACTTAAATGTCCTTATGTATCTTATCTTGTTGTTCTAGGCATTATATTAAAACCCAAACCGTTTAATGAACTGGAAAAAAGATTGGGCCATGGGTCATTTGTTCAAACGTCGGGTCAATCGTTTTTGAACTGTGACATCATATTTACGTCATAAATATATTTTTATTATTAACAATAATATATAAAATTCTAATATAATATATAGTAAATTATATATGAAAAAACAAACAAAATTTATAAGATAATTTTTAAAAATAGGAAAATTTAAAAAATTATATCAAAATTAAGAATACACTAAGAAATGTGATTAAAATCACTAATTATATTCCACATAGGAGACTAAAGAAGTATAACATGATGATTTCAACAATTAACTAGTCATGAATTCTTAATAAGATATAAGGTGTAAAAAACAAATACATATTTTGTGGAAGCAAGTTTTAATGAAATTAATGCTTAAAAAAACTCAACTTTACAAGTGAAAAAGATTAATATAATGTGCAAGTTACTCCATGAGTCCCACATCAACAACATCGCAAGCTCGTAAGCACATTTAAAACTTTCAAGTCTTTACAATTTCAGTCCCACATCGGTGAGGAAATGAGAGAGTGAAGAATTAGTTGCCTATAACAAGTAGCGAACACCTGTTGTTAATTTGAAAGCATTGAATTATGACCACTGAAGAGTCAAAAAAGGCCGACTCCTCTGTAGCACTAAATGCCACTAGTAAAAAAAGATTTTATTATTTCAAATGTCAAGAAGCGTGTACTGAGCCAAGTAAATTTTGTACAAATTTGAACCGGGGGGTTTAATGAAACCGTCAACAGTTTGAATGAATTGGCGGTTTAACCGCTGGTTTAAACAGGTTTTGGTTGTAAAGAACGGTTTTTATTTCAAACGGTTTTTTTATATTAAACCAACCGGAAACTGGACCGGTTCCCGGTTTTTCCGGTTCGACCGACCGATCCAGTTTTTAAAATAGTGGACTACTAGGGTTATGGATATTTTTGTCCAAACAATATTTACACAATATGAAAAAAGCAAAAAGAGAAGTACAAGCTTAACTTGGTCTCTTGCTTAAAATTTAGAATAAATGAACCTTTTACTATTACATAAGATAAATTTTCATTTAATGAGGATAAAGTTTTCAATTTTACACGAGAACTATTACATAAGATAATGTTTAATTTAGAATAAATCATTTTTTAATGTCAAATATATATATATATATTAATTATTTTTATAAGTTAACACTTTGTTTCATTCAGACTAGTACTTTTTCTCGCCTTGTTCTTTTGGAGAATGTTAGGACCTTAGCGCCTTTTATTACACTAATAATGATAACTTTTTACTCTTCATTTTTTATTATTAAAATAACTATTCAACATGAGATCGTCTTTCTTCTTGTTGACGGCATTCGCTCAGTTCAGGGGCAAAACGTACGAGATTGAGGAGATCGGTTCATCCTCCATGCTCCAAATTATCGAAAGGGGCCATAGTGTAGTGAGACTAATTTGGGCTGACAGATTTGGTTTGCAATGGATCTGCAAGAAACTAGGGGAGGTCTCTTCGTGAAGCTTGATAAGGAGATTTGAAGTTTCCCTTCATGGAAGAAGTCAAAGTTTAAGGGTTTTTCATCAGTCGAATGTTGGCGGCCCATTTGTTAGAATTGAAGAAATTTGTGGTGAGATTCATCAATGCATCTGCATCATGGAGGTGGATAGAGGGGGAATCTGGGAAGAAGTGGCTGCCGTTTTCAGAAAATTGGGGTCTCTGCAAGTAATCAGAACGGAGAAGTTGAAGATGTTTGTCGAGGTTGCTTCAGTGAAGGGGTGGCTGGAAAGTCGAGTGGAACTAATATACAGTAATGGTGATACTTGGAAGGATGTTGCAGTCAAGCTTTGATTCTTTTAAAGAGAGGCTTGAGTAGATGTCTTGTTGGGAGATTGGGAGATATGAACACTGCGGTGCTGTGAGACAAAACCTCCAGACCTGGGTCCATCGGCGATATGGGTTACAACTGGCTTTAATGTCAAAGATATGTATGTGGCTTTATTTTTGTTTGAGTTTTAGTTCAAAGGGTAGGCATCAATGATCTAGAGAGGTGGAGACTGGACCTTTGAAAGTGCCCCAGTGTTTCTGGATTCATGGGAGGCTGCTGGTTGCTGGCATAGACGAGGGAGGGAGCCTGCAGAACTATGGGTGCAATTGATGGTTCTACTAACATTCTTTTGGTGTTCGGAGTTGTTTCACTCTTTGGGGGATAGATGCAAGGGTTTTATAAGTGTGGATGAATAAACGATGACCAGGAGTCACTAGAGGTGGGCACTGATTCTGCTTTAGGCCTCTTGGAAAGCGATGCCCTTATTGATAAGGATCGTGGTGGGCCCATGGGGGTTCGAAGTAGGGGTGCAACTCGCGCCCCCCCGCAGGAGGGGGGCAACCAGAGCTGAGCCCAAATTTTTTTGGGCTTTGGCTATATGTTTTACAACACAGGATGGGCGTGGGCAAAAAAAAATAAAGCCCAATCTTAATTTGGACTGGGCTTGGGCCAAGGCTTCAAGAACCCGAGTCCGAATCCTATAATATATATATATATATATATATATCTTTTATTTGTCTTTGTACCTTTAGATTAAAGCAGATTGGATGTTATCCATTGATTTCCATCTTTTAGGGCTTTGAGAACAAACAATTCCATGCTTGTTGTCACCACTCAACTCCAATGGTTCTCGAGGTCGACTTCCCACTGCAGGATAATTTCCCCCACAAGCTTTGTCGGGAAAACAATCAAAGAAATGTACCAGAAGAAGACCCAACTCGAGCACATCCTCCTCCAATTTGATACATACGTCTGGTCAATTGAAAGCCACTCCCAAAGTTGTGCCCCTTGCTCCATAACTTATATTCCACCACTCAACTCTAATGGTTCTTGAGGTTGACTTCCCACTGCGGGATAATTTCCCCCACAAGCTTTGTTGGGAAAACAATCAAAGAAATGTACCAGAAGAAGGCCCAACTCGAGCACATCCTCCTCCGATTTGATACATACATCTGGTCAATTGAAAGCCACTCCCAAAGTTGTGCCCCTTGCTCCATAACTTATATTCCACCACTCAACTCCAATGGTTCTCGAGGTCGACTTCCCACTGTGGGATAATTTCCCCCACAAGCTTTGTTGGGAAAACAATCAAAGAAATGTACCAGAAGAAGGCCCAACTCGAGCACATCCTCCTCCGATTTGATACATACATCTGGTCAATTGAAAGCCACTCCCAAAGTTGTGCCCCTTGCTCCATAACTTATATTCCCAGCCTATACAAGCTAGTTGATGAATTACGACGAAAAAGACCACCAACAAGAGGAACGGCACCAATGAAGAATATTTTTCTCAATGGAATTTTCGTGATTTCTGATTATTAATTTTTTTTTTTTTGGGTATCAGCAAGATTGATATTGGCACAACTACTAATTCTTCAGAGTTGTACAACAAGTAATTCTTAAAGATTGCAAAACGGGATCTTAAATTCAGGCCCAACAAAATGAAATTTATTTTTTCAGTTAACTACATATAAGAAACAGGAGTATTTCTTATTCTTAATAGGAATGATAAATGAAAAGTGTTCATATTGCTAAAACAAAAGTTCCAGACAATTTACAACCTATCAATAAATCTGCAAAGATCAGCTGCCTGTTACTGGAGAATTCAACGTAACAGCCAAGGAAAATTATTCTATTGAATTTTAATTCTTTATTTTTTTTATGATTTTTGATTCTTGATTATGGTTTCTTGAGATTTTTTTTATTGTTCCTTGAGCACATTTGTTAGATTATTGGAAATTTTTTTTTTTTTTTCAGTTACCCGAGTGAGCCCGAGATGAATCAAATTGAGTTTGGGTTCAACTGTTCGGGCTCAAGGTTGGGCTTGGGCTAACTATCTTGTATTTCGGGCTGAACCTGGACAGGACTCGAACCCAGCCCCGGCCCCGGCCCCGGCCCCGACCTGCACCCCTAGTTTGAATTTCCTATTTGGGTTGAGACGGGGCCTTATTCTGCAATGTTGGAGCAGCTGGTGGTGGGCAATGGTGGGAGGGCGGGTGAAGGCCATGTGGTGGATTAGGTTGGGGGATGGATTTTGAATTTGAACATGTGTTTAAGAAGTTATGGGACCCCGCGAGGCCCAAGTGGTTTACGAAGCTGGGTAAGGCTGTTCCATTTAGGTTGAGGAATCGACGGGCCCAAGCCCGATCCATGGTTAGGGTGGTCATATAAATGGACCAACTTAAGCCAGCCCTAAAGGGAGGTGAAAGTGGGTCTCTTCCCATTCGCATTTATGGAGATGCTGCCTCTGAGGCAACCATTTTGGAGTGGCAGGAGGAAAGCTCAAAGAAGGCGATGAACTTTTGTGGGGGCAGAGGGTAGAAACGGAGGACGGGGCACTATAGAGAGAGGAGTATCCAGTTCAATGGCAGAGGAGAGCGTTCTTATAAGAATAAGGAACTCCAGATTTGTAGAAACAGCAGGGACAGACGGTATTGAGGAACAATATGTAGAGAAGGAGAGCGAGGGGTTGAACAGCAGGGGTAGACAGTTTAAAGGAACAGAATGTAGAGAAGGGGAGCAGGGGGGTTGAACTCATTAGAGTAGATCGACAGGGAACTGGGAAAGATTGTTATGGCAAGAAACGTGTCAGGTACCCATAGCGAAAAGAACGGAAGTTGCGAGCAATGAATTTGGGTCTGAAACAGAAGGGGAGTTGGGGATTCAGAGGGGGCTGGACCTAGAGTTGTGATGGAGGAAGATGATTTATCAGAGACTAGCACAGCCGTAGTGATATCTTCTTTTTGCGATGGGATGGAGGAGGGTATAGTGAAGTGTGCGAGACAATGCTGAGGAATGCCAGTTGCAAAATTACTTTGATAGTCTCTTAGAGGATAAGCAGGAGGCAGTGTTTTCTACCCCTTTGGCAATGGTGGCCCCTGCTTAGGTTTTGCCAGAGGTATGTTCTATGGGGTTAGGGGATGGTATAGCGTGGTGAGTGGTCTCATGTTTCTAAGAGAGACTTTCAGGATTGGGAAATGGAGGATCTGTCACGATTAATGGAGTTCCTCTATCGTATCAAGCTGGGAGAAGGGAAGGAAGACTCCCTATTTTGGAAATGGGGATACCATTTTTTTTTATAAAAAAATAATCATATTACTAGGTGTTGGCTTGTAGAGGAGAGTCTCAATTCCCTTGGAAGGCTATTTGATGTACTAGAACTCCGGTGACGGTTGTCTTTTTTGTTCAGGCGTTACTTTGGATGCAATTTTGACTTCGAACAACCTTTAGAGACAGTCCTACATGTGCAAAGCACGGGAGGAAACCACCAGCCATCTTTTTTCTTCATTATCTGGTGATTTATGGAGTCTCCTTGCTGTGCTCTTTAGTTGTGCCTGGACGATGCCAAATTCAGTGAAGGATATGTTGGTTGAGTGGAGAGGGGGTCAAGTGAGAAAGAGTGATAGGAAGATTTGGGATATGGGGCATTTATGTCTTTTTTGCTGTTTATGGCGTGAAAGGAATACGATGGTTTTTTAAGGTCAAGAAATGTTTATTTGTAGATTGAAAGATTTTTTTTTTTTTTTGAATTCCTTATATTTTTGGGTAAAGAATCTTATCCTTCTTATGTTCATTCTTTTGTAAAGTTTCTGGGAGATATGAGACTTTAATTATTGCCTTCTCCTTTCTTTTTTTTATGGATTTGCCTGCCTTAGGCAATTCTTCAATATAATATCTTTACTAGTCAATTTTTTTTTTTCATTATTTTTCTTTTTGTTTTCATTGTTAATTTAGAGAAAATATTTTCTGGTTAGGAGTTGTGTCTAATGTGAGAAAGAGCACAAATATTACTGGCATTATCACCATCAAAAGAAAATATTGTGTTACAGTGATTCTCATTGTAACAAATTGAGCCATCCATGCATAGGAACCTGTGTTTCATCTGCAGGTGTAGTGAGTCATCAAATTCTTTGCGGCTCATATCAATTCTTTTGCTGTGACTCTGATTCATTGCTGAATGCTACTTCTTCATTTGGTTCAACCTGCAGGATTCCAAATGCTACTTGTTCATTTTTTTAATTATTTTTTTGAAAACATGTTGAGGGTGATTCTTTCTAGACTGGATCTTTTGCTCTTATTACAGAAGGTTTTTTTTTTTCCTCTCTTATGTTGGTTGGGTTTGGGGGTGGGGGTGGAACTAACTGTGTTGGTGGAAAAAAAAAAGAAGAATAGTCAAATAGCAGAATAGATAGAATTTCCCAGGATAAAGTTGAGAGTGAAGGCAAGATTGTCAGTATAGCATAGATCATGGTTCTTTGAGTCGCCCTTGTCATTTCTAATTTGTGTGGAGATTTTTTACGTTTTAAAAGATAATAAACTCCTCAATATCGCTACTCATTACGTAAGTATCCAGTTTTTCCATGCTGTCCATGCATGGGAATGCTTGCTGCCAAGTGAGCTTCCTTGGGATGGAAGGGGAGGACTGGCTTTGAGCTCAAATAGTGCCTTATATTTTTCATTGGACCGGAGATGAGAGAGACTGGCAATGAAGTCACTTCAGCCATTTGACGACAATGCTTGTTTTGAGTTGAAGGTTTCTTCTGCAGTGGTAGTTACCCATTTTTCTGAAGTTTTGGAGTATGTTTTTTTTTTCTTTTTCTCCTTCCTCTGTATGGGATAAGAAGCCTATTTGTCTTACCTGATATGACAATGTGTCAGAGTTGTATGTTTTAACTTTTATCTATGGCAGTGGTGGATCCATACTTTCTGAAGTTTCAAGTATCTGAACTTAGCATCTTCTTTAATATAACAGGAAATCTCAATTGCAGCCAATTTACCCCAGAAGGAGATCGGTAAGTACATCAAGATACTAGGAGAAGCTCTACAACTAAGCCAGCCCATTAACAGCAATTCCATATCGGTCCATATGCCAAGATTTTGTACACTTCTCCAACTCAACAAATCTGCTCAGGTACCTTTAGATACAGAACTGAAATACTTGAACCTGCCCAATAATTTTTATTTATTTTTTGGACAAGTGCTTGAATTTTCTCAATAATATGTCATTAACTTTTACTTATCAAGAAATAATAATAATATTTCATTAACTTTTTATTGTAAGCGTCTTCCAGGTCCAATGCATTAGAATTCATATAATTTTTCCTGACACCAAATAGTTGCAAGATTCCAAGTTTTGTCTTGCTATCTTCCATTTCAATTGTTTGCAATAAGAGCTTTTTTTTTTAAAAAAATCTAAAATCCTGTTATTTGGATGTTTCTTAAAACATTTGTGCTTTCCATGCTCTTCTGCAACATTTCTCAAAGAGTTTATGTTTCCCAGGCATTTCTAGTATGGTTCTCAAAAAGATGCAATTTTTGTAACCATCTTGGAAATGGATTTCCAAGATGTGTCATCCGTAAAAAGTAAAAAAAAATATTGACTGCATGGAGGGTTAAAATGTTTCGATTTGTATCTATTGTATGCACTATGACGTGGGATAAAAAATTAAGGAGATTACTTTGTCTCCAAACCTACCAACAGGACATTTTATTTCCTGCTGTTCAATTTTTTTTATTAAATACAATCATTAACGAATGCCTAATAACCTTTTCAGGAGTTGGCAACTCACATTGGAGAAGTCGTAATCAATAAATGCTTCTGCACTCGCAGGAATCCCATCAGCATATCTGCAGCTGCTATATATTTGGCTTGCCAACTAGAAGACAAACGCAAGACCCAGGCAGAAATTTGTAAGGTAACAGGACTCACTGAGGTCACTCTCCGAAAAGTTTACAAGGAGCTACTGGAGAATTGGGATGATCTGCTTCCTTCCAATTACACTCCAGCTGTCCCCCCAGAGAAAGCATTTCCCACAACTTCAATTGCCACAGGCCGTTCTTCAGCACCCAGAGTTGATCTGATTGACGGAACTTCTTTGGACAGAGACAAGCAGTCTGAAATTAAGCCTACTAAATTAAATGATGTCTTAGACACTTGCAATCAAACCAAAGGCAAAGAGGACACTGAAAACAAAGGTAATTTTCACGGGAGTCATACCCCTGCATTGAACCGGGTACCAACCTTCTTGCAATCCCAGCTTCCTTTTGGGACTTCTGGTATTAGGACAGTAGGAGAGAAGAATCAGAATGTCAGTCAAGAAATGGATATTGATTCAATGTCTCACTCTCAAGAGCTAGAGAAGGTAGACAATGATGCAAAGGTTGCTACTATAACTCTAAGGCCAAGCCAGTTTTCAAGCCCCCCAGTTTCTGCTGCAAGTCCCGGTGCCTGGCCATATCGGACCCCGGCTTCATCAGGGCCTTCATCTGTTCGATTTATGCAACCACCAAAGGTGGCATCAGGTATTGCAGATCTTAAAGGAAATGGGCATCAAAATGAAAGTAAGAAGACCGACCAGTGTGGGGATACTTAGAAGCACAGGCAAAAACCGTTGTTTCTTTGGTGTACATAATTTTATAACTTCTGTAACTGTATTCGGTTGCAACTTCATTTCATGTCTTCTGGAATTATTGTGCCAAATTGAATGCATCATCGTCTTTTTTATATTTTTATTTCTTTAATCTTAATCTCTTCTATGGGTTTTATCAGTTTGGAGAGCATGGCTTCGGGATTATATACCTAACTGATTTTTTTTTACATAAATGCTATAAGAAGCTGTTTTTGTATATGTATATATGTAATTATATATGTACGTATTTGTATATATTTTATAGTTGTGTAATTATAATTATGTATGTATACCTATGCATAGGTGTGTATAGGTTGTGTATAAGATATATGTGCAAGTATATGTATACATGTTAATGGTTTTTTTTTTTATTCAATGATGCTAGGAAGAAGGATCTAATTTACCCCAATTGAATGCTTACACTACTACCTAGATAGGACCTGAGTAATATCTATACATCATTTTTTAATTGCGTCATATTATTATTGCTTAATTGTAATATCATTATGTAATTGAAAATTCATACAAGTAAGTGACAAGCAGATCGGAAATGTCTCGATTTGAGAAAAAATGACTATAGTCCACTTGTAAGAAAAAAAAAATACAACGATACAATTTTTATTATATGTCACCAATTTTAAATTATGATATTCTATTTCTTTCTTTCATACGGTGTCCATTTTAATTTTAAACTAAAACATTACATTCGCGTGACAATATATATAAAAAATAAAATGATTAATTTCATGAGAAGTGGTTTTGTCATCGTGATGTCATATTTGAAAATTATTCATAAAAGATTGATCATGCAGTACATGACTTGAAAGTCCAAATAATAATTTAGGCTAGTAGAATCTTGTTTTGGGCCATAATTGAAAAAGTATATATATATATATATATATATATTAAAAGACATTTTTAATAATTAATTTTTTAAAAAATTAAAATTGACGCTTTCATGACTCTCACTGAATCTGCTTAAATAAGCTTACACTTGGATTATATAGAAAGAAAGAAACAACAATGAAGCCACATGGATTTGGTATTAAAAATAATAAAACTCTGAGAATACATATATATCATAACTGATGTTTATGGAAGTTCAATAATCAAGAAATTAATTGCAAATAAAAAAGGTCAATTTTAAAAATTCAAATCTGCCTTTTTGTTTTTCGATTAGAACCATCCAATGAGTTGTGAGGAAAGCCACCAGTGGCACAGACTAGGTGTGGACAGGGCCTAAGCCCATTGATGGTGAGCCAAATGGTTGAGCCGCCAGCTAGAGTTATCCCCTTAAACAGGATTGGCTCAGTATTTTCTAATTTTTTTCTTGGAGATAAATATTCAAAAAATTCAAAATAAAAATTCAAATATGTTTAATTATACTAATTATAAATAACACATTCATGTATTAAAAAAATAAACATGTCATTAAAAAATTAAAATATTTTTTTTTAACAAATGAATGACTCTTAACAATTAACTTAAACTTTTAAAATGAAATTTTAAATATCATTATAAATTAAAAATAAAAAATAAAAAATAGAACTATAAATATTAATTATTAAAATAAAATAAAATAGAGTATGATGATGTCACGTCTTCAACCCGTCTCAAGCCTCAATGGCTATACGTAGCTTTTCTAAACCCGTCCAGTCAGGATTGGATATCTCAAATTCCAGCGAATCGGGTTTAATTGCGATCTTAAGGAGGATTTGGAGGAATGGCATTCCCGTAATATCCCAAAACTCTAGAGGCATATCCCTAACTGTCCCGATATTTTACACCCCAACATGACGTGTTGGACTTGACCAGCGCGAGATCCTCTCCCATCGCTTCCCAAACTCTACATCCTTCTCGAAACAAACACACCAAGCCCGAATCTTCACCGTCCGTTCTTTCCACGTCATCGATCCTCACCTTGGTAATCCAACGGCTTCCGATCATCCCAAAAGAGAAACTAACAAATCGTCAAGCCCCCCTCCAAACCATACGGCTAGGTTAACTTCGGAACCCTAGTCACAAACTTGACTCGGGTTCGACTCCTCGCGCCTTGAGTTACGCGAGTACGCGTGTGTCTCTCGTCTAGCGACGCCAAAATCTAGAGAGAAATAAAAGGGCAGAGAGGGGGAAGAGAGAGAGAGAGAGAGAGAGGCTTTTAGGTTTTTCTAGCAGTTCGAACTTGTAGAAGAGACCTAAAAATTAGGGTTTTAAGCCGTTCAAAAGGATAACTATTGATTGTGCTATCGATCTCTGAAACTCGGCCAGAATTAGGGTTTGGATTGTCATATTTCTTTGGCGTGTTCGTGGAAGGAGGTATTGGTCCCTATATTGCAAAGTCTTCATAGGTTTGTTCGTCTGTTCTTTCTATCTATTCTCTGAGTCGATTGGTTTTTATGTAATATTATTGTGTATGAGTTATAAAGTGCCGTAATTGATGGACGAGATCTGGGAGAGAGCGGTGGAGACAGCGCTGGACGGCCAAACAGATATCTCTTTGGTTCGAGCCCTAACCCTAGACGGAGCAGCAAAGTGCGTTCAAGGCCGCCTTCCGCCTCCGACGCTATTTGAGAGATTTCAGAACCTACAACACCTCTCTATCGCAAACATCGGCTTGTCATCTCTTGAGCAGTTCCCTCGCCTTCAGAATCTCCAAAAATTGATTTTATCTGACAATCGTATCGCGGGGGGGCTCGAGCTCCTTGTGGAGGCTGGTCTCGGATCTTTGCGAGACCTTGATTTGTCAAACAATCGAATTCAGGACATCAATGATCTCAGGCCGCTTGCGGAGCTTAAACTAGTGTCTCTTGATCTCTATGAGTGTCCAGTCACGCGCGTAAAGGATTATCGATCTAGGGTTTTTGGATTGCTCAAGTCGCTAAAGTACTTGGACAAGATGGACGCCGAGGAAAATGAGAGGCCTGAGTCAGACGACGAGGAGGATGATGAGGACGATGAGGATGATCCTGGGAGTGGCGAAATCGACGGGGAGGACCGGCCCTATAGGATGAGTAATGGTCATACCGCCGGAGGTGAAGGGATTGTTGATGTTGATGAGGACGAAGAGAGCGATGCTGATGAGGAGGAGACAGAGACATCAAGAGGATTGAATGGATCAAATAGACCTTCAACACATCATCAGTCCAATGGCTTCCGAATGGCAGCTGTGGTAGATGGAGAGGATGAGGACGAAGAGGAGGGTGAAGATGAAGATGATAACGATTCAGTGGAGGAGATTGATGAAGAAGAGGGCGATGATGAAGATGTGGTTGAGGTTCATGAGATTGAGGACAGCGATGATGAAGAAGATGGGGTTGAAGATGACGACGATGATGATGAAGAGGATGAGGAGGAGGAGGAGGTTGATAACGAAGAGGGGGATTTTGCAGAACCAGAGAGCACAGGTCGGTTGACTAGCACAGAAGGGGAGATCGATGCCCATGAGCAGGGGGAGGAAGATGGAGAGGAGGATGATAACGGAGAGACTGGAGAGGAAGAGCTGGGTGTTGAAGAAGATGGAGTGTTTGAAGATGAAGAAGATGCAGAGGAGGAGGTGATGATCCCTTCCACTTTGCTCTACCCCTTATTTTTGTTACTTTCATCATGCCCTTTGTTGTGATTGTTTGATCTGTTGGTAGAAATTGCATCTGTGTCCAGAAACATTCATATATTATATACTGTGCACAATCGTTGTATGCATGTATTATTTTTTTTTGTTAGAATTTACTTTTTGAGTGCTGTATTTGGTTTGCTGCACCTTTAGGTTGCTATTGGATTGGTTTAGTACATGAGTTTGTCTACGTCTAGTCTCACTTTGTCATCTGCTCTTTTATGTGGTCATTTTGTGCTTCATAGTCTTTATAATTTTTTTTTAATGCTACTTTTATACCTTGGAAGTAGTAAAGAAGTTTATTGGGTGATGGCTATTATCTGGAGGACAGCAATGAGAATGGCCTTTAAACATATCTGCTAACTACATTATGTACAGAGATCGTACTCACATTTCTGGACTTCAATAGATTGCGTAGCAAGCTTCTTCATGACATAATCAATGCAGTGATTGATACTTCTTTCAATATGTAGTTTTATTATATTGGTTTTGACATGTAAAGAGTAAAGATAGTAGATGTACATCAATATGATGCTCTCTTGGTTTCCTTTTACACAGCAGTATATTACTATTAAGTATTCTCTTCTTGTAGGGAGGACCTTAAGTTTTAATTCAGTGATTGTCCCCATCTTTTGAGATATTTGTAATTTATTATTATTTTTTGGCTTTATGTCTGATGCCCCTTAACTGTGGTAGTATCTCTTGATTTAAATGGTTTTAACTCTGCTGTGTAATTGGCAAGTCATGATATTTTATTTACTCCTGCAGTTCTGTAATTGACATGTTATTTTATATTATGTGTTAGTACATGTTTTGTTTGATGAGAAATGCTAGTGTCACCTGCAGAGTTCGAATCTCTGCGATGTGATTAGCACGTGTAATTCATGCTCATGCGAGTTACATGCACCAATCAAGTTGCAGAGATCGGAACTCTGCGAGTGATGAAAGCACACCTCTTTGTTTCATACACAGACCATGGCTCTGGGATGAGGTGAAAGCACAAATTCCTAAAACCTTTCTATTGAATGTTACTTTTGTTGTTGCACTTCAACGGTATTAGAAGTTGTGGATGACAACTATTCTTTGCCCTTTGATAAATTTTGTTATCAGCAACTTGCAAACATCTTATTACTTTTTAAAACCTGTGTTTTTTTTTAATTAAGAAAATGTAGTGTTTAACTTATTTTTGGATCTTTTGGTTATTTTCATAATTTTTGTTTTTCAGTACGGGAATCTTTTTAAATAGGATATTAACTTGTGTGCTTTTGGTTGTTATGTAGCATGTTGGGATTTTAATTGCCTATTTGTTCTTTCTGTGGTTGGCCTTTGCAATGGTTTTTCATGCTGCAAATGTGTTTTTATTTTTTTACTTTCCCCTCCTTTTCTTGGACTTTTTTACTCATTTTGATGGTGTATATGATAATATGTAATCATTTTTTCATTAATTGGATGCTGGCATGATTTACAGTTAATAGTTGATTATTATATATGCAGTTTTTTGGTAAAAAATATTATTATATTGAGGCCTTTTTATTGTTATAAAGACTGATATTTTCTTCTCCCTATCCAGTATGGTTGTGAAATGTAATGAGTTATTTTAATTTTTAATTTATTTTTGGGTCTACTGAGAAATTTTTTGGTTTGAATGGCAGGAAGAAGATTATGGTGCAGGCTACTTGGTTCAACCAGTTGTCCAGGCTGAAGAAGATGCTGGAGTTAGTGATATGGACCCGGGGAATGAAGATATTGATCCTGAAATGGAGGAAGAAGTTGAAGATGAAGATGACCAAGCTGGTGAAGTTCAGGTGTTGCCATCATCTTCATCACACATTAAGCGGAAGAGAGATGAAGATGAGGATGATGGTGATGAAGATGAAGAAGATGATGACATTGTGGAGCACTCCAAGTCATCGAAGCACCATTAGCAGTTGTCAGTTCTATCATCCTTTTGGGGATCATCTGTGGAAGGAAATGGGGAAAAGCTTCCCATTAGAATTGGTTGGCAGACTGGTAGTTACTACTTTAAACTCTCTGTTTGGACAGTTTTTAAAGGAGGGAGTTGTGTTTTAGTTGGTATATCTTGTTCAAAGGGTCGTTAGTCTCTTGTTTTCCCGCACATTCCTTGCATAGCCGTTACTTTGTTATTCAAATGGCAGTTAGGAGCGGTGCAGTGTCTATGTCCCGCGCTGGGGGTAAATTTCAAAAGAGGACTCGAAGTGGAGGGAAAGGAAAGAGAGGAAAACTCAATATATTTCTTTTAGTTACTATATTTGTTTGTTCAAGCAAGTTTTAATTGGCTTGTAAAACGGTAGTAGAATACTTTGATCCATGTGTTGCATTGAATCAAGTGGGCTTCAGTTCTGGGACAATTTCTTAATTTCGTCAGCACGTGTGATTCTCTCTCAGTTACTTTATTATGTAGGCCAGGTGGCAGCGGGTATCATGTGACGTGGAGCTTGATGTATTGTGGGGCGGGTCTGAGCTTTGGTTGGGTGGATATTTTTGCAATTTGATCGCAAGGGCCGGAAATGTATGGTTTGTCTATTAAATGGTTAGGCATGGGCATATGACCGACCTCGATTCTTTTCTAATCGTGTCAATGTTGTGAAGGTTGTACGGCTGGTTTAGTTTGTCCCTGGCCTGGGGTTTATTAATTAAAATTTTTTAAGTACAGCAGTTGGAATATTATTGGATGGCACGAGTACAGATGCGCACTTCTTATTCAATTTATGTGATGGGCGCGGAGAAGGAGCCAACGATTGTTGGGGCCTGGTTAAGCTTCAGCCTAGATTGGCTCGGCTTCTCCCTTTACTTCTTGGCTTGTTCTGAAGACTCGCTCAGAGTTGGAGCTAAGTAGTGTTGAGTTGGCTGTTGAGCTTCAATAATTGATACCTGCTGTTCTTCCGGCCCAAGTAGACTGACTGTTGCTTGGTGATTGTTTGAGCATGACTAGCTTGGCTTGAAGCTGGTTACATGCAGATGGGTTCCATCAGCCAGTCCCAATCCACTATGCTTTGCGGAAGCAAGCTGGTATTTTCTGGTTGCGTGCGCCGCCGAGTTAGGAGGGGCTAATACAAGGGCTTAAAAGGCATTTTGCCGGGATCAATAGACTCCGAATGTTTACAATTGACTTGTTTATACTTGTTACAATAACATGTAAAAATTAGTAAGTTTTATAAAATAAAGATTAATTTTCATCAATATAGTGATTTAAAGCACTTTCTTGTAATAAAAGTAAGAAATTGCGGAGTATATGAACCCATGCTGAGACACTTGCAAGAAAATAACTAAGTAATTTCTGAAGTATTTTCTTCTTTATTTAAGAAAAGTATCAGTTTTAAAAAAGTAAAAAAAATAAAACGAAAGGAAGTATTTCTAAATAAAAGCAACTTTTATAATTTGTTTGTTCTCTCACTACAATTGCCATCACCGTCACTATTGCACCACCACCACTATCAGTCTATCAATGCACCGCTACTGTCATGACGCCCATGAAATAGTTTGCCGCGTAACTATAATACTGATACACACACACACAGACACACACACAAAACACACACACACACACACACACACACACACACATATATATATATATATATATATATAGAGAGAGAGAGAGAGAGAGAGAGAGAGAGAGAGGATTGGGACCTTCTTATTAATTCGAAATCATATACAGCTAAAGAACAACCTTGAAAATTTCACAATACAAGCTCACCTACCGCAATTACAGAGTATACTTTCGGTCGAAACTTCTAAAAGATTGAACCATGTTGACGCCAGTGTTATCAAACCTCTCCTCTCCTCTCCTCTTATGGTGTTGATTTAGCATTTGGTGGTGGTGTGATGGTAGAGATTGTGGTGTATTGGTGACGATGGTCATAGCACAGTTTTGTTCTGCAATGATTGCAATTTTTGTGGTGGTGGTGGTGGTTCAGTTATTTCGATATCTATTTTATTTTTAAAAAATTAATATATGAGATAAAAAATAATAATTTTCATTTAAAATAGTTATTAAACGTGTTTTCAATTTTTTAAACAAAAGGTAAAAATTATAAAATTACTTTATTTTTATTTATTAAAAAGTATTTTAAAAAATTACCAACCTAACACAAATTATCCTAGTGTTTGGGCAAGAATGAAAAGAAGAGAAAAATGAGAAGAAAAAGAAAAAGAAAGAAATTTTTTTAACTATTGTAAGTTGTCCATTTACCTTTTTAACGGAGAGAATTAAATCCCTTTAGATGCAATCAGAGGCACTCCTCAAATTTCTTTTCCCTTTTTTTTTTAAAGAAAAATTATCAGTTAGTATCAATAATTAAAATCAAATATTATCAATAACTTAGGGTGGATGGATAAGGTGGTTTTTGAGTTGTGAGTGCTGGAGCTCCTCATCTTATATAAATCGAATCCAACAAAAAAAAAAAAAAAAAATCTACTCTCCAAATTTTCTCCGACTATGGACGCTACAAAGATGTTGCTGTTGTCTCCAGCTTCCACCTCACTGCCGGCACTGCATCGCAATAGTTGCAAAGTTTTTTACAGGAGAATTGGGTCAAATGCACCCCTGAAGGTGTTGGGCATGGCAAAAGAGAGCAGCGAAAGTGGCGACGGCGGCACCGTAGAGAAAGTAGCCATAGTGAGTGGATTGGTTTCCACGCCAGTGATTGGGTGGTCTCTCTACACCCTCAAGACGACAGGCTGCGGCCTCCCTCCGGGTCCAGGCGGCTCAATTGGTGCACTTGAAGGTGTGAGCTACCTAGTTGTTGTGGGAATTGTGGCTTGGTCATTGTACACCAAGTCCAAAACTGGCTCTGGTCTGCCTAATGGGCCTTTTGGCTTGTTGGGAGCTGTGGAAGGGCTATCATACTTGTCATTGCTTGCCATTGTAGTTGTCTTTGGGTTGCAGTTCTTCCAGCAAGGTTACATCCCTGGACCTCTCCCCACTGACCAGTGCTTTGGCTGAGAGCTCTCTCTAGTTTTTTTTTTATTATTATTTTTTATTATTGAATTATCATGTGGGTATGACTTATTAGCCTCCAGACTCTTATCTGGTGTTTGTGGTTATGGTTCATCCAAGATATCCTAAGCATGTTTTGCAGTTGAATTGGGACGTACGATTGAATACTTTTACAGTCCTTTGCGAATTGATTCTAGTTAAATTCTGCTCAATTTATGCGTAAGTAGTTATTTTTGAGTTCGATTTGCCCTTGTAGTTAGGTGAATGTTTCCAACGACTTTATCACAGCTGCTTATATATATATATATATGTATGTATGTATGTATGCATGTGTGTGTGTGTGTGTGTGTGTTTTGCCGTGTTTGATTACACACCACATTAGTAACTTCTTAAAGCATTAATCCATAAAGATTGCACGAAATGAGAAACTCCAAAAGCCTCTTGGATGTGTCGCAATTATGGAGCAATTATTCCGAAATCTCTCTGCCTAAGATATAGTTCTATCAATCCAAACTAATCTTAATCCCCCAAATGAAATGTCTGTTGTGGGGGACAGTAGATATTGGACTAGAAAATTAAAAAAGAAAGAGATGATGCTTCAACTGGAGATATTTTTGTGTAAACAAGCTCTTGGGCATTGAATCAGTAGCACTGTATAGAGTTTAAACAATTGCAACTATTTAGAATGAGGTTGTTGAAATTAGAGAGAAGAAAAATTAATTTGTATATTGAGAAGGATAATTGTAAGAGTATACAAGAACCTCCTTGTATAGGAGAGAAAACCTAAACCTAATAGGAAACCAAAACCTAATAGGAATATACAACCACGAAACCCAAAACCTAATAAGACTTTACAACTATGTACAATTATGTTGGGTCTCGAACCTGGGGGGTTGCTTCGAGAAATCCTTTCTTTCTCGTCCACTCAGGGGGGTATGAACACACTTGTGCAGAATAAAGGTGACAGTTACAAGAATGGTGGAGAATTTAACAGTACCCGATAACATTCAGGGATAGATGTAGACCCATCGGGCAGGGATAATCTTCCCCCTCCCCCTCAAACTCAAGGTGGAAGAACAGAAACCAACTTGAGTTTGGTTAGTAATAAGTCATGAAAGCATCCTAGAGAGTGAGCCTTGGTAAAAATATTTGCATGCAATCTGAGCAATGGAAGAAACATACATTAAGCAAAAGGTGCCCTGAAGCAGATGACGTCAAATGAAATGACAATCAAGTTTAATATGCTTAGTGCACTTGTGAAAATTATCATTATGATCAATTTAAATGACACTCTGATTATCGCAATGAAAAGTAGTGGCAGAAGAATGAGTAACACCCATGTCTTCTAATAACTAATGCAGTCATAAGAGCTCAGAGGTGGTATCAACAAAAACTCTATATTCAGCCTCAATATTGGATCTAGCAGTAACAGTCTGTTTCTTACTATGCTAAGAGATGCGAGAATCACAAAAAAAGACTGGTAACAAAATGACAATCTGTAGGATCTTCAGCCTAATCAGCATCAAAATATGCATGAAGCACAAGAGATGAGTAAGTAGAATAGTGAAGTCCATGAAACAATGTGCCCTTGATATAGCGAATAAATTAACGAAGAACAATAACAAAATGAGTGGAACGCGGAGTAGACATAAATTGGTTGACCAAATGAACAGCATAAGCAATATCAGGACGAGTAACTGTAAGATAAACTAGGCTGCTAGCAAGATGGCGATGAAGAGTGACATCACGGAGTGGGGTACTATCTAAAGGGGTGAGCCAAAGATTGGGTTCAAGAGGAGTAGAAACAGTCTTACTAGTCAGTCAACCTAGCACGAGATAATAAGTCAGAAGCATATTTAGCTTGAGAGAGGTAGTACCTATCCGAGGCATGAGAGACTTCGAGACCCAAGAAATAACTAAGAGAGCCAAGATCTTTCATCTCAAAGTGTTGACTAAGAAAGTTCTTGAGAGCAGATGTACCAGAAATATCACTACTTGTAATGATCATGTCATCAACATAGAGAAGGAAAAGTATAAATCATTTTTCAGTCTTTCGAATGAACAAAGCTGAGTTATAAGGGTTAGAGATAAAGCCAAAGTGACAAATAGTTGTACTGAACTTGCCAAACCAAGCTCGAGGTGCTTGTTTGAGACCATACAAGACACGACATAGCTTACAACTTGCTAGAAAAATGAGGAAGACCAGAAAGAGGTTGCATGTAGACCTTTTCTTTCAAATCACCATTAAGAAAAGCATTATTGACATCCATTTGAAAAAGACTCCATTGACGAGTTACAACAATGGCGAGTAAGCTGCGAACAGTAGTGAGACGGGCAACATAGGCAAATGTCTCCTCATAGTTAATTTAATACTCTTGTGTAAAACCTTTTACAACAAGATGAGCCTTATAGTGCTCGATAGATCTATCAAAACGAGTCTTGATCTTATAAACCCACTTATACCCCACAACTGTTTTACCAAGAGGAAGATCGACCAAGTCCCAAGTATAAGTGTTCTCTAGAGTGTGGAGTTCTTCTGTCATTGCCTCTTGCCAAAAAGGGTTAGACCGAGCCTCATGGTAAAAACAAGGCTCATGTAAAGAAACAATAGCTAAAAAATAATGATAATCTTGAAGATGAGCATGTGGATTTTTTACCCAAGTGGACCGACGAGGAGGCTCAATAGATTGAGATGAGAGAAACTTATGAATGTTAAGAGCAGATGAATGTCTCTCAAGCTAATCTGTGCTAGAACTCACAGGTAGAGAAGATTCAGAAGGAGAGGCCGAGAAGTCTTCAAATGTAGGCTCACTAGAGATATTTGCAGAAGAGTCATTATGAAACAACTCAATAGAAGGGTCAGTAAAAAATAGAGATGCATGCGTAGGAAGATGAAATAAAGATATAGATAAGAACATTGTGTTCTCTCAAAAGACAACATGACGAGATATCCTAAGTTGATTGGAAAGAGGATCCCAATAGCGATAACCTTTATGTTCAATTCCATGTCCAAGAAAAAAACATAAACGTGTTTGATGCTTTAATTTGATGCGCTCACGTGGCTAAAGTAAAACACAACATGCATACCCAAAAAAATGAGAAGAAATAGATAGGAAGAAAACTAGTAGAGACATTCATACGGAGACTAGTGGTGAATGATGGGAGAAGGAACCTGATTGAATTGTGTAGACAACAATAAGAGCAACATCCCTCCAAAATTGTTCAGGACAAGAAGCTGAAATGAGCATGGCTCAAACTAATTTAACACATGTCTATGCTTGTGTTCAACATGCCCATTCTGTTGGGAGCTTTTAGGGCACTGATCGTTGAATCACAGTACCATGTTACAGGAGAAATTGTTGGATGTGTTGTTCTTTATATTCCATGGCGTTATCAGTGTAAAAAACTTTAATATTTTTTGGAAAATTGGGTATTGATCATATTGGCAAAGGTAATATAAAGTTGGGGCAATTTGGATCTTGCTCGCACAAGATATAACAAAGAAAATCGAGAGTAATCATCAACAAAAAGAATAAACTATCTAAAACCACCCATTGTTGGGTTGGGTGTTCGCTCCCCACACATCAGAGTGAATTATATTAAAAGGTGCCAATGAAACAAATTCACTTTTATTAAAGGTAAAGCAAGTTGTTTAGAAAGCTGACAAGAAACACAATTAAAAGACTCATTCCTAACAGAATCTAGATGACCACTTGTAATTAAAGGTTGAAGTCGACTACCAAAAATATGGCCTAGACGAGAATGCAATAAGGAAGACGAAGGAAAATTAGAGGCGGTAGAGGCTATAGACTGAAGCGAAGGTTGGGTCATGGGTGTAATATGAAGTGAAGTGAGCTCAAAGAGTCTTCCAAGTCTATGACCTGTCCCAAGGATCTGTCTCATCCGCGGGTGCTGCACATAACATCTAATGGAAGAAAAATGTAAGTCAAGACCAAGCTCACATAATTGACCAATAGAAATAAAATTGAGAGTGAGGTTAGGAATAAGATATGCATGAGGAAGTGACAATGTAGAGATGGAAACATAACCAATATAACTAACATTCACATGAGAACCATTTTTTGTATGAATAATGGGAGCACAAGAATCAAGGGCTTTAGATGAAAAATAGCAGAATTAGGGGTCATATGATTACAACATATAAAATCAAATAACCTAGAAGAATTACTTGGAACAACAGATATAGTAGTAGATAAACTAGATTTAGAGAAAACTTATTTGAATATAGCCTCAAGATCATTTACGGAGATAGTAGATGAAGAGTTTGTAACAAAAGGCTCTCCATTGGCTACAATAGTGATAACAAGTTACAAAGAAAATCTAGGAAGAAGTCCCTAGGTTTAGATGAATTTTTTCTAAAGTAATCCGGATCTTGGACAGTGTTCAATTGAGTGGCCATGTGTATGGTAATAACGACATTCAATAGAAGTAAGTGGAGGAGTAGTAGACTGAGTTAGGTAATTACTTACAATGTGGCCCTTCTTCTGACAATTTTAATAGGTAATTGTGGGACAATTCACGGAGGATATGTATAACCCTGCGACAAGAATTGTAAAATTTCTAACTAGTAGAGGGCGGCGAGCCCATGTTTCGGTTGTACGAAGGAGTTTCAAGAACAACAGCAGAAAGTTGAAACTTCAGAGTACCCAACTGAGTCTCTTTGGAGATAAGTTCAGATACTACGTTATTGAGTGTGGGTAGAGGACGTCAATGAAAAAGTGAGGCTCTAACAGGGTCAAAATCATTGGTAAGGGCCATGAGGAACTGAACAAGGCGTACTATGGTCACGATAGGTAGAAAACCTGGCAGCATCATTATTACTTTCCCATGTTGGTTCTGACAGAGCTAGTTGATTCTAGATAAAGTGCATTTTGGAGAGAAACTTATTGATAGATTGACCGAGTTGTTGTTTCAGATAGTGAAGATTGTTCATTAGTTGATACTAATGAGTAAGATCGATTGTGGTTTACCATTGTGTTAGTAGGTCCCAAACTTCTTTTGTTGTTTCAAAGCGACCAAACTCAAGGTTGATGGAGGGGACAGAGGCATTACGGAACCAAGTGATAACTTGATGGTTTTTACTATCCCATTCATCCAAGAGTTCATATTACTTTACGTCTTCCTCATTTTCTTCCTTTGTTAGAGCTTTTGCATCTCCAGTGACAATGCGCCAAAGCCTATGTCCTTTCAAGAAACTATGCATACCCTGTGCTTAAAAATTATAATTTGACTCATCAAGTACTATGTGTATCGATTGAGCCACCTTGGCTTTATCTATTGTTATCATAAAAACACCTCATAACTATAAGATACAAAGATAATTAAATTCTAGAAGTAGAATTATAGAAAATATAGCTCAAAAATAGAATTAAAGGGTCCAAAAAAGTAGGGAAATGATTTGAACCGATCAAAGGAATAGTGAACCTATTAATAGAAGATAACTGCATGAACCGATTCAGTCAGACTGAATAGGGTGTTGCCCTAGATGATGTGAACAGAGAAGTTGACGTGGCACGCTGACTAACCAAGTGTTGACATGTCAAATAAGGTTGACGTGGCACACTATTTTTTAAAGATGGCGTGTGGAGCGCGTGAGAATGTCATCAGATTTCTATTTTCAGCACGTAAGGGCGCATCAAAGCTCCGATGGGGTTGATATTTCTAATGACAGGATCGTCTTTCTATGGAAAATATTTTAAAGTGATTAAAGGTCAAAAAGTGCAAGGTACAGTGGCTGAAATGTGGGTTTTGTGGTGTTTAGTAACTATTAATGGTTACAAGAGCAGTGATCAATCTATATGGTTGGAACAAAGATCAATCGATAGCGGCATGTGGCATTGAGGGAGCTTTGATACCATGTTGAAATTAGAGACAAAAAAACCAATTTGTATATTGAGAAGGACAATTGTAAGAGAATACAATAACCTCTTTAGATAGGAACAAAAACCTAAACCTAATAGGAAACCCAAAACCTAATAAGAATATACAACCATGAAACCTAAAACCTAATAGGACTATATAACTATGTATAGTTATGTTAACAGAGGTCATCACTAATAACTTGAGCTACAAATTTAGAAACTAATTAACAAATACATCGATGTACAATGCAAAAAAAAGAAGAAAGGTAAATTACACTTTTCACCCTTGAACTTTATCCCAAATTTCACTTTAACCCCTATAATTTCAATTTTCTCAATTGCAACCTTAGATTTTTAGCTCCATTCCAATTTGGTCCTTTCGTCACAATTGACCAGTCTAATGTGGATGAAAAAAGATCACATGCAAGGAATATGCCAATTTAAAGGAAATTATAGTAAAATGGCAACTTACTCTCACCCAATCCAACTCACTATTCATCCTTTTTATCATTTAGGACATATATATATATATATATATATATTATAGACACACATACATACAAAATTGACTTGCTTTATTTTGGGGGGAAACCATGGCGATGGCGATGAGAGTGACGGTGACAGCGATGGCGCATGGAACTTCTTCATTTGTTTCACTGTCGATGACTCAAACAGATAAGCCTCATTCAGTTGAACCCTCTACCAAGATCACCACCACACCTTTGAACATTGGATATCTATATGGTCCTCAATGAGTTATTTTTAGTGGAAGGAGCTAGTTGTCATCAAGTATTGCATTGGTTTTGTTAGGGAATAGCATTTAAAAATCCATCTCTTTTTCTCTAATCATACATACATGCTTTCTTCGTATTGACTAGAAGACATTCTGGGACTTGGTTAATGAGAAAACATTGATGATCTCAATCAATATGGAGGAATTAAAGAAATCACATCCATTCTTGAAACTTATGAAAATATTGGCATCAGTGGCAAGGGGATTGATATCAAGCACATGATAATCAAAGTGTTTGGTTCCAATATGTACAAGAAGCCGATTGCAAAAATATTTTCGAGTTTTGTGTTTGAAACACTTAAAGACACCACCATTATCATACTTCTGATTTGGAATTAAACAAAATGGTTCGAAAGAAGGGTGGTACATTGCACACAATGCATATCAATTCCCAAACTAGCAAAGTGCAAGTAAAAGAAAACATACCAAATAGAGAAGGAAAATTACCTCTCTTTATCTTCTCTCTTCAGTTCCTTAATATGATTTTCAATTTTTGCACAAATAGACTAGATTTTTAGATTTTTCTCAAAAACTCATTCCATTGTGCATATAAAGTATTGAGCTCATATGAAGTATTTTGTTGATCATATACAGAACAAAAGTATATTAACGATTTTAAGATACAGGTACAATATTGAAACATAACATGGAGTTGACTGAGAAACTTGAATCACCCTCGAAAGAATTTGGATTCGTAACTGAAAAATGAAGGTCCAAACATGCCTAACAATGATAGGAGGTCCAAGAAGCGCGAGGGCTAGAGGGACATAAAGTGCTTCTTGTGTGATGGACCGCATATAACACGTAATTGGCCTGCAGAAGAAGCATTGAATGCGCTCATAAGGAAGTCAAGTGAGGGAGAGGCCTCATTCTCATCAAGCAACGATGATCAAGGCGGCGTGAGTGCCATAAGGGTGATGAGTGCCCTAGCACAAGAAGAGAAAAAGGCTGAGGTGCCTAATAGGAAGGGTAAGAAGAAGAAGGTCGGGGTTCGGTATGTGAACATGGAAATTGGTGGGAAGACAATCTAAACATTGGTGAACACAAGGGCTACCCACAACTTCATCACCCCAGAGGACGCAGAAAGGTTGGGCCTGAAAACCACCAAGAGTGAAGGTTGGCTCAAGGTCATCAACTTAGAGGAGTGACTTGTGAACGATGTATCCAAGGACGTAGAGCTGCGCATGGGTGCGTGTAAGGGCGCGACCAACTTTACAGTGATCGATATGGATGATCACAAGGATGTGTTGGGCATGGACTTCATAGATGGAGCCCATGAGACACCCATGCCACACTTGGGAGTGATAATGCTACTAACAGATGATGGCTAGCCCGCATGCATGGTTTCTATGGTACCCAAGGCAGAGGGATCGAGCATTGCGCTTAACACCTTGGAGTACACAAGTGTTGGAAAGCTGAGCTACGGTGAGCGTAAGATGGGGCCACAGACCTATGTGGAAGTGGTGAAGACTTGTTGTATGCAGCAGTAGTTGAAGTTATGATGAAGGTGTAACGTAATCAGGTGGGGAGAGTGTCACTGCCCTGCCTAGTTCAAGGAAAGTTATGCCACGCAAACGCCTGCACAGATGCCTACTAGGAGCATGTTTGTAATGTCCCGAATAATTTTAATAATTAATTAAAATATTTAATAATTATTTATTATATGCTAATGAGTGGTAACTAATATGATCGGTAAATTAGGACTTTACACGTTAGTATTAGTGGTCCAATTTTATTATTAGATGACATATTTTTTTTTATGTGTTAATTCTTTTATTTAGAGTGACATAATTAAGTAAATAATTCCTTTTGTTGACAATTTTATAGAGTGACATAATTAAATAAATAAATTAATTAGTTCATGAATTTACTTAAATTGTGTGCGAATATGTATAAGACTTGAGATTAAATGAAACTATACAAAAAAAAAGAATGAAAGAAATAAAAGGAAATCCAAAGGACACATGTGACCTTTCAAGAAACTTACATGTTAATTATATATATAAAAAATATAAAAGAAAAAGATGTAAAGTGAATTGTGTGTATTAATTGTTGTAGACACCATTCTGAGGAATTCATGTATGTTAGTATGTGCCTTACACACACACACATATTTATATATACAAATATCTATGAATGTACATGATAGTTAAAAAAAAGGGGGAAGAGAAGAAAAGAACAAAGTAATTGTACAAAGTCTGAAGAGGCATTAAATGATGTGGAGACTTAGATGTTGTACAAACATAGATCTATACATATTATAATAATTACAATGAAAAACACTACAGTGTGCAGTGCATAGGGTCAATATAAGGACATTAAATGGGGCAGACCATGTCCCACGACTAAAAAATAAAAATAAAAATCAAAATAAAGGAACTAAAAATTGTTACCTACTGTGATGCGTAGGCAACATGCATACCCTTTACATGTATAGTAATATAACAAACAAAAAAAATGAAAAGAATAAGGTTTTGCAAAAGCTATCGTGTGCAACACAGTTGCTGTAGCAGGCAACATGAAAAAAAAAAAATATATATATATATATATATAAATAAATAAATAAAATACATGTTGACTGAATTAATAAAGCAAAAGTAATGGTGAGTTTCCCTTTTGAATGATAGGTTGACCCTTACACACTTTTGTGTAATTTTTGGAGTATAGGTTGGGTGAACTGGTAATGAGGGTTCAACTTGTATACACATTAGGGATTCTTTTTCATTTTCAAAATGCCGTCTCACTCTGATTAACAGCTGTGAGTCTTTAAGCCTCTCTTCATTTCCCTTACCTTTCTCTATTAAAGATCCGTCTAAGTGCAGAAGAACTTATGAAAGGCTGGAACATCATTTCTTATTAATTTATACACCAAACTTAGTACTCTTGGTTGGTGGAATATTTCAAAGAGGTTAAGAGGAATTTTTTTGAGTTTTACTACATCAACTTAAGAGGTAGGAGTTTCTAACCTAAGGTTGAAAAGAGATGTTTAGAATATTATTTTATTTTATTCATGAATATAATTGCACTTGTGAATAATAAAAATATTCGGTACGCTCTTCACTTCAGTAGTAGTATATAATCTTGATCTACTTCATGTTAATGTTATTTTTACCCTTCATAAATGTCTCTTGTGTTCAAATTGGATTAAAAATGCATTATGTTGAATACAATTGTAGCCATCCTCACATATGTTGATTTTATGATTATAAATTTTGAAGCATGCATACCAAGTGTTTATTAAAATGCCAATGTAAATTCATTTGATTATTTTAACTTGATATTAGCTATTGATTTATTTTGATAATGTATTATGTGTGAATATTTTATTGTGGTTCATTAAACTTAAATATTGAGGGAGGTTTGGTGTGTCTATATAGTTTTTTTTGGTGGCTTAGCAAAATTAGTGTTTATGACCCAGAATATACTTTGTGTTTGGGATTGTACCCCTTCAGCCTTATCCGTAAACTTACGCGGGAAGTTGCCTTGGTCCTTTGGGTTAGTACCCCGAAAACGACTGATTTGATACTACGGGTCTATATTGTGTCGATATTGGGGTTGATCCTAAATTTTTAGTAGTAACTTGGATGGTAGTAAGATGGCTTGGTAAGTAAATAAATAAATAAAGAATTTGAGAGAGAGAAATTGGTATATGCTTGTGATGATTTTGTGACAACTTTTTGTGATTTGATATAAATTATATTTTAGTTGATGCTAATAAATTATGTGCATATTAGAATTGGCATGTTGAACATCACTACACTGGCACAAGCATCCACTCTCACCATTCACATTTTCCCTTTTGTTAGATTCTCTTACGGGACATTGTTCTAACCTTTTACCAGTTTCAGGAAATGGCAAGGTGCACGAAAGTTGATGACTTGACGACTTTTTTTGAGATACTTATTTTTGTAACGTGTGCTCTTTTGTCATGAGGGATGTAATTTATTTCACGTTATTTAAATTTGAAATTGTAAAACTAAGAACTTGATACTTATATTTTGGACAACCTTGAGGAATTATAGGTTATATACTTAGATCCCATTTATTAATTTACCTTTACTATGGGAATATGATGATGTAATTGAAGAATGGAGATCAATTTGAAAAAAATCAATGAAATATTATTATTTTGTCTAACTAAATTGCCGACTAGCTTGTATTATTGGGCTTTCAAATTTTTGGGGCGTGACAATATGAGCTGTTTGGCATGATTGCTTGGTCACTTTGTCTACAGTCTTCCAGAGTATTCTTGTACATTCTAGAATTTTATAGAGTCATTTAGAACACTCTTAAGTTTTGTAGTATAGTATGAAGTGTTCTATAATATTATAGAAAGGTCTTCTACTATTGTAGAGTGTGTGGGATTATTCTAGAGAATGGTAGATAGGAGATAATTATAATGGAGTTCTAGAAGGTTCTTTTAAGGAGGTGGAAACTTTCTAGAGAGAGAGAAGCTTTCTTGGTTTGTACATAATTGATGCCAACTCCGATGACTCCGAAGTTGATTCCGACTCCAATGTTGACATTGATTTCAACGATGACATCGACTCTAACGATGAAACTGATTATGAAATAGAGAGAGAGGCTTTCTGGGTTTTCGTCAAATTGATTACTAATTTTCTATTAATGATTTGATGTGTTAGATTAGGTTTGTGGTGCTATGTTTGTATCGACCCTCCCGTTAGCCCTCTCCGTCCTCTTTTTTGACCATCGATGCTCATTTCAACCCCCTTTCCGTTGTCTTCTCCGACCATCGTCCTTGTCTCTACCCCTCACTGCTTTGATCGTAAAATCAATGGCTACCACCCAATGTAATGAGATTAATTGTGGTGCAAGAACCAATTGGTTGGAATTGCTAACATTCCAAGTTAAGATGGTCGGAGCTACAAGGACAATTTGATCATGAAAGGGGAATTGAAAGCTTATATTGTATGTGTATTGAGAAGAATAAATTGGGGAATTTTTATGATAAATTTATTATGGCACAAGGACAAATGCTTTGTTGTCGCAAAGTGGATTTCGTTGATTTTGTCAGCGCATAAATTGAAGTGGAACGAGCCCTTCGCCTGCGTGAAAGTTGGGGATAGTAAGAATGGAAGTGAAAGTAAAGACATGAATCCCTCTGTTCTAGTTAGGGCTTTTTCTCTACAGGTTTTGTTTCATTCTTGTAAACTTCAACGAGATCAAGATCAACTCACAAAAATTAGGAAGAACAATTGTTTTAAAATCCAAAAGTGAAGATTATTTTGGAATTGAAATCACAAAATGCTTCACAAAGGATTCATTTTGTTATTAGATTTTTCTATTGAACATTGTTTGTGTATTTTCTATTGTTTATTTTCTATTTATGTATATTTCCCTTGAATTCTTTGGTCAATTTTTCTTTTTGATCCACTTTCGTTACTATCTCAATCGATGTATATTAAGATCAATTGATACAGAGTGAGAGTTTCCCTTATTTTTCTTATTTTTACCATTTTTTTTTTCCCCTTATCTTTATAATGTTTTAGTCCCTTTTCTAGATGAACATAATCTCTAATGAGAAGAAAAGAATTGAACCATGTGGTGTTAGCAGAATTGAATTTATGCTGCAAGTTCTTCCGGTGCTTTCAGATATAATGGTTGTTATCTAATTTTGGAAGTTCTTACATCAATACTTTTGATGAATATTGGTTTATTTTGCTTTGCTACTAATAAATCAATGAGCAATAATGGTAAATATTGGTCCACCATTTGATTTTTAATTCTCACAAAATATCAACAGTGGTGGTTGTCTTAAAAATCAATGAGCAATAACAATGGGATATATTGATAAATAGTTAAAAAAAAGAAGGGCAACTTTGGTATTTAAAAAGTTATCATAGTGATGTCATCCGTTTCTGTTTAAACCACTAATGGCAGTTGACGGGAGTGGGTGGATTGTTACCAACATTGAAAAGTTAAGGGGTGCAGTGTAATTTCAGAAACTAGAGGAGTGCCATTTGCAATTGTCAGAAACCTCAGGGGAGGTCAGTGTAATTTATCCCAAAAAAATGATATCCGATCACCAAGGTGTATAGTTGCAACACGAGTCCAAATTCCCTCCATTCGTTCAATAAAACTCTAGTTTTAGACTGTAAAGTGTGTTGGAATGGAGGAGAGAATGTGGCCCAAGAATATCATCTGATAGATTGTTGAACCTATCTTTCCCTTCCAAGAATAAACTCATTGATTCTAATAAAGAAAAGATCACAAAAAATCTTGGTGATTTTGAAGAGATGGAAAAGAACCAAGGTGTCGGTGGTGACGGTGAACTTGGCTTGCTAGAGATTGAACTCATTGCTATCAATTGCAAAAGAAATGGAGACGAACCTAGTGCCAACTACGGCGAGCCATATGAAATGCATAAGTGGCGTCGGTGATGAAGACTTTTGCCATCTAATAGATGAGAAGAAGAACATCAGCTTTAGGTGGGAAAGGGTAGTAAAGTTACATTCCTACCCTTAGCAATGGCATGTGCAATGCGCGTGATTAATTTTTGTCCATTTCAGATAATCAACTATGACAAAATCACCATATTGAAATGGGGCTAAAAACTGAGGTTGCAATTGAGAAAATTGAAATTATAAGACTAAAGTGAAATGTGGGATCAAGTTCGAGGGTAAAAAGTATAATTTCCAATTTGAAGAGAAACTATATAGATAATCGTTCCTTGTATCACTCAATGTTCTGTTCAACACTAAGGTGTCATCAATATATTGGCATAAATCAAGAATCTCTTGACAAAGGAAAGAATTAATTGACTAGAGGAAAGAATCACTTGAAAATCTCAATCTCTAGGATTTTTTCCCTTTTGTATAGATGATTCTTTCATTTTGTATATAAGAAAATAATCACATTTATATCTATAGGATTCTTTCCCTTTTCTATAGATGATTTGAATTTTGAATTAGGATTACATTTGTATTATATATACATTTTGTAAATATAAAATATTGAATGTGAAAGACAAACTATTCTCTCACCAAATATTCTTCTTAGTCTTATTCTCTTTCATGGAATTAGAGCCCTAAGTCTTGCAACTATGGCTTCTCCTTCCTTTGTCACAAATATCTCTCATCTTGTGTCGATTAAACTTAGTTGTACAAATTATGTTTTGTGGCTTACAAAATTTCTTCCTCTTCTTAAAAGCAATGACTTGCTTGATTTTGTTGATGAAACAAAGCCATGTCTATATGAGTTCATTCTTAATAATGAAGGGAAATCCACATCCATCAACCCTGAATTCCTCAAATGGCAACAACAATATCAAGTTTTGCTCAGCTAGATCAATTCTACTCTCACACCGAGCATTCTCTCCACCATGGCTTGACTCATGATGTGTGGGTCTCTCTTGAAAAATGCAATGCTTGACAATCTCGATCTTGAGTTTTGCAACTCAAGTACCAACTTCAAACTACTAAGAGTGGAAACCTCTCTATTACTGATTATATTGATAAATGAATTCGCTCATTGAAAATCTTGCCCTAATAGGAAAACTTGTGGATGAAGAATACCTTATCTTGCTCATTTTGAATGGTGTTAGGCCCATTTTTGAACTAACCATAAAATCTGCTCAAACTTAGGACACGCCTCTTATACTTGATGATGTTGTCGATCCTCTTTTGAGTGTCGATGCATGACAACAAGAAGTTCAAGATATCTTTGTAGAGACCATGACCACTACAATACAAGCCTCGTATTGATCATGGTGCCAAGTGGGACTCTGAACCTACAACTCCACCAACATAGTCTTTTAGTTCCAATCAAACCTGTTCTCCTTGCCATATTTGTCATATGTCGAGTCATATGGCTATAAATTTTTATCATCGCATGGATCATGCTTATGAAGGTCGGGTTCCAATAAAGAAGCTTGTTGCCACATTTAGTAATGTTGTAGAAGATCAAATATGGTACACTGTTAGTGGAGCATCCTCACAGATCTAGCCAACCTTTCCATTCACAATAAATATCGAGGCAAGGATAAAATCACTGTTGGTAATGGTTCAGGTTTGCATATCTCAGACATTAGGTCATCTACCATTCACCATGAATCCATACATTTCCATTTAAAAAACATTCTTCATTGTCCTTTTATGTCTACGAATCTTTTATATGTGAATCATTTTGCTCAAGATAATGTATGTGTTTTGATTTTTTTTATGCTCATGGTTTTTTTGTCAAGGACATCAAAATAGGGAGGACACTTTTCCAAGGCAAAAATAAGAATGGAATATATCCCCTATAACACCCCCGACCCAAATAAATCAGGACTAATTCCAAAAATGTCCAAAAAGAGTCAAATAATAATACCGAGGGAGACCGAGCCAACGAATGTAATACCAAAATAGAACCTCGGACTATCATAATGATTTATGTACAGTAATGGACAATTTTGGAATCTGAATAATCTTGCATGTACAGACGATGCCCGGATGATATTCGAACAAGTCCGTGAGTAAGCATCGAAATACGTGTACATATATGTATACATATATGGGTATATATATATAATGTAAATTAATATATATAGCCAAGTAAATAAAAATAAATATTAGGTAGATATCTATATATATAATCATATGTATATAAATATATTTGTGTATATGTGTGAGGTATATACATATATAGTGTATATATATATACACATATTACATAGGGAAGTATATACATATTTATTAGATATATATATATATATATATATATCATGTGCATTAATTAGGTGTGTTATATATATAACATATATATGTAACCGACAAAATTAAAGCACAATATAATGAGGGGAGGGGGTTACAAATTCAGAAATTTAATAGAAAAAGAAAGGTCAAAAGGAAGAGGAAAGCAAAGAAAAGAAAGAAGGAAGGAAGAGAAAAGTGAAGAGCAGAAGGGGTATGAGTCTGCTGGAATTGGAAGATGAGGTCCAAGATGATCTGAAACGTGCCACTGGGGAATTCATCAAGGATGGAGATAATGCAAACAAGTTAAATCGCATTCTTCAACTCACTGGATTTAGCGATCTAGTGTATGTTGAAGCGTATGTTACGGTCCATCACTATGAGATCGTCCTTGATGTCACAGTTATCAACTATGTGGGCGGACTTTGAGTGGGAAAACAAGGTTGCTGTCAACACTGTAATTCTGGATGAGAAAGAATTCCTTAATCATATTATTAAATCAACCAATATGATGTGTCTCACTGCACCGTCAACACTGAATGGTGATTGTGAATTCTTGGCTTCAAACTTGTGTGCAGAGAATAGGAGATTCAGAAATGAGGAACATAAGAGGAAGGAGGAGAAACGACAAGGGAAAGATTAGGAAAAATTTACTGTAATTCAAGTTTCAATTTCTGAGTTTTTCATAAAGTTGCATGGGTTTTTCAATTTCTGGGTTTTATTTGTATAGTTAGATTCTATGAGAAAAATGGAACACGTAGGAAGAAACCGCGAGTGAAATGATGAAGAAATGAAGGAGAAAAATGAATTTATCAGAAAGAAGTAAATTTGGAAAGTTTGATTTTCAATGGGTTTTAATGGCTTAAAATGTTATCAAAGGGTCTTAAAATGTGTTTTAGGGTATTAGAAATGAAATGTGGCTTCAAAATGAAAAAAAAAATGAAAAAAGAAATTTATACCTGTAGTGCAGTCCGGTCACTAGCGTCGGAGAAGGTGACCGGAAACTGCCCTATGTAAGGCCGAAAAGTTAGGGGAAGGCAAGGTGGGCCACACAAACCTAAGTCTGGCCTCGGGTCGAGTCGGAACCCGCCTAGGCGCAGTGACGACCCGTCATTGTTGAAGGGCTAATGTTTTGTTTTTATTTTATTTAAAAAATAGGGGGTGAACTGTGGGGTTGAGGAGATCGAACCCTAGTGTTGTGGGCGTGAGGTGCTTAAGGCAAGGAAGGCTACCACCGTGCCACTGAGGCACGTATGGTTAAAGGTTAGAATATTATATATATATATATATATATTATAATATTAATTAATTAAATTACTTAAATTAATTAATTGTTATTTTAAATCTCGATGTCCAAACTTAGCAAATAAATAGTGTAAATTTATTATTTTGGACCTTTTGGACCCAATGGTAAGGTTCGTTTCATGAGACGGGGTCTCGAAGAATAAAATAATCGTAAAAGTGTCAAATGACCAAAATGCCCCTGAGTTGAATATGAGTCAAACGGACTCCGATTAAAATGAATGAATAGTGAATCTTTATTATTTCAAACATTTTGCACTCAACGGTGAAGTCCGATTGGTGAAAATGGGTCCCAAAAATAGAGACTATGTAAAATGACCATTTTGCCCTTTTCGGTATAGAAGTCCAAATTGAAAACCGTGAAAGCCTAAACTGACTTTCTTTGACATCCCGAACATTTTGCCCTTATGGTGACGAAGTATGAAATTTGATGCATGTCATTAGAACTAAGACATGTTTACTGAATGATAAGGAACTCAAAAGGAAAAGTAAAAGTTACGGAATACTGAGGTAGATCACACCAATAAAAGGTAAGTAAACCCCTATCTCTTACATGTAGTCTTCCAAGCGACGTTCATTCTATTACTGCCAATTTTTTACTCTTGTACGTACCAACTATTATTGTTTCACAATTGATATTGTCCTATCTTGTGGATGTTGATTGACTACTATATCAATGAATGTTGTGTTGTGTTATGCCTTGAAAGGTCAACTGTTATATGTCCATTGCATGATATTCCATTTCTATGCACTTCTTATGGAATCACAAAAGAATCATGACTTATTATGAATGTCGGATTTGTGCTCAGCCACGCTATCAATCTGATGCTTTCTGATTGGCAAGACCTACGGGTCGATTTGATAGGACCTACACGTCGATTGACAGGACCTATGGGTTGATTGATAGGACCGACGGGTCAAGTCCATGAATGGACATATGGAAATGAGGGCATTTTTATGTATGAAGTTATGAGGGCATTTTATATGCATTGAGGTTAAGGGGGGTATGTCGGGCCCCAAAAGACCGAGGGTTTGCCAACCAGAGTAAATGCATCACTTATGATTGACTGATATGTTTACGTTTATTAGATTCATAGGATGTTGCCATTCCCTATGAATAATTCTATGTTGACAATTCATTCATTGATTGTACTTGATTATGACTGATTTATTGTGGCAGTAATCTTATGTTGACTGATGTTCATTGAGCTTTTCTATGTTCATGC